>CM054059.1:140811689-141411689 GCA_028641055.1 Alopecurus myosuroides
TCGCGCCAAGGACTTGGAAGTGTTCATATGCAAGGAAGAAAGGTGGCATCATATGCCTCTAGACAACTCAAGAAGCACGAGGTTAACTATCCCACACATGATCTCGAGTTAGCCTCAGTGGTCCATGCCTTGAAGACCTGGAGGCATTATTTGATGGGGGAACGGTGTGAAGTATTCATAGACCACAAGAGTTTAAAAATACATATTCACACAGAAGGATTTGAACATGAGACAAAGAATATGGTTGGAACTGATTAAGGATTATGATCCGAGTCTACAATATCATCCTAGTAAGGCTAATGTGGTAGTTGATGCTCTGTGCCGCAAGGTTTATGTGAATGGCCTCACGGCAGGAGAATTACCCGAGGATCTATGCAAGTCATTCAAGGATCTCAGACTAGAACTAGTACCTGGAGGTTTCATAACATCATTGCGGGTACAACCAACTTTGATGGACAGAATACATGAAGCACAGAAAGGGGACAAATATATAGAGGAAATCAAAGTCAACCTAAGCATAGGAAAAGCTAAGGGATTTCATGAGGATGAGCAAGGAACTTTATGGTTCGAGAAACATGTTTGTGTAGCTAATGACACTGATCTTAGGAAGCTGATTTTGCAAGAAGCACATGAAACACCCTACTCCATTCATCCAGGTAATACCAAAATGCACATGGATGTGAAGGAGAAATTCTGGTGGAATAACTTGAAGAAAGACATCAAAGAGTTTATAGCAAAATGTGATGTGTGTAGTAGAGTGAAAGCAGAACATCAAAAGCAGGCAGGGCTATTACAACCATTAAAGGTGCCAGATTGGAACTGGGAACAAATTGGTATGGATTTTATTACTGGACTAACTAGGACTAGGTCTGGTTATGACTCTATTTGGGTAGTGGTTGATCGTTTGACAAGGGTAGCTCATTTTCTACCAGTAAAGACCACCTACACTAGCGCTAAGCTAGCATAAATTTACATGGAGAGAATTGTGTGTCTGCATGGTGTACCCAAGAGCATTGTTTCTGATAGAGGTACCCAGTTTACATCTCATTTTTGGAAACGGTTACATGAGTCCTTAGGTATCATACTAGAATTCAGTACAACATTTCACCCTCACACCGATGGACAAACTGAGAGAGTGAACCAAATATTGGAGGATATGCTGAGAGAATGTGCACTAGACTATGGATCTAGCTGGGAGGATAACTTGCCTTACGCAGAATTATCTTACAACAACAATTATCAGGCAAGTATTGAGATGACACCGTTTGAAGCATTATAAGGGAAAAAGTGCACTACACCATTGTTATGGAGTGGTGTAGGAGAACAAAGTTTCTTTGGTCCTGATATAATCCAAGAAGCATAGGAAAAAGTTAGGTTGATTAAGGATAGACTCGAGATAGCTCAGTCAAGACAGAAGAGCTATGCTGATAACAAACGCAGGGATGTCACTTATGAAGTTGGTGATAGGACTTACCTAAGAGTATCACCTCTTCGTGGTGTCAAGAGATTTGGAATCAAAGGAAAATTAGCACCTCGATTCATAGAGCCATTCAAGATTTTATCCCGCAAAGGTGAAGTGGCTTATGAGTTAGAACTGCCTGAGATTTTGTCAGCAGTCCATGATGTGTTTCATGTTAGTCAATTGAAGAAATGTCACCCTGAGATGTTGGAAACTGCGTTGGGGGATACTGTACCCCTTGAGGAAGTACAATTGGAGGGTGATTTGACTTACGAAGAGAAGCCTATCAAGATACTAGAAACTGCAGAAAGAGTTACCCACACCAAAACCCTCAAATTTTGCAAAGTTCAGTGGAGTCACCACACTGTAGAGGAAGCTACATGGGAGCGAGAAGATGATGTTCGAGAAGACCACCCACACCTATTTGCTGACCTTTCCGAAGCTAAGGGCGAGCTTCATCTTAAGGGGGTTAGTCTGTAACATCCCAGGATTTTCAGAATTTAAATAACATCATGCATACATTTGCATCATGACATCTTTGCATATTTTTTCCTTTCACAACAAAATATTAAACTCATTTTTACCACATAGGTATAAAAAGGGTACTTTGAAATCCCCATATTTGACCTATGTGAAATTATTTTATTTTTGAAAAAGAAAAGTACCAAAATACTCCTAATACCGCAAGCTTTTCAAAACATATTTTTAATTATTTTTTTGAATAAGTTTGAGGGGTTTATGGTTAGTTTTGTTAATGTTTTTGTATAAAAAAACAGAGAGAAAAACAAAAAAGGAAACCTATTCTACCGCACCCCTGGGCCAAGACCACCTCCCCTTTCTCCTCTCTCTTCCGCATAGCGTGTGGCATATAACCTCCCTCAGCCCACTGGGCCAGCCCGAGGAAGTCACGCGCGCGCTCACACCCCTGATGGTGCAGATCGTGCACTCACTGGGAGACCCCAAGAGGAGGGTGTGATAAGCACAATGGTAGGAGTTTTCCCCTTAGTTAAGAACCAAGTTTATCAATCTAGTAAGGGAAAGAGGACCTTCGGAAGGTTGATGCCACTAACGGTTGATGCCACAACATGGAACCTGCACACAACACAACCAAAATACTTTGCCCCAACGGTACAGTGAGGTTGTCAATATCACCGGTCTTGCTGAAAACAAAGATTAGACATATAGTGTGGAAAATAGTGCATGCTTGCAGTAAGTAAAGAAAGCAGGAAATTGTTGTGGTTTGTTTAACAGTGTGGAAAATGGACCGGGGTTCATAGGTTCACTAGTGGTGTCTCTCCATAAAGATAACATGCTGGGTGAACAAATTACAGCTGGACAATTGACAAATAGAGGTTGCACCGTAGTGCACATTAGAACATGATGACTACTATAATATTTAGTGCGGGAATAACAACAAAATACATAGACCAAAATCTATCTGCATCTATGACTAATAATCCACCCTCAGGTTATCATCCGAAACCCCTTAGGTATTAAGTTGCAAGCAACATATAACTGCATTAAACAATGTGTGTAAACTAAGCAACGCTTGTGTACGCGGGCACTCACACCGTTGTTTTCTCCCTAGTGGCAACAACACATCCTCCCCCGTCACGTTTTTGTCACTCGAGCACATGCGAAAAGGATGCATGAACTCACTATCTAGCATAAATACTCCCTCTTGGAGTCACTAGCAACTACTTGGCCAGAGCAACCACTAGCAACGGAAAGCATGCAAGATCACAAATAACATATGCAATAAAGACTATAATCAATTTGGCATAAGTTCAATATTCATCGGATCCCAGCAAACACAGCATATAGAATTACATAAGATCAATCTCGATCATGAGAGGCAGCTCACGAGATCTAAACATGGAGGCATATGAGGAGAAGACAACCATCTAGCTACAGCTACGAACCCGTAGTCCAAGGATGAACTACTCACGCATCACTCCGGAGGCAGGCATGGTGATGTAGAAGCCTCCGGTGATGATTTCCTCTCCGGCAGGGTGCCGGAGACAGCTTCAGAACCCCCTGATCTAGGGTTGACGGTGACGGCGGCTGCAGAACTTTTCGGGGATTTTTGATCAGGTGTTTAGGATTTTCCATATGGGGGGATTAAATAGGCAAAAGGGCAAAGGCGGTGCAGGCCTCGGGGCCCCACACCCATAGCTGGCGCGGCCGGGGGGACCGCGCCACCCTATGATGTGGCCCCCTGGTGCCCGTCTTCGACTCTCCTTCGGTATTCTGGATGCTTCCGGGAAAAATAGGCACTTCGGGCTTTGTGGGGTCCAATTCCGAGAATGTTTCCAGAACAACTTTTCTGAAACAAAAAACAGCAGAAAACAGGGAATTGTCACTTGGCATCTTATTAATAGGTTAGTCCCGGAAAACATATGAAAATGCTATAATTAAGGGAGAAAACATGTAGCAATTGGCATAATATGATCATGGAGCATCAGAAATTATAGATACGTTGGAGACGTATCAAGCATCCCCAAGCTTAGTTCATACTCGTCCTCGAGTAGGTAAACGATAAAACACAATAATTTCTGAAGTGACATGCTACTAACATAAACTTGATCAATCCAATGTAAGAGCATATGCACGCTGAGATCATGGAACTTCAAACACAAACATGATAAATAGAACTTTAATAATAAAGCCTAGCAATTACTTTGCATCACGAAGAGTATCTCAAATAAAGGATCATGAATAATAATGCAAAGAAAGATAAATGTTTGTTTCAGGTATAGAGAAAGCATGGCAAAGTGGTATTTCGCTAGTCCTTAAGAGTGGGACAAAACATAAATGCCAGGACACCTTGAAAGTTCACGAGGAAGACTAGAGCAAATAATTTAAGAACAAATAATATCACATCATGAAGTAATTATTGATGTTTATGGGACAAATGCACATAGAACTCAGAATGGCAAAAATGCCCTCTCAACTGTGCATAAAGTTAGAAGATGGAGACTCAACATAAAAGTAAAAGAAAGGCCCTTCGCAGAGGGAAGCAGGGATCACTCATGTGCTAGAGATTTTTATTTTATTAGACATAGGTATTAAAATTTTGACACTCCTCCCATCCATCTTTCACAAACCATGGAAAACCGAATCCTCGGGTGCCTGCCAACAATCACGTACTATGGAGGAGTGTCTATATTTTAGGAGAGGTGTATGTTAAGGTCAACTAATGGTAAACAGATAATACAGTACGTCACAAGCCAACTAGATTCACAAGAGCGTCTCCCATATGAAGGACGCATCTGGGTAGAAGGTCATCCCTCTTTCTCTTTTGTTTACACAATTATGATTTGACTGATAAATCAGGGGCAAAAATAGTGAAGAGAATCTGTTTGTATTAATTTGGGGCTAGGCACCCCGCTGCCATCTCTTCTATCATTTGGATAAGCGTATGAAGCCACTAGTCCAGGGTGTGAAATCCAATCAACAAGTGAGATAAAGATTCTCCATTGACGTCCTCATGAGCAAAAACAAGAACACAAAACAGGAGCAATTTTGAAAGTTTTAAAGGTAACACATGAGCAATTTACTTGGAGTGGCAGTGAAATACCACATGTAGGTAGGTATGGTGTACACAATGGGAATACTTTGGTTTAAGGGAGTTGGATGCACGAGTAGAGATCATACTCAGTACAGGTGGAGGCTAGCAAAACACTGGGAGCGATATATCAAGAGAGCATAAGAGCCATAATCATGCACAACGACATAAGCATCATTAATTAAAGCATAAGAGGTATCACAAGTTCAAAAAATAAGTTGTCATGGAGGCTATTCGTGATTGGTTAATAGTCATAAACATGGTGTGAGCATGCGCCAAGTCAACCAAATAAAACATTCGAAAGAGAATACCATATATTAATGCTTTACTATGACAAGAACAACTCATGAATCTTTCAAGACATATTAAACACTCTCAACTATTTAAGGCTATTCATGCTACTCAATAACCACAAGGCTTTAAAACTAAAATAACATTTAGCATGTCATCAAAAAGTTCTAGCCACAGTCTATACAAGCTTCTACTAGCACTGTTATAAATTCTACATCAAGCAGCAGTTTTCTTCTCCCAACAAGCACCATACAAGACATGATTTAAAAATAATACTATTTATGATGCAAAAATCAAACATGAGAGTACTCACATAACACTACTAAAACTAACAGCTATGATAAGAGATGCATGCAAAATAGGAGCTAAATAAATGCAGCAGCCAGACAAGATTAAGAATACAAAGTATTCTCATGAAAAAGCTGGGCGTGTCACTCTCCAATAAAATAATGCTGGGGTCCAACCAAGATTATTTAAATAATAAAAACAAACTGAAAGCAAAAATAAAATACACTCCAAGTAAAGCACATAAGATGCGACCGAATAAAAATATAGTTTCACTAGAAGTGACCTGATAATTTGTTGATGAAGAAGGGGATGCCTTGGGCATCCCCAAGCTTAGACACTTGAATCTTCTTCGAATTTGATGGGATGTACCACCGGGGAATCCCCAAGCTTAAGATTTTCACTCTTCTTGATCACATTATATCATCGTCTTCTCTTGACCCTTGAAAACTTCCTTCACACCAAAATTCTCACAATCTTCATTAGCAACATTAGTGCAATCGAAATAATAAATTCACATGGTTAATTTTCAACACAAGCCTAGCACTCAAAAACACATTAGCTACTTTCACAACTTATTTTAAAACTCCTTTTCTCAAAATAACACCAAAAGAAATAGATTAAGATGCAAATGCAATAAATGGCAAAAATCTGTCAAAACAGAACAGCAGGTAAAGATCGTTTTTTTCGAAAATCTTCTGTTGCTCAAATAAAAAAGTGTTCAAATAAGAAAAGTTGAGTATATAGATCAGGATTACGCACAAAAAATGCTCAGGCCATTTTGAATTTTCTGTGATTTTATACATAATTAACAGTGGACAGCAGAAATCTGTTTCCTGCGCAGAAATCCGAAATATAGTCTCAACTTTCCACTAGAGGCTTTACTTGGATCAACAAAAACACAAAAGAAAATATACATAGGGGTTTATAAGGAAATATACAACACCCAGGTGCAAATAACACAAAAGAAAACAAAGGAAAACTGAATGAAAATAGAGAAATAAAACGGGTTGTCTCCCGGTAGCGCTTTTCTTTAACGCCTTTCAGCTAGGCATAGAAAGCCACTCAAGTATTTTCAAGTGAAGAAGCATCAAAATTAAAATTTTCTCTAATAATAGAGTAAAAAGGTAGCTTAATCTTCTTTCTAGGAAAGTGTTCCAAACCTTTCTTGAGGGGGAATTGATATTTAATACTCCCCTCTTTCATATCAATAATAGGACCAACAGTTCTAAGAAAAGGTCTTCCCAAAACAACAGGACAAGAAGCATTGGATTCAATGTTCATAACAAAAAAATAAACAGGGACAAGGTTATTGTTAACCATAATAAGAACATCATCAATTCTACCAAGAGGTTTCTTCTTAGAATTATCAGCAAGATGAACATCCAAATAACAGTGTTCCAACGGTGGTAGATCAAGCATATCGTAAAGATTTTGAAGCATAATATAGATACTGGCACCAAGATCACACAAAGCATTGCTATAAAAATCATATACTTTTATATTAATGATGGGCTCCCAACTATCATCTCATTTCCTAGGGATAGATGTTTCAAGTTTCAACTTTTCTTCCCTAACTTTCATGAGAGCATTGGTAATATGTTTAGTAAAGGCCATATTCATGGCACTAGCATTGGGACTTCTAAAAAGCTTTTGTAGAAACATAATAACTCAGAGATATTGCAATCATCAAAATAAAAATTATTACCATCAAAAGTAATGGGACCATTATCTCCTACATCTCTAAAATTTTCAGCACTTTCATTAGAAGCAGTTTCAGCAATTTGAGGCAGTTTAGCACGTTTCACCGAAGGGGTGGAGACTTTGTTAACACCAACTACTTTACCATTGATAGTAGGAGGTTTACTAGCACTTGGAGCTTCAGTTTTACTAGTGGCGGTAATAGTGTAAACTCTAGCAATATTATTCTTTTTAGCCTATTCATCTTCTCTTTCCCACCTAGCACGTAATTCAGCCATCAACCTGACATTATTATCTATTCGAACTTGGATGGCATTCAAAGTTTTAGTTTGTTTAACATCTTGTGGCACAACCTTCAGTTTTACAAAATCAACATCAATAGCAAGGATATCTATACCTGGGCATGGGCAGCCCGGCCCGACTCGAAATTCCCGGGCCTAGGCCCGACGGGCTTTTCCATGGGACGGGTCTGGGCCTCAGTTTTTAGGACCGATGCATGTCCGGGCCGGGCCTGGGATTTGATTTTTGGCGTTTTAACGAAGAGGCCCGGCCCGAGGCCCGAAATCCCGACGTTTTTCCCTCCCACGGGCCAGGCTTGGGCACGGAAACTAGGCCCGACTGTCGGGACGGGCCGGTCCCGGGCCTTGGGTTTGTGCTGCGGGCTTTTTTAGGCCCGGCCCGAAGCCCGGACCGGCCCGAGATATGGCCAGGTATGAGGCTATCTACTTTAGAGGCAAGAAAATCTATTTTACCAAGCTTTTCCTCAACAGATTTATTAAAAGCAGTTTGTGTGCTAATAAATTCTCTAAGCATGTTTTCAAGATCAGAGATAGAGCTTTTATTGCTATTGTAGGAGTTGCCATAAGAATTACCATAACCATTATTAGGAGGATAGGGCTTATAATTGTTGCCACCAAAATTATTTCTATAAGCATTGTTGTTAAAATTATTATTTCTAATAAAGTTTACATCAACATGCTCTTCTTGAGAAACCAAAGATGCTAAAGGAACATTATTTGGATCAACTTGAGATTTGCCATTAACAAGCATAGACATAATATCATCAAGCCTTTAACTCAAAGAGGAGGTTTCCTCAACAAAATTTACCTTCTTACCTTGTGGAGCTCTCTCAATGTGCCACTCTAAATAATTTATCATCGTATCATCAAGAAGCTTTGTTGCATTGCCCAAAGTGATGGACATAAAGGTACTTCCAGCATCTGAATCCAATAGGTTTCTTGAGGAGTAATTCAGTCCTGCATAAAAAGTTTGTATAATCATCTAAGTAGTCAGTCCATGAGTGGGACAATTCTTCACCATAGTTTTCATTCTCTCCCAAGCTTAACAACATGTTCATTATAAAATTGTTTAAAATTCATTATGTCACTTCTCAGGGATATAATCTTAGCAGGAGGATAATATTTTCAAATGAAAGCATCTTTACACTTAGTCCATGAATCAATACTATTTCTTGGAAAAGATAGCAACCATTCTTTAGCTCTTCCTCTCAAAGAGAAAGGAAATAATTTCAGTTTAATAATATCTCCATCCACATCTTTACATTTTTGCGTCTCACATAGTTCAACAAAATTATTAAGGTGGGAAACAGCATCATCAGTACTAATACCAGAAAATTGCTCTTTCATAACAAGATTTAATAAAGCAGGTTTAATCTCATAGAAAGCAGCAGTAGGAGCAGGTGGAGCAATAGGTGTGCAAATAAAATAATTTTTGTTTGTGATAGTGAAGTCACACAACTTAGTATTCTCAGAGGAACTCATTTTAGCAAAATAATAGCAAGCAAATAAATAGCATCTATGAAGTAAACTAATTTCTTTGTGTTTTTAATATAGAGAAGAAAAACAAGAAAACAATAAAACCAAGACAATAAACAAAATAAAGGGGTTGAGAGTGAGAGACTCCCCTTGCCAGAAGACTTCCTTCTCCCCGGCAACGGCGCCAGAAAAATTCCTTGATGGTGCAGATCGTGCACTCGTTGGGAGACCCCAAGAGGAGGGTGTGATGAGCACAGCGCTAGGAGTTTTCCCCTTAGTTAAGAACCAAGGTTATCGATCCAGTAGGAGAAAGAGGACCTTCGGAAGGTTGATGGTACTGACGGTGGTGCTGGCGCTTCACCGATGTCAGTAACAACGTGGAACCTGCACACAACACAACCAAAATAATTTGCCCCAACGGTACAGTGAGGTTGTCAATCTCACCGGTCTTGCTGAAAACAAAGATTAGACGTATAGTGTGGAAAATAGTGTATGCTTGCAGTAAGTAAAGAAAGCAGGAAATTGTTGTGGTTTGTTTAACAGTGTGGAAAATTTACCGGGGTTAATAAGTTCACTAGTGGTGTCTCTCCATAAAGATAATCAGGTGGGTGAACAAATTACAGCTGGGCAATTGAAAAATAGAGGTTGCACTGTAGTGCACATTATAGCATGATGACTACTATGATATTTAGTGCGGGCATTACAACAAAATACATAGACCGAAATCCATATGCATCTATGACTAATAATCCACCCTTAGGTTATCATCCAACCCCCCTTAGGTATTAAGTTGCAAGCAACAGATAACTGCATTAAACAATGTGTGTAAAGTAAGCAATGCTTGTGCACGCGGGCACTCGCACCGCTGTTTTCTCCCTAGTGGCAACAACACATCCTCCCCCGTCACGTTTATGTCACTCGAGCACAGGCGAAAAGGAGGCATGAACCCAACTATCGAGCATAAATACTCCCTCTTGGAGTCACTAGCAACTACTTGGCCAGAGCAACCACTAGCAACGAAAATCATGCAATATCACAAATAACATATGCAATAAAGACTATAATCAACTTGGAATAAGTTCAATATTCATCGGATCCCAGCAAACACAACATATGGAATTACATAAGATCAATCTCGATCATGATAGACAGCTCACGAGATCTAAACATGGAGGCAAATGAGGAGAAGACAACAATCTAGCTACAGCTACGAACACGTAGTCCAAGGATGAACTACTCACGCATCACTCCGGAGGCAGGCATGGTGATGTAGAAGCCTCCGGTGATGGTTTCCTCTCCGTCAGGGTGACAGAGACAACTTCAGAACCCCCCCTGATCTAGGGTTGACGGTGACGGCGGCTGCGGAACTTTTCGGGGATTTTTTATCAGGTGTTTAGGGTTTTCCATCCAGGGGGATTAAAAAGGCGAAAGGGCAAAGGCGATGGAGGCATGGGGCCCCACACCCATAGCTGGAGCGGCTAGGGGGACCACGCCAACCTATGGTGTGGCCCCCCTGGTGCCCGTCTTTGACTCTCCTTCGATGTTCTGGATGCTTCCGGAAAAATAGGCACTTAGGGCTTTGTGGGGTCCAATTCCGAGAATGTTTCCAGAACAACTTTTCTGAAACCAAAAACAGTGGAAAACAGGGAACTGGCACTTGGCATCTTGTTAATAGGTTAGTCCCGTAAAACGTATAAAAATGCTATAAATAAGGGAGAAAACATGTAGCAATTGGCATAATATGATCATGGAGCATCAGAAATTATAGATACGTTGGAGATGTATCACCCCCCTCTCTACCCTCTCTCACTGTCCAGTGGCCCCGTGGCCCACGTCGTGACCATGTCACCGCGATGCCCTCGTCTTCTTCCATCGTGCGGTGATCACGCTCGCTTTAATGGACGGAAACGGCCGGCATAAATTCTCTCGTTAAGCCCCCAAGTAACGCCTCCCTCCTTGTACTTCTTAAACCCCGCACCCTCCTCTCCGTTTGGCCCCAAGCCTCATCGTCAGAGCGCCACCAGGCCGGGAGTATTCGAGCTCGGGATCTCACGGCAACCGACAGCGAGATCGAGGTGTTCCGGCAAACTCCGGCCATCCCGGACCCCCTCTTCCCTCCCTTTCTCTTTTTCTCACGGTTGCGAGTCGTTTTGACACGTATTTTGCCCCTTTTGTCCTGCAGCTCGACGGCGTCGTCCACATTTGAGCCTCATCGTCGCCCCGAGCAACTCGGGCGAGCAATAGAGGACGGAGGATACCACGCCAGGAAGCTCCACTTCGCCATCGACCTCGCCTCCTCGCGCCGACCCCCCTAGCCTCGTGTAGACGCTGCGACGTGCTCGCAGAGCCGCGCGCTCTTGATTCCGGCAAGATTCCGGAGGGCAGCGCTGCTCGGATGCTCGGGTTGTTTCTGAGCCGTTAGATCTAATCCTAAGGCTAGAATTAGTTCAATTATCAAACCGTTAAGTTTTAATCCTGGTCGTCCATCTCCCTTTAAATCCCGCGGCCCGCGTTAGTCAATCCGCGCGAAAGGGTACAGACCAATCAGAGGGCTCCATTTCATATCCCTCGGATCGGTCATTTTCTTTTCAAAACAGAAATAAACAGATTTAAAACTCAAACTTGTAAATTCAATAACTTTCGTTCTGTAATTCCAAATTCAATAATTTTTTACTCTTTGAAATCAGGAAGATGAGTAGAACACATTGGATCTATAGAATTTTATTTTTGACACATGCACAAACTTGTTATTCACATATCCATATCTTGCACTATTTTGCTGATAACTTTAATTCTATAATTCCTTTTTGAGCAAATCCAAGTGCTATAGTTTTGTTAAGATGTAATATGTATACAGAGTAGAAAATAACAACATTTAGACCATTTTAGCATCATAATTCTTGTTTTTTGGTCAATAGATCTAGATAAGAACACTAAAAATGTTATAATTATATTTTAGTATCTATTTTGTTTTCCTAAGTTTTTAAACATGTTAGGAAAACAGAGAACAACATTATGTTCTTCATTCATAACACATGTGGGGTTTATGCATATTTCATCATTGCATATCATGCATACATGTTTATGTAATGTTTTCCTTTTTTGTTTGTTTATGTGTTGTTATTTTGTTTGCCTAGATTGTGAGGAGGAGCAATTCTACAATTGTGGTTGCTGTTCCTAATCATCCTACTACCAAGGCAAGTGACACCCCATACTTTCACCTATATTTTCAATAAGCATTAGTGGATTTTAGAAGTGTGCATGGTAGGATCCTTTATAAAGTGTTATGTTATGCTATTACCCTAGTAGTGTGTAGTCACCCCTTTTTAACCTTGTTATTTTGCAACCTCAAGTTAGTTATGATTAGCCATGCTTGTATACTCGTATTTTACCAAGTTGTGGATGAAAAATTTAATATAACCTCAATGAACCAGCTGGGTGGAATGGTAGTGCGGGGCTGTTGATAGTTGAGTGTCTCCCCGAGGGGAGTTCACTTGAAGGAATGCCACCCAGGAACAAAGTGATTATGATGTTCCCCAAGTTTAGATTGCTTCCAGTGCAACCTTTAGTCAAAGTGGCTCTGTCTTGATCAACTAAGTTGTGAGGGTTCAGCCTGGGCTTGACAAGCAGATGTGAAGGGAATATGCCCGAGAGGCAATAATAAAATGGTTATTATCTTATTCCTTGTTTATGATGAATGTTTATTTCTCATGCTAGAATTGTATTAACCGGAAACGTTGATACATGTGTGCTTAATAAACAAACAATGGTTCCTAGTAAAGCCTCTCTTTTAACTAGCTCGTTGATTAATAGATGATCAAGGTTTCCTGATCATGAACATTGGATGTTATTAATAACGGGGTCATGTCATTAGAAGAATGATGTGATGAACATATACCCAAAGATAATATAGCAATGCGATCAAGTCATTTAGTTTACATTGTTATATCAAACATACGAAGTAACTTATTCCTTAGACCATGAGATCATGTCAATCACTGATACCGGAAGAGTGCTTTGATGGCATCAAACGTCACACCGTAACAGGGTGACTATAAAGGTGTCGTTGAGTATTCGGAAAGTATTAGTTGAGGATCATGGATCAAGAGTGGGATTTGTCCATCCAAATGACGGAGAGATATACTCTGGGCCCTCTCGGTGATATCACATCGAAACCGCTTGCAAGCACGTGATATGATCACAAGGATGTTATATCACGGGAACGAGAAAAGAGTACTTGTCGGTAACGAGATTGAACAAGGTATGGTTGATACCAATGATCGAATCTCGGACAAGTAAAATATCGCGAGACAAAGGGAATAGTTCACGGCGTTGTTGGTTCACACGATCACGAGAGTCATCGTTGAATATATAGGAGTCATCACGGATCTCCAGATCCCGCTGTTGATTATTGATCGGAGAGGAGTCTCGATCATGTCTATCTTATTCGCGAACCGTAGGGTGACACACTTAAGGTTCGATGACGCATTTGAGAGGATACGGAATATTGGAGAAAAGTTTGGACAGCACCGAAATTGTTTCGGGGAATATTGAAATAGTCACCGAAATTGTTTCGAGTAATTTTGAAATAGTTCAAGGGGATTCTTATCAAATGGTTGTTAATAGATTTAACAACTAACTCAAGGGGTTATATGTTAATGTTTGTTAATGGAATTAACAAATATTAAAATAAAGAAATAAAATTGTTTTATTTATTTATTAAAGAAAACCCTTGGGATTTTGAGTGGGAATTCATGGAAGAATGAGTGGGTTGAGTGGAGACTCCACTCACATGATGAGGGAGAGGTGGAGGCAGCCAAAAATTCGTGGCTGCCATCCCCTCCTATAAAAGGAGGGGTGAGAGCTCCCTCTCCCCACACACACACTTGTGTCATCTCTTCCTCCCTCCTGCCGCTGCTCCACCACTTGTTCGTGCGCTTGGCGAAGCCCTGAGCAATGTTTTTCTCCACCACACCACGCCGTCGTGCTGCTGGAGTTCCGAGGGATCCTCTACTTCCGCGCCCCGCTGGAACGAGGGAACGGAGGTCGTCATCAACCGTACGTGTGACCGATCACGGATGCACCGCCGGATTGCGGTGCCATCTTCTCGCTATCGGGATCGGTGTGAGTACGACTACGCCAACAACGAGATTTGATCTCGTACCACTTTGAGTCTTCGAGGGTATGTGTTCTCCTTAACCCTCTTGTTGCCCGTTGCACTTCGTCTCATAGATTAGATCTTGGCCTTTCGGGTATCTCTCGCGTAGGAAAATTTTTGTTTTCTATGCTACGTTCCCCTTCAGTGGTATCAGAGCCGGATCTACGCGTAGATGTTTTGTACGGGTAGAACACATAGGTGTATGTGGGCGTTGATGATCATGTTATTACCTCCTTGATTATTTTATGATCTTAGTGGCATAGTGGGATGAAGCGGCCCGGACTAACCTTACATGTCCACGTACATGAGACTTGTTCCACAACTGACATGCAACTTGTATTGCATAAGTGGCTTGCGGGTGTCTGTTTCTCCTACTATAGTTAAGATCTAATCTATGAAGGGTTGTTAAAAATGTGTTTATCAACGTTGTGGTTGATGTTCGTAGGTATGAACGGTTCTATCATCGAAAGCCCTAAGCCACGTAAAATATGCAAAAATAAATTAGAGGCGTCTAACTAGTTTTTTGCTGGGCATGTGATGTGACATGGTCAATATTACAAATTTGATTATGAGATGATCTATTTTGTAAATTATTGATATACCGGAAGGTATCCATATGATTGTCTTCTTATTGATGGACAATCAAGATTGGGGTGCCATGGTACTTGGTACCACGCCGGTGGAATGATTGAGATCATACCATAATGCACATGATGGAGATCAAGTGCAAGAAGGACCATATCATATCACGTTATCCTTTCATGTGATGTCAGTGATGTTGATCCTTTTTATGCATCTTGTTTTGCTTAGATAACGTTGGTAGCATTATAAGATGATCCCTCTCACTTAATATCAAGATAATAATGTGTTCTTCCTTAAAGTATGCACCGTTAAGAAAGTTCATCGTTTCGAGACACCACGTGATGATCGGGTGTGACAGACTCAACGTTCGCATACAACGGGTGTTTTCAAGCCTAGCATGTACAGACATGGCCTTGAAACACACGCAATACTACGGTTCTACTTGGCGAGCCTAGCATGTACAGACATGGCCTCGGAACACGTAACCGAAAGGTAAAGCATGAGTCATATGGATGATATGATGAACATGTCGATGTTCGCCTTTGAAACTACATCATCTCACGTGATGATCGGTTTTGGTGTAGTGAATTTGGTTCGTGTAATCACTAAAGACGACTAAGAGGGATGTTGTTTTTGAGTGGGAGTTCATGGTTTAATTTTTGAATTAACTTGAACTTATTTATCATGAACAACCAATCAAAGTGAATTTGCACAAATTGTAATATTCATTGGCATCCACATAACTACCTTACACTTAGATTGTTAATTGAGATATAACTGTTATGATCTGGTAAATACCATTTAAGATTGGTACCGTATTAGTGAAATTTAAAATTGAGTCCTATTGTAGATTTTTGGTATTTCCTACCTAGCTCCATGTGGTTAATGATTGATTAATCTAGAGAGCAAATAATTCCTACTTAGAATCCAGAGTCATGGTTGCTTCCGTATTACTTTATCTTCAAAAGAATGTTTTGTTGATCAAGGTGATTTAGGAACTGAAAAGAGTTGTTTTCAGAAACAATCAAGTGAAAGATATATTGATATCTAGAAACTTATTTGTGGCAACATGACTGAGTATAATTTAGCGTGACAATGTTTGCTTATATTATCTGAATATATGCAAATTTAGCGTGACAATGTTTGCTTATATTATCTGAATATATGCAATGATTGAAGACGCTAGGCGTTTGAATATTCCAAGAAATTGGATGCTAAAAATTATCCTCTAAATTCCTTCCTTCGAGCTATAATAGCTTAATCATAAAATTGTTATGATGGGATGGCTTAAAAGTATGTGTAAAGTCGTTTACCTTACTTGGAAATTGCTAAGAGTGGAATCTAGAAGAATATTATTAATATGGTGATATTAGTAGAACAATCAAACTCAAAGTATGACTCAATGGGTGATAGTATATGACTAACACGCCAAAGAAAATGAGCTAGTAAGACTAGCATTGTTTGATGTTGAATGATTCTTCTATAAAGGAAAGGGAATATTGAAAATAGAATTACAAATAGATATATGGCAGAAAAGAAGATAACTGGAAAAGTCCAGCTCAGGAGTATATACTTGATATACAAGTTATAGATGTATTACTAGTTAACAAAGTATTTTTGGGTATTTTGATACCACATTGGTTGGTATGAGTTGTCATACAAAGCAACGCAATGCAAGAAATACAAGGGCCTAAAAGGAACTAGTAATAGATGTGGAATCGATTATGACAAGAACATAAATAAAGTGTTATTGTGTTTATTGTAGTATCGAACCAAACATTCAAGATTTATTTTAAAGAACTTAATAAGTTGTTATTTTGTTCTAGTCTTTTGTGAGAACAAATGAGATTGTTCAAACGATGACCATATTCCATAATTGATGGATATGTTAATATAAATCATGTTGGTAAAGTAAACATCTATAAGACTGAATGCTAAACGTTACAAGACGTAAAAGATTTTCACTTAAATTGTGACACCACCATTTTAGTTCATATCGGAAAGGAAAACATGAAGGAACTCCATATTGATGGACTTCCGGAGTCATTTTGTTTTGAATAAATTGACGCTTGTGAGACCTCTTCAAAAAAAAATGACTAGAATTCCGTTCATAGGCCAAAGTAGAATGGAAGACTAATTTAGTGGAGATTATACATATTGATGTATATAGTCCATTATGTGTAGTCATGTATGGTGGATTAATTTTTCCTTCATAAAATTCCGTCGATGATTTAAGTAGATATGTGAGTATATCTATTTAAAGGGAACAGAGTTTGACATTTTGAATTAGTTCAAAAGGTTGTTAATATGAAGTTAAAATCAATGTAACAAGATAATCAAGTATTTATGATTGGATCATAAAGGATAAAGTTTGAGTTACAAGTTTAGCAAAACATCTGAGAAGTTGCAGAATTGTTCTACAACTTATACTTCTCGAATACGCCACATTAGATTGGAGTATTCAAAAGACAAAATCAAACCCTGTTTGACATGGTAAGATTAATAAAATTGCCATTATATGTTTGTAGTTTATACATTAAGGACAACCGCTTTTACACTGAAAAGAGCACCATCATGATCCGTTGAAATTGACAACATATAAGATATGGTTTGGGTAATGACCTGAATTGTCATTTTTCTTAAGTTTTGGTATGCATAGCATGTGTAAAATGTTTACAACCAAAATAGGATAAATATATGTTTATAAGGTTATCCCAAATAAAACATTGGGTATTTATCCTATCACCGAACCAAAAGACAAATGTTGTTTGTCAGAAAGGGTTGATTTCTCGAGAAAGTAGTTCTTGCGAAACAAGTGAGTGGGAGCACAGTACTAACTCAACGAGATTAGAGAATCTTCGTTATCATGTCAAGAGTAGCGCAGCACTGGAAGTTGTTCTGGGGTTTACTATTTTGACAAAGTAGAAGACACTACATCCGTTGTAGATACTTCGGATGAGTTTGCGAACTGTACCAGAAAAGTCCAAAAACTTTGTACTTAGAACAACTTGTGGTTTAAGTATAAAGTGTTGTTTTGACAACAAAGGACCTGGACCTTATAAAGGAAGCAAATGATGGGCCCTGACTTCGTAAAATTGACTATGAGTCATTATATCCGCCATAGTATCCTTGTATGAATATCAAGTATGTGACTTGGTAGTCCTTTCGATAGGCTTGACGCCTAACGATAGCAAAAGGGTCTATATAGTGACAAAGACATGGATTTTACATCCTTTGAAAGTTGTACTTATCGAAAAGTTGTTTTCGACGAAGTTCAAAGAGTTGACTACTACAAGATTTCGATCTTCCGTAGTAATGCTTTAGTCTTTGCGGATAGTTCTAGCAAAAAGTTACATATTATGATATGGCAGTTGAATAACAAAACCAACTCTCCTCTCGAGGCAGTTTGATCAAGGATGTGTACTTGACACAGTCTGAGAGTTTTGTAAAATTCAAAAGGTTGCTATAAAGGCATGCACACTTCAATGGTTGAAGTGAGCATAGCGAAGTTGAAATCTTTAGCTTAATGAAGTTATCAAAAGAGTTTGATTCCATCATGAATGATAAAGATGCTTGTAGAGTTACAAGAAATTAAGTGGGAGCGCTATGACATATTTCCAATACTTTATGTAGATGACATATGGTTGATTGGAAAATATGTATTTTAAATTAACACGGTTAAGATTTTCATATCGATGAAAGGCTTGGAAGATATTGGGCATCGATATCTATAAAAGATGGATTGAAGCGCCTGATATGATTGAAGCCAAATTACATAGATGAAATATTGAAGTAAGTCAATATAAAATTGATAAGAAGGAGTTCTTGTCACATGGAAAATAATTGAGCAAGATTCATGTGTTTTGACACATGATGAGCATCATTGAAATTGAGATTTCTAAGTCATGTTTCCATGCTATGTACACAACCAGATGAGTCCTATGCTATAAAATGTTATAGTAGGATAATTCATATGATGATTAGACAACAGTGGGAGAGATCCTTGTGTCATTTTAGAAATGCTAAGGATATGTTTTCCTATATAGTAATGACAAAATAATAGTTGTAATATGTTACACTAATAGTCTTGTCATTTATTCAAGTAATTTTATCTCAGTTAAAATATGTGATGAAGGGTAGCACAATAGGATGGAAGAAAGTTCCATGCTGGATTTGAAAGAGTTTCAAAATTAAAATATTGTGACAGATACTACAACAAAGGCTAAAGTATATCGTTGTGTTGACAACTAATTATAAGCGTATTTTGTGTCAAGGAGTTCTTTATTGAACTTGGTGAATTTCCAAGAATGCTGAAACTATGAAGCTACATTTTCACAATGTTAGTAACATCAGTTTAAGCTGAGGAATTAAGGTATCACCGGAACTTGGTGAGTTTCCAAGAATGCTAACACTATGAAGCTACATTTTCACAATGTTAGTGACATCAGTTTAAGCTGAGGAATTAAGTTTTCACGAATTGACTATATATATACAAAGCCATCTCATTAGAGAATGAGTGATGCGTGTAGACGCAAAGAACATGCAAATACAATAGGACCTGAACAGTTCAGATCTTTTTGATGATGTTTACCGCATGCGAAGCATGGTAATAACACTGGTACGCCATATGTGTTAAAGTGCTTACAGACTAGATTATTGACTCTAGTGCAAGTGGGAGACTGAAGGGAATATGCCCGAGAGGCAATAATAAAATGGTTATTATCTTATTCCTTGTTTATGATGAATGTTTATTTCTCATGCTAGAATTGTATTAACCGGAAACGTTGATACATGTGTGCTTAATAAACAAACAATGGTTCCTAGTAAAGCCTCTCTTTTAACTAGCTCGTTGATTAATAGATGATCAAGGTTTCCTGATCATGAACATTGGATGTTATTAATAACGGGGTCATGTCATTAGAAGAATGATGTGATGAACATATACCCAAAGATAATATAGCAATGCGATCAAGTCATTTAGTTTACATTGTTATATCAAACATACGAAGTAACTTATTCCTTAGACCATGAGATCATGTCAATCACTGATACCGGAAGAGTGCTTTGATGGCATCAAACGTCACACCGTAACAGGGTGACTATAAAGGTGTCGTTGAGTATTCGGAAAGTATTAGTTGAGGATCATGGATCAAGAGTGGGATTTGTCCATCCAAATGACGGAGAGATATACTCTGGGCCCTCTCGGTGATATCACATCGAAACCGCTTGCAAGCACGTGATATGATCACAAGGATGTTATATCACGGGAACGAGAAAAGAGTACTTGTCGGTAACGAGATTGAACAAGGTATGGTTGATACCAATGATCGAATCTCGGACAAGTAAAATATCGCGAGACAAAGGGAATAGTTCACGGCGTTGTTGGTTCACACGATCACGAGAGTCATCGTTGAATATATAGGAGTCATCACGGATCTCCAGATCCCGCTGTTGATTATTGATCGGAGAGGAGTCTCGATCATGTCTATCTTATTCGCGAACCGTAGGGTGACACACTTAAGGTTCGATGACGCATTTGAGAGGATACGGAATATTGGAGAAAAGTTTGGACAGCACCGAAATTGTTTCGGGGAATATTGAAATAGTCACCGAAATTGTTTCGAGTAATTTTGAAATAGTTCAAGGGGATTCTTATCAAATGGTTGTTAATAGATTTAACAACTAACTCAAGGGGTTATATGTTAATGTTTGTTAATGGAATTAACAAATATTAAAATAAAGAAATAAAATTGTTTTATTTATTTATTAAAGAAAACCCTTGGGATTTTGAGTGGGAATTCATGGAAGAATGAGTGGGTTGAGTGGAGACTCCACTCACATGATGAGGGAGAGGTGGAGGCAGCCAAAAATTCGTGGCTGCCATCCCCTCCTATAAAAGGAGGGGTGAGAGCTCCCTCTCCCCACACACACACTTGTGTCATCTCTTCCTCCCTCCTGCCGCTGCTCCACCACTTGTTCGTGCGCTTGGCGAAGCCCTGAGCAATGTTTTTCTCCACCACACCACGCCGTCGTGCTGCTGGAGTTCCGAGGGATCCTCTACTTCCGCGCCCCGCTGGAACGAGGGAACGGAGGTCGTCATCAACCGTACGTGTGACCGATCACGGATGCACCGCCGGATTGCGGTGCCATCTTCTCGCTATCGGGATCGGTGTGAGTACGACTACGCCAACAACGAGATTTGATCTCGTACCACTTTGAGTCTTCGAGGGTATGTGTTCTCCTTAACCCTCTTGTTGCCCGTTGCACTTCGTCTCATAGATTAGATCTTGGCCTTTCGGGTATCTCTCGCGTAGGAAAATTTTTGTTTTCTATGCTACGTTCCCCTTCAAGATGTAGCACAATTATAGGTGGAACGGGCCTTGCCATTAGGTTGAATTCTTGCTCCAGAAAGATCCCGTCTCAATCTTCTCCTTTCCTTAATGCACTCAGAGTGTATAGTATGTTTGGGCTGATTTGAGTCTGAAGGTGAAAGTGCACAAACTCCGCAGAGTCAACAAACTAAGATCGTAGCCGTGTCCCCGGTTATGGACAACATCGAGCAGCTGGACAAGGATGGACGGAAGAATCACATCACCATTTTCAATAAGTAAAATTTTACTAAGTGAAAAATGTTGTGGTGCTTGGATTTTATTCCAATGTTGCCACTCCTTTGATAAAAAAATGACTTTACAAAAGTGTTAGGAGAAAATTGGCTTTTTGCAAATAGCCTTAAGATCCACCTAGCCAAAGTAATCATGTAGTATTAGACTTTCCATTCTATATCCAACATAGGTGTCATTTGCCAGTATATCAAATTGTAATGATCTCCTTCGGGGCTGCATATTCCAACGTGCAGGATATTCTGATGAGGAATGAGGATGTTTCTGGACGCGAGTCTACACCCAAGATGTCTGCTTGTGGCGCATGCTTGAAGATGGGGGCTCATTGCTACTTTACTTCTGTTGCTTGAACTTTGAGTTTTAGCTAGACTATAAGGCTATGCACCTTGTAATAAGTCATATTTGGCTACTCTGGATTCAGTTGTAATAATTTTGACTCTTATGCAATGATACCTTTAAGTTTTGGACTGCTGTGCTAGCTTTGATCCCGGGACTAGCACATAACACAGGTATTCCACCTTTGTTAAAAGGTGGGATGCTACAGTAGATGCTCTGGCCAAGTACTCCCTCCGTTCCACAATATAAGCTGTTTTAGACTTTTTCCACATTCACATACATACACATGTATCTAGACATATTTTAGTGTATATATACACTCACTTGAGTGTGTATCTAGACAATATGTGAAATAGCTAAAACATCTTATATTATGGAACGGAGGGAGTAGATGCTAGTAACTCCAAGAGGGAGTATTTATGCTCGATAGTGGGTTCATGCCTCCTTTGCATATGTGCTCGAGTGACAGAAACGTGAAAGATGGAGGATGTGATGTTTCCATTAGGGAGAAAACAACAATTTTTACTTTGTTTACATTACACACTTTGCTTACTGCGATTATCCGTTGCTTGCAACTTAATACCCAACGTTTGTTCGGATGATATTCGGAGGGTGGATTATTAGTCATAGATGCAGTTGGATGATGGTCTATGTATTTTGTTGTAATGCCCACATGAATCACATAGTAATCTTTATGTCTTGCATATGCACTACGGTGCAACCTTCATTTCAATCAATTTCTCAGCTGTAATTTGTTCACCACACATGTTATTTATTTATTTATTTACGGAGAGACACCACTAGTGAACTATGGACTCATGCAAACGTGGATGGTGTGTTGGAAACCCCAAGAGGAGGGTGTGATGAGTGGAGCGGTAACAATTTCCCTCAGGTAAGAACCAAGGTTATCAATCCAGTAGGAGGAAGAGGATGTCAGGAAGGTTGATGCCACTTATGGTGGTGATGGAGCCTCACCGGTGTCAGCAACAACGTGGAACCTGCACACAACACAACCAAAATAGTTTGTCCCAACGATACGGTTGTAGCGGTCCCACATTTAAATAATGTAAGGACACCTGTGTTAGTGTGCTAGTCCCTGGATCAATTGCTAGCACCACAGTACAAAATGAAATATCATGCAAATGCATCAATTTCTACCACATCGCATGATCTAGTCTTTACAAAAATAGTATTACAACTTGCATAGTCTTAGAAGACTAGCAGAATACAAAGAAAAACAGCGGAAAACAAAGTACAACATTGAGCCCATCTTCTTCATTTATTCATGTACTTGCACTTGATGGAGTATGCTTCAGATTGTTGTGTATCCTAAGTCATTTCTTCAATGATCTTCCTTGTTCTCTTCATTTTTTCCATCAAGTTGAAAGGAGAAGAATAGAAAAGGGAAGGAAAAAGACTTAGAGAGAAAGGGGTTAGTCTTCTGTAAGTTTCTCTGGTTTTCTTCTAAGTGCTTCCACATCTTGGAGATTCTTCTGAAGTTTGTTTTATTTTCTAAGTCCTTCATTGGTCTTCTATCTTCATGTTGAAAAATCTCTAGATGGTTAAGTCCTCCATTGCACTTCATGGTTCTCGCAAATCCCAACTTGGTGAAATCTTGAAGCAAGCATGGGGAGACAAGAAGTTGATGGAAACATCTGTACTATTGTTTTTAGGTTAATTTGTTGGCTAAGTATAAGTTGAAACTTCACTAAGGACTTAGCCTTGGTTTCATATAGCCATACACACATAGAACCACTTAAGCAAAATATTTCCTAAGTCATTTTTAATATGGTGTGAAACATGTGTGTGATAACTTGGCCTAAAATACATGGGTATGGATCATATGTGTCCAAAATTCTATGGCACTAGTTTCTATGGATTAAGGTTGCCATATGGAGCAACATTGCTTAAGAAAACATATTAAAATTATTTATAGAATTTAAACTAAGTCAAATTTGCTCAAATGGCCATATAATTCTAAATCCATTCTAAACTTCTTCAAATAATATTTTGGGCTTATGGATATGTTAGTACACATTCTAAGTAACCCAAAACAATTTAGTTTGCAAAAATTGGATTTACAGAATTTGAATTATGCCAAAATTCATCAAACAAGCACAATTGAATTTGAACAAATTTAAGTTTCTCAAATTTTAATTTGGCCAGTGCCAAAGGTTTCTAGATGTCAAGGGCTTTTCAAAAAGTCCAAGATTTCTAAATTTGGCTAAGTGGTTGAAAAGATATGACGATTTGAAGTTGCAGGGGCTTTTCTGCAAATCTGCCAAAAAATCTACCGGGAGAAATATTCGAATTAAAGGGGTGGCCACGTGGCATGCTATGATTGGCCAGGTGTGCTGACTATGCGTCTACGTGGCGAGCTGACTGGGCAAGGTGACGTGGATAAGTCATGGATCTGGATCGTTAGATCCAGATCTAACGGAGGCGTACCCCTTTGGGGTGGATCTAATCTAGGCCGTAGGGATCCGATCGAACGACCAGAGATCAAGGAGGCTCACAGGGGCGGCGCGGTTCGCCGGAAATGGAGGCTGACGGTGGCGCTGCGCTCGGGAACGGACAACGGGGCTTCTCCGGTGGTCCCTGGGCTCAACGGAGACCACCATGGGGCTCAGCGTAGCACGGCGGGGAGAATGGAGGTGGCGGTGAGAAATCCCTCTTTGTGGTTCATCCACGCGATGCAGATGGAGCTTGTCGGGGCTCCTGTGACCTCGGGGACGGATGGCGGCGGCGTTATACTGCAAACAAAAATCGTGCAGAGCACGGTGAGATGCGCAAGGACGAGAGGAAGAGGATGGAAGGCATCATATGCTCGGGGATGTGTTCACCTTGCCGGAAATGGAGGAAGAACGGCGACGGCCGAGAGGAATTCCGGCGAAGAATTTCTTCGTCCTCGGGGACGGTTTCAAGGGGAAAAGAGGGGAACGCGTAGAGGGGGCTGTGGGCATCTTATAGGAGCGGATAGGGAAGGTAATAGGATCCTTAATGGCGCGAAATCATCGGGCAAAGAATCGGGCCGAAACGGTCGTGGGTTTCCTTCTGAGGAAGAAGAAGGGTGACGTTAGCTGACGTCATCTTTCCTTTTTATTTTTCTTTTCTTTTTCCTGTTAAATAAAAACCTTAATAACTTCTGTTTTAAATATCCAAACAACATGAAACCAATTTCTAAAATCTTAAAATTTCAAATGCTTTCCAACAGTACCATTTTTGTAAACTTTTCAACATATTTTTATTTTTAAATTTTGAAATTTGAAAAATTCCTTAATAGTGATTAAATAAAACTTTTAATTTAGAAAATTATAAAATCTAGTTATTGGTCAAATAAATTTCAGTGACATTCTAAATGTTGAAAACATATTTTTGAAAGTCATTTCATCTTGTTTTCACAAATTTATATTTTGAAATACGAGTGATTTATCAATAGCAACTAAATGCCATTTTAAAACAGAAGACTAATAATTATTAAAGTGGCTTAATAAAATTTAGAATAAAACCATAAGTCTTAATACTGTTTTCAATGCCCTCTTTTATGTTATTTTCAAAGCAATGCTTTTTATTTTCACCTTCATGTTTAAAACTTGGAATAACAACTAAAAGTTATTATTAGCAAACTTTATTCTCATCAAATATTTTTTAGGCTTAGAACCTTATTAAGGGTTATAAATCTTTGATTTTTGTTGCCAATAAATATTATGAAGGTAATATTTGGATTGAAAACATTTTATGTAATAAAGTTTGTTAAAGATAAAATGGAATTCTTTATCTAATGAAACTTCATTTTGAGGGGGTTTTAGGGTTTATGGAATAGAGGTATAATTGGATTCTTAGTCTCAACTTTCATTGAGTTATGCATTGTTTCCTTTTATTTCTTGCTTTTCATTTGGTTCTTGGTGACTTGTATAACAAGAAAACAAAAAGTTTAAAATTTTGTGATTTTTGCATTTTCCAAAAAATGAGGGATGTTACAGACTACCACCCTTGAAAGAAATCTCGTCCCGAGATTTGGGAAGGCTAGAAAGAAAGATTAGGTTTGGGTAACTAGGTTCCAGAACAACTGGGTGGGCTACCACCCTTAAAAGAAACTTTTGTGGATAGTCTAAACTCTTGTCTAACTAGCTGCTGGTTTTCACTATATCTTCAGCTGGAGTCACAATTCATCATCCAAAATATTCTTGTATAGCATACATCAACTCCTTGATATTGGGTCTTGAATCCAGGTATACAACCTTTAGAATTCCATGGGTTAAGATTCTCTTCCAATAGGATGTGTCCATTCACACAGTTTTGGAGTGTGGTTTTACTTAAGATGGTTTGAGTAGAACTTTCCCTCATGGTAGAGTTGCAAACTAACAGAATTCTGTTGAACTACCTTTGACACTGAGGGGTCACTCTTTGGGTCAAACAAAAGTCCTTGGGTCACTCTCAACTTGGTCTTTTGATGTCCTTGTCAATCTTCCATCTTGTTGTTGTCATCCTCGAAAACAAGCACCATGCTATTTCTAACGAAACTCTCATCGTAGGCAATATCTCCCATTCCTTGATTCTTCCAAGGTTGGCTTGATCCTCACTGAAAAATAGTACGTTTTTCAGCAACACTAACATAGGGTCATTATTGTATTCTACCATTCTATGGTTCAGGTTTAACATCGTCGTCTCTCTAATAGGTATGTCACTCAGATTTAACATTCCTCATAGCAAAAGTAAATAATGTGAGTAGTCACAATGGGGGCCAATCCATGTTGCACTCAATCATTACCTTGTACTTGGATTGATGAATCTTGTTTAATAACACTAGGTCACCTCACTTGTCTAACAGAAAGTTTCCAATCTGTAAGACAAACTTGAGCTAACTATCATTTCTCAACTAGTGGGTTTCGTAAAACTCCTATGTAACACAAACTGGATAGTTGTGTTTCTCCATCATTTCTACTCTTGGTGTAGTTGGCTTTGAAATCTTCATATCTCATGCAACTTGGGGTTCACTTGTCTTTCTTCAAATGTTGATTGGCTTACTGCTCCTTATGATGTAGTTGGCATTGATCATTGATGTGATTGTTCCTTCACACAAAAGGGATCTTGAAATCTGTGACATTCCTCAACTGTATGGCTTGTGTCTCTATAAAGAACTAGTCATGGCATTCTTGGGTGAAAGGTTTGTTGTTGCACTTCATAGGGTAGCCCAATAGGGTTGGTAAATGGGTATGGGTTTTGGTTTGGCTTAGCATGAAAGAATAGAGATTAGAAAGAGACTAAAGAAATTCCTACCCCAACACATTAGATCAAGGAAACTCATCTTGCAAACAACACATAACAAACATATAGCAACACATTCACCACACCAAACAACATGTTTTTTTTTAGAAAATACTAATATTGTCATACCACACTCATTGGTATGATCAATACACTAACACGTTAACGTTGTTCTAACAAAGTAACTAGATTGGTGGTCTCATCTATATCTTCTTTAGTTTTCTTCAAATTATTCTCTCCATGTCTTGAGGTGTTCTTGATTTTTGTGAAGTCTATGTTTTCTTAAAGTTCTTCAGTAATCTTGAGTGTAAGTCTTCATGTGGTGAAAATACTTCTTGCACTTCTTGGTATGATTATCAACATTCCTATCTTGATGGTATTGAAGAGGTAGGTCATGTAGAAAATTTTGAAAGTGAATAACAAATGAGATGATATGAGAAGAATTTAGATGACTGTTTTGTTTCTAGAAATTTTGAACATAGAGAATTTTCAATCCTAGGGTCTTTTCCAAACTTAGGGTCTTGAATTATACAAGCAACACAATGCTCTGATACCATTTTGTAGCGTTCCCACATTTAAATAATGTAAGTACACATGTGTTAGTGTGCTAGTCCCTGGATCAATTGCTAGAACCACAGTACAAAATGAAATATCATGCAAATGCATCAATTTCTACTACATAGCATGATCCATTCTTTACAAAAATAGTATTACAACTTGCATAGTCTTAGAAGACTAGCAGAATACAAAGAAAAACAGCGAAAACCAAGTACAACATTGAGCCCATCTTCTTCATTTCTTCATGTACTTGCACTTTATGGAGTATGCTTCAGATTGTTGTGGATACTAAGTCATTTCTTCAATGATCTTCCTTGTTATCTTCATTTTTCCATCAAGTTGAAAGGAGAAGAATAGAAAAGGGAAGGAAAAAGACTTAGAGAGAAAGGGGTTAGTCTTCTGGAAGTTTCTCTGGTTTTCTTCTAAGTGCTTCCACATCTTGGAGATGCTTCTGAAGTTTGTTTTATTTTCTAAGTCCTTCATTGGTCTTCTATCTTCATGTTGAAAAAATCTCTAGATGGTTAAGTCCTCCATTGCACTTCATGGTTCTCGCAAATCCCAACTTGGTGAAATCTTGAAGCAAGCATGGGGAGACAAGAAGTTGATGGAAACATTTGTACTAGTGTTTTTAGGTTAATTTGTTGGCTAAGTATAAGTTGAAACTTCACTAAGGACTTAGCCTTGGTTTCATATAGCCATACACACATAGAACCACTTAAGCAAAATATTTCCTAAGTCATTTTTAATATGGTGTGAAACATGTGTGTGATAACTTGGCCTAAAATACATGGGTATGGATCATATGTGTCCAAAATTCTATGGCACTGGTTTCTATGGATTAAGGTTGCCATATGGAGCAACATTGCTTAAGAAAACACATTAAAATTATTTATAGAATTTAAACTAAGTCAAATTTGCTCAAATGGCCATATAATTCTAAATCCATTCTAAACTTTTCAAATAATATTTTGGGCTTATGGATATGTTAGTACACATTCTAAGTAACCCAAAACAATTTAGTTTGCAAAAATTGGATTTACAAAATTTGAATTATGCCAAAATTCATCAAACAAGCACAATTGAATTTGAACAAATTTAAGTTTCTCAAATTTTAATTTGGCCAGTGCCAAAGGTTTCTAGATGTCAAGGGCTTTTCAAAAAGTCCAAGATTTCTAAATTTGGCTAAGTGGTTGAAAAGATATGACGATTTGAAGTTGCAGGGGCTTTTCTACAAATCTGCCAAAAAATCTACCGGGAGAAATATTCGAATTAAAGGGGTGGCCACGTGGCATGCTATGATTGGCCAGGTGTGCTGACTATGCGTCTACGTGGCGAGCTGACTAGGTGAGGTGACGTGGATAAGTCATGGATCTGGATTGTTAGATCCAGATCTAACGGAGGGGTACCCCTTCGGGGTGGATCTAATCTAGTCCGTAGGGATCCGATCGAACGACCAGAGATCAAGGAGGCTCACAGGGGCGGCGCGGTTCGCCGGAAATGGAGGCTGACGGTGGCGCTGCGCTCGCGAACGGACAGCGGGGTTCTCCGGTGGTCCCTGGGCTCAACGGAGACCACCATGGGGCTCAGCGTAGCACGGCGGGGAGAATGGAGGTGGCGGTGAGAAATCCCGCTTCGTGGTTCATCCACGCGATGCAGATGGAGCTCGTCGGGGCTCCGGCGACCTCGGGGACGGATGGCGGCGGCGTTATACAGCAAACAAAAATCGTGCAGAGAACGGTGAGATGCGCAAGGACGAGAGGAAGAGGATGGAAGGCATCATATGCTCGGGGATGTGTTCACCTTGCCGGAAATGGAGGAAGAACGGCGACGGCCGAGAGGAATTCCGGTGAAGAATTTCTTCGTCCTCGGGGACGGTTTCAAGGGGAAAAGAGGGGAACGCGTAGAGGGGGCTGTGGGCATCTTATAGGAGCGGATAGGAAAGGTAATAGGAGCCTTAATGGCGCGAAATCATCGGGCAAAGAATCGGGCCGAAACGGACGTGGGTTTCCTTCTGAGGAAGAAGAAGGGTGACGTTAGCTGACGTCATCTTTCCTTTTTATTTTTCTTTTCTTTTTCCTGTTAAATAAAAACCTTAATAACTTCTGTTTTAAATATCCAAACAACATGAAACCAATTTCTAAAATCTTAAAATTTCAAATGCTTTCCAACAGTACCATTTCTGTAAACTTTTCAACATATTTTTATTTTTAAAATTTGAAATTTGAAAAATTCCTTAATAATGATTAAATAAAACTTTTAATTTAGAAAATTATAAAATCTAGTTATTGGTCAAATAAATTTCAGTGACATTCTAAATGTTGAAAACATATTTTTGAAAGTCATTTCATCTTGTTTTCACAAATTTATATTTTGAAATACGAGTGATTTATCAATAGCAACTAAATGCCATTTTAAAATAGAAGACTAATAATTATTAAAGTGGCTTAATAAAATTTAGAATAAAACCACAAGTCTTAATATTGTTTTCAATGCCCTCCTTTATGTTATTTTCAAAGCAATGCTTTTTATTTTCACCTTCATGTTTAAAACTTGGAATAACAACTAAAAGTTATTATTAGCAAACTTTATTCTCATCAAATATTTTTGAGGCTTAGAACTTTATTAAGGGTTATAAATCTTTGATTTTTTTTGCCAATAAATATTATCTTGGAGTCACTAGCAACTACTTGGCCAGAGCCAGCACTAGCAACGGAAAGCATGCAAGATCACAAATAACGTATGCAATAAAGACTATAATCAACTTGACATAATTTCAATATTCATCGGATCCCAGTAAACACAACATATAGAATTACATAAGATCAATCTCGATCATTATAGGCAGCTCACGAGATCTAAACATGGAGCCATATGAGGAGAAGACAACCATCTAGCTACTGCTATGGACCCGTAGTCCAAGAATGAACTACTCACGCATCATTCCGGAGGCAGGCATGGTGATGTAGAAGCCTCCAGTGACGATTTCCTCTCCGGCAGGGTGCCAGAGGCAGCTTTAGAACCCCCTAATCTAGGGTTGACGGTGATGGCGGATGCGGAACTTTTCGGGGATTTTTTATTGGGTGTTTAGGGTTTTCCATCCCGGGGAATAAATAGGCGAAAGGGCAAAAGCGGTGGAGTCCTGGGGCCCCCACACCCACAGCTGGTGCGGCCAGGGGGCGCAACACCCTATGGTATGGCCCCCTGGTGCCCGTATTCGACTCTCCTTCGGTCTTCTGGATGCTTCCGGGGAAAATAGGCACTTCGGGCTTTGTGGGGTCCAATTTGGAGAATGTTTCCAGAATAACTTTTCTGAAACAAAAAACAACAGAAAATAGGGAACTGCCACTTGGCATATTGTTAATAGGTTAGTCCCAAAAAACGTATAAAAATGCTATAAGTAAGGGAGAAAACATGTAGCAATTGGCATAATATGATCATGGAGCATCAGAAATTATAGATACGTTGGAGACGTATCAAGCATCACCAAGCTTAGTTCCTACTCGTCCTCGAGTAGGTAAACGATAAAACACAATAATTTCTGATGTGACATGCTACTATCATAAGCTTGACCATTCTAATGTAAAAGCATATGCACGCTGAGATCATAGAACTTCAAACACAAACATGATAATAGAACTTTAATAATAAAGCATAGCAATCACTTTGCACCATGAAGAGTATCTTAAATAAAGGATCATGGATAATAATGCAAAGAAAGATAAACGTTTGTTTCAGGTATAGATAAAGCATGGCAAAGTGGTATTTCGCTAGTCCTTAAGAGTGGGACAAAACATAAATGCCAGCATACCTTCAAAGTTCATGAGGAAGACTATAGAAAATAATATCACATCATGAAGTAATTATTGATGTTTATGGGACAAATGCACATAAAACTCAGAATGGCAAAAATGTTCTCAACTGTGCATAAAGTTAGAAGATGGAGACTCAACATAAAAGTAAAAGAAATGCCCTTCGCAGAGGGAAAAAGGGATCACTCATGTGCTAGATTTTTTTTATTGAACAAAGGTGTTAAAAGTTTGACACTCCTCCCATCCATCTTTCACAAAACATGGCTAACCGAATCCTCGGGTGCTTGACAACAATCACATACCGTGGAGGAGTGTCTATATTTTAGGAGAGGTGTATGTTAAGGTCAACGAATGGTAAACAGACAATACAGTACGTCACAAGACAACTGGATTCACAAGAGAGGCTCCCATATGAAGGAGGCATCTGGGTAGATGTTCACGCCTCTTTCTCTTTTGTTTACACAATTATGCTCTGACTGATAAATGAGGGGCAAAAATAGTGAAGAGAATTTGTTTGTATTAATTTGGGGCCGGGCACCCCACTGCCAGCTCTTCTATCATTTGGATAAGCGGATGAAGCCACTAGTCCAGGGTGTGAAATCCAATCAACAAGTGAGATAAATATTCTCTATTGACGTCCTCATGAGAAGAAACAAGAACACAAAATAGGAGTAATTTTGAAAGTTTTAAAGGTAACACATGAGCAATTTACTTGGAGTGGCAGTGAAATACCACATGTAGGTAGGTATGGTGTACACAATGGGAAAAACTTTGGTTTAAGGAGTTTGGATGCACGAGTAGAGATCATACTCAGTATAGGTGGAGGCTAGCAAAAGACTGGGAGTGACAAATAAAGAGAACATAAGAGCCATAATCATGCATAGAGACATAAGCATCATTAATTAAAGCATAAGCAGTATCACAAGTTCAAAAACTAAGTGGTCATGGAGGCTATTCGTTAATGGTTCGTAGTCATAAACATGGTGTGAGCATGCGCCAAGTCAACCAAATAAAACATTCGAAAGAGAATACCATAAATTTATGCTTTACTATGGCAAGAACAACTCATGAATCTTTCAAGACATATTAAACACTCTCAGATATTTAAGGCTATTCATGCTACTCAATAACCACAAGGCTTTCAAACTAAAAGAACATTTAGCATGGCATGAAAAAGTTCTAGCCACAGTCTATACAAGCTTCTACTAGCACTGTTATAAATTCTACATCAAGCAGCAGTTTCTTTTCCCAACAAGCACCATACAAGATGTGCTTTAACAAAAATACTCTTTATGATACAGCAAGCAAACATGAGAGTACTCACATAACACTACTAAAATTAACAGCTCTGATAAGAGATGCATGCAAAACATGAGCTAAATAAATACAGCAGCTAGACAAAGATTAAGAATACAATGTATTCTCATGAAAAAGCGGAGCGTGTCACTCTCCAATAAAAGAATGCTGGGGTACAACCAATCTTATTGCAAAAATAAAAACAAACTGAAAGCAAAAATAAAAGACGCTCCAAGTAAAGCACATAAGACGCGACCGAATAAAAATATAGTTTCACTAAAAGTGACCTGATAATTTGTTGATGAAGAAGGGGATGCCTTGGGCATCTCCAAGCTTAGATGCTTGAGTCTTATTATAATTTGCTGGGATGTACCACCGGGGAATCCCCAAGCTTAAGCTCTTCACTCTTCTTGATCACATCATATCATCCTCTTCTCTTGACCCTTGAAAACTTCCTTCACGCCAAACTTCTCACAATCTTCATTAGCAATGTTAGTGCAATCGAAATAATAAATTCACATGGTTCAGTTTCAACACAAGTCTAACACATAAAAACACATTAGCTACAGTCACAAATTCTTTTAAAACTCTTTTTCTCGAAAGAACACCAAAAGAAAGAGATTAAGATGCAAATGCAATTATTGACAGAAATCTGTCAAAAACAGAATAGAAGGTAAAGGTCAATTTTTTTGAAAATATTATGTTGCTCAAATCAAAAAGTTGTCAACTAAGAAAAGTTGCATATATAGCCCAGGATTATGCACAAAAATATCATGTCATTTTTAATTTTCTCTGATTTTATACGTAATTAACAATGGACAGTAGAAATCTGTTTCCTGCGCAGAAATCCGAAATATAGTCTCAACTTTCCACTAGAGGCTTTACTTAGCTCAACAAAATCACAAAGGAAAAGATACAGCAGTGTTGCTAAGGAAATAGAAAACACCCAGGTGCAAAGCACACAAAATAAAACAAAGGAACACTGAATGAAAACAGAGAAATAAAACAGGTTGTCTCCCGGTAGCGCTTTTTTTAACGCATTTCAGCTAGGCATAGAAAGGTGGATTCACGTGGATGCTCACATAAAAAATATGAATTGAAGAAAAAGAGAGAATCATGAAGAAAATGTAAAACAAATTTAAGTCTAACCCACTTCCTATGCATAGGAATCTTGTAAAGAAATGAATTAAAGAAGTTCAAACTAGAAATCATGGGAAGGCAGAACAAGACCAACTTCAAAACTTTCAACAAAAAGAGAGGTATTTTAGTAACATGAAAATTCGTACAACCATATTTTCCTCTCTCACAATAATTTTCAGTAGCATCATGAACAAACTCAACAACATAAATATCACATAAAGCATGTTTGTCATGGCCTAAAAGCACACAATTCATATCAAGCTCAAAAACAGTGGGATCAATATTTAAAATCAGCTCCTCTTTTTCCCACTTTTAGCAATAGCAAAGCAAGATGATTGATCACTCATAAAAGGTATAGGACACATTATAGCAATCCTATTTTCAGTAGAATTATAATTAATAACATCAAGTAACATAGGACCATAATCAAGAGCATTATCATAAGATTTATCCAAGTAGCATGGATTATCATAAATAACAGTAGAAATATCATTATCACAAGTTTCATTCATAGTAGTATCAAGGTCACAAGTATAGCAAGTATCGATTTCATCAAATAATGTATGAGTTAAAGAGTTACTATCATTGGGAGGTAGACATGGGTAGCTCCATTCTTCCTCCTCTTGATCATCACTCTCCTCCTCTTTTTCATCCAATGAGCTTCTAGATTCAGCAATTTCTTCTTCCATAGGATCCTGCAAGGCATCAGTTACTTCCTTAGGTTGAGAGAATTTATAAAGATATTCCATTATGTAGTAATTACAATCCTTGTAATTATCAAAGCAATATTCAATTATAGCATAAATCTCATATTTATCGAATGCATCATCAATACTTTCAAGCAAATAGGCAATTTCGAATGCACCCTTCCAAGCAATAACATCATATAATTCATAATTTCCCCTAACATAAGAAGATATGGTAACATTATCATTATACTCACATTGAAAAGGGAGGTGTTTATACCTCCTACAGCAACAAGATTTATCAAAGCAATAAGTAACATTATAGGTGGAGCACAAGTTTTTAGCATAGTCATGCAATTTATTAATTTGGTCCCATAAGTGTATCCCTTTTTGTGACAAGAGGTGTTCCTTATAATGTTTTTCTTGTTCATCCGTGAACCCACCTTGCCTAAAAGATCTAGTTTCAAAGACATCAAACATTGCTAGCAAGCATGATAAGGTAAAAATAGCAAGTGAATGCTTCACTTGAAAATACTTGAGTTGCTTTCTATGCTATAAAGTAAACTAGTTTTTTCTGTGTTTTTGATATAGAGAAGCAAAACAAGACAAAAATAAAAACAATACAATAAAAAAATAAAGAGGTTGAGAGTGAGAGACTCCCCTTGCCAGAAGACTTCTTCCTCCCCAGGCAACGGCGCCAGAAATTCTTTGATGCAAACGTGGATGGTGTGTTGGAAACCCCAAGAGGAGGGTGTGATGAGTGCAACGGTAAGAATTTCCCTCAGTTAACAACCAAGGTTATTAATCCAGTAGGAGGAAGAGGATCTCGGAAGGTTGATGCCACTGACGGTGGTGATGGCGCCTCACCGGTGTCAGCAACAACATGGAACCTGCACACAACACAACCAAAATACTTTGTCCCAACGGTACGGTGAGGTTGTCGATCTCACCGGTCTTGCTGAAAAGAAATATTAGACGTATAGTGTGGAAAATGGTGTATGCTTGCAGTAAGTAAAGAAAGCAGGAAACTGTTGTGGTTTGTTTAACGGTGTAAGAAAATGGACCAGGGTTCATAGGTTCACTAGTGGTGTCTCTCCATAAAAGATAGCATGCTGGGTGAACAAATTACAGCTAGGCAATTGACAAATATAGGTTGCACCATAGTGCACATTATAACATGATGACTACTATGATATTTATTCCGGGCATTACAACAAAATACATACACCGAAATCCATCCGCATCTATGACTAATAATCCACCCTCAGGTTATCATCCGAACCCCCTTAGATATTAAGTTGCAAGCAAAAGATAACTGCATTAAACAATGTGTGTAATGTAAGAAATGATCATACACGCGGGTACTCACACCACTGTTTTCTCCCTAGTGGCAACAACACATCCTCCCCCGCCACGTTTCTGTCACTCGAGTACAGGAGAAAAGGAGGCATGAACCCACTATCTAGCATAAATACTCCCTCTTGGAGTCACTAGGAACTACTTGGCCAGAGCAACAACTAGCAACGGAAAGCATGCAAGATAAAAAATAACGTATGCAATAAAGACTATAATCAACTTGGCATAAGTTCAATATTCACCGGATCCCAGCAAACACAGCATATAGAATTACATAAGATCAATCTCGATCATGATAGGCAGCTCACGAGATCTAAACATGGAGGCATATGAGGAGAAGACAACCATCTAGCTACTGCTATGGATCCGTAGTCCAAGGATGAACTACTCACGCATCACTCCGGAGGCAGGCATGGTGATGTAGAAGCCTTCGTGGTGATTTCCTTCCGGCAGGGTGCCGGAGACATCTTCAGAACCCCCCGGATCTAGGGTTGACGCTGACAGCGGTTGTGGAAATTTTCGGGGATTTTTGATCAGGTGTTTAGGGTTTTCAATCCGGGGGGAATAAATAGGCGAAAGGGCAAAGGCGGTGGAGGCCTGGGGGCCCCACATCCATAGCTGGCGCGGACAGGGGGCGCCACCCTATGGTGTAGCCCCCTGGTGTCCGTCTTCGACTCTCCTTCGGTCTTCTGGATGCTTCTGGGGAAAATAGGCACTTCGGGCTTTGTGGGGTCCAATTCCGAGAATGTTTCCAGAACAACTTTTCCGAAACCAAAAACAACAGAAAATAGGGAACTGGCACTTGGCATCTTGTTAATAGGTTAGTCCAGGAAAACGTATAAAAATGCTATAAATAAGGGAGAAAACATGTAGCAATTGGCATAATATGATCATGGAGCATCGGACATTATAGATACGTTGGAGACGTATCATGGACCCCGGTCCATTTTCTCATACTGATAATACAACCACTGCAATTACTGTTTTCACACTGCTGCTACTGTTTTCATACTATTCTCATACTATTTTCCACACCATACATTTAACCTCGTTTTGTTCAGCAAAACCGGTGAGATTGACAACCTCACTCCTTCGTTGGGGGAAAGTGATTTGATTATGTTGTGTAGGTTCCACGTTGCTGCTGAACCAGTAGTGCGCCCTACCATATCAACTGCATCAAACTTCTGACGTTACTGCTTCCTCCTACCGGTCGAATAAACCTTGGTTTCTTTCTGAGGGAAAAATGTTGATGTGCTCATCATACCTTCCTCTTGGGGTCTCCCAACGAGTGCAAGATTTGCACCATCAAGCTACTTTTCTGGCGTCGTTGCCGGGGAGGAAGATAATTTCTACAAGGGGAGTCTCTCACTTCCAATCTCTTTACTTTCTTATTGTTTTTCTTAGTATATTTTATTTTGTCGTGTTTGCCTCTCTTTATCAAAAACACACAAAAATAGTTGTTATTCTAGTTGTAGTTTTTATCATGTTTCTTGTCTTGCTAAAATGACCACTCCTGAGAACACTAAGTTGTGTGACTTCACTAGAACCAACAACAATGATTTTATTAGCACACCTATTGCTCCACCTGCTCCTACTACAGATTTTTATGAGATTAAGCCTGCACTATTAAATCTTGTTATGAGAGAGCAATTTTTTGGTATTAGTACTAATGATGATGTTGCCCATCTTAATAATTTTATTGAACTATGTGAGATGCAATAATATAAAGATGCAGATGGAGATATTATTAAACTGAAATTTTTTCCTTTCTCTTTGAGAGGAAGAGCTAAAGAATGGTTGCTATCTTTACCTACAAATAGTATTGATTCTTGGACTAAATGTAAAGATGCTTTCATTGGAAAATATTATCTCCTGCTAATATTATATCTTTAAGAAGTAGAATTATGAATTTTAAGCAACTTGATAATGAGCATGTTGCTAAAGCTTGGGAAAGAATGAAATCTTTAGTAAAGAATTGTCCCACTCATGGACCGACTACCTGGATGATCATCCAAACCTTTTATGCAGGACTGAATTTTCTTCAAGAAACCTTCTGGATTCAGCTGCTGGAGGAACCTTTATGTCCATGACCTTGGGGGCACCAACAAATCTTCTTGATAATATGATGGCAAATTATTCTCAATGGCACACCAAGAGAGCTACAACTGGTAAGAAGGTAAATTTTGTTGAAGAAACCTCCTCTTTGAATGATAGACTTGATGCTATTATGTCTATGCTTGTTAATGGCCATTCTCATATTGATCCAAATAATGTTTCGTTAGCCTCTTTGGTTGCTTAAGAAGAACATGTTGATGTGAACTTCATTAAAAATAATAATTTCAACAACAATGCTTAGAGGAATAATTTTATTAGCAATAATTATAGGCCATATCCTCCTCCTAATAATAATGCGTATGGTAATTCTTACAACATCAACATAAGTGTACCCTTTGATCTTGAGAACATTTAAGAATTCTATTAGTACACAACTGCTTTTAGTAAATCTGTTGAGGAAATTTTTGGCACAATTGATGTTCTTGATTCTAAAGTTGATACCCTTGCTCTTGATGTTGATTTTCTAAAATTAAAGGTTATGCCTCATGATGTTAAAGAAAGCAAAACTTTTAATTCCATCCAAATTCGAATTGATGATAATGTTAGGATGTTAGCTGAATTGCATGCTAGATGGGAAAGAGAAGATGAAATAGCTAGAAATAATAATATAGCTAATGTTTGCACCATTACCACCACTAGTAAAACTGAAGCCTATCATGCTATTAAACCTTCTACTATCAATGGTAAAGTAATTGGTGTTTGCAACACTCCCACTTCTGCTATTAAAAATGCAAAACTGTCTGAAACTTCTAAAAATGCTCCGGGTGTTGAAATGTTTAGAAACATGGGAGACAATGGTCCCATTACCTTTGATAAAAATGATCTTGACTTTGATTATTTCAACCTAACCGAGGTGATTAAGTTCTTTCAAAATCTTGCTAGTTTTCCTAATGCTAGTACTATCAATATGGCTTTCACAAAACATATTACAAATGCTCTCATGCAAATTAGAGAGGATGAATTAAGGTCTGAAGCCTCTATCCCTTGGAAGTTATATGATGGTTGGGAACCCGTCATTAAAATTAAAGTGAATGATTTTTATTGCAATGCTCTATGTGATCTTGGTGCTAGTATCTCTTTTGTGCCTAAGAAACTTTATGATATGCTTGATTTGCCACCATTGGAACCATGTTATTTGGATGTTCGTCTTATGGATAATGTTTGAAAGAAACCTTTGGGGAGAGTTTATGATGTTCTTATCATGGTTAATAATAATCGTGTCCCTGTTGATTTTTTGTCTTGAATATTGAATGCAATTCTTCTTGTCCAATTGTTTTGGGAAGACCTTTTCTTAGAACTGTTGGTGCCGGCGTTGATATGAAAGAGGGGAATATTAAATTTTAGTTCCCACTCAAGAAAGGTATGTAACACTTTCCTAGTAAGAGAAAGAAGTTTCATTTTGATTCTATTATTCTAAAAATTTACAATTTGGATGCTTCTTCACTCGAAAACACGTGAATCTACTTTTCTGGGCCTAGCTAAAAGGTGTTAAAGAAAACCACTTCTTGGGAGATAATCCATGGTTTTATTTTGCTTTGTTTTTTTCTGTTTTTTAGTCAAGAGGTTGTATAATTATGTAGAAACTCCTTTGTATCTTTATTTTGATGTTTTAGTTGTGCCAAGTAAAGTTTCTAACGAGAGTTGGAGTTGGTTTTGTATTTCTGCGCAGGAAACAGATTTCTGTTGTCCACCGTAAAAAATCGTATAATTCATGGAAAAATAGAAATGACCTGAAACTTTTTGTGATTTTTCCACAGATAATTCCAAAACTTTTTTGTTATTTAAGTTTTTCAATTTGAGCGACGTAAGTGCCCCGAATAAATTCTTATTTACAGACTGTTCTAGTTTTGGTAGATTCTGCCATTTTTCTTACATTTGCTCTTTTACGATGTCAAGTGGATTTCTTTGCTTCATGAAACATAAGTGTATGTAGATAATGTTTAAAATTATAAATATAACTTGTGACCATACAGAACTCATGATTTTTTTATTTTTGCACTAACCCTCTAATGCGAATTACTCTTGAGTGTGGTGTGAAGTAAGTATTTAAGGGTCAAGAGAAAAGGGTGATATAATCTGATCAACAAGAGTGCAAGGTCAAAGCTTGGGGATGCCCCTGTGGTTCATCCCAGAAACTTCTAATAATACTCAAGCATCTAAGCTTGGGGATTCCCAAGTCATCCCCTTCTTCATCAATAATTTATCAGGTCACTTCTACTGAACTTTATTTTTATTCGGTCACATCATATGAAATTTACTTGGAACGTCTGTTATTTTTTGTTTTCTTTTCTTTTGTTTTCCTTGCTGAAATAAACATCATTGTAACCTAGCATCCTTGTTTGGGAGAGATACACACTCCACTTTATTCATTTCAATACTCATTATGCTCGTATTCTTAGTTTTTCTTCTAGCTGCTGCAAAAATTCCTGTTTAGCTCATGTTTTCATTGCATATCTTATTAAGATATGTTAGTTTTAGTAGTGTTATTTGATTAATATCATGCTTACTTTCTGTATCATATAGAGATTTTTTTTAAAACATATTTTTTATGGTGCTTGTTGGGAAAAGATACTGCTGCATGTGGTAGAATTTATAACGATGCAAATAGAAGCTTGTATAGAGTGTGTCTAGACATTTTATTGACATCCTAGACGTTATTTTAATACTAAATCCTAGTGGTTAGTTTGTAGCATGATTTGTCTCAAATAGCTGAGAGTGTTTAACGTGCCATTGAAATAATCATGAGTTGTTCTTGTCATATTGAAGCATAAATTTGTGGTGTTCTCCTTTGAATGTTTTATTTGGTTGACTTGGCGCATGCTTACACCATGTTTATGACTAAAAACCAGTCACCTATAGCCTCTATGATATTTTTTTTTGAACTTGTAGTACCACTTATGCTTTGATTAATGAAGTTTTTGTCGCTATGCATGATTATGGCCATTTTCATCTCTTGATTTGTCGCTCCCAGGTTTTTGCTAGCCTCCACATGTACTGAGTATGAGCTCTAATCATGCATCCAACTCCCAAAAACCAAAGTATGCCAAATGCGTCCACCATACCAACCTACATGTGGTATTTAACCGCCACTCCAAAGTAAATTGCTCATGTGTTACCTTTAAAACTTTCAAAATTACACTTGTTTTGTGTTCCTGTTTTAGCTCACGAGGACGTAAATAGAGAATATTTATCTCACTTATTGATTGGATTTCACACCCTGGACTAGTGTCTTCATCCGCTTATCCAATTGATAGAACAGCTGGCAGCAGGGTGCCCAGCCCCAAATTAATACAAACAAATTCTCTTCACTATTTTGCCCCTGATTTATCAGTCAAAACATAATTGTGTAAACAAAAGAGAAAGAGGGATGAACTTCTACACCAGTGGCGTCCTTCAATGGGAGCCGCTCTTGTGAAGTCTAGTTGGCTTGTGATGTACTGTATTTTTTGTTTTCCATTTGTTGACATAAGCATACACCTCTAAAAAATGTATTCAATACCTCTGTTGAATAAAAATAAAAAGCTCTAGCACATTAGTAATCCAGGCTTCCCTCTGCGAAGGGACTTTCTTTTACTTTTATGTTTATTCTCCATCTTCTAACTTTATGCTAAGTTGAGAGAGCATAGTTCCCATTCTGAGTTTAATGTGCATTTGTCCCAGAAACATTATTAATCGCTTCATGATGTGTTATTACTTGCTCTCAAATTATTTGTTCTAGTCTTCCTCTTAAACTTTGAAGGTGTCCTGGCATTTATGTTTTGCCCCACTCTTAAGGACAAGCGAAATATCACTTTGCTATGTTATCTCTATACTTGAAACAAATGTAAACTTTCAATGCATTGTTATTCATGATCTTTTATTTGTGTTACTTCTCATGATGCAAAGTGATTGCTATGTTTTATTGCTAGAATTATATCTATCATGATTGTGTTTAAAGTACTATGATCTCATCTTACATATGTTTTTACAATATTGATGATCAAGTTTATGTTGGTAGCATGTCACCTCAGAAATTATGTGTTTTTATCATTTACCTACTCGAGGACGAGCAGGAACTAAGCTTGGGGATGTTGGTACGTCATAAACGTATCCTTAATTTACGATGTTCCATGTTGTTTTCATATTATTTCCTACATGTTTTCTATACACTTTATGTCATTTTTATCAATTTCCGGGACTAACCTATTGACAAGATGCCACAGAGCTAGTTCCATGTTTTCTGCTGTTTTTAGTTTCACAAAAGTTGTTCTGGAAATATTCGCGGAATTGGAAAATTCGAAGCCCGGAAGACTTAGAAATACTGAAGGTTCCACGGAGTCCGGAAGAGGCCGGGAGGGGGTTACAAAATAGGGCGGCGCGCCCCCTGGCCGCGCCATGGGGTGGTGTGGGCCCATCGGGCATCCACCGCCATCGCCCTTTCGCCCATTTATTCCCCCCGATACGTGAACCCTAGAGATATCCCACTTTTTTCCGAGAAACACATAAGGCTGCCGGCATCGTCATCCCGAGATCGGGAGGGTTCTGGAGCTCTCCTCGGCACCCTGTCGGGCGAGAAATTCATCACCGGAGGGGTCTACACAACCATGCCCTCCTCCGAAGTGATGCGTGAGTAGTTCATCCCTGGACTACGGGTCCATTGCAGTAGCTAGTTGGTTGTATCCTCCACTTTATGCCTCATGTTTAGATCTCGTGAGCTGCCCTACATTATCAAGATCATCTTTATGTAATGCTACATGTTGTGTTTGCTGGGATCCGATGAATGTTGAATGCTATGTGTTCTGATTATCAATCTATCATGTTATCTTCATGCATATGTTATTTATGATCTTGCATGCTCTCCATTATTAGTAGATGCTCTGGCCAAGTAGATTCTAGTAACTCCAAGAGGGAGTATTTATGATCGATAGTTGGTTCATGCCTCCTTTGCATCCATGCTCGAGTGACAGAAACGTGACGGATGGAGGATGTATTGTTGCCATTAGGGAGAAAACAACGGTGTTTAGTTCGTTTACATTGTTTATATTACACACTTTGCTTACTTCGATTATTAGTTGCTTGCAAATTAATACCCAACGATTGTTTGGATGATATTCGGAGGGTGGATTATTAGTCATAGATGCAGTTGGATGACGGTCTATGTATTTTGCTGTAATGCCTACATGAATCACATAGTAATATTTATGTCTTGCATATGCACTACGGTGCAGCCTTCATTTCTATTAATTGCCAAGCTGTAATTTGTTCACCACACATGTTATTTATTTATTTATTTATGGAGAGACGCCACTAGTGAACTGTGGACCCTGTCCATTTTCTCATATTGATAATACAACCACTGTAATTACTGTTTTCACACTGCTGCTACTGTTTTCATATTGTTCTCGTACTATTTTCCACACCATACATTTAAACTCTTTGTGTTCAGTAAAACCGGTGAGATTGACAACTTCACTACTTCGTTTGGGCAAAGTGATTTGATTGTGTTGTGTAGGTTCCACGTTGCTGTTGAATCGGTAGTGCGCCCTACCATCTCAACTGCATCAACCTTCTAAAGTTACTGCTTCCTCCTACTAGTCGATTAAACCTTGGTTTCTTTCTAAGGCAAAACTGTTGTTGTTCTCATCATACCTTCCTCTTGGGGTCTCCCAACGAGTGCAAGATCTGCACCATCAGCGACATCGTTGTCTGTTCAAGCGGTTCTCTTGTGTACGGACGAGGACCACTTGGGGTTACCCAATGAGCGTGTCATCATGTCTGAGCATCAGTCACACTTCGAAACATTGACATCTTTATGGTACTTCAACAGGGATATTCTTAGGGAGAAAAAATTAAAAGGAATCAATGCTCTTCGGATTACATCAATGCATGTCATGAATCTCATTGACATGCGTTGAGGAATTCTACCAAAATATTGCAATAGAACTTTTCCTTATCATTTTAGGGCAGCCCTCAAATTACGAAACAAGTTCACAAAGTTTTCTTAAACATATTTCTTTTTAACTCAATCAGCCAAGCTAAATGCGTAGGTGGGAAATAGATGTCAAATCTATAACAATTTATGAACATTATACTAGTTACTATCATGATTAATTGCACTTTAGTTTAAATTTTTTTTTAATTAAAAGTGTGATCACACTGAAATTGATATTCGTCAAAATCAATATTCTGATATTGGACATCCTCATGAGAACTATGATTAGAAGGATGGATACATTTATGCAACTAATCATGATCCCAAAGGGTAGGTTGCCTAGACAATCACATCTCATGTGGCTCTTGTTCATCTTTCAATGTGTGTGATCCGAGCTCAAGACTTTCATGCTAGAACGTCAAGACATCCAACTAATGATCCTGTACGTACGAAATTGACCCTTGTATGAAAGTGATCAATCCATACCCGCCTATAAGGTTTAAGAACATGTTGAACCTTGGATACAAGTGATGAACGCGAACTTGAACTAGTTTGACGATGCTCAGTTTGGAAGAGCACTATTACCTTGATATTTTAAAGTGAGGAATCACCCTAATAATTACGACTACTACGAAAACAAAAGAGTGCATAAAAAGGATTAACCATGAGAGGAAATTAATAGTGATGTAGTATAGTCATGTTTGTCTTCTGGTCCAAGAATTCCTTCTTGGCTCCATGGATCGTTGTCAAGGTCTACGACATTGGATCACCATCTCCATGCCCTTGTCCTATCTCTAAGATAATTAAAGAAATAATGGGGCTCACATGCCAAAGATAGCAATCACATGGTTTCCAACCATCATGCTTTAAATTGAATTGCATGTCAAAATAAATACAATGGATATCATTTCATACAACACTTGAATGATAATGGACTATACAACATCACATCACATACTTTGCAAAAACAAGTTAGACAATATCTAAAACTTAAGTTTGCAAATTTTACGTGGATGTAGGTTCTACGGAGTAAACCTTCACTACCTACGAACAACATTAGGCATGATTATTCACGATGCTAGATTGACACTGCAGGGTGATTGAATCATAGACATTACGAAATGTCTAGAGAATCAATCTAAACTTATTCATAACCATGACCCTCGTGTTGATATGATCCACATTCCTCGTCCATTATGCCATCCATGAATCCAACTATAGCAAGACCCAAAGCTAATAAAGAACTTCTTCGGACTAGAAGACATATGCCAGGGGCAACTCCAACATCCTAGGATTGCCAGAAGTTTGTAAAAAAAACTCACTACACTTTTGAAAACAAAACGCCATAACTTGCTGGGAAGAAATCATAATCAATCTAAATATTAGAGAACTTTCTAATATACCTGCACAAACTTATGCAATACCCACATTCACCAGTGCTCTAGATCATACCAATACCTACGCATAGACCGCTCTGATATCACTATTGGGTCGCGTGCAGAAAATTGAAATTCATCTTACACAACACACATGATCTACTATGAAGGTAAAGGCGAGGATATATATATGATCCTTACCGATATAAAGAGCGGAACGAGTGTCGATGATGATGTCGGCGATGTCTGATGAAGAGTCCCACGGCTAAGCCTAGCGGTGGGACTGTTGTCGTCTCCCCTTATCTAGACTTCCAGGTCTAGCCTTCTGGATCCAGAAGAGTGAGGGTCTCACATGTTACCCCCTAAGAGTTCTCACACATAAGTCCGTCAAAGTCCTGCAATGATTCACCGTACAGGGCTAATCACTACAGGTTCACAATTGAGGTGGAGAGATCCCAACACAATGGAGAGAGAGAGAGATAGATTAGAGCTAGATCTAATCGGGAGAGGATACCTCAAAACCCAATCATAGGAATCTCTAAACCAATTAGAGGGGCTCTAATTCAACTAGAGAGAAGGCACACATCCAATTGTGTGTCTCTCAATGAGGTGGGGGTGGGATTATATAGTGGGAGGAGTATGAAAGCTTGCTTGGGGGCTAAGTCAAGCCTTGTACGCACCTCCACCAAGTCCAATTCGGATTGGACTCTCAGGGATGGTGCTGCTCCTTTATTACTGGCCCTTCTCACTTTTCCCTTTAGGACTCCTTCTCACTTTTCTTTTCCCGTTAATTTTTTACCTTTATTTATTTTGCCAAAATTAAAACAAGGAAAGTTCTAGGGATGGTGCTGCTCCTTTATTAGTGTCCCCAGGGACCACTTGGAAGCCACCCAATATTTGGGCTCAACCCTCGGGCATTTCTACCCCCTCCGGCACTTCCCCACCCTCATCGGTTCTTCTCCGAAACTTTTTCGGAACCCCATAAAGCCTATAGATAAAATTATTGAACTTATCTATTCATGTCAGAAACATATTCCCGACACTCTGGTACATCTCATGTCCCTCGTAATATCTCTAAATATTAATTCTATCACTCCGGAATCATCCGGATGATATCCGCTCTGTCTCCGAACCATCCAATGTGAAAAAAATGAATTTGACGCCTTAAGTGTGTAACCCCTAAAGGTTCGATAACAAGTAGACATGATCGAAAAACCAATTTCCTAATCAATAATCAACATCAGGACCATGGACGTCTATATTGATTCCTACAATTTATACGATTCAACTCTACTCAACCTGCTGGTTACTAAGTAAGTTCTCACTACTTTGTGATACAACTCAATACCTCGAGATGAGACAAATGAGAGGACCACAATTAAACTCTTTAATCACCATATCACATTATTCTCTATGTCCGGTATGATTCCTTGTACTCGTTACTGTGTTACAGTATCACCATGACTAATGTCATGTCTTTGTCTACGCATACTTTATTAACAGATACCATTACAATGAGTGGATCCTCGATGCATGTCTGTATTAACTAGAGGAGTAATTCCCATTCTTGAACTATCACGATGAAATGAACACCTTTGCAAATGCCCAGTAATATCCATTTCTATCACCCAGTTTACGGTGTGATACTTGACTACATCAACGCAAACTTTTAAGTGAACACCATTGTATATTTTCATGATAAAGGGAAGCAAACAAAATAACCACCCTATGATGATACTATTTATAGAAATGCTAAAACAAATCTCGTAGTATCTTGACTACTTGGGTCTACCTAGCTACAATGTTGAAACAACAATATGCTCCCATTAATCTATGGACATAACAAATGTCCATGACCAGGAAAAGAAGGTCATCTAATATTAACGATTTTGTCTATGAGACATGACAAAGGGTTATAACAGTGTGTTTATGTTTCTACATGTGCGTATGGGTTTTCCTCTAAATCTCATGTTTTTTGAATACAACAGTTATAGCATAAAAACATAATACATTAATCATGAAATTTATGCATTTTATTATCTCTTGGGCATACATACAATATTTCCAACTTAGAGTCATTCATATAAGCCGCAATAACTTCAACGATGCTTGCCGACAACCCCGTGATCACCAACTTTTTGCGGTAAAGTCCAGGTATATCATGTATCTACACCCATACATGAATTTATTTAATTGGAAAATACAAGTATTTGACAATACTGTTCTAATCAATCGTGACTCAATTTGGCAACGGGGCCCTGTTCCCCGATAAGCAATGGTTAATTCACCTATTAGGGGATGGTTTTGGTTGCATATTACTCCCTGTGGGGCCCTTATTAGTATCAAAACACTCCCAAACGGTTATTGCAGTGACGGGTCTAGTACAACACCATCCATACCCGTGATACCCGTTATCCGCTAGATGATATGTGTGAACACATGTTCGTTGGGAGACCCCAAGAGGAAGGTATGAAGAGTGCAGCAACAAGTTTTCCTCAGAAAGAAACCAATGTTGAATCGACCAGTATGAGGAAGGAGTAACTTCAGAATGTTGATGAAGCTGAGATGGCAGGGCGCACTACTGGTTCAGCAGCAACGTGGAACCTACACAACACAATCAAATCACTTTGCCCCAACGAAGCAGTGAGGTTGTCAATCTCACCGGTTGTGCCGAACACAAAGAGGTTAAACGTATGGTGTGGAAAACAGTATGAAAACAGTAGCAGCAGTGTGAAAACAGTGGAAGCAGTGTGTGTATTATCAGTATGAGAAAATGGGCCGGGGTCCGCAGTTCACTACTGGTGTCTCTCCATGGAAGATAAATAACATGTGTGGTAAAAAAAATTACAGTTGGGCAATTGACAGAAATGAAGACTACACCGTAGTGCATATGCAAGACATAAAGATTACTATGTGATTCATGCGCGCATTACAGCAAGATACATAGAACGTCATCCAACTGCGTCTATGACTAATAATCCACCTTCCGAATATCATCCGAAGAAATGTTGGGTATTAAGTTGCAAGCAACAGATAATCGATGTAAGCAAAGTGTGTAATGTAAACAATTTAAACAAAGTAAACATCATTGTTTTCTCTCCCTAATGGAAACAACATATCCTCCATCTATCACATTTCTGTCACTCGAGCACAGATGCAAAGGAGGCATGAACCCACTACTCGAGCATAAATACTCCCTCTCGGAGTAACTAGCATATACTTGGCCAGAGCATCTATTATTAACAGAGAGCATGCAAGATCATAAATAACATATGCATGAAGATAACATGATAGATTGATAATCAGAAGACATAGCATTCAACATTCATCGAATCCTAGCAAACACAAAATGTAGCATTACATAAAGATGATCTCGATCATGTAGGGCAGCTCACGAGATCTAAACATGAGGCATAAAGTGGAGAAGACAACCATCTAGCTACTGCTAGGGACCCGTAGTCCAGGGATGAAATACTCATACATCACTTCGGAGGAGGGCATGGTGGTGTAGACCCCTCAGTTGATGAACTTCCCTCCCGGCAGGGTGCCAGGGAGAGCTCCAGAACCCTCCCGATCTCGGGATGACGATGACGGCGGCCTCAGGCGCTTCTCTGGAAAAAGTGGTCTCCTTTTAGGGTTGATGTATCGGGGGGGAATAAATAGGGAAAGGGCGATGGTGGTGGACGCTCGAGGGGCCCACACCACCCCTAGGTGCAGCCAGGGGGCGCGCCGCCCTATGGTGTGGCCCCCTCTGGGCCTCTTCGGGACTCCGTGGAACCGTCGGGATTTCTAAGACTTCCGGGCTTCGAATTTTCCAATTCCGCGAATATTTCCAGAACAACTTTTCTGAAACTAAAAACATCAGAAAACATGGAACTGGCTCTATGCCATCTTTTCAATAGGTTAGTCCCTAAAATTGATAAAAATGACATAAAGTGTATAGAAAACATGTAGGAAATAACATGAAAACAACATGGAACATCAGAAATTAAGGATACGTTTATGACGTATCACTAGACCACATGACATCTGGGACCAGAATAGCATAGAGAATCGGTGGTATGTATTTATACCCCAGAAAACCTCTAAATCTCGAGTGTTTTCCCTCCCGCTCGTCCATTCACACTCCCGAGCCGCGACACACCCACCCACCCTAGGACCTAGCCACAAACGGACACCCGCCCTGGCCGCCCCATGTTTGGACTCCGGAGACTCCTCTCTCTTTCTCGTGACGGTCGCCCGTCTGCCCCGTCGTCCCTCTCCGCCTGCCCTGCCATCCCTCTTCGGTCGCCCCGTCCACCCTAACCCGCCCTCCCCGCATGCTTGCAGGAATGACGACGGCCTCCAGCGAGCCCGTCCTCTTTGATCCGGAGCTTGCCGTCGATCCAGGTCCAGCCGTCGACCAGGACCAGCCGTTAACCTAGGACCGGACACCGGAATCACCGTCAGCCCTGGAGTTTAGCGCACCGCCTTCTCCATTGTGAACAGGCTACGCCATCCAGAGAGCGTGAGATCCCCCGGTCGTCGGCTAGGTGACCAGCGTCCTCCACGCCAGAAAATGGCTTCTCCAACGGCCAGCTCCAGCGGTACCGTCAGCAAGGCCTGCCTTGTTACATCGAGTCCAAACTAGTGAGGAAATTTCCATCTTTGGATATTTTGTTGTGCCGATAGTCGCTGATAGTGTTGTTTAAGTGGATGTTGTATGTAGTTGATGGAGTTGAGCTTGCTGATTATATACGTAGTGATGTTTTGATTGTTTCTACTTTCTTATTATGCTATATAGAGATGTTTTTATGATATGTGCTTGCTGGTTGTATAGAAATAAATAGATTTAATGATGAATGCTTGATGGTTAGATATGAATTGGTGTTGTTTTGTGATACGTATGCCTGCTAGTTGTATAGAAGTTGCTAATTGTAGTAACTTGCTGGTTATATATGAAGTTTTTATGATATATCTTTGCTGGTTGTATAGGAAGTGATGGTTGTATAGAACTTTTATGATATATCCTTGCTGGTTGTATCGGAAGTGATGGTTTTAATGATGAATGCTTACTAGTTGTATATGAAGTGATGTATTTTTATGATATATCCTCGCCGGTTGTATAGGAAGTGATGGTTTTAATGATGAATGCTTGCTTGTTGTATATGAAGTGATGTATTTTGATGATATATCATTGCTGGTTGTATAGGAAGTGATGGTTTTAATGATGAATGCTTGTTGGTTATCTTACTATTTCACTCAACACATTTATGTTTGTTGATGTATATTGAGATGACCTCTAGTCCTCGGGATGGGAGCAGCAGCCTCGCAGGATCATCTTCACAACCGGTTGGAGGGCCAATAATTGTGGAAATTGAGAAGGAGGAGATAGAAATATCTGATGAAGAAGAGGAGTTGAATGAAGATGGATCTGTTCAGTCGAAGAGGAAGCTGACTTGGAAGGCTGGGCTTTTCTACAAGCGTGTGAGAATCGAAGGTCGAATCGAGGCAAAATGTCTTAAATGTGGTGCGCTTCTTAGAGGAGAAACCAGGAATGGCACATCACATCTTTTATCCCATGACGAGTCATGCGTATATAGCAAGGCGGAGTTGAATGGAAAAAGATGGCTCAATATTCATTGAGGTTTGCTGCTAAGGATGGATGCAAGGTTTCATTGGAGAATTATCTGTTTGATCATGAGTTTGCTAGGAAAGCTCTTATTGACATGATAATTCTCCATGAATATCCATTGTGTATGGTGGATCATGTTGACTTCCGAAGGTTTGTTAGTGCGTTGCAGCCTAAATTCAAGCTGGTGCATAGGAACACTATTAGGTACTGGTTTACCCTCTTTTATTTTCATGTACTATTGTATGGTAGATAGCTTTGGAAAATCTTATTATGAATTGTTGTTTGTTTAATAGGAGTGATATCATGAAGTTCAACAAAGAAGAATCGAAAAAGGCTGCAATTCAAGAGTGGCCATCACCACAGATATGTGGACTTCGAATAATCAAAAGAAGGGTTATATGGTGATAACAAATCATTTAGTTGATGATAGGTGGAAGCTAAAAAGTGTTGTGATGAGGTGAAATTTCGTATGATATGATGCCTGTTATTTTTTTATATATGACTTGATGTATTGGTATGTAGAGCTGCTGGTTTGATATATGACCTGTTGTTTTATGATATGCTTGCTGTTTGGTACTTAGAACTATAGTTATATATATATATATATGACTTGCTATATTGGTATGTAGAGCTGCTGGTTTGATATATGACTTGTTGTTTTATGATATGCTTGTTGTTTGGTAGTAAGAACTATATTTTTTTATATATATATATGACTTGCTATATTGGTATGTATAGTTGCTGGTTTGATATATGACATGTTGTTTTATGATATGCTTGTTGTTTGGTACTTAGAACTATAGTTTTTTTTTATATATATGACTTGCTATATTGGTATGTAGAGTTGCTGGTTTGATATATGACCAGTTGTTTCATGATATATGGTTGCTGGAACAGGATATCCAACACTGAGATTGCTAGCACGGGATATCTATGCCATTCCAATTAGTACAGCCGCATCAGAATCAGCTTTCTCCACAAGTCATAGAGTACTAAGTGAACATCGTAGCCGACTTACCTCTCATTTCCTTGAAGCTCTAATGTGTTCGCAGGACTGGATTAGGAATAGATACAAAGGTAAATGCATATAATGCATCCTCTTTGGTTATATTACCTATTATCTTTCAGTTGTGAATGTTGTCATTGTTTTTGCTTATAGATGATGATGATGGGAAGGAAGCTAGCTTTTGGAGTGTTCTTGAAGATGTTGAAGAGGGACTGGAGGTTACCATCTATATATAATGTTTACATGTTTTATTGATTTTAAGAATTTGCTTGTTGTCATTTTATATCCGTTTGCTTGATGTATAATCATTTAATCTCATGTAGGCCCTGAAACTGTAATGTCAAGTCGTATTTTGCACTTCAGTGATGAAGCTCTGGTTGTAGCCTGCACTTCATTCATGAAGTTGGAGTGTGGAATTCTGTTGTTCATCTTTTGTTCATTCGGAATATTGTCTGTTATTGACATGTGGTGCCTTTGGCAACTCTCCATTTATGTGATGTAATGCCTAAACTTAATACCGGTTGAACATCTGAACCTGTTCTATTTGTGGTTGTGTGCCAATTTGATGTTATGTGTGAACTTCCATCATTTGATTGTGCTTTTTTTTCTCTATTTGTATTGCTGTCATTTATTTACTCGACTTTCTGGGGAAGTGTTGTCGAAAAATTTCCTAGACAATGTTATCAGCTACATTAGAGGTTCTTGGATATGGTTATCCGATAACCCGATGCAGATGGGGATGGGAGAATAGTTGTCCCCGTGACAGTTAATGGGGATGGAGAAGATTTTCTTGCAAGGGGATGGTTATGGTTAGCCAATAACCGGTGGTCAGTGTCCCCGTTGCCAAATTGAACTGTGACGCGCATGAGCCGTGCGATGGGTGCCGCGCAGCGATAGGCCTATTTAAGCTTTTCGCCTATCACCTTCCATTTCGGGTCCATGAATTTGGCACTCAACTTCATTTGTTGCTTTCCTCTCCACTGACCTGGTTGATTTGGGTCGTCTCAGAGCTGGACCTCCGTCCCTCGTGCTCTTCATGGTTGGTAATACTAAACATAACATAATTTCCTTTTGAGTAGCAAAATCAAACCAGAGGTGCAACACATCACTCCATTAGAGAGCACATCCCCATGTGCTGCTCCCATAAGACACCAGGGGCACCACATTGCACCGCCACCAAGCCTCCCCTCCTTGGCCTTCTCACCACCACTGCCGCAGGCGTCTGCCGTGGTGGTAGCGGCCCCTGCTGCCACAAAGGCTGTGTGGGCAGTTTTTTTGCTTCTCGTCGCGCTGGTGGCCGGTCACCTCGGTGGCGTCGGGGGGGGGGGGGGCGAAGGTCATGTATCCAGTGTCTTGGAGACCGGGGTGGAGGCCTCATAGCTAGTCACGTTACGGCCTTCATCTTACTTGATGGTGTAGTTGTGGGGAGCGCGCGCGGCCCGGGGCAAGGCCGGCTGATCTGGTTAATTCAGATTTGCAATGACGTTCAGGCGGGGGGAGGGCGTATCAGGTGGTGGCCGACAGGCCTAGGGTCGGGCAACCCGCGGTGGCGCGGAAGCTGGAGCTGAAGGGCAGTGGCCCATTGGTGTGGATTGAGAGGGTGCAACAGATCTTGGTTGTGCTACTTCCATGGCGGACGGGCGAGGGTCGGCGAGTGGGTGCGGTGGCCCCGGGTCGTGGGCGACGAAATCTTGGTCGGCGTTGTGGCCAGGCATGTTGGATTTTGTTCAAATCCCGCCATGGTGGTTGTGTGCCCGCATTATTTGCATCATGATGTGTTGTACTGGAGGCCGCTGCGTGGTGCTTGGTGGTCGAAGTTGGAGTTGCGTGACACGACTTGCTAGATCTGATGGCTTGGGCATTCATGTCTAGTCTAGCGAGCCTTTCTCTCGTAGAGGAGAAGACTCGGGTGAAAGCTTTGCTCCGACCCTCGGGTCGGTGCCGACAATGGCAACGTCTACGGTGCCGTTTTCCTCCTTGGAGGCATTGTCGATATCGTCAGCGTCACCTCCCTCTCGTGGGTGTCGTCTTGAAGAGTCAACTTTGCGGTTGTGTGTGTCTCCTCTCCGTTGGGATCACTGCACATCAGGGCAACGACTCCAGGCGGTGATTGTGCGTCGAGGCGACAACCTCGGCGTCCATGGTGGGCAGAAGCTCCATGGGGTGTGGCAGTTGTTTGCGTGGTTTGTGCACCATTCTTGTGTCGCTAGTGTGGCGAGATTGTCACCTTGATCAATGTGCCTGAGAGAAGGAAGTTTGACTTTACGTCGGGGTGGTGGTCCCGAATGTTGGTGCGACGGCCGTGGTCTGCGAGTGGTTTGCCCTGTGCAGCTTGGATCGTGGGCGGCTGAGTCATGCGGTGTTGTTGCTCGAGCTTGAGCGGTGGCACGTCGGATGTCGGGATGGCGGTCCCGGAAGGTGGTGTTGGTGGTCCACTGAGCATGGTTGAGCAGTTGGTTTTCGAGGCGGCGACCCCGAAAGTTTGGCAGTGTTGAGGGCATCGACCCAGTGTCATGTGAGTGATGAGGTTGCTTGTCAATGATGGTCGACGCCACGTTGCCGCAACTCCTCGTAGGGTTGGCTTCTTCATCTTCGTTGGAGTGTCTCGTGCCATAGCGGTCACGACGACTCATGCATAATCACATCCCGGTGACTGGTGCATGTGTTTTCTGTGGGCGCTCCGAATCATCGGCGCACACTTTGCTTTTTTTCCAATGTGCACGAGATGTTTGAAAAGAGCTGAAACAATCACCCTCGGTCAAGTTGTGCGGGAGAAACTTCTTTAATCCAAAGGCCTGAACTTTTGACTTGCTATTACGTACGGCCTCTAGAGACGTGACAATGTTTTTTTCGCGAAAACGCAAAACCTTTGTGTTTCGATACATTGATAGAAAGAGAGTTGATATGTACAAGATCCCTAATCGGGCCACCCCACACCGTACAACTCAACCCAAGAACGACATAATTAGGGGAGGATCTGGCGTGGACCTCGGGCTCCCGCGTTCGCCCAGTCGCGTGCCTCAGCCTTGATCATGTCGAGCAGGGAGTCTATCGAGGGTGTAGCATTTTCGAAGATCGTCGTGTTCCGGTGTTTCCAGATTGACCTCATCGTCAGCATGATCAGCGATGAGGTGCCCTTGCGCACGACACTGGGGACGGTGCTGAGCGCCCTAGCCCACCAATTTGAGAAGACACACTTTCCCATGGGGGGTGTCTTCGTGGATCCGGGAGAGCACCTCATGCCAGATCGTCTTGGAGAAGGTGCATCCCGTGAGGAGATGTGCCATAGTATCTTCGGACTTATCACATAGCGGGCATCGTGCCGCATGGGGAAGTCCGTGACGCGCAAGTCGCTCACTCGTCCAGCATCTGTCCAAGCAGGCTAGCCAGATGAAGAACTTCACCCTAGGGGGGGCAGGTCTTCCAGTTCAGCCTCCACGTCCCTTATGTCACTGATCCCTGGAAGAGGGCATTGTAACAGGACTGAAGGAGTACTGGTTATCTATGGTCCAGCGCCATATGAGTCGGTCCGGCGCCACCCGAAGCTGGTAGTCGCGAAGCCTGATCCAAAGCTGCACGTATTGCCAAAGAGCCAGCGGGCTGAAGGTACCAGAGATTTCCGCGATCCAGGCGCGCCCAGCAAGCGTCTGCTGTACCGTGCGGCTCTTACGACGACTCTTAGGGATAAGCGTAAAAAGGTCTGGCGCTGTCTCCCTAATCGGTCTCTCGTCGAGCCATCTGTCCATCCAGAACAGCGCCGAGGCGCCATCTCCAACAATCATGTATGTGGAGGCGTCAAAGATCTCCTTCTCCTCTCGAGAGAACTACGTGTCGAGCCTGCTCCAGGGTCGCAAGGGGTCGGTGCGCATCCTCCAAAGCCATCGCACTCTCAAGCTGATGGAGGTGCGGGCTAAGTCCGGAATACCAAGGGCACCCAGATGTTGCGGGCGGCGAACCCTGGACCAGTTGACGTGGCAGTGTCCGCCGTTGGCATCCAATCTACCAGCCCAAAGGAATCCATGCAGGATCTTATTCACCTGTTTGAGAACCTTCTTATTGAGGCTCAAGACACCCAGTTGATGCAACGGGATTGCCGCAAGCACCGATCGGACAAGCACAAGTCGACCCTCCTTAGGCATCATAGATGCTTTCCAGGTAGGCAGCTTGTTAGCTAGTCTGTTCACCAAGGGCTGCAGCGCCTCACCCTGGCAGCCGGTGCAATGAGAGGGGGATGCCAAGGTAGGTGACAGGGAATGGGGTGAGTTGGCAGCCCATGGTCACGGCCGCCAAGTTGGCCTCCACCTCAGAGCGAAGCGATCGGGGATACCGAGCATTTGGCGAAGTTCGTGTGTAATCCAGAAGCCCAACCAAAGAGTTCGAGGATCGCGCGGGTGGAGAGAAACTCAGAAACATCTGGGTGGCAAAACAGGATCACATCGTCAACATAGAACGACAAAGACGTCACCCAGTCCCGACGCGCAAGACGCCGCATAATGCCAAGCTCATATGCCTTCGCGAACAACCTATTCATCATGTTCATAACTAGTACGAACATGAAGGGCGACAAGGGGTCACCCTGTCTCATGCCCCGTCTGTGCCAGATGGGGGGGGCTGGCTCACCATTGAGCAACACCCTGGTGCTAGCAGTGGATAGCAAGATCACGACTAACTCGCGGAATCTATGCCCGAAACCTAGTCTCTGAAGGATCTCAAAGAGAAACCCCCAGGATACGAAATCGAAAGCTTTGGCTATGTCCAGCTTTAGCATCACACCTGGCTCTTTGAGCCTGTTCAACAGTCTGGCGGTTTGTTGGACTAGAATGAAGTTATCATGGATGCAGCGCTTCCTGATGAAGGCGCAATGGTTGCTGTCTACCAAGGATACAACCCGGGGCACCAGCCTTACCACCAACACCTTGGCCACCAACTTGGTGAGGATGTGTATCAGGATGATAGGGCAGTAGTCGCCAAGAGCTGTCGCGTCAGGGCGCTTGGGCAACAAGGTAAGGAGAGCCTGGATTAGGCCCTGGAACCCGCGCCCACACATCGCGAACAACTTGTCGAAGGCAGCCATGAAGTCCCCTTTGACCGTCGCCCAACAGCCCTGAAGTAATTCAGTCATAAATCCATCTGGGCCAGGCGCCTTCCCATGAGGGAGTCGCCTGACAACCTCCCAAACCTCCTCCTCTGTGAAGGCCGCCTCAAGCTCTATGAGGTCCTCGGCATGTGCATCCAAGAAGCCCAGATCGAGCAAGCACTCTCGGTCAGGGGATGTCCCAAGCAAGCCTTCGAAGTAGTTGAAGTTGGCCTCCGCCATGGCGGCGTGGTTGGAGATAACCGAATCCCCCACCTGTATGTTGTGGATCATGTTCTTCTGCCGACGGTGTGACGCGTGCTGGTGGAAGAAGTTCGTGTTTGCATCCCCTTCTTTCAACCAAGCAACCTTTGCCCGCTGGCGGGCCATCGTGAGCTCTAGCGAAGCCAAACCTAGGTAGGCCTTCTTTAGACGGGCGCGGAGTAGGCGCTGATCGGGGGAGAGCCGACGGAATTCCATTGCAATATCCAGCCTAAGCACCACCTCCCGCGCTGTCATCAGCTGCATCTTGATACACCCGATTTGCTTGTCACTCCAGCTCATAAGTTTGCGAGCCGTGCACTTAAGCTTGGCCATCAACCGTCGGAAGGGGTCTGGGTCTCCGTCCACCTCCCCCAAGCGGATTCCACCACATCGTGGAAGCCGTCCAACCTCAGCCAGAAGCTCTCGAACTGAAAGCGTTTCCGTACAAACGCATGTGTGGTGCAGTCAAGGAGAAGGGGGCAGTGGTCCGCCACAACGGTCGCCAGACATCGTAGGGAGCAGCTAGTATGTAGTTCCTCCCAATCCGATGTGGTGAACAACCTGTCCAGGCGGACAAGAGTGGGATTTCCCGCTTGTTTGACCAAGTATAGCGTCAGCCATGGAGATAGATCTCCTTAAGCTCGCTCACATTTAGGAAGTGCCTGAAGCGCCCCATCATCCGTCTGTTTAGGTTACCGTTGTTTTTGTGCTCGTCGCGATAGATCATGTTAAAGTCACCGCATAGGGCCCAAGGCCCCGGTCGGTTAGCGCGAAGGGCACGTAGCTCAGCCAGGAAGGCGATCTTATCGGCCTCTTCCTAGGGGTCGTACACACACGTAAGCCACCAACTTACCGCCCCACCAGGTGGGGACACCCTGGCCGTAACACCGGTGATGTCAATGTGAGCGCTATCCAACTGCACCAGTCGGCTAACCCAAGCGACAAGGATACCACCTCTCGTACCGATCAAAGGCAAGCAGAAATAAGCGTCAAAATCCGCGCCTAGGGTCCCCATAACAATCGAGGGGGTTACAACAACAAGTTTAGTCTCTTGCAGGCATACAATCGACACACTCGTAGTACCAACTACACTCCTAACACCCGTACGACGCGCATGATTATTAAGTCCGCTTGCGTTACACACCATCACCTTGGGTTCATGAGACATGGGGATGTCTTTTAACACATGTGGTGGTGAAACCGACAAGGTCAAGCCTCGACGAGGTGACCACCCAAAGTGTCGACCAACGGCGGCGAGCACCCTCGGAGCGTTGGGAGGGTCCAACCGTACAGCTCAGCGACCGCCTCAATAATCTCCTCCGATAGTGGCATCTCGAACATCATGTGGTAAGCCTCCAGCGCAGCTTCAGACGGTGTCTCGTCCGCCGTAACCAGGCCCAGCTTCCTCATTAGGTTTCGCACCGCGCGCATCTCCGTGATCATCCCCCCTGGCTGGCCAGCGATCCTCGAACTCCGGCGTGGCTGGAAGTCCATAGCAATCAAGCGGCAATGTAGGGCGGGGGCATGCAGCAGGGCGCCAGGCTTCATCTTGGTAGTCGCGAGGAATCCTCCTAGGGTACGCGGTCTCGCAATCGGTGTGGCGGGTGTGGCCGAGGAGCGCGTCTACCTGAGGCGCGCGAAAACAACCGGCGGGGTGGCGAACCTATGTGTGGGGGTGATAGGATCAGAGCGTGGGGGAGGGTCCATCTCGATCTCCTCATCCACGTCGTCACCATCGGAATCACCTTCCTCGACAAGTGGGGATGCCCCCAAGCCGTCTCCTGTCGCAAGACCGAGGATGGGCGATGTCTGGTCCCGCGCCACGTCACCCTGGGTCGCAATAGGGGTTGATATCCCCACCACGTCCCCACCCGTAGTGCCTCCAGAAGCAGCCACGGCAGCATCCCGGAACGCGTCCAGGCCCAGCAACCCGTGCGTCACAGTGGTAGGCTCTGAAGCGACCCGTTCTGAAGCCTCGCCCTCTAGAGAAGGCCGGAGGCCCAAGACAGAGGAGAGGGAGCAGTCGCTAGTTGGGAGCCCAGCAGCAGGGCCCAGGCCCGAGCCGGGCGGACCCACACCATCGTCTGCGCGCGCTGCACATGAAAGGGCCACCTGGCTCCCGCCAATGGTCTCCGCCTCGGATCATGTGCAGGTGGCCGTTTCCGCAACGGGAGCGCCTGTGGGCCCCGTCCTGGGAGCATCCACCAACCCACCCATCTGGGATCGCGCGCAGGTAGCGCCAGGCGCAGCGGTGGACCCCGCCTCGGAAGCATCTGAGCCACCCGAAGGCGCGCGGAGAGCGCGCCCGTACGAAAATTGTCCCGTGCGTAGCACGTCGACGTCACCGACAGCAGGGGCAGGCCGCTGGGCCCCAGTCGTGCTTCTTTTTTCTTTTTGACCGCGACCATGACCCCGTCTCCTGCGTCTGGCAGGTCGCGACGAGGGTGGTAGAGGACCCACCACTTCACCCGAGGCAAGCGTCCGCTCCCCACCGCTTTTGACTGGTCCAGCATGGCGTATCCTGGGCCCACCTCTGCATCCGTTGGAGGTGGAAGGACCACCCGCACCTACACCCGTGCCGCCGCCCGGCAACGAGTCGGGGACTCCTGGCTCGTAGACGTATTGCCGCGATAGAGGCCATCCTGGTGCCGGTTTGCCGCCTCCGCCATCGCTGCCGCCGGGAGCCGGACACCGATAATCCGTGAAGTGCATCACGTGGACGACGAGCGGATAGAGGAGGGTTGGGACCTGCGGTGGTGTGATCGAGTCGCAAGGAGCCGCCAGCACCTGCACCGGCGGTGGCCCATCCAGCTCGACGACGTGGAAGTCGACCTCACATGGAATCAACGTCGGGTCGAGACACCAAGCCGAGAGGCGGAAAACGTCCATGTTGGCGCGCGTGCCTGTGAGTGGATTGAGGCGTTCCACCCACGAGTTAGGTGCCAAGATGGTCTCGGCCTCCGCCATACTCCAAGAGTTCACCGGCACCCCTGCGATCTCAAGGTTCACGTGCACCCCTAGCGTGCCAGCTGACGCACCCGAGCGTCACGACCATGGATTGACAAGGAGCCGAAAGAAGGGCATATGAATGTACTCGTTGTCGAGCACCATCCTCCGGTTTTCGCCGACGATGAAGTAGATAAGGAAGCCGTTCTCTCGGTGGCGATGGACCGAGAACACCTCATCCGGCAAGTCGTAGATCGTCGTTAAGGCCTCAGCGACTTCCTCCACGGATATGTCACGTTGCTCTCCCACTAGAATGGCCACTAGGGCGTTCTCGAGGGCAAGCTCTGCGTCCTCAACCTCATGCGTGCGCGAAAAAACACAGGCCGTCCTGGCAGGCCACCGGGCGAGCTCGCCGCCAAGCGCCACTGGTCGTGCCGTGCCCACCAGGGAAGAACCACCTGATCGCTCCTCGCGTGTGGCCAGTGGCAACGGAGCGATCACCGTGTGCTCATCAGAGTGCGCGCCCCCGCGATGGTTGTGGTGGCTCATCACCCCTTCGTGATGGTGGAACCTCCCAAGAACGGGGCAGCAACGCCGACCCCAGGTGTGGAGACGGAGCGCAGCCACGCCGGGCATCACCCATGAACGAGTCGGTGCCAACGAGACGAGTCTGAGGCGCAGCCGTGTCGCACGCCCGCGTCCCTTGCCGGGAACCACCCGATGTCGGAGGCGCCGCCATTGCGCGCGAAGGAGCCGCCGTAACCAACCTAATGGTCGGAGCACCGTGCGGGAAGCGCCCACCCGTGGTGGCGCTCGCCCTGCCATGGCGTCCAGCGGCCGGAGCCGCCGCGCCCATCCTCTGTTGCAGCGGTCGTGGAGTGGGTCGAGGCGGAGCGCCTGGAGAAGAGCGTGCAGACCCGCTGTGGTGACCCAGCACACCACTGCATGTGTAGTGCGCAAGTCAATGACATAATACTCACAGAAGGACTTATACGTGAATATTACATCCCTCAGAGTAGTACAACAGAAACATAGCAGGACCAGGAAAAGCTATAGGATACAAACCTCATTACAAAATCTCGAGAATCTCTTTGAAGATCAAAGAAGATCTCAGCAAATGAAACATCAGAAGAACAATTCGAAGCTCCAAGCTGGAGAAGAACTCCAGCTTAGAACTAAATCTACTACGGCTGATGCCAGCCCTAATCTATGGCTTGTAACAGCTAAGTCTAACAATGGACTCCACCTACACCTTGATAGCTTCTCCTCCATCAGCGTTGTTGATGACGATGCTTTACTGGCTAAGTAGTATAAGACTCTACCTAGCTTCCTTAGATAGCGATGTTTTCTCAATGACGACTTCAGTAGGGCTTCAACTCTAAGCAGGGGGTCAAACGGGAACGAATGAGTAACGAGCGTTACTCAGCAAGTGCATGATATGTAGGGGATAGTTTGATGCACTAACTACAGCTTTAGACTCAAAAGAGTCCTAAGTTAATGCAGGTTTTGTAAAACTTTCTTCAAGAGATTGCTTTTACTTCTGAAAACTATGCCCGCCAGACCATCACAGGACCTAGAACTTCATGGAGTTGCCTTTCCTGTAGCGTTCGCGGTTCCTTCCCGGAACAGGGGGTAACATGCCACATCCTTTTACACTCTGCAGAGGTGCGTTACTTTACCCATGGACGACCAAGACCATGTTGCACAACCAGGTGTACATTCCTGTCCACTCCCACTCAGGTGTGGGGCCCGGTTGTTGGTCCAAGCCAAACCGTGCTTCTCCGCACAACGCATGCCCACCCATTTCTGCCAGCAGGTTGAACGCCCGATTCCACCCCTCACGATGGATATCTACGCACCCCTGGCAGACCATCATAGACCCGTAGAGTCTGTGGGAATTAAGGGATCCCACCCATGTGCATGTAGTCCCGCAGAACCTACAGCGTACGTCTCTGGCAGCCCGTTGACATGCGAACGAGAAAAGTATCACGGCTGACTTACTCCCCCCATAGAAGACCATGGTTAACGCGGTATTTACGGCGCACCGAGTTCTGACGGCATTTGTGATTAATTCCTAGGTAATACGTTCCCGTGCAGATGGAACCTTCCTTTGACCTATTCATCTTACCATGGTTCCATCCGCCCACCAAACAGAACACTACCACTCGGGTAGTCATTCAATTAGTCATATTATTATAAAAGATAGGATCATGCATTCTTTTGAGAGTAGGTGATAAGACGATATGGTTTTTGCAATTAGTTTGCTATGAAGTAATGCAAAGGATATGGGCAAGTGATGAACTTGCCTGAGATTGAAATAACCATAATAATTCCTGTCTTCGGGTTCAAGGGTCTCATAGGAAATTCCGACATCTGAAAGATAGCAAAGTAGTCCCGGTAAGGACTACAGAAAACAATGGCAAGATGATACATGCATAGTAATGAGATGCATCGTGTAACACCCTGGAAAATACCCCAGCTTACAAGTGTATGCCACGTTTGTTACGATATCTTGATCACACAGGTTTTAGGTGAAATGTTTCATCACTTGTGGTGATGTGGTTATTAGTTCTTTTATACTTACATGTGTTTCACTTTTACTTAGAAAACAATTGTTATCATGTTTTGGTAGAGGTGTTTATTACGTGGTTAGGCAATAAGACATTAGTCCATGGAAAACAACTATTGACAAAGTAATAAACACATTTTATTTTATTTTCACAGGTGTAGAGTTAATGACAAAGTGTTTATTTGAAAACGATGAACTAATGCCACTACTCTATCATCACAAAACTTTCTAATGACTTGTGATGATAGGTTTAGTAGGTGTGAAAACATGAGGATTTTTATTAATAAAGAAATAATGTTATGGCAGTTATTTCTCATTATAATGGAATATTACAGAATTCAATTATACCTTTTGGAAACAAGTTAATAAGTTTAAAAAAATGTTTTATGTTTGTCATATTTGAATTGTAAATGCTTTCCTCTTTAATTTGATATATCATTCAATGTTTTCTGAAAATATTTGAATAAATTCTTATTTTATTAATTTTAAATGAATTAAATGATTAGGCAATATATTGCACACATAAAAACTTGGTCAAATGACTTTGTAAACATCACAGATGAGTTGCACTTATCATTTGGAGCATTTTGGTATATAACTTATATTTTTCTGATTTTATGAATTATTTCCTATTTTTCACAATTTTAAATGATTTAATTTAATTAAAGAAAATATTAATTTTTAAACTTCATCAAATACTTTTAAAAAGTTGATAATCATTTAGGTTATATTTTTCTAAACAATTCAATATTTTATTTATATTTTTCTGGTTATTAGATTAAAAGTTATTGAATTAATAGGTTTTATTAATTTTCTGCCAATATTTAAATTGACAGGTGGGTCCCACCTGTCATATATGATTTTTAAATCAAAATTAAAAAGAAAAAGAAAAGAATTTCGCTCATGACGTCATGACTACCGCAACAGAGGAGGGAATCACCTCTTCTTGATAGCAATGGATCGAACGAGTTGAAATTGGCGATTGCCGTTTGTTACATTCGCTAGAGGTGATCGCAGTGAGCGCGAGCACAAACGAGACGGCGACCGGCGGCGCTCGGTGATGTCGGCATACAATGGCCCATAAGCTCAACGGGAGGCACCGAGAGATGTGTGACCTCACCATGAGCGTGATGCAGTGGTTGGTGCGGCGTGTGGAGGTCCAAATCTCCGACGATGTCGAAAATCGGCCGGCGGCCGGACTCGGAGAATATGCTTCGATTTGTCCTCCTCCGGGCATCCCAGGAAACGAGCGTTGGTGGAGGAATAGAGGCGGTCATGGCGCACCCGAGGGTGGTCTCAATTCGTCCCGGAGTGGCCGGAGTCGATGGCGCGCGGCGGCGGCCGGACTAGCTAGGGTTTCGGATTCCTGCTTGCTTTGGTACAGAGAGAGAGAGCGAGAGGCAACGAGCGAGAGAGAAGGTTCGATCTAGACGCCACCCCGTATTTGTACTCGCGGAACGGCGGCGAGCAGGACGTGGCATCGACCACGGTGACGCGACGGACTTCCTCACTGCCTTCTGGCCGGCGTTGAGGAAGAAATAAAAGAAATGGAACCTTTCGATAACCCCCTGGGATTTCTATAATTTGCAATCAAGTCCTTCTGTTATTAAAACTGAGAAGAAAAGCTTGTTTTCAGAGCCTTTTTGTGAAGATAAAAATTATTAAAAATCATATTTGAATTCCTTATCAAATTTCACATCTCACCATGTTTTGTTTTGGTGAATTTCAGTAACATTTGTATTTTTTATTTAGGGTGCTAGATTAAGTGATTTTGTTGTTTTCTCCTCTTTTAATTTATTTAATGGCTTTAAAATTATGCTAAAGCATGTTTAATAAAAGTACACACTCCATCTTGTGGATACCAAGGTGGTGTATCATAGTTGGACACTTTTAGGTATAATCCCTTATGAAAAATAGTTTGGTAACACTAGTGAGTAGTGTTTTTATATATGGTGATGAAATGCACCCAATTAGGGTATTTTATTCCATGACATACCAAATGCTTTTGAGTAAGAAATGGATTTGTTTTCTTTTATGGGCTTTGTTATTTTCCTAATTGAAACTCCTAGCAAGTTTGGTTGACATTTTACTGAGGTTTGTGTATTCTATGTTTGCTGTTTTCAGTACTTGATCAAATGGAAAACATGTGTGGTTTTGGAATCTGATTTACTTTTTTTCCACATAGGTTTCAATTGTGGATAATATCTAATGTTGTTTTAAAACATGTAATCATTTACATGGTTATTTACAGATGAATCTTTGTTGTTATCTATTAGTCTTGTGTAGGAAAAGGATCTGAAAAACATGGTATTAAGCTTGTTTTCATCTACCTTCACATATCAAGACATGTAGATGTATTGGCTTGGTATTAGTTTCTCTCTTGATAATTGTTTTCACTTAAGATATTATTATGAGTTCCTCATTTCTGATGGGCTTGACAAGGCATAGAAGTTATAGATCTTCTAAGACCACCTAATGCTTCACTGAATAATTTCTTATACTCCCTTACTGAGGCAGTGTTGTTTCTTGTGGTCTTTTGTTGGTTGATGTTCTTCTCTCTAGTTGCCAATAGTCTTCTGGTTCTGTCTTTGTCACTTGCAAGGAAGATCAACTCATGGATTCCATCTTTAACTATCTCACCCTTGTGGTGAAAACAACCAGTATTTCCAACAACAGATTTTACTTAGATGATTATAAAAATATGGGAGTTTGTTTTATGACATCTATTAGCCTTAAGCATATAAGAAGAATCTGTTGACAAGTTTGCAAGGCTTGTCCCCAAATTACTTTTCATATCCAAGAGGCTGAGATGTACTAGGTTATTCAACCTTCTGTTTGTTTGTGTATGACACTCAATGGTTTGAGTATACAAAAGTGATCTGTTAACAAGGTAGCTAGTCTTGTTATCAAACTACTTCTATATAACACTAACATTGGAGTATCACACTCTTTCAAGAGAGTTAATAAGATCATATCAAGATATAAGAGTTTCCAATCACTCTTGTAATAGATTGGAATGGCACTTCTAGAACAATCTGAAGAATCCTTCTGTAGATCTTCTTGTGATAGTTCCTCCTTTCTTATGGATTGCTTCTCTTGAAGAATATCTTAGAGAGGAGCAGAGAATAACAAGATAAAATGATCTAGACAAAATAGTAAGATCTAGATTAAGAGTTAGCTCATGCTTTTATTATCCTTCCATATACTTCTTATTTTATTTCCCAAAAGATAGATACTTGTTTCATACATGATTGGTTTTACTTAGCTATCTATCCAAATCCTCTAATAGAGGTTATAACTTGTTGTTACTCTCTACTTGTATCCAGAGGTACTTGACTTGTTTGAATATTGATGTGGGTGGAAATATAGAGTGTTTGTGGAATGATAACTTCAGATAGTAAATTGATCAAGTGGTTCCTTCATGTGCGGAGATCCCATATGCTCACTTATATAAAATGAACGAGACAATGATCATGAGAAGATGATTGGGGTTTAATGATTTAAGTCAGAGTTGGAGAATGTTTTCTCAAATGTCATGTTGTTATTTTATGTTCTTCATTTGTAAACATAATGCAGGCATAGAGGTTTGGAAAGATCATATGTAATGATCAAGGTTTAACAATAGTTTAAGAAGATTTATCTATCCTTTAAGATACTTCTTTTATGGTTGATGAGATATGTACATATTCGATAAATATATTAATACAAGTATTATATCATTTACCACTTGTGGGTTTTGAGTTAACACTTGTTTGTATCATTAGTGTTCTATTGATTCTTTGTTATGTAGTTGTGATAGTTCACCTGATAGTTATGAGATGATTTAGAGAGATGTTGTGGAAATGAATTGATAACTTAGGGAGTTGTTGTTTTATAAAAGATCACATCTCTGTTGATGAGATGGTTCAATTATGCATTACTCATTGGTGGAAGTATGGTTATCACTTATGTGATTTGGATACTCACCCCTCTTTGAGTTCTAGATACCTAGTGAATTATCCCAAGTCACTTATAGACTTGAGGTTAGACTTGTTAATAGTTAGTATTGGTCACAACCAATTATGGTTTGAGTAAGCAAATGATTTGGTTTCTTAAAATACTTGTTATAAAGATCATTCCAAATGTACTCTTGACTAGATGAACTAGACCTATTTCATCATGTCAGGTGAAACTTTGGTCACTTTGATTCGTTTAAACTTTCGCGCCAAAATTTCCCGTACTTTTAGATGCATGCTTTGCAAATGCACATATTAAATTTAGATCCTTATAACTTCCCAAACACTGGGATGTTACACCCGCTCGCGGACCTCTTGTTGGCCGGTTCATCGCCGGCATCCGGCGGAGTGCGAGGGCGCGGCATCGGGCAGGACTTGGACATGTGCCCGTCCTCACCGCACCGGAGACAGACCGGGCCGGTGGTGCAACCCTTCGCCCGGTGCCCTGGTTCGGTGCAAAGGAGACACAGGCCCTTGTAGGCGTCGTAGGCTCCAGCGCCGGCGTCACGTTTTGACGGCGCCGCCTTCGCCTGTACCTTTTTCCCGCCCCGGCGACCTCGCGCCCTCTTCCGCTTCGGTTGCTCCCAAGGAGCCTGGTTGTCGTCTTCATCCTCGATGGGGTCGTCCGAGTTGTCGAGGTCGTCGAAGGAGACGCCATCCTGGGGGTCGCGGGTGACCTCCGAGCACGGTTCGCGGCGGGAGCGCGCCACGTCTTTGCTCCGCCACCACTTCGACGGCGTCGCCATCGCCGCCCGCAGGGGACCCAGCCAGCGCATCTCGGTACGAGCGCGCGGAGTCCTCCGAGTCACTCTCCCGGCCCCCACGCCAACGGTCCTCACGGCCGCGGGGGCAATCACCGTCGCCGGAGAGGGGGGAGGAGGTGGGAGACGGAGGGGGAGAGGAGGAGAGGGTCAGGGCGGCGCTTGGAGGGGAGGGAGAGGGCTCAGGGAAGGTGGCCGTCGCGGCCGGAGTGGCCAGCGATGGTAGGGAGGTGGGCGCCGGGGCTGGGGTGCCCGGCGGCGGTGGGAGCGTGGGTGGGTCGGACATGACAATGTTGGTACACCTCTGGAATGCTAGAAACATGACACCTAATGGAGAAATAATGAAACATTCCCGTCAACTAGCCGAGCAAGTTTGGCATATGTCAGCACGATCGAGCTGCACCTTTCAAAGAATGTTGGTACACACGGGCGTGATCCTAAGACCTCAACTGTTAAATGGAATCCGCCTCCGGAAGGCACAATCCTCATCAACGTTGATACAGCCTTGTTTGAATCATCCAACCGAATGGGAGCCGCTGTTGTGTTTAGGAACCACAAAGGAGACTGCTTGGTGGCCTGCAGCCAGCTACTTCATGCGTTCACAACACCATAAATCGCAGAAGCAATTGCGCCCAGGCGTGCTTTGGCTCCTGCTAGCGAGGAAGGTTTTGATCATATCATCGTGCCGTGGTTGTTCAAGACATGAAGAAGATGGCAAGCAACTTCATATCCTGCTCCTTCGTTCACGCCTCTCGTAGTCTCAACGAATCGGGACATGTTCTACCCTGAAACTTTTGGTTTTGCTATCTTTAGATCTGTTCCACCCGATTGCATTCGGGAGATTATTTGTAATGATTTAAGTTGATCGATAAAGTGTCGTATTCTCTCAAAAAAAAACTTGCCTCGGGAATTGCGGGCTGTACGGATGCACCGGCAGGGGGATTTGTTGCTTTGCTTTGCCGCGATGTAAATTCGGCGCGGCTTTTCCTTATTGAGGGCATCTCCAGTCGTCCCCCCCCAGAGCCCCCCCAGGACGCAAATTAGCGCCGTTTTGGGCGAAAAGCGCCGTTTTTTCACCAGTCGACCCCCCCAGGACCTGAAAAAGCGCCGTTTCGGCGGAAATTAGCGCCGCCGCCCCCAGGCGGAACCCAGCCCGTTGGGTTCGGCCTGGGGGGGGCGGCGATAGGAAAAGCGCTCGTGGGCCAGCGCTGTCGGTGAGGGAGAGCTCTTTTCCCACTTTCTCCACCCCCGAACCGTCTTTTCCCCTCGCACGCCTCGCCGTCGCCGCCCCACCCCCGCACCCCACGCCGCCACCGTCGGCCACCATCGTACAACAGCGACGAGGCAAAACCACCGACGGCTGGTCCACCACGTCGTCGCCGCCGTTCGAGCACGTCTCCGGTGCCGAGGAGGCTGCGCCCCAGTGATCCACGTCCACCGCCCGCAAGGTGTTCGACGCTCTGTCCGAGACATGGACTCCGACGCCGAGGAAATGCTCGCCGAGCTATTCGACGAGGAAGACCAGGCCGCCATCGACGACGAGGAGCACCTACTCGTCCTGAGCTGCCTGGCCGGGATGCTGGCCCAGGACGCCGCGCCGCGCCGCGCTGGATCGAAGCCCGGTCGCCGGAAGAGCAGGCCGAGGCAGCGGTACGAGGGCTACTGCATCCTCTACTCCGACTACTTCGCCGAGGATCCCACCAACGACGAGAAGGTGTTCCGGAGTCGTTTCAGGATGAAACGCGCACTCTTCCTCAAGATCATGCATGCCATCCGGGAGTTCGACACCTACTTCAAGTTGAAGAAGGACTGCACCGGCACGGTAGGGTTTACCTCTATCCAAAAGTGCACGATGGCCATGAGGTTGCTTGCATACGGTGCTCCCGCAGATGCACAAGATGACTACCTGCGCATGAGCGAGTCCACGGCCCTCGAGTGCTTGAACAAGTTCTGCCGGGCAGTGGTTGCAGTTTTTGGCCCAATATACCTGCGATCACCCAATGCGCAAGACACTGCTCGTCTCCTCGCAGAGAATGAAGCAAGAGGGTTTCCGGGGATGCTTGGCAGTATCGACTGCATGCACTGGGCATGGAAGAACTGCCCATTTGACTGGCAGGGGATGTACAAGGGAAAGGAGGGAGAGTGCTCGGTGGTTCTCGAGGCCGTGGCTTCGTACGATCTATGGATTTGGCATTCATTCTTTGGTATGCCTGGAAGTCACAACGACATCAATGTCTTGCAGTGCTCGAATGTCTTTGCCGATCTTGTGGAAGGCCATGCCCCCCCTGTGAACTATGAGATCAATGGACATCAGTATACAAAGGGGTACTATCTTGCAAATGGCATCTACCCGAAGTGGGCAACATTTGTGAAGAGCATCTCCAACCCTATCCCAGGAAGCGCAAAAGCTTGGTTTACCAAGTGTCAGGAGGCTTGCAGGAAGGATGTTGAGCGGGCATTTGGTGCGCTGCAATCTCGATTCGCTGTTGTCCGGTACCCAGCTATGACTTGGTCGAAGTCCAACATGTGGGAGGTGATGCAGTGTTGTGTGATCTTGCACAATATGATCATTGAGAGTGAGCGGGATGACCCGGTGCCTGACAGTGAGACAAGCATACCATACTACCGGCAGGGCCCTCTTGCAGATGTTGATCACCAGGTGCCGGCATCATGGACAGACTTCCTCACCAAGCGACAGGAGATTCGACACGCTGCAACACATCATGATCTGCAGGAGGACCTGGTGAAGCATTTGTGGGCGCGAAAGGGGAATGACAATGTTGAGGACGATGACTAGTGTTCTTTTTTTTAATTGTTGAACTATTTATTTGTGTGGCCAAACTCTATTTATTTGTGTGGCAAAACTCTATTTATTTGGTGAGATTTTTTTTTCATTGCTCAAATTTGGCCGAGTCGCCGCTGGGGGGGCGGCCTAGGTTCACGGCTGGGAAACGCGCCCCCCCAGTTCCGAGAATAGCGCCGTTTTGCGCCGTGGCGCTAAAAAAGCGAGGGTTTTTGCGTCCTGGGGGGGCGCAACGACTGGAGATGCCCTGAGGATACTCGGCTTTGGAATTATTAACTGCGTTCATCGATGGGAGATGATCGTGGGGTGCGGGATTTGGGGAAAGATAGATCAGAGAGGCGCGCCACCGCGCCCACGCATTTGGTTCGCTTCTCCTACATACAACACTGACGAAATACAAATCGCAGAGAAGAACGTTCCACTTTATTCAGAATGCAGCTGACACTTGCTATAGAACATCGAATCGCGCAGCTTTTTGCTCAGTTTCAGGACAACCAAGAGTGAGATGAACGGCCAGCAACACGAAAACAGCAAGATACGTTTAGGTAAAAGAAATAAAAGAGCAAAACAAATAGTGCCACGAACCACAGCACCATAATCCCGAATAATCTGAATTCCGTGTTCCTTGCACAAGAAAATGAAATGATTGAAATACCGCAAAGTAAACGATCATTTCACAGGTTCATTGAATGGTTCGCTGAAAACATCTCATTAAGTTAAAACCACTTCCATACACTAAACACCGCCCACGATACATAGAACTTGCCCAGCAGAACCAAAACCTAACCGGGAGGATGAGGAATCCATTTGTACAGACTTGAACACCACACACCAAGGAAACCTAAGCCTACAGATTGAGTGGTTGGAATAATTATAGATCAAACGAATGGTAGCTGGAAGTGAACGGAGAAGAAAATTCTCTTCGACTCAGATTGCAGTTGACACTTGCTACAGAACATCTGCACCTGCAAAGGATAATGCAGTAGAACTTCGAATCACCTTTCTTGTTTGCTCAGCCATCAAAACTTAAATGCACGAGGTGGACTGTGTAACTCGAAAAGATCGAAGGGATTTGGGGTTACAGATCAAAACAATACTGAAGAAGGGGGAAATGTTGTCTCTCGACCACACCAAGACAGAGCGAAACAGAACAGTCCTCGCAAAGTAAATAATGATCATTGTAGTCGTAACCGTAGAATAGGATGCTAATCGAAATACATATATTTGGTTCAGACGCTATTGGCATGGTAAGAAATACATAGGATAAACTGAGTAACAAAGTCATATGAGAAGAAATTGGAGCAATTGCATCAATCATGGAGAACATCTCCTGAAAGCTACTCTCATACACACCACCCACGATACATAGAACTTGCCTAGCAAACCACCAAAACCTAAAAGGGAGGATAAGGTATCCATTTGTACAGACCCTGAACAAGACACCACACACCAAGCACACCTAAACCTATCAGATCTCAAGCGGCGGCGACCTTACGGCCTTTCTTGGCGGCCGGGGACTTTACGGTCTTGGGCTTCGCCTTCGCCGCAGGCGACTTCTTGGCCTTCGCGACCAGCTTCTTCTCGGGCGCCTTGCGCTTGGTGCCCGCGGCGGCCGCCGCCTTCTTGGGCTTGGCGGCGCCTTTGGCCGGCTTCGGCGCGGCCTTGGCCTTGGGCGCGTCCTTCTTGGCGGCGTCGGAGAGCTTGTAGGAGGCCTTGACCTTGACGAGCTTGCCCTTGGCGGCGGATCCGCGGAGCTGGACTAAGAGCATCTTCTTGAAGTTGGCCGGCAGGGACTTGCCGTGCTTCTCCTCGATGTACTTCGCGATGGCTACCGAGCTCGACCCGGTCCTGTCCTTGAGCGCCGCGATAGCCTCCTTGATCATCTGCCGAGATGAGATTCAGAATCCAATCAGCCCCATTTCAGATCAAAGCCAACGAGCAACAGCCAACAGCTATACATGACAGGTTCAGACGCTCACCTCGAAGTAGCTCGGGTGGGCGGCCGCCGCCGCCTTCGGCTTGGCGGCAGAGGGCTTCGGCTTCGGTGTCGAGGCAGCGGGCTTGGCGAGGGCAGACATGGTGGCTAACTGAAGCAGATCTCTGAAACTGAAACTCGCGCGTTGTGTGCTTGCTTGGGATTTCGGAAGGAGCGGGATGCTTTCGTGAGGGCCGGGTAGGGGTGTTTTTATACCCGCGCAGGGGAGCAATCCGTAGGGTGAGAATACTGCGATCTCATTGGCTGGCTGGAGGTGCCACGGATCGTGCTCTCTAAAAGCTTGGTTAGGAACTTAAGTGAGAGAAAAAAATGTTGTAAAATCGAATGACTAACATCTAAGCACCTTTTTGTTTTAAAAAAAACATCTACGGACCTTTGGCTCGCAAAGCTCAAGACGAACTATACCCGAGAGGAAGTTAAAAAGACATTGTTTAACATTGATGATCTAAAGGCGCCGGGCCCGGATGGTGTTCGTGCCATTTTTTACAAAAAAAATGGCATGTAATTGGAGAGGATCTAACGGATGAGGTCCTGATGGCGGTTAATACAAACACTATACCGGTGAGCTGGAATGGCACAACAATTGTCCTCATACCAAAAGTCCAGAACCCGGAGCATCTATCTCGATTCATGCCTATTAGCCTCTGCAATGTGGTTTACAAGGTAATATCTGAATTAATTGCGGCAAGACTAAAATTGTTTCTCCCAGATATCATATCACCAGAGAATGTGTTTGTGTCGGGTAGACTGATCTCAGATAATTTCCTTCTGGCTTTTGAAAGCTACCACTCAATGAAGAACAGAAAAGTTGGAAGATTTGGTACCTGTGCGGTTAAACTGGATATACATAAGGTTTATGAAAGAGTGGAGTGGAATTTCTTGAGGATGATTATGATTCTGCTTGGTTTTGATGTAGGTTGGGTGGAACTGATTATGGCGTGTGTATCTTGTGTTAGATACCAAGTCAGGATGAACAATAACTTGTCAGAGTATATTTATCCATTCTGTGGACTACGCCAGGGAGATCCCCTATCTCCCTATCTATTTCTATTGTGTGCCGAAGGACTCACAAATTTGATTTTCCATGAAGAGGAGCTTGGGAACTTGCAAGGTGTTAAGATCTGTCGTGATGCGCCCTCTATATCACACATTCTTTTCGCTAACGACTCTCTTATTCTTATGAGGGCAGATACTGCTAATACAGAGAGTCTCAAAAGGGCTCTTAATGACTAATGTACATCATCAGGGCAGCTAATGAGCGTGGCTAAATCATGTGTGTTTTTTATCCGGAGGGTGGAAGTATGCTCTACCTTGGATATTATGACAGAAGCTATAACGGACAAATACCTTGGCCTCCCTCCAGAACAGATTGCTTTAAGCACATTGTTGATAGAGTTTGTAAGTTGTTGAGTGGTAGGAAGGAGAAAAAGCTATCCTTTGGTGGAAAAGAGACCAGTATATGCAATGTCGGTGTTTAAACTACCCAAACAGAAATGCAAAGGGATAATGTATGCAATATCCCAATTCTGGTGGGGAGATAAAGACCAACAGAAGCGCATGCATTGGTTTGCTTGGTGGAAATTGTGTGTTCCTAAATTGAGAAGTGGCATGGGTGTTAAGGATATTGAGAGCTTCAGTTTAGCAATGTTATCAAACCAATCTTGGAGGCTTATTTCAGAACGAGAGTCCCTTTGTGCTCAGGTTCTGCGTGCAAAGTACTATCCATCGGGTAACGTTTTGATTTGCCAACTTAAGAAAGGTAGCTCATACACCTGGCAAAGCATTTGGGCAGGTATCCAAACCTTTAAGCGGGGACATATCTAGTGCGTTGGTAATGGTGCAAGCATAAACATCTGGGAGGACTGTTGGATTCCTACTAGCCCGATTAGAAAAATAATGACTCAGCGAGGTAATGTGGTCTTAATAAGGTGTCCAACCTGATTAACGAGTCTGTTAATGGTTGGGATGAGGAACAAATTAGAGATATCTTCTGGTCGGCGGATGCTGTCGGGGGGATGATCCCCGGGTGCCTCAAGGAAGCAGAAAGAAGAGACCAGATACCCGCGTTCCGTACCCACTCAAGGCTGGGCGCGCGCAGGCATAGTGCCCAACCCCCATCCACCGGCTGGATGGGGATTACCACTCGCCTACCGGCTGCCCAGATGGCCAAAGGTAGCAACCGGCTGGCTAGCCGGTTGACAGTACAGTTCGGCTACTATACAAGTCAACAAGTATGGGGGAGGTATGGCGCGACATGCCAACCCCCTAGGCTCACGCAAGCCACATTGCCTCCCTACGCGGTGCGGTGCACCTAATCTCCGGTTGCTCGGGGTACTCTGGCATGGGCTCAACCGTACCCGCGTACGGTCGGTGATACATCTATTCAAGATAGCTGGTACCAGCCTACTCCATCCGGTACCCGCCGCATGGGCTCGGGGTACTCGGCGTACGACCTGGGTACGGGCGCATGGGCGCCCGGGCAGCCGGGAGAGGTTGCCGGGTACGCAGGGATGGGCTCAGACCTGCGGCGGTACGGCACCGAGTACGGCCCCATCCTGGTTCGTAGGAAGCAAGGACGCGGAGTGCTTGTCCGAGAATCTCCCCGGATGGTCTAGGTCTAGCCGGGGCCTATCTATAATATGGCCAGTCCGACAGTATATAAGGACTTGCACAGCCACCGATAGAAGGGAGAGGAACCCTTCTACTCATTTTCCCACATACGAACAGCTCAAGGAGCAATCTTGTAACATGTGCATCGATAGAGAAGAGAGATAAGCAGGAGTAGGAGTTTTACCTCAATGTGAGGGCCCTGAACCTGGGTACTTCGTGTGTCTACGCGCTTGGTACCCAATCCCACGCCAACGCCACCGTTTTCTAGCTTGTCCCCTCTTTAAACACCATCACGAACACTTTTGGTGCTGCCGTGATCTATACCACGACAGATGCAGAGAGAATTCATAAAATCCCTTTAGCAATTGGTATGATGGAGGATTTTGTTGCTTGGCACCCTAATAACCAGGGCCTTTTCTCGGTCAAATCGGCTTATCATCTGGAGTGGGATCATCGGCATGGACGGAAACTGAGGAGAACAAATTCTGATTCATCTTCCACTAGCCCGGTATGGCGAGCTCTTTGGTCCTTGAAAGCGCATGCAAAAAATCAAAATTCATTGTTGGTAGGCTCTGTTGGGTGTGATCCCTTATTTCGGGGTGTTGGCTAACCGTTATTTACCTATTTCAAGCCAATGCCCCCTATGTTCGTCTCGTTCTGAAAGCATATCACATGCATTACTCAACTGCTCGAGGGCAAGAGAAATTTGGGCTGGGTTTGGTTTGAATGAGGCAATGGAGAAGGCGAGAAGGAAGGATCTTGATGGAACCCCAATGCTTGTGTCGCTTCTGTTGGACACTACGGAGGTCCCAACAGTCCCAGAGATTAGGACATGTGATATATCAGCTATAGCTTCTTGGTACATTTGGTGGGAGAGAAGAAAATTCACACATGGAGAACAACTCCAGTCACCTCTTCGTTCGGTCTAGTAAATTATGGCTCTATCTGTGAATTACAAAAAAGCTAAAAAGATGGGCCCATTTCTCATTGAAAGAAAAGGATGGAGGAAACCCCCGGAAATCTTCGTGAAGTTGAACGTTGATGCTGCTTTTGATGCGGCTAGCGGCGCTGGGGGCTCGTCCGCGATCCTTCGTGACCACAATGGTGTTTTCATCGTAGGTGGAAGATGAATCCTGGACAGAGTGGAGGATGCTGCCACCGCGGAGGCGTTGGCCCTCTGTTATGGTCTCACGTTCGCAGGTCAAGTCGGATGCAACAGATTGGTGGTTGAGTCGGACTGCATGGAGGTGGTGGAAACCATGCTTAATGGAGGCAACTCTCTAGGCGTCGGAGCGGCTATCTACGAAGAATGTGCTTTTCTCTCCCAAAAATTTACGCGTGTCTCCTTTAACCATTGTCTGAGGGAAGCGAACATAGCGGCACATGAGGTAGCTAGGCTTTTTGAGGTAGATCATTGTGTTTGGCATGAGGAGCCTCCGGATTGTATTCGAGCTATCCTAGCTAACGATGTAACGATTATGTAAGAACCCGAGGAGCAAGTTTTTACGCACTCTTTTCCTTACCATGGTACCTAAGGGGACTGAAAGATTTTTAATGAGGCGGCTTGCTTGTTATATAGTGTTTCATTTTCAAAAAAAAAACACTACATTATTGGATTATTGAACTCTCCTTTATCCAGCATGCCAACACTAGCGATCCAGGGAAAAGGAAAAACATCTAGAGATACGTGTAGCGACCCGCAACTATTCCTCTGAAGCGTGATACCGGAAAATCGGTTTGAGGTGCCAAAATCTGGTTTTACAGTTTGCAAATGCATAACGGAAAACGGATACAAAATTTAAAAATTGGCTCTACGCTAGATTGTTTCTGGTCATGGCGGTAAACAACACAACATAGTAAACAGACAACAATTTATTTCAACAAACATAGTTCATACAAACAACAACGAACATAGTTCATGCATAATTTACATAGATTAAAGCGAAACCAAACCCTAGTTCTTCACCGATGAGTTCACGACACATCGCATCTGAGGAAATAGAGCATGGCCAATTTGCGGGCGACCACCACAAACTCGTGCTTCTCCCTATCTATTTCGAGGCGGAGATCCAACTCCGCATCGTCGTCCATCGACGATGCGCGTTGAGCGGCGAGAAGAGTTACGTCGATTTCGCAACAACATTTGACGTGTGGAAGGATGTACCCGTCGAGCACATCAAAGCCATCCCATCGTACCTCTACTCCGGGACAGCCGACCATGGTCCCGCGCCTGCTCCTACCTCGTCGTGCGGCGCTCTTCGTCATTATCGTCGCACGAGAACATCACGCAGGAGCTCACCACCACTGAGTCCTGCGGGTAGGGCCCAGGCGGCATCGGTGGCTTGTGATTCTCCTAATGAAGGGAACTTACTAGCGGCCACCGAGCAACATAGGCAGCGCTGCTCCTTGTGGTCGCCACCAAGAGGCGCACCCCTACGGCCAGTCCCCACCACGACCTGGGGTAAGAAGGTCACATTGTCCAAACTAGCCTAGGTGGAGACAACTATGAGCGACACACCAGCATATAGTCATCCCCCAAAACCATTAAATGAATCACATAAATACATGGATGCCTATGAATTAGACAAATACACAGCCCCTCCCCCCCCCAAAAAAAATGAGTTTGAGAAACAAGGTAGAGATGAGACATTTCTAAGTTGAGTTACCCAATTAGTTCTCCCATTTCAGACGATATAGTTTATACACTTTTCCCAAAAGACATGACCATCCTTCTTCTCGTAGCGCTTATGGTGTGTTTGGTTGGGTGGCTAGCCACCAGGTGGTTATCCGTTGTTTGGTTTGAGATGTTGGGTGTATGGGGTAACCAGATTATGGGTATATTCCCCTAAAAACTGGTTGAGGCCACCAGGTGGTATGATCCTTTGCGTGGGTAACCAGCCAACCACCCATGGGGCCACGGGCATGTCGCTAGAATCACCACCGAAACATTTTTCATGCGTTCACCTTTGGCTCTCTTCTTTTCCCCCGACGCGGCAGATCGAACTCCTCATTCACCGCAGTCAGCGCTCCAGACGTTGTAGTCCGGCGATAACCTAAACGAGGTAAGCCCATACCCTTCTGATCCTACGATTCATCTCCATCTCTCTACTATGCTCAGTACGGTGGGATGCAAGGTGCTACTCCCTCTGTTCCATATTAGATGACTCCCATATAGATGTATCTAGACATATTTTAGTACTAGATACATCTATTTCAGAGTCATCTAATATGGAACAGAGGGAGTAGATGCGAGGCGACGGGGCTCTCGTCCATGGCTGTGTGCGCGGCTAGACAGCTGCAGTGCGTTGGGAGACGGGCACTCATCCATGGTTGTGTGCACGGCCGGCCAGCTGCGGTGTGTTGGGCGCGTCGCGGCACTACGCGCGGCCGCGGTTTCATTGTGCGCGGCGTCGTGCACTGTTGAGCCATGTGTGGCTGCAAAGCCAAGCTACAACGATTGATAGCTGGATTAATTATCACATAAACCGGAAAAGCTAGATCCGTGGACCCAAAGCTAGAGCAATTTTACATAGAAAGTGATGGGCGTCCCCCGAAAGATTTCCCCTAAAAATTCTCCGGATTCAGGAGCCGACACGTGTCCCCGAAAATGACTAAATCCCGCTTTTGCTGCTATGAGAAAAAAAAACGGTTCATTGAAATAAGAATTTTAGCCTATTGTAGCAATTCACAAAAATCTCCCCAAATCCCGCTTTTGCTGTTGTGAGCAAAAAAACGGTTCGATTGAAATAACAATTTTGTGCTACTGTAGCAAAAAGTTTCGTCCACACATAAAACAAAAAAAACCAACTTTGCTGGAGATATTATAGCAAACATTTTGCACTACTGTAGCAAATCTAAAAAACAATTGTAGCAAAATAATTTATGCTATTGTAGCAAAAAATAATGACATCGTCGGAGGCACCGCCAGAGATATTATAGCAAACATTTTGCACTACTATAACAAATATTGACAATAATTGTAGCAAAATATTTTGTTCTATTGTAGCAAAAAAAATGACATCGCCGGAGATTCTCGCCGGAGACCTCGTAGCAAACAAATTATACTAGTATAGCAAAATCGGAGACTAATCGTAGCGAACAAAAAATATTCTATTGTAGCAACATGTGTTGCGGTGTTAGTTTGCTGAAAAAATAAAAAGCTGATAATAAATGGGCCGCGCCTGCTAAAGGACTGGGTACTTTCCAGCGAGAAGATCTGCTAACGGCTTTTGGGCCTGCCAGCATGGAGGCCCGCTAGAGTGTGGAGGCCAGCGAGCGCTCGCGTCACCACTCGAAGGATCATCCTCCGGAGGATAACCACCGTTTTCCATTTTACATTGATCCATCAGGGTATTCTCACCATCATACCAAAGAGGTGACCATATCACTCAATCCATCTCTCGCCCTCAAGACCAGTCTCTTTAACCAAACACAAAAGGACAACCTAGACAACCTAATAAGAAAAATGACTACCACCAACCAGGTGGTTGGGGTGCCCCCAACCAGTTTTTCGTAGCCACCCAACCGCCACACACTTAGTTGTGCATTACGAGGGAAGTTTATGATGAAATAGTTTCTTAATAACTGTAAAACTTAGGGTTTGGAAGTTGGCTCGATACCTCTTGGGGTTCGGCCGTTCCCATATATATATATCTGGAGGACACAGTTACATGTATAGGTATAAATACAGAAACTATACGGTGCTAAATACATAGTCTAACATTCTCCCTCAATCTTAACTATACCGTGAAGTGATCACTAAGTTAAGATTGCAACGACAGCACTCGAAAAGAGGTAGGGACAATGGTTTCGTGAAGATTTCAGCAATTTGATCCTTGGACGAGATAAACCTGATTTGAAGTAGCTTATGTGCAACAAGTTCCCTCACAAAATGGTAATCAACTTCGAAGTGTTTCGTCCAGGCATCAAATACCAGATTGCATGAGAGGTATGTAGCACTGATGTTGTCACACCAAAGGACAGGTGGCTGATCTTAAGAGACTCCCAAGTCACGAAGCAAAGGTTGTACCCAAATGAGCTCCGTCGTGGCGTTGGCCACAACCTTATACTCAGCTTCAAAGCTACTATGGGACACTCTCTCTTGTTTGAGAGTAGTACAGGCGATCAGGTTGGGACCAAAGAAGACTACATATCCCCCATGGATCGCCAATCATCAGGATTGCCTGCCCAGTACGCGTCAGAAAATGCAGCAAACCGAGCATACGGAGCAGGGCGCACGTGCAGACCATACGCTGCAGTGTGGCGGACGTAGTGTAGGATGCGCTTAACAGCAGAATAATGAGTATCGCGTGGTGCATGAAGATACTGACACAAACGGTTTACTGCAAAGGAGAGATCAGACCGGGTAGCAGTGAGATACTGAAGGCCTCCAACAATACTTCGATACTCTGTGGCATCAGCAACAAACAATGGGGATCCACTAACAACAGTAATTGAATCAGTGGGGGGGACATAGGAGTCGTGGCTATCTTGCATTTGAGCATACCAGCGTGACGGAGAAGATCCATTGAGTACTTTTTCCGAGAAAGGGCAACACCACCATGAGACTGAGTAACCTCAAGATCAAGGAAATAATGTAGTTTGCCCAAATCCTTGATAGCAAAGTCAGAACCAAGAGCTGCAATGAGATGACTAGACGCAACAACGGAGGAGCCGATAAGAATAATATCATCAACGTATACCAAGATGTACATGGAAACCTCAAGACGATGTAGAAGAAACAAGGATGTGTCAGTTGTCGATGGTACAAATCCATATTTACGAAGGGCAGATCCAAGCCGAGCATGCCAAGCACAAGGAGCTTGTTTGAGACCATAGAGAGCTTTAACCAAACTACACAAGTGATGAGGTTGTGCAGGATCTACAAATCCAGGAGGTTGTTGCATGTACACCTCCTCCTCTAACACACCATGCAAGAAGGCATTCTGAACGTCCAACTGACGAAGAGACCAACCTCGAGTTACTGCTAATGAGAGAAGAAGCCGAATAGTGGTTGGTTTGACAACCGGATTGAACGTATCCTCATAGTCAAGACCGAACCGTTGTTTGAATCCCTTAGCAACCAAGCGCGCTTTGTAGCACTCAATAGAACCATCCGCATGCTTCTTCACTTTGAAAACCCACTTAGAGTCGATAATGTTGATGCCAGAACAAGGAGGAACCAGGTGCCAGGTGCCATTTTGACGAAGATCCTGAAACTCGAGTTTCATAGCAGCACACCAGTGAGGGATGGTCATGGCAGCCTGATAGTGACGGGGCTCCGCTGTATGGTCAGCTTCCGCGTGAGACATGCATCCAGCAAGCCAAGCAATAGTACCATCATCCTGATCCAGTGGTTTAAAAATACCACTGTGACTGCGAGTATGGGGACGGTGAACAACTAGAGCAGGTCAAGCAGTAGGTGCCGATGTGGCGGGCAACAAAGACTCAGGCGATGGTGCAGGAGACGGAGGCCCATCAGGAGAGTTGGGAGACGCAGTAGTCCAGGGCACCCGATCCACAGAGTGTGGCCCAGGCGACGCAGTAGGCGGGCTGGGCTGCAAGGAGCCCGACGAGGCGGATGAAGGCGAGCTAGGCCGCACGGAGCCAGGCGAAGTTGGGCCATATGCAACCGACGCGGGTGTAGGCATCGAGCCTGGCACGATCGACGAAGATGCGTCGGCAGCTGCATGGGGCATGCAGCTATGATCAACGTAAGGCGAGGCGGGGTATCCGGCGTGTCGGTGACGTCCAAAATTTCCAAGCGTGCTCCTCTGCCAATTCCTGCACCATGGTTTGGCAACAGTACATGAAAATATGCAGCATCCACAAATTGGTGAGAAGAAACAGAAGATGAATTGTGTGTTGTCGCCACTGGCATCGGAGGCGGAATAGCCGAAAAAGGAAAAAAGTTATCTTTAAACACGATATCACGAGAAATATAAACTCTATTAGTAGGAACATGGAGACACTCCTTTATGAAGTGAACTATAACCAATGAAGACACATTTTTTAGAGCGAAACTCAAGTTTGTGACTGCTGTATGGGTGAAGGTGAGGCTAACATGCACAGCCAAAGACTTTAAGAAACGTATAATCGATAATTTCTGGAAAGAGAAACTCAGTGGAGTTTTCATATTAAGAACACGAGTGGGAAGCCTATTATTCAAGAAACGGGCCGTAGAGAACGCATCACTCCAAAACCGAAACGGGACAGATGCATGAGCAAGGAGTGTTAATCCAGTCTCAACTAAGTGATGGTGCTTGCGTTTAGCAGCACCGTTCTACTGACGTGTATGTGGACAAGACATGCGATGTGAAATCCCAAGATTGTCAAAAAAAAATGAGATTGCGATACTTTCCCCTCCCCCCCCCCATTGAACATGGACAATTTTATGCTTGAGAAGTCTTTCAACATGCAATTGGATTTTAACAAAGAATCAAACACATCAGATTTTTGCTTAAGGAGATACATCCAAGTAAATATACTATAGGCATCAATGAAAGTAACATAAAAATTATGACCACTCACAGAAGTTTAGGCAGAACCCCATGCATCTGAAAAAATAAGTTTCAAAGAATGATTGACAACTCTAGTTGAAGAAATAAATGGAAGCTGATGACTCTTCCCTTGCTGACAAGCATCACACACCGCTAAATTTTTATTGCTGTACGAAGTGGGGAGATCGTGCCGATGAAGGACATGACTCACGGAGAATCCGGATGACCAAGACGTGAATGCCACTGAGAATGTGACGTGCGGAGACCACTAAAGACCTTGGACACCGCATCCAAAGCATACAGCCCCCGACAATATCAACCTCTAAGGAGTACGTCCCGCGTTGCTCGATCCTTGACAAAAAAAATGAGACTGATAAAATTCAACCAAAACATTATTGTCAAGTGTAAGTTTAGGAACAGATAATAAATTGCGATTGACCGAATGAACATGAAGGACATCGCGAGGGTGTAGTGTGCGAGGTGAGTGCGTGAGAAGTGAAGCCTGGCCAACATGAGAGATGTGCATACCTTAACCGTCTGTGGTGTGAACCTTGTCGTGACCGTGGTAGGGCTCGTGCGAGGTTATCTTACCAAAATCGCTCCTTAGATGATCCGTACCACCCGTATCCATGTACCATGTGTGATCAACATGATAGGATGAAGTGTAGCCAGACGCCAACCCTGCCTAGCCATAGCCACCTAAAGTTCGTTGCCACGGCAATCATTGTCAATTCTCAGAAAATCACGTTTAAAGCGGCGGTGGCAGCGAGAGGGGAGATGAACTACAATGTCGCAATGCTGGCATGTGGGTCGCAGACCTCCATACCTGCCCCCTGGTTGGTGTTGTTGGCGGGTGGGGGCGGGCGAGGAGCAGGCGGGCGATACCCTCCACCGAGAGCGGCAAGAGCACCAGTAGGGGGTGGATGGGGAGCTGGCGGGCGGTAACCACTGCCGCCACAGGATGCGGCGTGAGCTGACGGATCGAGGTGAAGAGGGATGGAGCAGCACGACTCCACACATTGCTCCGTGCTCAAGAGACGACCATACAGTTATTGTGGCGTCATCGGCGTCCGAGCACCAATGACGGCATCGGCGAGGGAGTCATACTCTTGATCAAGGCCAGCGAGGATGTACGAAGAGAACTCGTTACGCAGAGGCTATCCAATGGATGATAGCGTGTCCGTGAGGCACTTGATATTGTTGAAATAGACCGTGGCGGTCTGGTCCATCTTACGCTCCTCCCCGAGCTGCTGGCGGATGGCCATGGACCGGGCGGTATACTAAGACGCAAAGATGTTGCCGAGCGGCGTCGAGGGCCGACGCGGCGAAAAGCACGAGCCCAGAAACCCCCTCTGCGAGAGAGGAATGCAGCGGGGACAAGATGGTTTGGTCTTGCGCGAGGAGCAGGATTGGGTGCCGAGACCCAAACCCCATCAGCGGTAACCACCGAGACAGTGGATGGTGGGCAGGTGAGGGACCCGTCGATGTAGCCCTCAAGGGTAGCGACTGCGGAGGAGCGAAAAGATACTAGCACGCCAGTGGAGAAAGTTCTCTGTAGTCAACCGCACTATAACTAGATGCGCGAGGTGGTACGGGCCAGGATCCGTGTCAGGGCCACCAGATTGCCAGGTTGATCGGGCGTGGCTAAAACACCGATGGTGGGCGACGACACGTAAGAGACGTTCGGGATCATGGATAGCGCGAGCACCGAAGAGGGCATCGGCGACGGGGCCAACGGAAACCCGCCGGGGCCGAGACGAAACGGCATGGAGAATGATGAGCCGACGGAGAAGGATCCAATGGTTAGTGGCGAGGAAGAAGCGCTCATGCCGCTCGTGGCGCCACCCGCGAGGAGGCTTGCGAGCGTCACTAGGATCGATCCAGGAGAAGTGGCAGGGGCGGAGGCAGAAGCCGTGATCGCTCTAACGGACATGAAGGAGACGGCTGTAGCGAAAGTCATCGTAACCTAGTCTGATACCATGTAAAACTTAGGGTTTGGAAGTTGGCTCGATACCCGTTGGGGTTCGTCCGTTCTCATATATATATGGAGGACACGGTAATCAGAAACTATACGGTGCTAAATACATAGTCTAACAATAACAAACTAATTGGTTTAGGTCAGATGTTCCATGATAAACACACATGTCCCTAAATAGGTTTCTACTAAGTACTAAGATAGTCGTAGCCAATATAAGCAAGTGGTTGTATGGTGCTTATGGGAAAACTACACCTTAGTATGTGCTTATTTTTAAACGTGATCCTTCCCCCGTGTCGCTCCCAAGCGACACCGGGGGCGCACGTCGGCGCCGCCACTCAAGCTGTCCCCTCGAGCGCTCCCTCGCCGTCGTTGCTGCCGGCTCCGGGTCGCGGTAGCGCCTCTCCCCCCTCCCCTCTGCCGGAAAAAGGTGTCGGGGAGGCTCCCTCTCGCGCTTGGTCGACACCGGCGGGCTGCCTCGTTCGGGCTAGGGTGGGCTTGGTAGCTTGGCCGGCAAAAGGAAGTTGGGGCGGAGATCGGCGGCGCTCTTCTGCGTGCTGGTTGGGGGCTTCGTCGCCGTTTCGGCGGATCTGGATCTTGCGGGTCCACCCTTTGCCGGTGATTTTTGGCTGTGTCGGCAGCGGGGATGCAGCGTGGTCGTGGGGTGTCGGGGCAGCGAGCAGGGAGGCCCTCTACACGTGTTGGATGATGCTGCTGTCGCTCGGGGCAGTAGCGCATTGTGGAGCTCGACGGCGGTGCGGGCCGTTGCTCGGCGCGGCCAGTCGGTGGTGCGCTCCGCTGTTGCTGGGCGTGCGAGCCGGCGCTCGGCGCAGGCTGCATCGGCACGGACGTGGTTGCGCTGGAGCTCCTGCCCGCATGGTGTCGGGAGGCGCCATCCTCTCCGACCGGTGTCTCCGTTTGGTGCCATGTTTCGGGCGCGAGGTCGACGGTATCCGGACACCAAATTTGGTGGGAGGTGGTGTGGGTGGTGATGGTCGGGGAGGAGGAAGCCGAGGCGTCGGCCCCAGAGCTGCGCCTGGGCCACGGCCGGCATGGCATTGGACGTGGCGGGAGGTGCCGCGGGTGATGCGGCATACGATGGTGGTGGTGGTTAGGCCGGTCCCCATGGGGCGGTTCACAGGGTTCGCGGCACATCGCTGGGCGAAAGCCCTGCCCTGGTGGTCGACCGTGGCTGACGACGGCGACGCCTCCGGACACCGCGTCCTCTTGAAGTCGTTGTCGAGGCGGTGCTCTCGCTTCTCTGCGTCAGGTTCTCCTGGGGAAACCCTCGATCCCTCGCGGGATCGGGTGAGGGCGGCGCTCCTGCGTCGCTTACCTCTTGGCGCCTCGCCTTGGATGTTCCACCGTCCTATGGGAGTTGTGGGGTGCTGCTGGTTGGCAGCGGCAACTCTTCGTCATCGGCTAGGTGATGCGTGGCCATGGGGTTGGCGTGGATATCGAAGCGGCGGCTCCTGATGACTTGCGTTGAGGTTGACTCCGCCGTGTTTAGTGTCGGATTTGGTTGCTAGGGCAACATCGTCGTTGTCTAGTTTGGAAGCGTGGCCTTGGGCCGATGTGGATGTCGGAGCGGCAGCTCCAGGTTTCGTCGTGCGTTGAGTTTGTCTTCGCCATGTTTAGTGTAGGCTTTGGTTGCTCATGATCTTCGACTAGTTTAGGGGTGTTGCCTTGGGGTCAGCGTGAATGTCGGAGTGGCGGCTCCAGGTTTCGTCTTGCGTGAGGTTGCCTCCGTCGTGGTACTATCGGCTATGGTTGATAGGGCGACATGGTCGTCGACTTGAGTTGTACCTTTTTTTCCTTTTAGGCCTCGTTTTCCATGTTTGCTACTTCTATATTAATATAAAAGGCAAATCTTTCGTCTTGTTTCAAAAAAAAAGTGCTCTTTTGGGCCCCTAAGTGGCGGCCCCACAAACAATATGAGCACGCAACCCCACACATGATGTCCCCTCTTATCACTTTGTCCATGATTAAAAAAATTAAATCATCTTAGCATTCCAACAGCAATTTATAAACATTTTTCCTTTAATTTAACTCACCATCGATGTTATATATGTTATGTAGCAGCATCAACTAAATTAACAACAAAATACTAGATTTACTCTAGCAAAAAATTGCAACTAGGGTGTTAAGACATTATAGAAGGTACTAAGGACACATCTCGCATGGGTCATTAATTAATAAATGAAACACAAGTTTATAAATTACTTGGAATAAAATATACAATTATTGACAAGTAATCCTACCATTTTAGCAAAAAAAATTAGCATAGAAAAAATAGGTAAAACATGAACAGGGGTGCACCTTTCCTTTTATTGGTGAATTATTAAACCTTCGTTGTTGTAGTGCTACTTTTCAGTAATTACCCGTAATTTATATGTTAAAACAAACCACAATCGAATGAACTACAATTAAAATACAAGAATAAATGGGAAATAAAAATTTAATGAAATAACTATTTTTAATAATATGATAGATTAGAATTTTGGTGCGGTACCTGGTCAAACTTCATATAATTATCCGAAGTTTTGTTTCGAATCCAGAATTTGAACTGGTGTAATAGGTTATCTAAATGGTAGTGTATGAATCTAGCTTTCATATGCTAAAGGAATTTCTAAATAAAACACTGAACAAATTATGGCCATTTGAATTACTGGAACTACTAATTAATATATATTTTTTTGTGTATTACCATTTTATATTTGATTGGTCAACATGTGCTCTAGTTTCCATAAGATTTTCGTTGAATTATCGTGACGTGTTTGTACTATGACACAAGGGTCGTCCTAGAACCCGTAGACATAACCAATTAACATTTTTAACTCATAAAAGGGGTCACATAAATGTGTATGCATATCTTACCTCAATTATAGATGTGCATATAAGATATTTCACTTGTGATATACGGCACATAGCCTTCATATAAGATAATAAATGTCAAATTTCCAAAACAAAAGTGTATTGTTTTTTCTAACTCTGACTGAGAATATATACAAATAATATTTAGTGTAATAAGCTGAAATACTACCATTAGATTAGTGATGAAAGCATTTTTTGTGGAAGTGATGAAAACATTTCGGCCGTGGTTTTCCTTAGTGAGGATTAGTCGGCATTAGAACATTTGACCACGTCGCCGATGGAAGCTGATCCTGTGGTTCGGGATTTGGGGAAAGGTGAATTGGAAAGGCGACGTCACCGCACAGACGGATTTGGTTCGCTTCTCCCTAGATACAACACTGACGGAATACAGATCGCAGAGAAGAACGTTTCTCTTGATTCAGATTGCACACTTGCTCTAAAAAAGATCAGGCATTCCCAGAGGATAGCGCGGTAGAAGTTCCAATCGCACTTTTTTCTCAGTTTCAGGACAAGGAAGCGCTAGATGAACAGCAAAGGTAGGTTAATGTAAGCAATCAGAACAGGGAAAATAAATAAAGCCACGAACCAAAAGCAGAGTATTGGAACATGCCTGCGACGGGATCCGAAGAGAAACGAATACAATCCGGAATTATCTGAATAGCATGTTCCTTTAAGGAAATTGATTGGTTGAAACAATTATACAGCAAAGATAATGACCAATCCACAGGTTCGTTGTCAGCTAAAACCATCTCATTAACTTAAAACCATTTCCATACACTAAACTCCACCGACGATACATAGAGCTTGCCTACTTGCCTAGCAGGAAAAAAAACCTAACAGGGAGGATGAGGAATCCATTTGTACAGACCCTGAACACCACACACCAAGCACACCTAAACCTATCAGACCATCTTAGGCGGCGACCTTGCGGGCCTTCTTGACAGCAGGGGACTTGACGGTCTTGGGCTTCGCCTTGGGCTTGGCGGCAGGTGATTTCTTGGCCTTGGCGACCAGCTTCTTCTCGGGCGCCTTGCGCTTGGTGCCGGCGGTCGCCGCCTTCTTAGGCTTCGCGGCAGCCTTGGTCTTCTTTGCCTTCGCGGCGTCCTTGGCCGGCTTGGCCGCAGCCTTGGCCTTGGCAGCGACGGGCTTGGCCTTGGGCGAGTCCTTTGCGGCGTCGGAGAGCTTGTAGGAGGCCTTGACCTTGACGAGCTTGCCCTTGGCGGCGGATCCGCGGAGCTGGACCAAGAGCATCTTCTTGAAGTTGGCCGGCAGAGACTTGCCGTGCTTCTCCTCGATGTACTTGGCGATGGCGACGGAGCTGGAGCCGGTCCTGTCCTTGAGCGCGGCGATCGCCTCCTTGATCATCTGCAGAAGACAAATTAAGAATCCAATCAGCAAGAATTCAGATCTAAACCTATGGATCAACGGAGAACAGGGGACAGGTTCAGACGGTCACCTCGAAGTAGGTCGGGTGGGCAGCGGCGCCCGCCGCCTTCGGCTTGGCGGCAGCGGTCTTGGGCTTCGGCGCCGCGGCGGCGGGCTTTGCCGGGCGGGCAGCAGGCTTGGCGAGGGCAGGCATGGTGGCTAACTGAAGCAGAGAGCTGAATGAAACTTGCGCTTTGTGTTTGCTTGCGATGTGAGGAATGAGCTCGAGAGTTGGATGGGTTCGAGAGGACCGGGTCGAGGTTTATTTATACTCGAGGAGGGGACCGATCCGAGGGGTGGGAACGCTGCGATATCATTGGCTGGAGTGGGAGTGCCACGGATCGCCATCCGCGAGGTGGAGGTGGGGCGAATCGTGGACGTTAGATGGTGGGGAGGTGGGGGGCGCGAGGATGGGTGTACACCGCCCAAAGCGGGAAATGTGTTTCTATCTGCGAAGAAAAACTCTGGACCGCGGGTCAGTGGACTGCGTGCGCCGTGGACCGGTGGAGTGGCGACGCACGTTCTACGCGTGGAGGCGGGAGCTGGAACCATTCCCCGGTGTTTTGTGGAACGGGTGCACGGAAAACAGAGTGTGGCCGTTGATTCGCGCGCGGTTTCAGGCCATAGGTTTCCATATCTAGATATGGGTGTGTACGTGTGATATTGGAGAGCTTTCGAGATTCATGTGAGCGGGTAACAAAAATATCCTATGGCGATGTGGGAGTATTTTCCGTAAATGGTTTTTTTTACTACTTTATTTCCGTAAAAAATGCATGCCGAAATTTTGAAGGTTTCTATCGAATCAAAGCCATATTTGACGGTATCACACGAGAGCAAACTGAAGCCGACTCCTATTTGATTGAAATCGCAAGTGCAACATCAAACTCATAATCAGGTCTCATTGATTCAACACAAACGTGTAGGCCTATAGGAGAGGAGATTTAGATGAGCAAAATAGTTACACAAAATATAGTTTTCATATGAGGGTTTTGGTTCGAAAAAAACATATTACCGACCAACAAACCCGTATATATTATTATTTTTTCGTTCGCAGAAATTTATTATTACCTCCAATCGAATTCGTTGTCGGAAGTTGTACACCAGGTTTGTACTAAACTAGTTACCCGTCCACGACAATAAAAAGCGATTGGAGGGAGTAGCATTATTTGTTACCGCACCATTAGCATCCTCTTGGATCAAATCCTGATATCCCCGCCTTTGCAACCGTCCGATCAAGTCTGTATGGACCGTCCGATCTCATTTGTTTCCCACCCCACGCCATGTTAATGCAGTGTAGCAAAGTTGAAATATTCCACCTGGGTCACAAACCAGTTGACCGCCATGAAGAAACGTCGACCACAACGATATGCTCGATGCGCGCTACGCAGTTGGTTAAACTCTTCGCAATCGGAAAAGGCACGTAGAAGCCTTTGAACTCGTAGACGGCCGCAAAGCTCTAATGTGCTTGGGGCTAGCTTTGGTGGGATGATCACCGGGTGGCCAAAGATACACAGAAGACCCCACCGGACGTGTTGGGGTTGTACTTGGTGGATGATCAAACTGTTGTGATGGCCGATTGCTCGTGTAGCCGGCCAGCCATGACACTCGTCAGATACTTCCGTAGCCGGATTGATGATGAGTCTCTCAGACGGATGCTCGTCTCCACGGACCGGTTGCCCTCGACAAGGAAGCATGGGCTAAAATGCGATGGGACGGCTTGCACGATGTCAACTACGCGACAGGATCAGGAGCAGGTGGTCGTACCGGAAACTTTTGGCCACCCTTGTCATACATAGCGGCGCATCGGCCGCACGCTGTGTTCCTGTAGCCGACGTTCACTCTCTCAGTTTGACATCGGTCTGAGGATAAAAAACTATGCTGAATTCCAGTCTAATTCCAAGGGATTCATGCAACTGTTTTCATAAATGAGATGTAAACTGGGTACCTCTATCAGACACAATACTTTTGGGTACACCATATAGACACATAATCCTATTCATATAGCTTAGAACTAGTGTAGGTGGTCTTTACTGGTACGAAATGAGCTACCTTTGTCAAACGACGCGTCATAATACACTTAGAGTTCCTTCTCTAAATCTGGTAAGCATAGGACTGGAGCTGACACCAATCGTTTCTTCAAATCTTGGAAACTGGTTTCACCTGCATAAGTCCACTCAAACTTCTTCTCCTCGTTGCTCTTGGAATAGATCAGTATGTCGTCAATGAATACTACAACAAACTTATTGATGAATTCCATGAACACTTTATTCATCATATTCATGAATTACGAAGGTGCATTGGTTAATCCAAATGGCACCACTATGTACTCATATAAACCATACCTAGTAACAAAGGTTGTCTTGGTTATATCATGCTCCCTAATCTTCAATTATAAATATCCTGACCGGATATCAATAGTAGAAAGACACACGATCCTTCCAATTGATCAAGCAGGTCGTTGATTCTTGGCAAAGGGTACTTGTTCTTGATAGTCACTTCATTTATAGAACGGTAGTCCATAACTAAACGCTGACTCTTGTCCTTCTTTTCTACAAACAGAACTGGTGCTCCCCAGGGTGATGAACTCTCTCGGATAAAACCTTTGCCTAGTTGGTCTTCCAGTTGCTTCTTAAGTTCCTTGAGTTCATCTGTGGACATTGGGTAAGGTCTCTTAACTATGGGGCCAGTGCCTAGTAGCAGATCAATGAGGAACTCCACGCTTTGTCAGGTGGCATCCCTAGTAACTCCTCGGGTAAAATATCGGGGTATTCCCTCACTATGGGTACTTGCTCTGGGCTAACCCCTTAAGAGAATTGAGCATAATACTTTTTAACTCCACATTGGATTTGAAGCTAATCCTTTTTTCCTTCTGGGGTGGTGATTTTAATGGCTCTATTTGCACAATCTATAACTCCTCCAAAAGTGGTCATCCAATCCATTCCCAAAATGACATCTAGTCCTTGGGATTCCAAAATTACGAGATGGGATGGAAATCTATATTTACCAATTTCTAAGGCAAGTTGTCAGCATCTGGCATTGACAAACATATCTCCCCATGGGGAACTTGCTCTAATGGTTTTCCCTATGGTTTCGGTGGATAAACCATTTTATTAAAAATGCTCTTGATATGAATGAATGAGATGCTCAAGTGTCAAACAAAACCAACGTTGTAAAAGAGTTGAGTAGGAACGTACCAATCACAACATCAGGTTCATCCATCACTTCTTCCACGCTGACGTGGTTCACATTTCCCTTCTGGAATGGGTTGGGCTTGGCAGTGTCATCGGGCTTCTTCTCTGGGCAACCAGTTGCATAGTGTCCCTACTTCCTACACTTGAAGCACGTCACCTAGGAAAGATCCTTCTTCCCCTCAGAGTGGTGACGATGGTGTCCATTGTCATGGTTATGTCAATTGTGATTGTTTCATTTAAATCTTCCATTGTTACCCTTGTATCCACCATTGTGGTTGTGGCCATGATGGTTGTGGCCATTACCATTGTTATGGTGGTTCCAATGTTTGTGACTACTACCTTCAGAGAAATGATGCCTCTTGTGTGAAGACTGAGAGTGAGCCTTACTAACACTAAACTTCCTCTTCCCATTCTCTTCCTTTCTCATGTTGTTAACCAGAGTGATGGCTTGGTCTAACAGAGCTTGATAGTTTGGAGCATACGCTACAGACAGAGGTATCTTCAGTTCTCCCTTGAGTCCACTAAGGAATTTATCCTTCCTATTAGCATCAATATCTATATCCTCTGTTGCATACCCTGACAAAGTGTAGAAGTCATCCATGTACTCTTTCAGAGTCCTACCTCCCTGTTTTAGACTGCGGAACTCATCCATCTTCATATTCATTATGTCAGAGGAAATGTGAGCATTGTGAAACACTCCTATGAAATCATCCCAAGTCATTCCCTCTAGAGGATGCATCACCGGATAAGTCTCCCACCACATTGCGGCGGGTCCTTCAAGAAGGTGAGCAGTGAACCTCACCTTCTCGCATTCACAAGTTACCAAGTCCTTGTTAACAGAGCGGAGCCAGTCATCTTCCATTATTGATTAAGTAGCAGAGGAGAACTTGGCAGGTTTAAGCCTCAGGAATCTGGCAAGTCTATCCACTGGGGGCGGGATGGCGGCGGAGGTGGTAGTGGTGGTGAACTGGTGTTGTTGCTATTATTTGTTGCAAGGAATTGGGTCATAATCCGCATAATATGGGCATGTTGAAAGCTCATGTCTCCTTTAATGATTTTGGTGGTGATAACAACACGGGTTATTCTACTAACATCGTGTTCAAGTGTTCACAGCTGGGATTATAATATTGATCAAGAACACCAGAAATCTATAGGAAAAGACTCACGCAGAAAACTTCAGAAAACTCAAGAACAACTGGGATTATTTAGGCCGGAATATTCAGGACGCCAGCCAGAATTTTCGGTGCCTAAAGGGCAGAATTTCTGGGCCTGACCCCGGAAATTTCTAACCTGCTTGAAGACAAGCTGCCAAGGAAGGACGTGTTCCATCTGCCCGCTCTCGGGTGCCAGGGCATAATTTTTCGTCCCTTATCCCCCCCCCCCCCCGAAGGTGTCAAGTTGTTGTTGCCCTCTCTCTGGAGTGGGGGCGGAAATTTGGCCGGACCCCGGAGATTTGGAAATATCCGGCCCTGGAGAACATCAATGGCTAGAATTCGGATGAGGCTATAAATACCTATCTTCTTCCTCTAGACAGCTAGCTCGTCCATTTTCTCTCTCTCTCTCTCTACTCCATAGATACAAAGGTTAAAACACGTAGATCTCCCTCCTCAACGAACGAAACTTGATGCCCTTCAAGGATTTGGTAGAGGAGACCTAGATCTACATATTCACCATCCAAAAATAGATTTCCCCCACTTTCCCATTACGGATCTTGTAAATCTCTTGGCTTCCTTGACATCCTATAGAAACCCTAGTGCTTGTAGGTTCAACCTTGTTTCAAGAAGCTTCGGATTGTTGAGATCCTCCATCCAACTTGTGGAGTAGCCTCAACCTTGTGTAAAGGTTTGGTCAACTCCTTCAAGTCGACCTCATAGTGGAAAAGAGAGTCTCCCTCACCGGAGAATCTCAAGGAGAATAAGGTGTGCAGTGCTATTAAGGAGCGCCTAGGTGGCTCCCCACCTCTCCAACATAGACGTACTTCTCTTGAGAAGGAACTACGGGAATCATATCCTTGTCTCCATGTTTACACTTGTGGTTATCTTGTACTTTACATATTTCTTCTGTTGCGTACTTGTTTTCGTATCACTTAGGGTGTTCATATAGTTGCACATCTAGAAAACGTGTCTTTTACTTTCTTAGCATAATTAAAACGGAAAACACATTAGTAATTGTAGGTCACCTATTCACCCCCCCTCTAATTGACAATATTGCACTTTCAATTGGTACCAGAGCCTCGGCTCTTTTATCGGGCTTAACCGCCTAAGAGTATCATGGTAAACGGAGATGACCCTTGACGCTTCTAAGGAAGATATCTCCAAAATGGCCGACACTATAGCTAACCTACAAATGACGGTTGGAACAATCCAAACCCAATTGACTGAGGTTAGCTCTAGTGTTGGTTCGGAGGTCTCTAGAATTAAGAAGATGTTGGATGTCATGATGGGTAAGTCTAAGGGGACCGAGGAATCTCCCCATGTTTCCGATGCGGAAAGTTCACATAGTGATGCTATCTCCGACACGGCCAAAATTGGAATACGCATTTCCAAAGCCAAGGCGAAAGCCGCACAAAAGTCTAAGGTAGGGGGAATTCCGGTGGCTCTAAGTCTCAAACGGCTAATGGCTCGGGGAGTAACTCACAAGTTCCACCACCTTCCAATTATGACTCAATCCACCCCATTATCCAAATGCCACACATTTTAAATGTTGGACTTCCTCCCATGCTTAACACTAATGAATTTTCTTTTTGGAAGTTTTAAATGGAGTCTCACATTTCCGGGTCGTGCACCGCCTTGTGGAGAAGTGTGGTTCATGGGGTTCATCCCCACAATGCAAGCAACTTGACTCTAAGGGAGTATGTTGAATTGCAACTTAACAAGACCGCACTCAACATCATCCAAAAGTCTCTTCCACGGGAACATCTCACTCATATTCGAGGCTGCAAGACCGCCAAGGAGGCTTGGGATAGTCTCAACACTTTGTTTCAAGTAAATGAGAGCAGCCAATCCTCCAAGTATGATGTTTCTCTCGACAAGGCCGAAAACTTCGTTATGCAAAAGTATGAGACTCTGGAAGAGCTCTATAGAAGAACTGTCACTCTTGCCAATCAATTGAGAGATTTTGAAAAAGAGGAGATCATCGATGAGTGGATCAAGAGGAAATTTGTCAAGGCAATCGCCCCTTTAGAGAAGAACCTTGCCGCGAGCATTCATACAATGGCGGACTATAGTACTCTCAACTCCATTGGTGTTCTCAGTGAGTTCATTGCAATATCACTATCTCACAAGTGTTGATTATGCTCTAGCTTGCTCAAGAGGCTTGGGAAAGATGCCCAATCTAGCCTTGAAGTCAAAAGCAATTGCTCGAGTAGAGGACGTTGAGGAGTATGATGATGATGAGGAGGAGGACTAGTACAAGAGTGCTCACAAGTGCATTGCCCTTGCTATTCATGGCTATTGGAAGAGATGGGAAGCTCATAAAGCCGGTGCTCCAAAACCCCCCAAGAAATAAGAACTACAAGAAGAAGGGGGAGCGGCCAAGGACGTGCTACAATTGTGGAAGTGCAAAACACTTTGTCAAGGAGTGTCCTTTTGAGCCAAGAGAGGAAAATGAAGGCAAGCTTGTTCGCAAAGATAAGACCAAGGCTCCACAAAACAAAAACTACGTTAGAAGAGTCCCAAGAGCTCTTTATGTTCAAGAAGGAGCCGTGTTGGAAATGTACATCTCCGAAGATGAAGGAGAAGATGAAGTGGTAGGTGTGGCTCATGTTGCCATAGATACCTCTTCCTCTTCATCGGTCTCTCTATTTGAATCCCCCAATGAGAACGCGTCTATCCGACCTACATGTCTCATGGCAAAAGCCGCTGCGGGGAATGCTTCCGGGTCGGTAAAATGGATGGTGTATAGTGGTGCCTACCAACATATGACCGGAAGAAAAGACGCAATGATTGATATTTCACATCCTTCACCATATCTCAATTGCGTCACTATTGGTGATAACTCCCAGCTAAAGGTATTGGGACGAGGCAAGGTAACCATCTCAAATGATCTATCAATTGAGAATGTTCTCCTTGTTGAGTCCCCTGGTTACAATCTCATGTCGGTACTTCAACTTGCAAATTGTGGCTTTAACTCTTTCTTTAATAAAGAGAATGTGATTGTCACTTGGGAAACGACTCTTAAAGTAGCCTTTGTTGGGCATGTCGAGAATGGTATGCATGTAGTAGACTTCTCTAAAGGAGACACGTGTGACATGCCTAATGGCTAAAGTTGATGTGGGTTGGCTATGGAATCTCCGGTTAGACCACACCAATACGAGGACATTGCATGACCTCCAAAGTGGAAATCATGTTCTAGGACTAACAAATGCTAAGTTTGCTAAAGATCGTGTATGTAGATCTTGCGTACTTGGAAAACAACATGGAGAATCACACCCTACGAAGACCACCATCACCACTTCAAGAGTTCTTGAGATTATTCATTTGGATCTCTTTGGTCCATTATCTTATGATAGTATTGGAGGCAAGAAGTATTGCTTGGTGATTCTGGACGACTACTCAAGATATTGTTGGGTGTATTTCTTCAAGAGTAAGAGTGATACTCAAAAGAGAGTAACCGAGTTCATCACTTTGGTGGAGCGCCAACATAATGCCATTATCATGGCAATCCGGAGTGACAATGGTTCCAAGTTCAAGAACTACACCGTGGAGGGATTTCTTAGTGAAGAAGGGATTGCTCATCAATATTCCACTCCCTATACCCCTCAACAAAATGGTGTAGCGGAGAGGAAGAACCAGACAGTTATGGATGCGTCAAGGACCATGATTGCGGAGTTCTCTTCTCCATACAATTTATTGGCCGATGACCTCTCCACCGCATGTCATGCTAGCAACCGGTTGTATCTTCGCAAGAACTTGAACAAGACTCCCTATGAGATTTTCACGAGCAAGAAGCGGTATGTATCATACTTCAAGGTCTTTGTATGCAAATGCTTCATTCGCAAGAAAGGTAAACGCTTGTCAAAATTTGAGACCAAATCTTATGAGGGTATCTTTGTTGGTTATGCCACAAACGCTCACGCCTATAGAGTCTACACCAAGTCCACCGGACAAGTTGAAGAAGCTATAGACGTGGTGTTTGATGAGGATAATGAGTCCCAAGGGAGGCGTATAGATCATGGTGTTGTAGGAGATGCAATTCCTCCCATCGTCATAAGAAGAATGGGGATTGGTGAAATAATCCCCATTGAGGGTTACCGGATGACGAAGGGAGAAGGACTATGCTATACTCAAGTGGAGCCATTGACTACACTCATTGATACACAAGCTACCCAACAAGATGCACCAAACCCTCAAGCTAATGATCAAGGCCAAGCTAATGATCAAGGCCACGCTAACATTCAAGGCCAATCTAATGATCAAGGCCAACCTATCAATCAAGGCCAAGCAAACCGTGAAGGACAAGACCAAGATTCTCACGTTGTCGAGAGAGCTAAACCAAGAAGTGATCCATCTTCCATTAATAAACAAGGCCAAGATCAAGATGGACATGACTCCGATGAATAAAGTGATTCTCAAGCCATATCCAAGAAGACATTGGAGGAAATGCTACCGCGTAGATCAAAGAAAAGGCTAGAAAATCTTGAGCGTGCCGGTCACACGGAGGACATGATCCTTGGACAAGTTTGAGGAAGGGTTGTCACAAGGAGTGGCGTATTTTAGTAAGACACATGCTTTTCTTTCATTCATTGAGCTCAAGAAAGTTTATGAATCTCTTAAATATCAATATTGGCTTGAAGCTAGGCATGATGAACTCAACAACTTCGAGCGCAACAAAGTGTGGAAGTTAGTGACAAGACCCAAGGATTGCAAGAACGTCATCGACACCAAGTGGGTGTTCAAGAACAAGCAAGATAAAGATGGCATCGTCATTCGCAACAAGGCGATATTGGTTGCTCAAGGTTTATCTCAAGTCGAAGTCGTCGATTTCGCTGAAACTTTCGCTCACGTAGCTCTTCTTGAATAAATTCGTATCTTGCTTGCATATGCGTATCATCATAACTTCAAGTTGCAACAAATGGATTTCAAGAGTGCTTTCCTAAATGGCCCCATTCATGAGTTAGTATATGTCAAGCAACCTCCAGGTTTCGAGGATCCCAACCACCCCGATTACGTCTATAAGCTCGATAAGGCACAATATAGACTTAAAAAAGCTCCACGTGCGTGGTACGAGCACCTTAAAGAGTTTCTATTGGATCGTGGGTTCAATGTTGGCTTAATCGATCCTACCCTCTTCACCAAGAGAGTTGGAGGCGACTTGTTCATATGCCAACTCTATGTGAATGATATCATTTTTGGGTCTACTAACATCAAGTTCAGTGAAGAGTTTTGCAAGCTCATGACCGATAAATTTGAGATGTCCATGATGGGGGAATTGGAATATTTTCTTGGCTTTGAGATCAAGCAACATCCCTAAGGAACCTTCATCAAGCAAGCCAAGTGCACCCAATATATGCTCAAGAGATTCAACATGCATGACGCCAAGCCTATGAAGACTCCCATGTCCACCACTCTTGACTTGAAACCCAATCTGAATGGTAAAGAGGTAGATCAAAAGGTATATCGATCAATGATTGGTTCTTTGCTCTATCTTTGTGCATCTAGACCAGATATTATGTGTAGCGTTGGTAAGTGTCGTGGGATAATCACGACAGGCGTTACCAGGGGTAACTTGTCTTGGGGCAAATCGACTCTGGTGTTTGGGAGAGGGTTTAGCTCAAGGGAAACCATGGTGATATGCGATCTGGTAGCCGGCAATCAAGTCGCCGAGTCTCCGATCTGAATATATTATCTCAACTCTCGTGTTACAAGGGATACTCGATACCTCGCAACCTCTATTTCGTAAACTTGTGTATCCTAACCCTAGGGACCGGTTTATATAGTACCCGGATCCCCTGGCTTACTATCCAAGGCGTGTTCGGAGTCCTACCCGGACACTACTTACAAACCCTAAACTTCCTTATCAGAACCCACAATTCGGGTTACGAGGCCTATACTCCTGGGCCTTCTAGAAGATCCTTTTCCCTAAGCCGGGTCTTGTGCAGTGTCCTTTGGGCCGAATTACACCTTGGTATTAGCATACCGAGTTATCATCCCTCCGTCAGTAGTCCCCATAATAGCTTGGGCTTCACGGGATCCTCCTTGAAGCGCATGCTATTCCCTGCAAAAATAATAAACACACAAGTTCACAGAGGCCGGGTTAGGTTGCTTTAATAAATAGCTAGGCCTAACTCCATTGGTGGTCCATATAATAACCCGGTTTTCTCTGAGTCCATCTTTACTTTTCTGGGTCAATGTTCCGAGGAAAATGCAGAAGACCCGGCTTATTTCACTCGTTAATTGATCCGGATATCACGGAAGAGATTTGCTTCCTATCCATTCCGGATATCTCGCCCCAGCACTTAACGCGTATCCCAAAATATCAGGACGGGTATCCCTTATCCCGAAATTTTTGGTTCCCGCTTGCCGGCCTAGGTTTCCCCACCCGTACCTATAAATAGGTGCCTAGGGGGTGACCTAAACCTAACGGCTCATTTCTTCCACCTTCTTCTTCCTCACCGGCGCCCTCTCACTCGAGCTCGCACAACACCGCCACGGAGACCTCGGGTACACCGCTGGAGCAGAGCCGCCGCCAGCTGCGCTCTTCCACGGTTCGCCCCGCGCCGCCGCCAGTCTCCGCCGCCGCGCCCTCGACCTGCCCGCCGGGAGTCGCAAAGGGACACCACGACTGCGCCATCTGCCGCCGTCGCGCCCTTCTCCAATCCACACCGGTAAGCTCCTTACTTCCATTAATTTAGCTTCTAATTTTTCTGTTTGATCTAGATTGGATCTAGATCCGCCCGCGGGCCATTTCTCGCCTCACGCCGAATTAGATCATTTAACCCCACTATAGTTCGTCCAATTGCTCAATACTTGATCCCGCAACACTCTTCTATGGCTCGTAATTGTTAATTTCTCTGCGAAATCATCCGTAAAATTTTCAATCTAGATGTAATTCGCCCAAATTTCCGCGGCTGTTCTTCGATACCCGGATAGATCACCACTTCCGGTTCTTTTATTCATACTATAGATAAACAGGCAATCAACCTCTTTTTAGAATTGCTCGCTGATACTTAGATGTCCCATAATCTCTGTACTGCTCGTCAATACCCGGATAGTTTGTAATTTTTGTTCTGTCTAGTGATACTCGGACAATTCATAGTTTCCATGCCTCTTACTGATACTGCTTGTGAATACTCGGATAGCTCATAATTCCCGAGTCTTAATGCTTCGTACTCTTTGCCTTGTATTTTGCAGACTGAGCAAATGGCCCCAAAGCACAAGGGTAAACAGCCGGCCAAGGCAAAGTCAACCCAGTCCATTTCCGCCAACTGGGCGCGGTCCTCCGTGACCCTAGCCAAGTTAGAAGAACTGGCCGAGTCAGGCGTCCTCCCTCCTCAGAAGGAGATTCATTGGAGGGTTCCGGGTGACGAGACCCGGCCTACCCCCAATCCTGACGAGGTAATATGCTTCGTTGAACACGTGATCCGGGGGTTTCGCCCCCCGGGTCACTCTTTCTTCCGTGAAGTCCTCAGCCAGTATGGCCTCCGGGTGTTCGACATTGGGCCTAACTCTATGTTGAACATAACCCATTTCATAGTCCTTTGTGAGTCCTACTTGTGCATACCACCAAATCTCGCCTTATTTATCGAGCTTTTCCAATGCAAACCGTGCCGCGAAAGCGGTGACGGGGCCCTCTTGGCTTGCGGCGGGGTTTCCATCCAACGCCGCAAAAATTCTCCCATGCCGACTCTAAGTCTTAACTCACATGTTAAGCATTGGCAGCTATCCTTCTTTTATTGCCGGGACACCTCCCCACCCGGCGAGAGGAAATTGCCGGGTTACTCGGAGAGTCTTTTAGATCTTTCCGACGCTTTTAATGCTTTCGCCTCTGAGTCAGAACGAGAATCCATCCAGCCCCACCTGGCCAAGATAGCCGTCCTTTTCGCCCATGGTCTTGTTGGGCTTAACTTGGTGAAGACTTGGGTAGATTTCCGCATTCAGCCCAATTCTATCCGCTCAAAGCTAATGTGCGAATACTCGGGGCACGTCACGGACGCGCTCCGCTATTCCTCGAAGAACTATCCGGCTGGTGATACCAACAAGACCATCAAGGGCTTCCTGACTGAGAAGCTGGAGGTGATCAAGAATATAGCCGGGTTAGCGCCGTTCACCCGGGATAACCCGGCTCCAGCGGTAAAACCCGATACTTATCCACTTATTCCCGTACTTTGACTTGATACAACTACTAACTCTCATTTTCATGCTTTTATCTCAGGCCGACAATGCTTTCTGGAACATTGAGACCCCTCCCAACTCCGGGAACCCGGAGGAAGAAGAAGAAGAACCGGCCGACACTGACGAAGGTATCACCCGGATTTTGATCACCCCAACCTCTATTACTTTGCTTTCCCATTTTTTCTCTTTTTCCAACTATATGCTTGCGCCTTTCAGGGATGGATGATAAGGGTGACAAGGATGATCAGGGAGACCCGGAAGAAACTGAGAGCGACAAAAGTGAGGTTGAGCCGGAAGTCGAGGTCGGAACCAAGAGGAAAACCCGCGGGGTCGTCTTCGAGGTTCCCTACTCTTCCATGTCCTCCAAACCCTATTCTTTTGATAATATGCGCGAACTTAACCGACAGTTATCAAATTCACCACACTTGAAGGATCGGCCTCCAACCAAGCGCAGGGTAACCCGGAATTCCCCGGGCGATGATCCCCTCAACCCGGGTATTCCCACGTCCCCGGCTCGTCGTACTGGTATTTCTCCATCTCATCCCATCAACTCACCTCGAAAACATCCTTCCCCCAATCATCCATTGGCCGGACAGCTCCGAGTCTCACTCTCGGATTCTGTGACAGCCTCGTCCGCATCTAGCAGTTCACTTCCTGCAGATTTCGTGGTGAATGCCGGGTAAGTTATATTTCCGGCTAAGAAATATACCAGTCCCTTTGATAACCTTCAATTTTTGCTGCTAATCTCTTCTCTTTCCTTTCCTTAGCGCCCAGGTCACGATCAGTGACCCGGATAATATGGATACAAACAACCGGGAGACTGAAGGGCCGGTTGACGATATGGACGCCGCGACTGGCGGTGGTGGCGAAGAAAATCAAGAACAAGATCCCTTGGCTGACCCGGCCCGGCAGGAAGCCGGGTCTCCCAAGCCATCTGAAGAGGCTGAGGACGACGACGTCGAGATCCTGGACACAAGGATGGGCTCTCCCAACCCGGACACCCAGACAACCCGGGTCTCGACCCCAAAGTCGGAGAAGGTTCGCCCCCCGGGTGATCAGGCCGCCGGCTCTTCCGGTAACAGGCCCGAGGACATGACTTTTTCCCAAATGCTTGACGCCCTGCACACCTTCAGGGCTGACGAAGAAAATGTCCTAGAAGCTTTGATAGCCAAACATGAGGTAAATCCGAATAATATTGTCTATATCCTTGTCTAGTCCCCAAGTTCCAAGTGAACTTATTGATAATTTGCTTGGAACTTCGTAGTATATCCGACTGACAGCTTGCTTTTTATCCGGCTAACCCTTCCTTGTGTTTCCACGCAGGCCTTCGTGACCCATTCTGAGAAAGCATTGGCGAAGGCCACCAAACTCCTCGAGAAGGAGGCGACTCTGCGTGAGTCGGCTGAAGCTGACGCTAAGAGGAGCGGGAAAATCACAAGGAAATATAGAAAGAGGGCTCATGCAGCAGAAGATGAACTGACCAAGCTTTCCGTTCAGATTGCCGACACATATCATGCTTTGACTGGTACGATTCCTAACTTAATAATTATAACCCGGATTCTCATTCTGATAAATAGTCGGATTTCCTTACTCACTGCTTTTTTCTATTTTCTGCAGTCCAGATGATGTGAGTCCGGATGAGGATGATATCGCAAAGCTGAAAACCATCAAGAGCACGATCCGGCAGCTCTGTGCCGGAACCAAATGGATTCTTCAAGATCTGAAGTGGCCGGGTGTCGGGCATGGCAACCTAAAGATGCTGCTTGACGCGTGCTCCACTATCCCCGAGTGGATTGAGCACTGGAAACGCTCGTCCTGCCGGGTTGGAGTAACCCGGGGGCTTGCGCTGGCTAAGGCATATTTTCCCAAACTCGAGCCGGCCAAGCTTGTAGGCGGGTTTCCAGAGTTCAACCACGACGGGTCCAAGTTCTCAGTGAAGAATTTCAAGGCCATCCAGAAGGAGGTTCGTCACTCGACCAGCGTAATTGCCGATGGTTTAGATGTCAGTGCAATTACCCCAGCATATGATGCTGATGACAAGGCGATTAAGTCGGATCTTCCCAAGCCATACGATATGCTGGCTCGATGGAAGGCAGAGCCTGCTCAGGCGAGAGAAGAGGCCGCGAAGAAGAAGGCTGGGGCCGATTCTGCGCCTGCTACCTCCACGCCAGTCGTCCCTCCTCCCGCACGGGCCGGCACTACTGCTGACCCGGGTGCTGCCGTCACCAAGAATGCTGAAGAACAAGGCAAGGAGCAAGACCCGGCTGCCAAGGGCAAGTGCAAGATGGACGACTCGGCCCAAGATGCCGAGTGAAATTTTTATCGGCAACCGTCTTAGGCACTTTATCCGGCCAATGGGCCTTTAAAACAATTATTCTTTTGATAGCGCGCCTGTGCGCTTTATGATACTACTATCGTGGCTTGTAATACACTTTAATACCTTAATATATCTCGTGGCCCTTCTGGCCTTTTGCTCGAATTTGATATCCTTGACTTTGGGCTTTTTCATCCTTGGTTTTCTGACTGTCTGCTATGGTTCCTCTTGTGAGACTCGGTTTCCGGGTCTCGTGGGTTTTGACTAGTGGACTTTTTTCCAAGTCCCCAAGTCCCCAAGACTCTGATTTTTGGGTTTTTGAGCTGAATAGCTAGATAATTTGTTTCTGTTTTCAAATTCTCGAGTCCCCAAGGCCCGAATGCCGAGTCTGGGGTGTTGGGTCTTTCAAAAGGAACAAATTGTTACATGCTAAGCCCAAAACCTAGAGCCGTTTCACATGGGTTTTGAAGTTATGCTTAATAAACTTTGAGTTTCCGGTTATTAACCTTGTACTCTGCATAACTTGTGGTTTAGATGACCCTTTTGACTCTCTTGTACTGTAAGCCGGCTTTCGCGTGGATAATCATGTTGCTACAGCTGTATGAAGACAGGGTCAGGCAAGTCCCATTGGGCATCATGACTGATTGTAATTATACGCTAGCGAATCATGCCACTTTAGTGCGAGTCACATCGAGCTTAAGTAAGAAAAGTCAAGAAAGTTTGGCTCCTTTGTCCGGTTATAAGCTTGCAGCCGTACTTGTTTGCAAGTAATCGGCCCTTATAACTCATAGGCATCGTGGCCGGGTCTTTGAGTTTGTAACTGTGCTATTCAAGCAATCAGCCCCCAAGACCTAAATATATGCAATTTTACCAAAGAAACTAATGTATTAAGAACAATAAATAATACTTACCTGGAAGAAAGGATAAAAAACACGACAAAAAATAAAAAACTTGATAAAAAACACATGAAAAGGAAACAATATATTGTTTAACCATCTCTTTATTGATATGAGAAAAGTTAGGTCAGCAAGCCGCCTCATTAAAAACCCTCCAGTCCCCTTAGGTACCCTGGATAGGAAAAGAGTGCGTCTGAAACCTGCTGCCTGTTACATCGTGTAATTCCACTTGTAAATCTAGTCTAAACTAGGTATAGTAGGGACGCAGCTGAGCTACGTTCCAAGGTCTTTCTCTCTCTTGCATAGATGAAGTGGTGTGAGCGGTGTCATTAACAGTAGCCGACTCTTCCCTTGCATCTACCAAGTAATATGATCCATTGTGCAGATTCCGGCTTATGATGAACGGTCCCTCCCACGGTGGGGATAACTTGTGTTTTCCTTCCTTTGACTGTACTAGGCGCAGAACCAGGTCTCCTTCCTGGAAGACCCGGGTTTTGACTCTCCGGCTATGATATCTCCTCAGATCCTGCTGGTATATGGCTGATCTCTCCAAAGATTGTTCCCTGTGTTCTTCTAACATATCCACGGTGTCCTGCCGGGTCTTCTCGTTCTCCACCTCGACGTAAGCCGATACTCGAGGCGAGTCATGGATGATATCACTCGGCAGCACCGCTTCTGCACCATAAACCATGAAAAACGGTGTTATCTGAGTAGATCTGTTGGGTGTAGTGTTGATACCCCAAACCACTGAGGGTAACTCTTCAACCCATGCTCCAGCAGCTCTGACACATGGGACTCGCAATCGTGGCTTTAATCCACGAAGTAACTCCTGATTCGCCCTCTCCACTTGTCCATTGGCTTGTGGATGAGCTACAGAAGCTATGTCAAGCCGGATTCCGTTGTTGCCGCAAAATTTCTCCATCTCGCCAAGGGACATGTTGGTTCCATTGTCGGTAATTATACTGTGAGGATACCCGAACCGGTAGATAATCCTTTTTAGGAACTTAACCGCCGTAATCGCTTCACAATTGGTAACTGGCATAACTTCAACCCACTTGGTAAATTTATCGATAGCCACCAGGAGATGTGTCTTTTTGCAAGGTGACATGTGAAAGGGGCCAACCATGTCCATACCCCAAACGGCAAAAGGCCAGGTCAAAGGAATTGTTTGCAACTCCATAGCCGACACATGGATTTGACGGGCGTACCTTTGGCATCCGTCGCACCTTGCCACCAAGCGTTCCGCATCTGCTAAGTCTGTGAGCCAGAAGAAACCGTGCCTATATGCCTTGGCCACAAGGGACCTTGTGGATCCGTGATGCCCACAGTCGCCTTCGTGGATCTCTTTCAGGATTTGCCGGCCTTCTTCTGGTGCTACACAGCGCAAAAATACTCCTGTGGCACTCTTTTTATATAACTCCCCGTTGATGATGGAATAACCTTTTGCTCGCCTCAAAATTTGCCTTGCTAGTACCTCTTGTTGTGGTAACTCGCCCCGTGATAGGTAAGCCAGAAACGGCCCTGTCCACTCGGGAACAGTGCGTATTGTGGCCACGAGCTCCAAATCCGGGTCTTTGTTAGCCAGTTCTTCCCCAGACTCGGTTTTAACTGACGGCCGCCATAGCTCGTCCAGGAACACATTGGGTGGAACCGGCTCTCTGCGCGAGCCGAATCTGGCGAGTGTATCTGTTGCCTCGTTTTTTCTTCTATCTACATGCTCCACCTCATACCCGGAAAAACACCCGGCAACCCGGTCCAACTCTCTGCGGTATGCTGCCATAGTTGCGTCTTTTCTGTCCCAAGTTCCCGAGACCTGTTGTACCACAAGATCCGAGTCCCCATAGCATCGTATCCTTTTAATGTTCATCTCCTTTGCTATCTTCAATCCATGCAATAATGCCTCATACTCGGCCACGTTGTTGGAACAGTCAAAGTGAATCTGCAACACGTAGCTCAACTTGTCTCCTTTGGGTGATGTGAGCACCACTCCAGCTCCTGATCCCTCGTACTGCTTGGAACCATCAAAGTGCATTATCCAAGACTCGGAACTTGGAGTCATTGTGGGCATGCCTGTGTGAGTCCAATCATTAATGAAATCAACCAGAGCTTGAGATTTGATTGCTGATCTGGGCTCGTAGTTGATGTGATAATCTCCCATCTCGATCGCCCACTTGGCTATTCTACCCGTTGCATCCGAGTTTCTGATGATATCCGACATTGGTATAGAGCTAACCACTGTTATGGGGTGTTCCTGAAAATACGGCTTCAATTTCCGGCTGGCCAAGAAGACCCCGAAAACCAACTTTTGCCAATGTGGGCAGCGCTGCTTTGCTTCTGATAAAACCTCACTAACATAATAGACCGGCCTCTGAACCGGGTGATCCTTTCCATCCTCCTTGCGCTCAACGACAACCACTGCGCTAACCTCCCGGGGCCCCGCTGCAACGTATAGTAACATGGGCTCTTTAGGACCCGGGGCTGCTAGGACTGGTGCCTCAGATAGCTGCTTCTTTAGTGCCTCGAACGCCTCATCCGCCTCTTGGTCCCAAACGAATTTATCAGATTTCCTCAAGAGCCGGTACAAGGGTATTGCCTTCTCTCCGAGTCTTGATATAAACCGGCTCAGCGCTGCTACGCACCCCGTAAGCTTCTGAACATGCTTCAGGTTTTCCGGCTTTTTCAGACTTTGGATAGCTTTGATTTTATCCGGGTTTGCTTCAATCCCTCTCTCTGAAACAATGAAACCGAGTAACTTCCCTGCTGGGACTCCAAATACACACTTTGTCGGGTTAAGTTTCATCTGGTATCTTCTCGGGTTCTTGAATGTTTCCTTCAGATCATCAATAAATGTTTCTGCCTTTCTGGTCTTGATCACCACGTCATCCACGTAAGCATGAACGTTGCGTCCAATTTGGTCCTCAAAGCACTTCTGAATGCACCGCTGATAGGTTGCGCCGGCGTTCTTCAATCCAAAAGTCATGGTTTTGTAACAAAAGGCCCCAAAAGGGGTTATGAACGATGTTTTCTCCCAGTCTTCCTTCTTGAGATTGATCTGATGATACCCGGAATATGCATCCAGGAAGCATAGTAGGTCACTTCCAGCCACTGCGTCTATGATCTGATCTATCCTTGGAAGTGCAAACGGATCCTTTGGGCAATGCTTGTTGAGACTTGTATAATCAATGCACATCCTCCACTCATTGGTCTTTTTCATCACGAGAACCGGATTTGCTAGCCACTCCGGGTGAAATACTTCCATGATAAAGCCGGCTATCAACAGCCGAGCGATTTCTTCGCCGATAGCCCTTCTTCTCTCCTCATTCATCTTTCTCAGTCCCTGCTTCACGGGCCTGGATTTGGGATCAACGTGCAAACTGTGCTCTGCCAGCTCTGTAGGGATACCCAGCATATCGCTAGGCGTCCAAGCGAACACATCCTGATTTGAACGAATAAACTCCACAAGTGCTTTTTCCTGCTCATCATCCAAGTTAGATCCGATGGCAAATTGCTTGGAGGGATCACCTTCGATGAAGGCTACCATCTTAGTATCTTGCGCTGCTTTGAATTTTGCTCTCTCATCCTCGGTGTTCGGCCTCTTTAGCGCTGTCCTGTCATCCGGGTCTACTTGAGACCGGTACTACTTAAGCTCCTCCTTTCTACAGGCTTGTTCTACCATTGCCGCATCTCCTTCGTCACACTCAGCCGCTATATCCCGTCTCCCATGTATGGTGATGGTCTGTTTAGGACCCGGGATTTTTAGCTGTAGGTACACGTAACACGGCCTGGCCATGAACTTGGCGTAAGCCGGCCTCCCAAATAGCGCGTGATAAGGACTGCGCAACTTCACCACTTCGAACGTGAGCCACTCCACCCGGAAATTGTCCTTTGATTCTCCAAAAGCAACCTCCAAGGTAATCTTTCCTTCAGGGCACGCTGAGTGACCCGGCACTATTCCGTGAAAAACTGTTGAACTTTTCTGTAGCTGAGACTCCTTGAGACCCATGCGTAAGAAAGTTTCCCAATATAGGATGTTGATGCTGCTTCCACCGTCCATTAAGACCTTTTTCAGCTCATAACCATTAACCTGTGGTGCAACCACCAATGCTAGGACTCCCGGGTGTTCTATTCTTTCCGGGTGATCTCTTCTGCTCCACGTTACATCCTGCTCGGACCACCTCAGGTATCTCGGGACAGCCAAGGAGACCGAGTTTACTGCCTTCTTTAGTATCTTTCTATCCTTGTTAGAAATTCTTGTGGTGTGAACGTGGTATTGGCCTAATTGCTTGGGGTTGGCTTGGAAGCCTCCAGCTCCTCCCTGGTTATTACCCGGATTCCCAACTCCTGGGTTGCCTGCTGGGGGTGGGCCGTTGCCTGGGTTTCCACCCGGACCCGGTCCTCCTCCCCGGCCTGCACCTCGCATAGCCTTGTTCACTTCCTCGTTCTTCCATCTCTGCAAATCCGCACATTGCTCCAATGAATGGTTAGCTGGCCTCCCGTTCCTGCTGTGTTTCGGGCACGCCATTCTGAAGATATCCCAGTTGTTACCCGGCCTTGGTGGCCCTTGATAATTTCCTCCATTATGATTTCCTACGTTGAAATTTCCTTCTGCCCTGGGCCTTGAAGACCCGGCTTCTGTGCTGGCGACAAACTCGGAATTCCCCTCTAACGGGCGCTTGTTCTGGTTGTTCCCATTGTTACCTCCATGGTTACCCGGCGTAGATCCATTGCCGGCTCTTCCATTATTGCCTGTATTTGCTTTTGCTTTCTTGTCATCAACGTCCTCTTCCGTGGTATCCGTTGCAGCGTGTTTGTTGCACGCATCCATTAGTTCTCCCATTGTAGCCTCTGAAGCATTCCGACTGGATTTCATGTGAGTTAATTTCTGTACTAAAGGCGTATACTTGCATGTCTTGGCCATAGCTTGCAACGCGTCCTTCGGATGAATATCTGTAGATGAATGCAATATCTCCATAACCCGGCGCACCCAGCTGCGCGCCGACTCTCCCTTCTTTTGCACACACCGTTCTAGATCGTCGATAGTGAATAACTTCCTGCACGTTCCCTGAAAGTGCTTGATAAACGCAGTTTTCAACTCACCCCACGACTTGATAGATCCTTCCGGTAAATTGTTGAACCACAACTTTGCTGCTCCTTCCGACATCATTAAATACATGAACTTGGCTTGAAGGTTTTCAGACGCGTTGTGAATCGACATAGACATCTCATAACTGCTCAACCATGTTTCAGGATCCATAGTCGGCTCATAGTTCACTACTTTACCCGGTTCCTTGAATTTATCCGGGTAAGGCTCAGCCCTGATGTTATCCGTCAGACACTTGGGCCCAGCGAGATTAGTCGGTACTGGCCTCACCCGTGAAACGTGCAATCCTGCGGGGGGTACGGCTGGACGTGGCGCTGCCGCTGGTCCATGCACCGCAGACCCGGCCGCGGCTCTCCTAGCTCTGGAACTATCCACAATAGCTTGTGCTGCTGATACTGTTGGTGCTGCTTGCACGCGGGGAGGAGGCGGCATTTGCTGTTGCTCTGCCCTCCGGCGTGCTGAACTTGTTTGCATATTGCCGGCATTGCCGTGTTGCTGGCTGATATAAGGTGTTCCATGCATTCCACTCCTATTATCCGGGTAATTAACCTGCTGAGCCACTGCCGTATGCAACAAATCGATCGCCCGTCGGGTCTGCTCCGCATGGGGTGACTCTCTTACGGGGATCTGATTCAATGCTAACGTTGCGGCATATATGTTATCCATGGGGTTATTGAAGTGACCTGGTGGTGTACGAAGTCGTGATGGTGGTGGTGGTGGTGCTGTGTTGCCGACAGGGGCCCCAGTTTGCAGTATGGGCAACCCGGCCTGCACGTTTGCCGGCTGTCCTGCTCCAGTTGCCGGTTGATGCATAGTTTCCTGATTCACAGCCGGAATCGGCTGATCCTGGGGTGTGATGAATAGTGCGTTAGGGTTTATGACTCCACCCATCGCCGGTAATCTTGTCTGGTATCTCTGATGGAACCTGCTTGTCTCAGCTCGGAGCCGGTTCTCCAGCGCGTCCAATTCGCGTTGGCGCGTGGCTACCCCTTGCTTTTCTGCTTCTACATCTCTTCTTTGTTGCTCTAGCGCGCGGCGTGCTACCTCCAAGTCCCTGGCACGTGCCGCGGCGTTTTCCGGAGTTATCACAGTAGCTAACACTGTTGGGTCCAAGACAATATTGTTACTGAACAGGGCCGGGTGTTGCGGATTCGAAGGACCCGCCCCCGGCGCCCTGTTAGCCAAGAACCCGAACATATTTGCCTGCATCTCGCTATCCGCCGCTCGGCTGGTGACTGAAGCCGACTCTCCGTCAACCCGGGTCAGAACCGGATTTCCGTCAGCCGGATTTTGCTGCTGGGCCAATGCCTGCGCCGCTCCGACCGCGGCCGTAGTCACGTTCCCCTGATTGAGATTGGTTGCAGGGGCCGTGTAGACCGCGACCTGGCGCGCAATGCTTGGCGAAGACTCATACTCCTCCTCGTCGCAGCTACCTTCCTCGTACCGGTCCTCCAGCAGGTGCAAGATAGACTCGGTATCCTCCTCTCTTATGACGCGGCCACGCGGGGTCCATGTCGGCTCCTCCGGCTGTTCCCTCTTCGTGGTGGGATCCTCTGTCGGATCCACCGTCCCGACCGATTCTTCTCCGTCCGACTGAACGTGGGTGGCCTCTCCTGACACAGAATCAAATCCAAAATCGTCAGGGATTGAACCGAACGCACGTACCATGCCGAAGAAGACGTTGACCCGGCCGATTGTGATGACGGATCCGGATTCGAGCAGATCCGACTCTGGCCCCCAGCCAAAATCGTCCACCATCTTCTCTCCTTCAGGGTTGGTGTAGATCTCGCCGACGACGAGGTTCTTCATGTTCTCCCGAGCTTCTCCCGTGATGTAAACACCTTTGGACGTAGGCCCCACGGTGGGCGCCAACTGTCGTGGGATAATCACGGCAGACGTTACCGGGGGTAACTTGTCTTGGGACAAATCGACTCTGGTGTTTGGGAGAGGGTTTAGCTCAAGGGAAACCATGGTGATATGCGATCTGGTAGCCGGCAATCAAGTCGTCGAGTCTCCGATCTGAATATATTATCTCAACTCTCGTGTTACAAGGGATACTCGATACCTCGCAACCTCTATTTCGTAAACTTGTGTATCCTAACGCTAGGGACCGGTTTATATAGTACCCGGATCCCCTGGCTTACTATCCAAGGCGTGTTCGGAGTCCTACCCGGACACTACATACAAATCCTAAACTTCCTTATCGAACCCACAATCCGGGTTACGAGGCCTATACTCCTGGGCCTTCTAGAAGCTCCTTTTCCCTAAGCCGGGTCTTGTGCAGTGTCCTTTGGGCCGAATTACACCTTGGTATTAGCATACCGGGTTATCATCCCTCCGTCAGTAAGTGTGCAAGGTTTCAAGCCTCTCCGAGACAAATTCATCTTGAAGCGGTTAAACGAATCTTTCGATATTTAGTTCATACCCAAAACTTTGGTCTTTGGTATCCCAAGGGTTCAAGCTTTCAACTCATTGGGTATTCGGATGCGAATTATGCGGGAGAGAAGACGGATAGGAAGTCCACCTCCCGGGGTTGCCAATTTATTGGACGCTCTTTGGTGTGTTGGTCTTCCAAGAAGCAAAATTGCATTGCTCTCTCCACCACCGAGGCCGAGTACATCTCTGCGGCGAGTTGTTGTGCTCAATTGTTATGGATGCGGCAAACATTGCGGGATTATGGTATCGACTTCAACAAAGTGCCTCTCTTGTGCGACAACGAGAGTGCTATCAAGATTTCCGACAACCACGTTCTTCACTCCAAGACGAAGAACATCGAGATTCGACATCACTTCATTCGAGATCACGTTGAGAAGGGCGATATTGATCTCTCTTATGTGCCGACCAAGGATCAACTTGCGGATATCTTCACGAAGGCCCTTGATGAACCAAGATTTAAGGGTTTGAGAAATGAACTAAATGTCATCGATTCGTCTAACTTCTCTTGAGACCTTTCATAGATACCTCCGCTACACGTGTTATTTGGTTTGGATGTAGGCATGGACATAGGGGGGCGTAACTAAATTCATGAGGCAACACTCCTCGTATCATGCGAAAATCAAAACTTCATGCATATGTAGTCATTTTGTGTCTCATTGTGCTTCAATGTGAGTCGCTATTTTGGGCCCAAGATATATCTTCGCGGCTCCTTGGCACATACTCAAACACAGTGGCTTCGGCCACCAACATTTTCTCTTCTTTTCTTTTCGTTTCATTTCATGTGTTCTATGTTGTGTTTGTTGCATCTTTTGTCCCTTTTTCGTTCGTGTTTCCCTTGTTGTGTTTTTCATTTTTCATAATTCCACTCTAGGCTCATGTTTTTCTTCATTCTCCTTGAGGAACACTTGTCTTTGGGATCCCGGAAATTCCGGCCCAGGGCCCGGAAATTTCCGGTCCCCTGATCTTTGCCCCGAAAAACTCCCCCAATTTCCTCCGTGCCCGCTCTATGGACACGGCCGGAAATTTGGTGCGGAATTTTCCGGCCCAAATATCCGGAGGCCGGAATATTCCGTGTCCTGGCCCCGGAAATTTCCGATGTTTGATATTTTGACCGAAAACTCATCCAAAATCCCCTCGTGCCCACTCTCTGGACACGCCCGGAGATTTTAGGTGGAATTTCTGGCCCAAATATCCGCCCCCCCGGAAATTTCCGTCCTTTCCACCGGAATATTCCGGGGCTAGTGTTGGGCGCCTATATAAGACGACGGTGTGGGCTGCATCCAGCCTTTTCCACCCCCGTCGCCTTCCACCCCACTCCCTCCACCGCAAACTGTTGTCACCGCCTCAAGGGCCCCTTGGGGGCCCCTCTGCCTCCCCTCCACTCCTTCCGGCACCTCCTCTCGGGCCAAGGGACTCCTCCTCCCCGGTTCCTCCCCATGGATCCTGGTAGGTGGCCATGTCCTCTCCGAGATCTAGGTTTTTTTTCTAGGGTTTGCTTCCTCGCATTCCCTTGTCCCCCTCCTTCCCTGGATATACCATGGTTCTTGTTTCCTACCTCAATATTCTCCGCATGCCTGTCTTCCTGGCTCTTGCGTGATCTTTCCCAGGCCAGCAATTTCTAGTCCATCATCGGAATTTCCGCCCACCGGAAATTTCCTTTGCCCTCCGAAATTTCTGGCCTCCTCTCTGATTCTTTACAGTGATTCACTTCCACTCTGCAAACATTAGCCTCACTTTTGACTTTTGTGTTTTTATGTCCTCTTTTTTGCCTCTTCCTGCAGATGGTTCAAGCTCTCGTTCCAAAGGCACTAGCAGCCGCAAGCGGTTCCGTAAGTTCATCCAGAATGATGAGGGAGTCTATGTGGATGAAACAGTGATTCGTCAGCGTCAGCGCAAGGAGAAGCGCGAGTATGAGCATCAGCGAGATGAAGATAGGGCAGCTCGTCTTGCGGGCAAGCAGCGAGACAATGCATCTCTGAATCTCTCAACTGTGTCAGTGGCTGAATTCAAGATCCGACGCAACAAGGATATTTTCTGTGCTGGCCCTCGGGACCCCACTATTGACTCTTGCTTCTGGCACATGGAACATGAGTCTATGTGTAAGGACCCCAGACCGGCACTCTGAAACCCTCCGTATGCATACATTCACGATCCCAGAAAGATCAGTCGTGAACAACATACACAGTTGGCACACAAAAATACATCATCCATTACACGAATACATAAAGGTATTACATAAAAGATCACATGATCAAGTTTAACACAACTGACACATAGGGCAGGCAACTTATCAAACACAGCGGAAGACAATTAAAACACAACGTAGATGAGCCCAAGTCACGCTTTAACCTACAGGCTGCTGACCCGGAGACGATCCTAGTTCGCAAAGCCGCCAGCTCCGTACTTCTCTTCATAGATCTCCTTCGGAGGCTCCTTCTCAAAGTCTGGCAAGTAGATACCAGGGGCGAAACCATAATAAGTACATTTGAATGTACTCAGCAAGACATCCATCATGTCACTTACCAAACATGCATATATGCTTATATGGTGGAATAGGTAGGCTATAAATAGGGTTCACTATCAATGGTGTTCATATATGATGACACCACAGTTGCAGCCAAATTAATCTGTACCTTCGTTGAAGAAGATACTTCAGAAGAAAATAATATAGTTTTATTTCTCTTGTAGATATCACATGTACAAGAGGTTTTGTTAAACTTTTGTTTAAAAGGGAATTTTCTCTTTGCAAAACTTCTTGGAATCAGTTTCCAGAATTCTTGCTTAGAGTAGAAAGGTTTTTTTTGCAAAATATTTTGTTTTTTATAACAACATCTGGCTTTTCATCATCGACGATACCTCCACGGTATAAGTTTCCCTTCCTTTCCGAACTTCACAAGTTCAAACACTTCCTGTCAAAAACTCCTTTTCAAAAACTTCCTCTTTTGAAAACATTGACACAATGCTAGCTACATGGACATTCAACTGTCCATATCCGAGGACGCGGCTTCTTCGAAAAAGTTGTACTCTGCAGAGGTGTACACATCCACCAGATCCAGTACACCTACCGTGAACAACCACGGACTGTAAAAACAGTATGTAAACATCAGGTATCTGATCATAACCATTCACTATGTTCAAGCTAGTATATGTCTATCTCTCAGTCGAGTGTACGCATCCCCGGCACCGAGCTAATCCCCGCCAACCCAGGAGCCCCAACTGCTGCATCCGGAGGGAAAATGAATCCCACACTTTTATGTCTCCACAACATTCGGTTCGAGGGTACGACGTCCCTTATAGCGATTGAGATAGAACACACACTAATAAGAACAAACTTCAAGTTAAGCCCCGTTCCCATGTTGGGGTAGGGTGGTAGTACGGTAAAGGTTGTCCGACGAAGACTAGGTTATGTGTCATTTTTGAAAACACCAATTTCTCAAAAATGACCACTTCCACATTTCTCCGGAGAACAAGGATCCGCCTTTTCTCCGGGTTTTTCCGTAAAGCCTTTGTTTTGTAGAATCACAATTTTAGGGTGTCCACTTAGGGAATAGTATATTTGATGGTAATAAATACCATATGGTGGCTTATGGGCTTGGTATTACCAAGTTTAACTACTGGCATAATAGTAACCTATATACTAGTATAGTAGTAATAGCCACATCAAAAATAGTTTTGATAATCAAGTTTTGGTAAAACTTCAGAGGTAAAACATGCATGATAGGTAATGATAAGTATTGTATCAGCAAGCATCAGGATGGCTTGCCTGGTAACTCCTTGTCCCTGGTTTTGGAGTGACTGGAACTTGAAACAGAGCTTCCCGACACTGCCTTCCTCTTCGTTTTCTAACGTCGTAAAAAGAATAAAGGACACACATTCAGAACCAATCAAGGCAAGAAACCATACGTAACAATACATACAGCAAGGAAACTAATAATAACCTATCACCCAATTATTAATTGAGGCAAACAATCAAACAAGCACACTTGACAGAAATGCCATTTAATAAGGCAACTCAAGGTTGGAGGAACATATCTCACAACCTCAACATCATGGATTCAGTGGGTGTGCCACTCTCATACCAAGATATTAATAAACCCAGAATAAACTTAGTTTCACAAGGGTGAGACTACTAAGAGTATACAAAACATGCACAATAATAATCATGGCAATGGATCTATCAACCAAACCATAAAAAGAACAAGGTAGCTAAACTACTAAACATAAATTCACATCAAGAATAAATAAGACACATGATTTGCAAAAGTTACTTTTACAAATCAGTGAGCCTACACAAGTGCAACAAGGCAATAGACTCATCACAAAACACACAATTCTCATGTGAGAACAATAGAAACAATGACTAAAAAGGAGGAATCCTATAGACATGCTTCCACTAAGGGTTTGCTATGCAAGCATGTATAACATGTAAAGTACTAAAAAGCAAACAAGGAACCATGTTATCATTATGGGAAATGAAAACATGTCCTCATGCAAGGATACACAAATATCTACCAAACACAAGTTGGCAGGAAAAACAATTCAATACAAGAAAAATGCTAGGGAAACTAGTACTACTCAAACATGAAGAATCAATGGATGCATTTCAATCAAGTAATTGAAATACAACCAGAGGGTCCATGTCATAAAAACAGGAGTGAAAAACATCTATACTTGCTATAACAAAAATATCCCTTTTAACAAAGCAATGCATCAATTTGCAGGGCAACTCCTACATACTAGTGGTAATAAAAGGGGCATTACTAGAGGAATCAAAAAACATTCCAAAGATGGATTTTTCCTAGAAAGCCACACATGATTATAACCACTTACAAACAGAAGCATACACATTTTCATTTAGCACTAAAAATCCCAAGGCAAAAATACTAGGCACTCATTAGTTAGAGAACTATATAAAAGAAACACATCTAGTGTGGGGGGAATAATGTTTCCACCAAAAATGCAATGACACCAGTGGGTGTTCCACTATCATAACAAAGCATTAAGAGGTCACAATGCCTCTGGTCATACTTGATAAAAATTAACAAAAGACTAAACTAGCATCTAGTGCATTAACCAAACTAGTAGAAAATATTAGGATGCAAAAATAAACAAGGTAATGCTACTCATGCTATTATTTTCACACAAGTGAAAACTTTAGGGGTCAAGCACTCATAAAAACATAACCAAAATGCTACTGGTCCTATGAACACAACACAAAAATATGTGGCTACACAACCACAAATGTTTATGTCAAAAATTCTACCCATGAAGGAATTTTTCCATAACATTCTCATAGTGATGACTAAACTACTCATGCTTTTCTACCAACTCAAATGCAAGCTAGAAGAGGTGATACCAACACAAAATAAGTACCAACATGGTACTGGATTCAATCAACAATGCAAGTGCTTGCACATAAATTTATCACTCAAAATTTCTATGCAAGTATAAACTAGAGATAAAACATATGCTACTTGCATAAATCCTATTTCTTCTCAACTCAAGTCCACACAATCTAACATGCTAAAATAGCTAAGTAAACCTTAGAAAACAAATTCACACAACTTGTACATGCTAGAAAACAATATTGCAACACAAAAATAACTTCACACAAATTAATTATCTAAAATGCCAAAATGGCGGAAACATGCAAAATAAAGATCTGTCCACCAAATTTTCTATGATGCTCTAAAAATTAAACACAGCTAGGTTTGGATATCCCTAAACATATACAAGACCATCCAATTGAGTTTGCATCAAATATCATTTTTAATGATTTTATAAAAATCACCAAAGTGCTCTCTGGTGTTTTACCAAATTGCATGCCATTTCAAAAATACTAGGAATTTGGAAGCAAGGTTAATTGCTCCTGTTAGAAAATTTCAAGGGCTTTCCAATGCAATTGGATACACCTTATTCTGAGTTGTGAAATTAAAATGGTGCTCATTTTGCTCTTTCTGGTACCTGTTGCCAAAACATTTTTCATGTCTAAAATATCCATCCAAATGTAGATCTAAAAATAGGATATGGTTTAGATTTAGTTGCTTTACATGTGTGAATTTTTTCTTGGTCAAATTCATATTTTAGGTAGGTTTTTAAAGCCAAAAGTAAACAGGTACATTTCTGTAAAAATTAAATTGGAAAACAAGCGGTGGATGGCCCAGATCCGCAACTGGGCCGGCCAGATCCAGTTACACCGCGCGCGGATCTAGCCGCAGACGCTGTCCCGCGAGCAGGCGGCCACGGGGGCTGCCACGCAGGCAAGCGCGGCCCCACGGGCGGGTTTGACTCCTCCCAGCGCGGGGTCAAGGCGATGGCGTCAGCGTGCGTCACCCGCCGGCGGGAGGAGCTCCGGCAAGGCCGTAACCGGCGCATACGGCCACCGATTTGCAAACCAAAAGCATCCCCGCGCTGCTCTCGACGCGGGCAACCACACGGGCGTGGTCTCGTTTCCGGGGAAACGCCGGAGAGCGGCCGACGAGGAGGGCGCACGGTGGCCGAAAAGCGACCACGGCGCGGCCACGATCTAGAGGGAGAGGGAGAGGGGGAAAACGACGGCGAGGAGCGCCTGCTCACCCTAGACGCGCGGGAGGACTCGGTGAGGGCGGAGGAGGCTCGAGGCGGCGGGGATCCCTCGTCGGAGTCCGCCGGGCTCGAGGAAGAAACGGGGATGGCGCGGGCTCCTCGAGGCGTTTCGCCTCGATTCCTCTGGCACCGAGGACCAGAACGACGAGGCGGAGGGGTTGAGCTCATCGGCGACCGGCGGCGAGCTCACCCACGGCCAAATCGACGGCGACCAAAAACTAGGGTTTCGGTTTGAGCTTTTACAGAGAAAGAGAGAGAGAAAGCTCAAGGGGGAGAGAGAGGGGGCAAGGAGCAGACACAAGCACATGGGGGGGTTCTTATCCTCGAGATTCCTTCTACTCGAATCCATGGCGTAGGGGACTGCATATACAGGGGAGCTAGGAAGAAGAAGATGACTCAGCTCACAACTAGGTCCCTGGCTATTTACAAATAGGTCCTTTATTTCTCTGAAAAAAGCTGTTTTCTCTAGGAAAACAAAGTCTAAATTTAAAATCTTTTTGCCCAAAATTCTTATTAGTTGAGATGCACAACATATGTGAAAATTGGCTCAATTGGATAAACTTGATAGTTCAAGGCTGTTCAAATTTCAATTCTGACATAAATGGACATTGAATTTATTAGACTACTTAGGAGATTCCAAAAATGATAATTTTTGGCACACATTCCTTATTTGGTATTTTCATTGTGTGGTAAAAAATTCAAGTCATTTTGAGTTACTTCATAGAATAAACTTGTTCAAATTTCTAAAAGGTGCTGTCTAGAAAACAGGGGTTTTTGGCAATTTAAATTATTCAAAAACTTGTGCCCTTTTGGTTTTCATCCTTATTTATGATATAGAGAATTTGGTATTTAATTCATGGCATTTTGAAAAAGTTTGTAGAACAAACTTGTTCAAAATTCCAAATGTTGCTGTGGAGAAAAATCATGTTTTCAGGACTTTAGTGGATTCAATTTTTGGTCTCCTCTTGTGTGTGTTCCTTATTTGATATAAGGAAGCACTGGTATTAATTTCAGATCATTTGAATAAAGTTTCCAATAGTAACTTGTTTGAGTTTCCTGTTTTCTGGAAACATTGGAAATTCATTTTAATAAGGCACTTGGCTTTTCTTTAACAATGCTTTGCCAAAATATTTATGTGACTAGTGTCGGGGGGTTACCCCCGAGTAGGGTAAAGACAGGTGGTAAAGGCCGCTTACAGAAGAGAGGTTTGGTCGAGTAGCCGACTACCAGGTACTCGCTACCCGGTCGACTGCTACTCGGTCTCACCTCAAGATGACCAGAAGGAGATATCAATCAAGTTCTACCCTGACGAGTAAAGGTTTGGCCCGAGTACAATTGGCGGGAACCATTGGCGGGAAACTACTCGGGCCAGGAAGTCAAAGGAGCCGTTCTGACACAGGATCCCGCGTATCCTGGGTCCGTACTTGGCAGCATTCGAACTACTGTTCACGTGGGGACGACCTGCCTGACAGTGACAGCATGGAAGCAGGCCGTGGCAGGATAAGGGGGGCCTACTCTGTGCCTAGGTACAGTGTTACCAGTCTGTCCCCTAGTTTTGCCCAACGACTTTACGGAAGCAGCCAAGGTTAGGAACCAAAGCTGTCAGCGGGTACTCGGAGAAAGGACGGTGTGCACACTATGTCGACACTTGTCTAGATTTGGACGTATCCGGCTGGGCACCGTGTATATAAGGTGCCCCGCCGCCTCCTGCGCGGGGCACGATCTCATTCCATGCTCCCATAGACGCTAACAGTTGCTCACTGGGAACCCTAGAAACCCTAAGTTCTTGACCTAGTCCTACTCGGAGAGGAGAGAAAGGCTACTCGGTAGCGTTACCATTTGTACTGTGGCTACTCGGAGAGACATCGTAATACATAGAGAAAGGCAGGAGTAGGGGTTTTACCTCCTCACGAGGGCCCTGAACCTGGGTACATCGTGTTGTTTGTGTTGTGTGGATCTCACCTCACGCGGCTACTCGTCGCGTGATCCCTCCCCGGACACCTCCAGCGTCCATCGTCCCCACATCTTTAGCCATCCCATGGCATCTGCCGTGACACTACCACGACAGTTGGCGCCCACCGTGGGGCAGCCAGCGGCGCTGGCTGGAGTTTCTGTTCGGACGGGATCTTCATCAGCGGAGCGCGTAGTTTGTGGCCTTGTCCACAGATTCGGCTCCTTCGACTTCGTCACCGACAACGCCGGCTGTTTCGGCGGCATGGCCATGCCCGAGGGCGGCTCGGTGATCTCCTTCGGCTCGCATCTCGTCTACGTCGCCACCGTCGCCAACAGCGCCTACCCCGAGCTGGTGCATGATGCGGAGGATCCTCCCGCGGTGGTTGCTGCTCGCGGAAGGCCTGCATGCAGCTCCGCATGCTGCGCCGAGGTGATGGTGACGGGCTTGGCGGCAAACGCTGGCGCAGCTGCCACTGGCGCTGCGGCCGTCGTCGAGGAGGTTGACGACCCGCCTGCTGGTGGCAGGAACCACCGGCCCTACGAGAAGGAGAGCAACCTGCCACCTTCCACGTCTACGGTCATCCCCGCGTCTGCTGCGCGAACCGGCATGCCCACGCCCACCGACGTCGAGCTCCTAGCCGCGCGGGAGCAGCTCGAGCGGCAACGCCAGGAGCTGCTTGCCGAGCAGGCGGAGTTGGAGAAGATCAGGCTTGAGCTGAGTTTGGACCAGCTCGAGTACAACAAGGCTCACGGCTTCACGCCGGTCGCCAGGAGGCCCAGCAGAGTGGGTGCTACGCGGCGCAACCTGGGCGCCGAGATGGCGACAGTCGCGGAGGAGCCCGCGCAGTCCGCCACCGCGAACACCTTCACAAGGCCAAGGTACGGCACACCCGCCAAGACGCTCAGAGCCGCGCAGGCGGTGGCTGCCGAGTTGCCGCGCCTAGATGGAGAGGCGCGTCTCAGGCAGCAGGAGAGGCTCAACGAGTTGGTGCTGGAGGCCGCCAGGCAGAACGAGGAGTTCCGCAAGGCCAACCCGGGAGCTGGAGCTTCGCAGGTGGTTCACTCGCATGCGGCAAGATCTAACGATCAAGCCTCATCTCCGCATCCTAGCCGCGAGAAGAGCCGCAGCGGGCGTTCGGGTAGAGACAGGCAAATGCAGGTGTATGACCCGGCTGCTGCCGCGAAACAGGTTGCTGTGCCGCAGCAGCCCGGGCAGGAACACAACACTGCAAGAGCAGGCTCTCAAGCCCATCAAGCTCAAAGCCGTGTCCGAGAAGCCGCGCGTCCGGGTACTTCTCGGCAGCCTGCAGCTCAGCCTACTCGGCAGAGGCAGCAGCCGCGCCCAGTGGCACCAGTCGCCAACCCGGTGGAGCAGCCCGCAGCAATGCAGGTGGATAGGTATGATGATGGCTACTCGGCTATGGAGATGGCTGGTTATGACATTCATGACCGCGTTGGTGAGCGTGTGTTGGCGCCTGGAGATGCAAGGCACCAGCTGGACCGTCTCAGCTTGTCGGCTCGGCTTGAGAGCACGGGTCCTCCTGGCCCCGAGTGCTTTGGCCCGCGCATCATGAACGAGCCTTCCGTGAAGGGCTTCCAGCTCGCAAGAGGCACCAAGAGCTACAATGGTAGCACCAAGCCTGAAGATTGGCTCAATGACTACGTCACCGCGGTCCACATTGCGGGTGGCAACAGAAGATGGGCGGTGCGCTATGTGCCGCAGATGCTAGAGGGTCCAGCTCGCACTTGGCTCAACAACTTGCCCAAGCACAGCATTAACTGCTGGCTGGACTTCTCGGACGCCTTCGTCAGCAACTTCACGAGTACATACAAGAGGCCGAATAGGCCACATCAGCTCTCGGCTTGCAGGCAGCGAGAAGACGAGACGGACCGCGAGTACCTTACTCGGTGGAGCACCTTGAGGAACACATGTGAGGGTGTGAATGAGGCACAGGCCATCACTTGGTTTGCGCAGGGTTACCGACATGGCAGCATGCTTTGGCAGAGATTGCAGAGGGAAATGCCGAACACCCTGGCCGAGACCATCAAGATTGCGGATCAGTACGCACTCGGTGATCCTACTCAGCCACTGATGGATTCCTCTGAGCCGAGAAGGAACTTCAACAGCAGCAAGCGCAATGAGTTCCGCAACAAGCGCCGAGTAGATACTCGGTATGACCCTGAGGAGGTTAATGCAGTGAATGTCGGAGGCGGTGGTGGCCAAAGGCAGAAACCTGCTGGAGCCTACGGGCAGAACCAGAACCAGGGCCAAGGCAACAAGAAACCGTTCCGCACTGCGCAGCCGGGTAGCGGGAACTCCGAGCAGCCGAAGAAGTTTGTCTTTGATGACATGAAGGATGGTCCGTGTAGCTTCCACACTCACCACCCCTCAAGGCCCGCAAATCACACGACTCGGCAGTGCGAGTGGTGGGATGTGATCAAGAGTGATGGCTTGCCTCCTCCACCTCCTTTGCCAGCCGCCAATGCTACTGTTCAGCCTACTCGCGCGCCCGCAACTCGGCCGCCAGTCTACCCGAGAAGAGAGAATGTCAACCAGGTGGCTTTAGGAGCCAACCGGAACTTCAACAGTGAGAGATACCGCAACAACAACAACAACTACAACCGCAACAACAACAACAGAGGCAACAACAACTATCAGGGCAACAACAATGGCAACAATGGCAACAATGGGGGCAATGGCTCCAACCAGTACCAAGAGCACCATGAGAGCTATATGATCTTCACTTCTGAGGCAGTCGACAAGCAGTCACAGCACAGGCGGGCCATGGAGGTCAATGCAGTGATTCCGGCTGTCCCTCACTACATGTACTGGTGCGACCAGGAGATCAGGTGGACTCGGGCAGATCACCCCAAGGTGATGCCCAATCCGGGTACCTATGCTTTGGTGCTGGATCCTACCTTCCTGGGCCCCGAGAAGAATGTGAGGTTCAGCAAGGTGTTGATCGACAACGGCAGCAGCATCAACATTGTGTACAAGGACACACTCGAGAAGCTTGGCCTGGCCGAGAACATGATGCTACCTAGCAAGACCACTTTCCATGGCATTGTGCCCGGGATCTCATGCAACCCGATTGGCCGAGTGTGGATTGATGTACTATTCGGTACTCGGGAGAACTGCCGCACAGAGCGCCTGCAGTTTGAGGTAGTGGATCATCAGAGCCCGTATCATGCTCTACTCGGCAGGCCTGCTCTGAGCAAGTTCATGGCCTCCACCCATGTGGCGTATCTGAAGATGAAGATCCCCGGCCCCAATGGCATCATCACCATCTCGGGAGATTACAAGAAGTCCATGGAGTGTGCCTCTGCTAGCTCCCAGCTGGCGGAATCAATGGTGATTGCTGCCGAGAAAAAGAAGATGTACGAGGTGGTGGCCATGGCTCAGTCCGCACAAGCTGGCGCACAAGGTGTGCCGAGTACTCAGCATGGTACTGCTTTCCAAGCTGCCAAGGAGACCAAGACAGTCCAGGTTGACCCCGAGTTCCCGGAGCGCGTGGCCATCATTGGTGCCGGGTTGGCGGAGAAATAGGAAAGCGCGCTCAACCACTTCCTCCGTGAGAATCGGGATGTATTCGCCTGGACCAATGAAGATCTACCAGGAGTCCCGAGGGAGTTGGTTGAGCACTCTTTGCATGTGCGTCCTGACGCCAAGCCCGTGAAGCAGGCCTTGCGCCGTTTCGGGGATGAGAGAAGGAAGGCCATCGGTGATCAAATCACCAAGCTGCTGATCAGTAACTTCATCATGGAAGTGCTGCACCCGGACTGGTTAGCCAACCCGGTCATGGTCGAGAAGAAAAAGGAAGATCCCAAGGCTGCCACCGCATGGCGCATGTGCGTCGACTACACCGACTTGAACAAGGCATGCCCCAAGGATCCCTTCCCGCTACCTCGCATCGATCAGGTGATCGATTCCACTGCCGGCTGTGAACTGTTGTCTTTCATAGATGCCTACTCTGGTTTCCACCAGATTGCACTCAACCCTGCTGATCAAATAAAGACTGCTTTCATTACCCCGTACGGGGCTTATTGCTATCGTGTCATGTGTTTTGGCCTGAGGAATGCGGGTGCAACCTATCAGAGATGCATGCAGAAATGCTTGCACGACCAGCTCGGCAAGAATGTGCAGGTGTACGTAGATGACATTGTCATCAAAACGAATAAAACACATACTCTGCTTGCCGACCTGGAGGAAACCTTTGCTAACCTACGCAGGTACAAAATGAAACTAAATCCGAGCAAGTGCACCTTTGGTGTACCAGCTGGAAAGCTACTCGGCTTTCTCGTTTCTAGTCGGGGCATTGAAGCCAATCCGTCTAAGATAAAAGCTATTGAGAGCATGTCTTTGCCGAGATCATTGAAGGATGTGCAGAAGTTCACGGGTTGTCTGGCATCTCTGAGCCGTTTTCTGGGCCGAATGGGCGAGAAGGCTCTACCTCTGTACCAGCTGATGAAGAAAAGCGACAAGTTTGTCTGGACTCCGCAAGCGGACGTGGCATTCAATGAGCTGAAAGCAATGTTGGCTAGCGCTCCCGTCTTGGCTAGTCCGCTACCCAAGGAGCCTATGCTGCTGTACATTGCCGCGACTAACCGAGTAGTCAGCGTGGTGATAGTGGTGGAGCGAGAAGAGGAAGGCAAGAGTGTGCAACGCCCAGTCTATTACCTCAGTGAAGTGCTGTCCAGTTCCAAGCAAAACTATCCGCACTACCAGAAGATGACATATGGTGTGTACCTGGGCGCCAGGAAGCTGAAACACTACTTCCAGGAGCACCCCATCACTGTTGTGAGCTCTGCTCCCATCTCGGACATCATGGGAAGCAAGGAGGCGAGTGGCAGAGTAGCCAAGTGGGCGATTGAGCTAGCCGCGTACGCTCCTGCGTATACGAGAAGAGAAGCAATCAAGTCTCAGGTACTAGCGGAATTTCTTGTGGACTGGGCCGAGATGCAGTATGAACCTCCTGCTCCAGTTTCCAACTATTGGAAAATGCACTTTGATGGCTCAAAGGTGAAAGAAGGCCTTGGTGCTGGCGTTGTGCTTACATCACCCAAGCGGGATCAACTCAAGTATGTGTTGCAGATCCATTTCAAGGCATCCAACAATGTAGCCGAGTACGAGGCAGTGGTGCATGGTTTGCGAGTAGCAAAGGAGGTTGGTGTGCAGCGCATTATATGCTATGGCGATTCGGATCTGGTGGTACAGCAAGTCTCTGGTACCTGGGATGCTTTGGATGCCAACATGGCGTCATATCGCTTCCTGGTGCAGTCAATGACTGGGTTTTTCGAAGGCTGTGAGTTCCAGCACATTCACCGAGCAGAGAACGAAGCAGCAGACGAGCTGTCCAAGTTGGGATCTTCTCGGCAGTCCATCCCGGCAGGGATTGCCTTGGAGCATTTGAGGAAGCCATCCATCAAGCCTTCCCCCAACTCGGAATCCATCTTTGTTCCTTCTCTGCCAAGTGAAGAATCCGACCCAATGGAGATTGACTGGGAGAGTGCTGCAGGGAACCCGGGGACTGCCGTCCTCTACTCGGGGACTGCCATTCCCTACTCGGGGACTGCCATTCCTTACTCGGGGACTGCCACTCCCTACTCGGGGACTGCCACTCCTTACTCGGGGACTGCCACTCCTTACTCGGGGACTGCCACTCCCTACCCGGGGACTGCCATTCCTTACTCGGGGACTGCCACTCCTTACTCGGGGACTGCCGCCCTCAACCCAGAAGCTGTTGTGTTCATTGAAGAAGTTCTCGCCAATCGGTCTGGGCTGCAGAGAAGCGCTCCTACTCCTCCTGTGCAACCACCAGAGCCTGTCCCAATGGAAATGGACGAACCAGTGTTTCCCGTGCGGGAGACACCGAGTTGGGCAATGCCCATATTATCCTTTCTAAGGGACGGGACTTTACCTGAAGATGAGGTGACTGCGAGGCAGATTCAGAGAAGGTCCAAGGGCTACACCATAGTCCGAGATGTGCTGCATAAGAGAAGTGCCACCGGCGTGCTGCAACGTTGTGTGAGCCCAGAAGAAGGAGAAGAAATCCTGGTGGAGATACATCAAGGGGAATGCGGGCATCACGCCTCTTCTCGGGCTTTAGTCAAGAAAGCTTTTCGGCATGGCTTCTACTGGCTCACTGCACTGCAGCAAGCTGAAGATATTGTGAGGAAGTGCACCGGCTGCCAGATGTTCGCAAGTAAGATTCACATGCCAGCTTCCGAGTTGAAAACAATTCCTATCACATGGCCATTTGTTGTTTGGTGCTTGGATATGGTTGGTCCTTTCAAGCCGGCTAAAGGCAATATGACACATATCTTGGTCATGGTGGACAAGTTCATCAAGTGGATCGAGGTGAAGCCTATTCGGAAGTGCGATGGGGTCACGGCCGTGAAGTTCGTGAAGGATATAATCATGAGATACGGTTACCCGCACAGTATCATCACCGACAACGGCACCAACTTTGCAGAGGGGGCAATGGTGCGATTCTGCAGAGATAAGCATATCCGACTAGACGTTGCGTCAGTCGCGCACCCTGCCTCCAATGGGAAAGTTGAGAGAGCAAATGGGATGGTACTGGCAGGCATCAAGCCAAGGCTGATTGAGCCGTTGCTGAAAACACCTGGGTGTTGGCTAGAAGAGTTGCCAGCGGTGTTGTGGAGTCTAAGGACTACCCCTAACCGGTCAACCGGCTACACGCCATTCTTCTTGGTATACGGGGCTGAGGCCGTGTTGCCAATAGACTTAGAGCATGACTCCCCCCGAGTAGCCCTCTACACTGAGGTGGAGGCGAGAGAAGCTCGAGAAGACGACGTTGACCTGCTTGAAGAAGCAAGAGAGCTGACTCTGTCACGTTCGGCTATCTACCAGCAAAACCTGCGGCGCTATCATAGCCGAAAGGTGAACCCAAGGGTTTTCCGAGAAGGAGACATGGTCCTTAGGCTTGTGCAGCGCACAGCCGGGATGCACAAGTTGTCTCCTCCATGGGAAGGGCCCTTCATTGTGAGCAAAGCGCTGCACAATGATGCGTACTATCTTGTAGATGTGCGCCCATCGCAGGCGAACAGGGCAGATAAAGCTGGAGAAGAAACCAAGCGTCCCTGGAATGTAGCTCTACTTCGTCGTTTCCATTCGTAAGCAAAGATGTGTATGTACCCCCTCATCCGAGTTGAAATTCTACTCTGCAATCTGAAATTGTTCTCGGGGACTGCCCTCGTCCAAAATTGCTCTAAGTGTCTTTCTTACTCGGCTTGTTTCCTTTGTCTATTCGGTTGCTCCACTTCAGAACTCATAAGTGCATTGAGTACTGTGTTTAAACCTATATGCCAACTCTTCGACTCTGCTGCTGTCCGGAACCCGGCTTCATGGCAAGCAAGAGAACAAGCAAAAGGTCAATGAGCACACGAAAATCACTAAGGAAGAAAGAGTGCAGGAACCGAGTAGATTGTCGGTTACTTTTTGTTCCCTGTTTTCGTCTTCTCGGCCAAGTGGTGGGCTGCGTTATCATGATTGTTTCTAGCGGCTAAGTATTTGCAGCCTTGCTCCTTGATTCTTGTGACTCGAATACCAAACAAGCGACAAGTCGCAGGTAGAGCAGAGATGAAAAGACAGGGTGAATAAGAAATGCTACTCGGGGACTCGCATGGAAACACAACTCGGCATTAAGCCAGGGTCGTTCAAATTGATTAATGTCAACATAAACAGAGTGGGCATAAAAAACTAAGTAGCAAGCAAGATAAAGATAGTCTGTTACATCTGCTCCCGGCATCCCGGGGATCTGATAAGTGTTCAAGTTTGAAAGAGAATGCAGGTTGCTTCAAGATGAGGAGGCAGCGTTCTCGGCGCTGGCCTTGGCTGATGCTTCCTCAGCAGCGGTCTTGGCAGCAGTTTCTTCAGTGGCGGTCGCGGCAGCCGTTCCTTCGGTGCTGGCTTGAGTGGCATCCGCTCCCGCCTGGGCGGTGGCGGATTCCGTCATCTCGGCATCCTCCTGGGTGGCCGCTTGCTCGGAAGTGGCCGTGGCCACCGAGACGGGTCCTGGAGCTGAGGAGGAGCATGAAGCGTGGCCAGGAGGGGGCACCGTGTCGTCGAGAGCAGCACCTGAGGAGGTGCCGAAGTCGAGTGGCTCGCTGTCGATGTGCGCCCCTTCGTCTTCATCGCTACTCGCGACGACGGTGGCCTTTCCCTTTCCGGCCTTGCCCTTGGGAGATTCGAAGAAGCCGTCAAGATCGTCGTCTTCGTCATCATCTCCTTCGTCCTCGTACTCGGTGTCGGGTTCGGGGACGCCCTCGATGTAGACCTCCGTCTCGGCGCACTCTGCGACCTCATACGCAATCTGCTTGCGCAAGGCCACGCTCTCGGCATCCGTCTCCCACTTGGAATCATTGCGCTTCCCGCGGATGCGCTGCATATCCAGGTTTTCATACCAGGACGCTATGCAGAGAAGCATCACGTCCGCACCAGCACGGGCTCCAGAGGCTCGCCATTTTTTCAGCTCGGCCTTCACGTTCTCCAGCTTGTGGGCGAGATCCCGCATGTTCCTTGGCTGGGGGTCATGAGGCCAGAACAGCCGGTGGAGCTCGAAGCCCGCATGCATCAAATCAGTTCCGACGCCGGCCAGCTGTTCGAAGTAACCTTTGAGCACCAGCAAGCTGTCCTCGATATCAGCCCTGGTGTCAATTGGCTCACCCAGCGAAAGGCGAACTGCTCGGGCCTTGGCTATCGTAGGCGCAGAGGAAGAATCAAGACGAGGCCAGATATCTGAAATAGCAAGTGGCAAGATCAAAAACCGAGAAAGAAAAAAGAAGCCGGGAAGGAACAAGACCGAGAAGAAAAGATGCAATGAAGAGAGAACTTACCGATCAGTTGGCGGCGCAGCTGCTGCAGCTTGGTTCTCCAGGACTCCTCGTTGCCAATGTGCTTTTCCTGGATCAGGCGCAAGCTGTCCATCTGAGCGAAGAGATCAGCATTGGTCTTCTTCAAAGTCTCGCATTCCGACTCGAGGGCCCTCTCCTTGGCCTTGAAAGTGGTCTCGGCCTTGGCCTTCTCGGCGACGGCCTTGTCCCTCTCGGCGCCAATCTTGACGGCATCTTGGAGTGCTTTCTGAAGCTGGAGCTGCAGCTTCTCCATCTCGGTGGTATGGTCCTTCACCAGAGTAATGGCCTGGTCGGATAGCTGTTTCTCCACCTCCGCTGGCTTGACGCAATCTTGGTGTGCCTCAGCAAATGACTTATGATCTTCTGCGAAAAGATAGATGAGGTTAGTAAATAAGCAGAGAAGAACCAAACTCAAGGTCACACCGAGTAAACAGCAAACTCACCTTCAAGTCTCTTTATGGTGGCCTCGGCGTTCTCCATGAAGCTACGGCATCTTTCATGTTCATCTGCCAAGGCCTTTAGTTTTTCTGCAGAGAAGGAAGGGTTAGCGCATAAGAAAGCAAAAGCGGGCGTAAACATAAAACGCAGAAACCGCGTAGCTAAAGGCGTACCTTGCACTTCAGCCAGCTGTTGGGTGCTGGTGGTGGCATCTTTGCTCGCGGCCTCAGCCATTGCTTTCTCCTTCTCCAGTACGGCGATACGCCTCCTGGCGATGGAGTGGTTCCAGAGAAGGATGCGGTATAAATGGGTCCGCTTAAGGACGCTATCCTGAGAAGCGAGAAGAAAATGAGATAGGCAAAGCAGGGAAGATTCAGCCCGAGTAGGAGGCTACTCGGAGAGTATCCATCTACTCGACCCAAATCTCGGGGACTGGGGGTGATGGTAAGAAAGAAGAAAGGCGAGTAGAAGAGAAGAAAATTCAACTCGGAAAAGGCAAGAAGGACTTACTGCGTAGGACTGCTCGATGTCCTCGGCGTTCTTGCGATGCAGGAACATCTTGGCTGCGAGGGTTGCGGTCTCGGTGGAGACGGACATGGGCTTGAGTCCCAGATCAACCTTGTTCCAATCCACGCGGTAGTGGTCGATGGAGCCAAGGGTCAAGCCGTGCCATTTCTCCTCTCCGAGAACCCTGCTGTCCCACCTGGCGTTGATGTGGCCAACAGTGTCCAAAACCTGTTCAAGACCCTTGGAGGTTATTGGTTTGTCTTGGGCTCCGCGAGAAGCAATGTTGACAGATTGCTGTTGGCTTGGATCCGGAGGAGGGGAGTTCACGGCCACAACTTTCCTTCCCCTCTGGATAGCTAAAGCTTTGTCTTTGGGAGGGAAGCCGATGGAGTGCTGATGGCTAACCTCAATCATGTACTCCGGGTAGCAGGGCTGACCAGCAGCGCGAGCATCAGCCGAGAGCGCAGCAGGAATCGGGCCGGACTCGTGGATCACGAGCGCTCCGCCTGAGGATGTACTCTGGTCCCTGGCCCGCTTCTTCGATTGCTCCTTCTCAACCTTCTGCTTCTCGGGATCTTCAGTCGCCTTCCCGTCAGTCTTGGCCTTCGCCTTCTCGGCGACTGCCTTCTCGGCAGCTTGTTTCTCGGCCTTCTTCTGTTCAGCCCTGGCTTTCTTCTGCTCAGCCTTGGCCTTCTCAGCGGCTTCCTTGTCAGCAGTTTCCTTCTCGGCCTTGGCCTTCTCAGCGGCTTCCTTCTCGGATTCCCTTCTAATAACCTCGTCCCTCAGAGCTTCCAAGGCTCGCTGCCTGGTTACTCGCCCGGCAGGAGGGCTGGATGCATCCTTGGTCTTCGACGGCGAGGAGGAGGTTGGCGGTGTAGGGCCTTGCGCAGTTGGCGGTGTAGGGCCTTGCGCAGTTGATGGCGCTGCAGATCCGTCGCCTTGTGCAGCTCCTGGCTGGGCGCTACTCGGTGTCGCGCCCGTTTGCACGCTGCTCAATGGATAAGCAGTGGCATCTGTGGCGGTGGTGTCTTCTGCTCGCTGCTCGGCAGCGAGGCTATCTTGTGCAGCAGCCCCTGTGGCGGGCTGCTCTTGCTCTGCTTCAGGCCGCTCGGCGGCGGCGCTGTCTTGCATCACTTGGTCTTGATTCTCCTCGGCATTGCTGGCCGGAGGAGAAGGGGGTCTCTCGTCGTGGACGGCGGTGTCCTGTGCTGCTGGTTCTGACGCTGCTCCTTGTGCTGGATTGGCAGCAGCAGCATTGGCATCGCGGTCCTCATCATCATCGTCCAGGTTGACCAGAGGAACTGGTTTCTTCTTGGCTTGGTCGGACGCGAGAGCTGCATTCGCGTCCATAGGAGGACTGCAGAGAAAGGGAAACTAGAAATCAGAAGGAATTTGGGAAAATAATACCATGCGAGAAGGGAAACGACCGAGAAGAGGGCTTACGCGGTGGTGCACTTGAGCTCTCGTCTGGTTCTCTTCGCAACCGCCTTCTTCTCGGCGGGCTTCTTCCGCTTGGCGGGAGGCGCTGGCGCATCGCTACCGGCCCGTTTGCGGGTCTCAGGAGCGGCGAGGGACAGGGGCTTGACGACTAGGGGCGCATCTCCCTCGTTCTCGTCTTCGTCCTCGTCGTCCTTGTCCGCGGCAACTTCATCTGGGAATCCAAGAGAAAAGAGGAAAGAATCAGAAACAGCACACGAGGGATTGGAGCTTCTCGGAAGCAAACAGAGTGACAATGTAGTTACCGTCAAAATCCTCGTCGGACCAGGTGCGGAGAGCATCGCGCTTGTCAGGGACGGGGGAGCGAGAGAGGTTGGGCTGCTCCACGGCATCAGAAGAGGGCACATCATCCTCCTCACGGTCAGGAGACCAGTTGCCATCAAAGACCTCGCAGCTCTCAATTATCTGGCGAGTGAGAACCTGAAAAACAGAGAAGGATCACAAACCAGCCGAGTACCAGGAAGGAACTCTACTCGGATAGGCGTGCAGGTGCAAAGCACACAAGGCCTAGGCAGTTTACTAAGCATTTTACTCGGATAGGCGTGCAAACACAAAGCATACTAAGCCTACGCATGTTTGCCGAGAGATATTACTCGGAGAGGCGTGCAGGCATAAAGCACATGGAGCCTAAGAAACATTCTCGAGTAGGCTACCCGGCAGGGCGTGCAAACACAAAGCATACTAAGCCTAAGGCAATTCGGCTAGATGTCCTACTCGGAACGCGAGGCAACTGCTAGTTGATGCAAGAAGAAGAAATTATCTACTCGGAAATGTATGCAGAAAGCAAAGTAAGGAAGGCGTACCCGTTCAATCGGTTTTGTACGGCTGTACGAGACGAACCCGTATTGCCAGTGGTCGCCAAGGCTTGTCGTCAAGATGTTCCTGGCATGCCAGGGGACATCGATGTTGTCGATCTCGATGGTGGTTGTCCTGGTGCAGTCGCGAGGCCCTCCCATGTAACACATGAGATGGCACCGCTCCTGCAAGGGCAGTACTCGGCGCTGGATCCAGCAGGCCACCGGGTCGTCGTTCTTGAGGCCCTCCGCCCTCAGCCAGCCGAGTCGATTCTCCATCTCGATGGCGTCGTCGTCGTTGACGGGCTTGTCCTTCCAGTACATCCCGATTGGAGCGCGATTGCACCAAACGGGTAGATTGATTCTGTCGTTCAGCGGGGCTCCTGGCGCGGCGGCAACGTTCCTGACGTAGAGGAACGTCTTCTGCCATAGCTTGACGGAGTCCAGCCCCTTGACGCGGGGGTGGTTCGTCCCGGACCGCTGCACCATCATGGCGCAGCCGGTGTCGGTGGCGCGGGCGACGCCCGCGGAGTCCTTCTTCCCGGTCGACTGCTGGCGCAGGTGGAAATACCTGAGCCACGTCTCCCACGTGGGCCGGATGCCGAGGAAGGCCTCGCAGACCACGGCGTGGTAGGCGAGGAAGACGACGGCGTTCGGCGGCAGATGGTGCATCTGGATGCCGAAGTGGTTGAGGAATTTCCGTAGGAAATCGGAGGCGGGTAGCCCGAACCCGCGCTCGAAATGCGCCAGGAAGACGACGCGTTCCCCTTCGCGCGGGGACGGCACGATTTCGCCGTCCGGCGCCCGGCACTCCACGCCGGGAGGGACCCGCCGGGTATTGACGAGCCAGGCGCAATCGTCCGCGGTAACGCAGGAGCCGGCCCAGCCTGACTTGGCCATTGCGGCGAGTTGGGAAGGTGGAAGATTTCAAGTGGAGTTGGCCGGTGAATCGAATCCGCGGCGGCGCGAGAGCTTGCGCGGCGGCGGAGAGCACGGTGGCGGAGAAGAGCAGGAGACGGAGAAGGAATAGTGCGAGGAAGGGGAAAAGGAAGCTACCGGCGGGGGTATTTATATCCCCTCCGCGAGTTTACCGTTACCGTCTTGGTAATGGGATCGATTGCGGCGTGTGGTGGGTCCTGTGGCCGGCTAGAAACGCACACAAGCGCCGGTTGCGCGCGTAATGGCCACAGTTAATCCCACCACCGAATCGTGGCCAGTAATTGCGCGTGATGGGACATGACGGCCGGTGGGCCCACAGCGTGAAAACCGGACGCGTGGCGTCGTGTCCTGGGCAACCAAACGACGAGGTCGTGGATGCTTGACACGTGGGCAGTGTCTGCGTGAAGGGCTGGATGTTGCTCTGCGCTGCAGAGGCTCAGTTTGCGAATTTTCGCTAAGTCTTTTTACTCGGAAGCAGAGTAGAAAGCAACTACTACTCGGAAAGGAAGAAACTCAAGGTGCTTTTCAGAGAGCTACTCGGAGGTTCTAATCGGCTTCTTGATGGTGATTCAAGGGCTATACGGCGAAGATTGGTTTTAAGCTGGCAGAGCCTAGTGAACAAGTTCGCAAGACTCAACCAGCTTCGGGGACTGCTGTCGGGGGGTTACCCCCGAGTAGGGTAAAGACAGGTGGTAAAGGCCGCTTACAGAAGAGAGGTTTGGTCGAGTAGCCGACTACCAGGTACTCGCTACCCGGTCGACTGCTACTCGGTCTCACCTCAAGATGACCAGAAGGAGATATCAATCAAGTTCTACCCTTACGAGTAAAGGTTTGGCCCGAGTACAATTGGCGGGAACCATTGGCGGGAAACTACTCGGGCCAGGAAGTCAAAGGAGCCGTTCTGACACAGGATCCCGCGTATCCTGGGTCCGTACTTGGCAGCATTCGAACTACTGTTCACGTGGGGACGGCCTGCCTGACAGTGACAGCATGGAAGCAGGCCGTGGCAGGATAAGGGGGGCCTACTCTGTGCCTAGGTACAGTGTTACCAGTCTGTCCCCTAGTTTTGCCCAACGACTTTACGGAAGCAGCCAAGGTTAGGAACCAAAGCTGTCAGCGGGTACTCGGAGAAAGGACGGTGTGCACACTATGTCGACACTTGTCTAGATTTGGACGTATCCGGCTGGGCACCGTGTATATAAGGTGCCCCGCCGCCTCCTGCGCGGGGCACGATCTCATTCCATGCTCCCATAGACGCTAACAGTTGCTCACTGGGAACCCTAGAAACCCTAAGTTCTTGACCTAGTCCTACTCGGAGAGGAGAGAAAGGCTACTCGGTAGCGTTACCATTTGTACTGTGGCTACTCGGAGAGACATCGTAATACATAGAGAAAGGCAGGAGTAGGGGTTTTACCTCCTCACGAGGGCCCTGAACCTGGGTACATCGTGTTGTTTGTGTTGTGTGGATCTCACCTCACGCGGCTACTCGTCGCGTGATCCCTCCCCGGACACCTCCAGCGTCCATCGTCCCCACATCTTTAGCCATCCCATGGCATCTGCCGTGACACCACCACGACAACTAGGGATATCAAGTCAATGCTCTCCAATACTTTTGTTTTTAAGCTTGCAAGGTTGGAAAAACATTTGATAAGATTTTGGTGGAGCATCTAAGAATGCCTCTTTTTCTGATAATCTTTTAGGGAAATTTATTTAGTGTTTCCTCTTTCTTAATTTGGGCCTTGGAATAATATTCAACAAGTATGGGATTCATAAGATAGATTTGGAAAACTCTTGATCAATATTTACTTTAGAAAATATTGCCAAGGTCATTGGAACAATATGTTGAATATTTTTAGTTTATTGCTTTGCTATCTTTTTAAGTTTGTTTAGTTTATATAATTAGTTTGTTTAGTTGCACTCAAACAAACTCAACCAAAGTTTATTGGTCAAGCAATTTGCAAAACAACTGTGTTATCAGGTATTCCAAAATTGGGATGTGACAGGTCTTCCCCCCTTAAAAAGAATCTCGTCCTCGAGATTCGCAAGCGAGGACTAAGAGAGGGACAACAAACACAATGTTTCTTGGGAGTGCAGGTGCTTCCCCCCTTTGACTTTTCTTGGGAGGCGGGGTACTCCCCTAAATTAGAAAATTCACTTTTAAAAGTACATCAGTACTGTTTTAGGTCCAAAACTTTTGTTTCCTAGTTTGACGAGACCTGACCAGGGTCTCCTCACCTTGGGTTTTGGACGATTTAGAAACAAACAAAATTAAGGTTAGGTGCAGAACTACCTGGAAACGTACCGTCAATTATTACATGAGTTCCTAGCTATATCCCACATCTTACCTACCACATATGGAGTGGTGTACCACTCTCATAACAAGGTATATAAGAAGCTAAAAATATAGCTTGTGGGTGCAAAAGTTAGGTTGCTAAGGTAAAACAAACAGACAGAACAATACCCACGGCAGTGGTTATTACTCACCACAAGCAACTATCACTTAATATGTCCATGATTTTAGTTGGATCTTTTATTTTCATAAGATACTCTTAAGCACAATCATAATACAAGTATAAACTCAAGCTAAGGTAAAACATTTAAACAAAATCCAATAAGCAAGCAAACAACACCACAGATGAATAGACTATTTATTCACTAGGTTATTGTTTACTAGAGGTTTTGGAATCCATCAATCATGAACAATTAGCAAACAACCAGTAGCTAAAAACCAATGAATCCAATCATAAAGATGCTCTAAAACACCATCTTCACACAATATAAAACTCCTATTACACAGGCATAAAAAAACAGGACTGCACAAATAACACACTAGTATGAAAAATCTACACCAGCATGCTATAAGAGATAATCATATCCTATAACCATAGAACATGCAACTAAATAATTCATGGCATGATAACAGAAGTAATAACTTCCTAAACATGCTATATCAACATATAAACTCATAAAATAAAAAGAGGGTAATACTAGAGCAAATATCACCATTTTCTAGTGGTGAAACTAGTTTCACACTAGAGAAGAAAACAATGCTATCATGATGTTTAAACTTAAACAAGCAAGTCATGAATATAAGTGTACCTAATAACAGTACACCACTCCTATTCATGTTAGTAAGCACAAGCACCAGAGTATTTTTATGAATCAACCATTAAGCATGCAGAAATTTCTTCTAGCAATTTCTGTTTTTCTTTAACCAATTACTAGCAAACAAGCAAGGTATAACTCACACAACCAGTAGCTATGCAATTAATGAAAAGTTATCTAAACCTTTTAAAAAACCCATACACTCAATTTAAAATTATTCACAAACAATCTACCAATCAAGAGGAATTTATTTTATTTGCGAACAATTTAATTTTAGCACACGATAGTGAAACATTTCTTAACATGATACCCCTAAGGAATATTATGCTAACAAAAGGATCACACCTAAACATATTAGTATTTACTAATGATAAATAAACTTCTCACTTTCATAGGTGAAAAGAAACAATTATATTTTCCATAGTGGAAAATAGAAATCAATCACATAGTGAAACATGCTATTTTCACCCATGTGTATGGTTGGGGATTTTCATCCTCAAGCCAAAATGCAATGGGACCAGTGGGCTATGGCCTACTAATACCAAGGAAAAATAGGTACTAAGCCTCTGGTTACTCATGAAAAACTTTGCATACAAGATAAAAATATAAGGCTATTTAATCTAGTGAAACAATACTAGTGCATATTGATAGAAATGCTTACATATGCTTTACTATTAAGAGACATGCAAGATAACCGAGGTACAAGCATCAAAATAACAGTACCTAAATGGTACTGGACTCAAAGAAAACATAGCACAAAATCTACTAAGAAAGTATACACAGATCTAGCTCTCATAATACTTCCCAATAATAAACTAGAAGGTAACAAATGCTATTTCATTTTTATTCGAGTTTCCAATCATGCACACACTTTCTAGGGTAGATTTATTGTAAGAGAACAACATAATAACAAGTCCTAACAACTCCATATAAGTTAGGAAGCAATATTGAATAAAACACAAATTCATTTCAATCAAGAGCACACAAAGAAACAAAAACAGGAAAACTGTTGTTTTCTAGATCTATTATAACCACTCCATCGTTCACTTAATTTCTAAACCCCGAATCTCATAGTACCTACAATTTCTACTAAGATTTGGTTTCCAAAGTAAATACACCTGATATCCTATTGACTAGTAAACGAATAGGTCATCATCTTATTTTCTCGTGACTTCTCCTTTTTACCAACTAGATTAAAAGGTGTCCTAAGTCACTTAATTCCTTGGTTTAGAAAGAGTTGTCAGTAGTTCGCATGATTTGGTTAGGTGTCAACCTAATATTAGACCAAGCATGTTAGTCTTGTTAGCTTTCTAATTAATCATGTTTGTCCGACAAGATACGACTAGCGTCATCGTACGTCGAATATTGAATTGTGCTCTTTTGATTGGCTTTTGAGGGGGTTGCGCATCATGGCATGTGAAGATTTCTCTTGCACCTTTCTCCAGAGGAGGGAGGTATATAACTTTTAAAAGGGGATCTCTCTAGTTTGGTCTTCTAAAAGGGAACATAAAAAAGTGCGACATTTAGCCAACAGGGTAAAAAGAGTCTTTTGCAAACAGACAAAACACAGAGGTTTTGGTCAGTATTGGTTGGTATTCTTCACGCCTTTTCTTCTTTGAAGGATGTCATTTTTGGAGCTTTATCTGTTGGAGTGCATCACTGGTAGCAACGCTATCAGCTCGTGTGGCTTGATGGTCCTCCATTATTAGGCCCAACAGTGCTTTCATTGATGGTGGGGGAGATGGTGGTGGTTCACGACGGTGGAATTTCGAAGCGAAAACAAGTATAAGTCTAAGCAACAAATTCTTGTTTTTGAATACTTTACAAACATTTTTGCTTGCAAAAAGCTAACAAGAGGAGATTCAAAAACAAGAGCGGGGCAATCACAAATTTGCAAATTTTGAGCACCCCACAAACATATAGAAGCCTAGATGAACCAAATTCTACACCACACAATAGCACAAAGTCTTACGGACACACATATGCAAGCCATAACACACAAGCAAGGCTCCATTGGAGCTACGTCAGGGGAGGCTACTCATGGGGTCATCGCTAAATTACTCCAAACTAGACTGATCCAAAATCCTAGAAGTGGCTGAAGAACTATATCTACTTCTGACCATCATCACTGTAGAGCTAGGCAATTATTTTGGTCTTCTCGGGACATCGTCCAGTATACAAGTTTTTGGATGGAAACAAGATAATAGAAGTAAAGTTTTGATAAAACTTTTAACTGAGAGAGGTAAGACCATGCAACAATTTGTTTTTGAAACCCCAACTATTTTCTGGACAGAAAACTTCAAAGACGAGAGATGTTTCAAAAACAGAGCGGAGCAGTTGCAAACAAGCAAGAAATAAACTCTTAACCGAGAGAGATATGCCTTTAGAATCTTTTGAAAAGATCAGAAGGAGGGAAAATATACTAAAATTCCCTTAGATAAAAATAATTTAGATAGTAAATAGGTTTTTACTCCAAAATACTTTTCTTTCCTATCTGACGTCCATGCTAACTAAGGTCTCCTAAGGTCAGGATGGCTCTGATACCAACTCTGTAAGGACCCCAGACCGGCAGTCTGAAACCCTCCGTATGCATACATTCACGATCCCAGAAAGATCAGTCGTGAACAACATACACAGTTGGCACACAGAAATACATCATCCATTACACGAATACATAAAGGTATTACATAAAAGATCACATGATCAAGTTTAACACAACTGCCACATAGGGCAGGCAACTTATCAAACACAGCGGAAGACAATTAAAACACAACGTAGATGAGCCCAAGTCACGCCTTAACCTACAGGCTGCTGACCCGGAGACGATCCTAGTTCGCAAAGCCGCCAGCTCCGTACTTCTCTTCATAGATCTCCTTTGGAGGCTCCTTGTCAAAGTCTCGCAAGTAGATACCAGGGGCGAAACCATAATGAGTACATTTGAATGTACTCAGCAAGACATCCATCATGTCACTTACCAAACATGCAAATATGCTTATATGGTGGAATAGGTTGGCTATAAATAGGGTTCACTATCAATGGTGTTCATATATGATGACACCACAGTTGCAGCCAAATTAATCTGTACCTTCGTTGAAGAAGATACTTCAGAAGAAAATAATATAGTTTTATTTCTCTTGTAGATATCACATGTACAAGAGGTTTTGTTAAACTTTTGTTTAAAAGGGAATTTTCTCTTTGCAAAACTTCTTGGAATCAGTTTGCAGAATTCTTGCTTAGAGTAGAAAAGGTTTTCTTTGCAAAACATTTTGTTTTGTATAACAACATCTGGCTTTTCATCATCGACGATACCTCCACGGTATAAGTTTCCCTTCCTTTCCGAACTTCACAAGCTCAAACACTTCCTGTCAAAAACTCCTTTTCAAAAACTTCCTCTTTTGAAAACATTGACACAATGCTAGCTACATGGCCATTCAACTGTCCATATCCGAGGACGCGGCTTCTTCGAAAAAGTTGTACTCTGCAGAGGTGTACACATCCACCAGATCCAGTACACCTACCGTGAACAACCACGGACTGTAACAACAGTATGTAAACATCAGGTATCTGATCATAACCATTCACTATGTTCAAGCTAGTATATGTCTATCTCTCAGTCGAGTGTACGCATCCCCGGCACCGAGCTAATCCCCGCCAACCCAGGAGCCCCAACTGCTGCATCCGGAGGGAAAATGAATCCCACACTTTTATGTCTCCACGACATTCGGTTCGAGGGTACGACGTCCCTTATAGCGATTGAGATAGAACACACACTAATAAGAACAAACTTCAAGTTAAGCCCCGTGCCCATGTTGGGGTAGGGTGGCAGTACGGTAAAGGTTGTCCGGCGAAGACTAGGTTATGTGTCATTTTTGAAAACAACAATTTCTCAAAAATGACCACTTCCACATTTCTCCGGAGAACAAGGATCCGCCTTTTCTCCGGGTTTTTCCGTAAAGCCTTTGTTTTGTAGAATCACAATTTTAGGGTGTCCACTTAGGGACTAGTATATTTGATGGTAATAAATACCATATGGTGGCTTATGGGCTTGGTATTACCAAGTTTAACTACTGGCATAATAGTAACCTATATACTAGTATAGTAGTAATAGCCACATCAAAAATAGTTTTGATAATCAAGTTTTGGTAAAACTTCAGAGGTAAAACATGCATGATAGGTAATGATAAGTATTGTATCAGCAAGCATCAGGATGGCTTGCCTGGTAACTCCTTGTCCCTGGTTTTGGAGTGACTGAAACTTGAAACAGAGCTTCCCGACACTTCCTTCCTCTTCGTTTTCTAACGTCGTAAAAAGAATAAAGGACACACATTCAGAACCAATCAAGGCAAGCAACCATATGTAACAATACATACAGCAAGGAAACTAATAATAACCTATCACCCAATTATTAATTGAGGCAAACAATCAAACAAGCACACTTGACAGAAATGCCATTTAATAAGGCAACTCAAGGTTGGAGGAACATATCTCACAACCTCAACATCATGGATTCAGTGGGTGTGCCACTCTCATACCAAGATATTAATAAACCCAAAATAAACTTAGTTTCACAAGGGTGAGACTACTAAGAGTATACAAAACATGCACAATAATAATCATGGCAATGGATCTATCAACCAAACCATAAAAAGAACAAGGTAGCTAAACTACTAAGCATAAATTCACATCAAGAATAAATAAGACACATGATTTGCAAAAGTTACTTTTACAAATCAGTGAGCCTACACAAGTGCAACAAGGCAATAGACTCATCACAAAACACACAATTCTCATAGTGAGAACAATAGAAACAATGACTAAAAAGGAGGAATCCTATAGACATGCTTCCACTAAGGGTTTGCTATGCAAGCATGTATAACATGTAAAGTACTAAAAAGCAAACAAGGAACCATGTTATCATTATGGGAAATGAAAACATGTCCTCATGCAAGGATACACAAATATCTACCAAACACAAGTTGGCAGGAAAAACAATTCAATACAAGAAAAATGCTAGGGAAACTAGTACTACTCAAACATGAAGAATCAATGGATGCATTTCAATCAAGTAATTGAAATACAACCAGAGGGTCCATGTCATAAAAACAGTATTGAAAAACATCTATACTTGCTATAACAAAAATATCCCTTTTAACAAAGCAATGCATCAATTTGCAGGGCAACTCCTACATACTAGTGGTAATAAAAGGGGCATTACTAGAGGAATCAAACAACATTCCAAAGATGGATTTTTCCTAGCAAGCCACACATGATTATAACCACTTACAAACAGAAGCATACACATTTTCATTTAGCACTAAAAATCCCAAGGCAAAAATACTAGGCACTCATTAGTTAGAGAACTATATAAAAGAAACACATCTAGTGTGGGGGAAATAATGTTTCCACCAAAAATGCAATGACACCAGTGGGTGTTCCACTAGAATAACAAAGCATTAGTAGGTCACAATGCCTCTGGTCATACTTGATAAAAGTTAACAAAAGACTAAACTAGCATCTAGTGCATTAACCAAACTAGTAGAAAATATTAGGATGCAAAAATAAACAAGGTAATGCTACTCATGCTATTGTTTTCACACAAGTGAAAACTTTAGGGCTCAAGCACTCATAAAAACATAACCAAAATGCTACTGGTCCTATGAACACAACACAAAAATATGTGGCTACACAACCACAAATGTTATGTCAAAAATTCTACCCACGAGGGAATTTTTCCATAACATTCTCATAGTGATGACTAAACTACTCATGCTTTTCTACCAACTCAAATGCAAGCTAGCAGAGGTGATACCAACACAAAATAAGTACCAACATGGTACTGGATTCAATCAACAATCCAAGTGCTTGCACATAAATTTATCACTCAAAATTTCTATGCAAGTATAAACTAGAGATAAAACATATGCTACTTGCATAAATCCTATTTCTTCTCAACTCAAGTCCACACAATCTAACATGCTAAAATAGCTAAGTAAACCTTAGAAAACAAGTTCACACAACTTGTACATGTTAGAAAACAATATTGCAACACAAAAATAACTTCACACAAATTAATTATCTAAAATGCCAAAATGGCATAAACATGCAAAATAAAGATCTGTCCACCAAATTTTATATGACGCTCTAAAAATTAAACCCAGCTAGGTTTGGATAGACCTAAACATATACAAGACCATCCAATTGAGTTTGCATCAAAAATCATTTTTAATGATTTTATAAAAATCACCAAAGTGCTCTTTGGTGTTTTACCAAATTGCATGCCATTTCAAAAATACTAGCAATTTGGAAGCAAGGTTAATTGATCCTGTTAGAAAATTTCAAGGGATTTCCAATGCAATTGGATACACCTTATTCTGAGTTGTGAAATTAAAATGGTGCTCATTTTGCTGTTTCTGGTACCTGTTGCCAAAACATTTTTCATGTCTAAAATATCCATCCAAATGTAGATCTACAAATTGGAGATGGTTTAGATTTAGTTGCTTCACATCTGTGAATTTTTTCTTGGTCAAATTCATATTTTAGTTAGGTATTTAGAGCCAAAAGTAAACATGTACATTTCTGTAAAAATTAAATTGGAAAACAAGCAGTGGATGGCCCAGATCCGCAACTGGGCCGGCCAGATCCAGTTACACCACACGCGGATCTAGCCGCAGACGCTGTCCCGTAGGCCAGGCGGCCACGGGGGCTGCCACGCAGGCAAGCGCGGCCCCACGGGCGGGTTTGACTCCTCCCAACGCGGGGTCAAGGCGCTGGCGTCAGCGTGCGTCACCCGCCGGCGGGAGGAGCTCCGGCGAGGCCGTAACCAGCGCATACGGCCACCGATTTGCAAACCAAAAGCATCCCCGCGCTTCTCTCGACGCGGGCAACCACACGGGCGTGGTCTCGTTTCCGGGGAAACGCCGGAGAGCGGCCGGCGACGAGGGCGCACGGTGGCCGGAAAGCGACCACGGCGCGGTCACGATCTAGAGGGAGAGGGAGAGGGAAAAAACGACGGCGAGGAGCGCCTGCTCACCCTAGACGCGCGGGAGGACTCGGTGAGGGCGGAGGAGGCTCAAGGCGGCGGGGATTCCTCGCCGGAGTCCGCCGGGCTCGAGGAAGAAACGGGGATGGCGCGGGCTCCTCGAGGCGTTTCGCCTCGATTCCTCTGGCACCGAGGACCAGCACGACAAGGCGGAGGGGTTGAGCTCATCGGCGACCGGCGGCGAGCTCACCCACGGCCAAATCGACGACGACTAAAAACTAGGGTTTCGGTTTGAGCTTTTACAGAGAGAGAGAGAGAGAGCTCGAGGGGGAGAGAGAGGGGGCAAGGAGCAGACACAAGCACATGGGGGGGGTTCTTATCCTCGAGATTCCTTCTACTCGAAGCCATGGCGTAGGGGACTGCATATACAGGGGAGCTAGGAAGAAGAAGATGACTCAGCTCACAACTAGGTCCCTGGCTATTTACAAATAGGTCCTTTCTTTCTCTGAAAAAAGTTGTTTTCTCTAGGAAAACAAAGTCTAAATTTAAAATCTTTTTGCCCAAAATTCTTATTAGTTGAGATGCACAACATATGTGAAAATTGGCTCAATTGGATAAACTTGATAGTTCAAAGATGTTCAAATTTCAATTCTGACATAAATGGACATTGAATTTATTAGACTACTTAGGAGCTTACAAAAATGATAATTTTTGGCACACATTCCTTATTTGGTATGTTCCTTGTGTGGTAAAACATTCAAGTCATTTTGAGTTACTTCATAGAACAAACTTGTTCAAATTTCTAAAAGGTGCTGTCTAGAAAACAGGGGTTTTTGGCAACTTAAATTATTCAAAAACTTGTTCCCTTTTGGTTTTCATCCTTATTTATGATATAGAGCATGTGGTATTTAATTCATGGCATTTTGAAAAAGTTTGTAGAACAAACTTGTTCAAAATTCCAAATGTTGCTGTGGAGAAAAATCATGTTTCCAGGACTTTAGTGGATTCAATTTTTGGTATCCTCTTGTGTGTGTTCCTTATTTAATATAAGGAAGCACTGGTATTAATTTCAGATCATTTGAAGAAAGTTTCCAATAGTAACTTGTTTGAGTTTCATGTTTTCTGGAAATATTGGAAATTCATTTTAATAAGGCACTTGGCTTTTCTTTAACAATACTTTGCCAAAATATTTATGTGACTAGGGATAGCAAGTCAATGCTCTCCAATACTTTTGTTTTTTAAGCTTGCAAGGTTGGAAAAACATTTGATAAGATTTTGGTGGAGCATCTAAGAATGCCTCTTTTTCTGATAATCTTTTAGGGAAATTTATTTAGTGTTTCCTCTTTCTTAATTTGGGCCTTGGAATAATATTCAACAAGTATGGGATTCATAAGATAGATTTGGAAAACTCTTGATCAATATTTACTTTAGAAAATATTGCCAAGGTCATTGGAACAATATGTTGAATATTTTTAGTTTATTGCTTTGCTATCTTTTTAAGTTTGTTTAGTTTATATAATTAGTTTGTTTAGTTGCACTCAAACAAACTCAACAAAAGTTTATTGGTCAAGCAATTTGCAAAACAACTGTGTTATCAGGTATTCCAAAATTGGGATGTGACACTATGTACAAGCAAGTTTACTCTGTCATGAGAAAGCCTATATGTCCAATGAAGCATATCAATTTTTAGCACATGGCTTCGTTTCCTAACTACTTTGGCGACTCTGTGGGTATTGCGGAGGTCCTTGGTCTGCGTCCTCTGATGGAGATTCAGTGCTCCTACAATATCCCTATGATCCAGCAATTCTATGCTATTGTGGTGTTTAATGATTCCGAGGATATTGGCATGACTTGGATGTCTGGACCGTATAAGCTCTCTGCCACCTTCCACGACTTTGCCTATGTGTTGGAGTATCCTTTTGCTGGCCTGTCAGTTCCTTAGGGTGCTCGGATGCATGTCCACGGTGTGGAGTACGACAAGAACAAGCTGGCTGAATTCTATGGGCTCGAGGCGTTGTGGGTTCCGCTAAGGGACTCTGCTATTTATGACACTATTCTGCGCATGTTCCGTGAGTCCATTGCTCCTAGCGGCGGCAATAATGACGAGATTCATGGCGGTCTTGTGAATCTCATGCATCACGCCTACATGACCTTCATTGAGGGTGACCTAGAAGATACTGAATCCCACAAGATTGATGTGACGGACTTCATCTTTCACGAGATATCCTTTGTTGTCTTCCACCACAAGGTGCCTCCCTATGCACCCTACATCATGAGGCTCATAAAGTCTAGGTACCATGTTGAAGAGCGTGAGAGTCTTGAGTTGGACCGTGAGCTCCACAAGGACGTCAAACTGTATGAGAAAATTGCTCATGTTCAGCAGGCGGCGCATGATGTTGGAGCTACAGGCCATGGCCACTATGACCCTTGCATGAGATAGGCTGCTGAAAGGAGAGGCAACAAGAAGCGCTCATGGGTCGTTCATGCCATTGAGAAGGTGTTGTGCATGAATGTTTGCATCCACAAGGAGAACTACAATGCCTATGTTGAGCGTCGCAACATTCTCGTCAATCAGCGTGCCATCATGACTGCCCTGAACATTCCAGATGTTCCTGCTCCTCCACTAGCTCAGATTCTGTACCGCAACTGGAAAAATCGCAATGTTGATTGGGATCTTGGCATTCCTGATGATGATGATGTGGAGTCTGCTAGTGAGGATGATGACTTAGAGGACGATCCCGAGGATGGTGCCATGGACTAGAGCTTGTTCCACGGGACGCTAGTTCTCTCTTCTTCCTTTCTGGTATCCTGATGCCAAAGGGGGAGAAGATCTAGGGATCTGGGATTTGCTTGGGTGGGAAGTTTTTATGGTTTTATTCATTGTCTCTCGTGTGCTCTTCGACTTCATTTTATCTGTGAACTCTTGTTTGTGCCATTTGTGAACCTTTATTATTGGGAGGCATGTCTCCTAGCTATTTCTATGTGTGATGTTCGTCTTTGTTATTGTATCATATGTTTACCTCTATGAAAATACTTGTGTTGACATCACTCACAAAAAAGGGGGAGATCGAAAGCTCATGTCTCCTCTAATGATTTTGGTGGTGATAACAACACAGGTTATTTTACTAACATCGTGATTAAGTGTTCACATATGGGATTATAATCTTGATCAAGAACAGAACAAATCCATAGGAAAAGACTCACGCAGAAATCTCCAGAAAACTCAAGAACAACTGGGATTATTTAGGCTGTAATATTCAGGACGCCAGCCGAAATTTCCGGTGCCTAAAAGGCGAAATTTTCGGGCCTGGCCCTTGAAATTTCATGCCCGCTTGAAGACCAGTTGCCAAGGAAGGACGTGTTCCATCTGCCCGCTCTCGGGTGCCAGGGCGAAAATTTGGCAAGAAATTTCTGGAGGAAATTTCCGGCCCTTATTTTCCCCCACGAAGGTGTCAAGTCGTTGTTGTCCGCTCTCTGGAATAGCGGAGGAACTTTGGCCAGAAATTTCCGGCCCCCGGATTATTGAAATATCCTCCCCCCGGAGATTTGGAAATATCCGGCCCTACGCCTGGAAATTTCCGGTACTTATGCTGGAATATTCCGTCCCTGGAGAACATCAACGGCTAGAATTTGGAGGAGGATATAAATACCTCTCTTCTTCCTCTAGACAGTTAGCTCGTCCATTTCCTCTCTCTCTCCTCCATAGATCCAAAGCCTAAAATGCCTAGATCTCCCTCCTCAACCAACGAAAATCGATGCCCTTCAAGGATTTGGTAGAGGAGACCTAGATCTACATATTCACCGAGCCAAAAATCGATTTCCCCCACTTTCCTTTTAGGGATCTTGTAAATATCTTGGTTGCCTTGTCATCCTAGAGAAACCCTAGTGCTTGTAGCTTCCACCCTGTTTCAAGAAGCTTCGGATTGTTGAGAGCCTCCATCCAACTTGTGGAGTAGCCTCAACCTTGTGTAAAGGTTTGGTCAACGCCTTCAAGTCGATGTTATAGTGGAAATGAGAGTCTCCCTCTTCAAAGCATCTCAAGGAGAATAAGGTGTGCACATCCGTGCTATTGAGGAGTGCCTAGGTGGCTCCCCACCTCTCCAACATAGACGTACTTATCTTGAGAAAGAACTACGGGAAACAAATCCCCGTCTCCTTGTTTACACTTGTGGTTATCTTGTACTTTACATATTGCTTCCGTTGTGTACTTGTTTTCGTATCACTTAGGGTGTTCATCTAGTTGCACATCTAGACAACCGTGTCTTTTACTTGCTTAGCCTAATTAAAACGGGAAAAGATTAATATTTGTAGGTCACCCATTCACCCTCCCCCCTAGCTGACCATATTACACTTTCACTTGTGCCATCATCAACTGCTGCATTGCATCATTGTTGTTGTTGTTATTCTCGAGTTCTCGACTAGGAGGCATCTGTGGGTGCTTTTCAGCAGAGATGAGTAAAATATAGACATATCTATACGAAGAAAACACTTTCTACCCATGCACAAAACAACAAGTCAAACAAAAGCAACAACTTAAGCAGAAAGATAGCTTGATAAACTCAGAAATACTTGGTTTGCAACTCAAAACACTCAAGTATTTCCATACCACAAACTGATAGGTCAATACTTACTAAGGTCGAAAAACGCAAATAACATCATGGTGGTCAAACTACTAAGTCTAATCTTCTGCCATGACGTCTTCTTCCTCTTCTACTTCTTCAATCATGATTCCTTTCCGTGCAAGGATGGTCTTGAGATCCTTCACTTCCTTCTCCAGGGCATCATTTTTCTCCTATAGCACTCTGTTCTCACCGTGTAACTTTCCTGTTAAGTCATAGTCGGCCTCTAAGTACACGTCGTTGTTTTCTAGCTCCGTATTCAAGTCTCTAATCTCTTGGTTCTTCGCCTTGATTCTCTTTTCTTGACTCAGAAACTTCTTGTCTTGGGCCTTGAGCTTCTCATCTTGAGAGTTGGTCACCACCTCTTGAGCCTTGATCTTCTCTTCGATCTCTTTGAGTTGGTCACGTAGCTCATCATTCACCATCAGCTCAGTGTACCTATCCTCCTCGAGATCCTTGAGATGATTCTTTAAGTCCTGGAGATACTGTCATAGAGGGCTAGATTTAATTTCTAGAGCTAAGATGAAAGGATTCCCATTCTCATCACGCATTCCCATGGAATGGAAGTAGTGACTCTTCAGCTCCCAATGATGTTTCCCACAAAGGCGTCCTATCAGCTCTTGCATGAATATGTTAAAGCCTTTCTCCATGGAGTCACTAATCACATTGATCTTGGTTTCTTCAATTTTAGGATCAGTCGTGCATCCAGGTTGAAGAAGTCTAACTCCCGAGCATCCTTTCTTGCTAAACTTGATGAATTGTCTTCCTCTTATGGTGGGTGTGGGCAACGCCAATAGTGCAACTATCTCAAGAAGATAGCCTCCAAAGCGAGTGTTCTTGAAGTCCTTGGCGGTGTGAAAGTTTAAGCTCTCCATGTTTAAGTTAGAAGAGTAAAGAAAAATAAGTCATAATACACAAGGTAAAGAAGTACTAGACGTGCATAAATACTTAGAAAATATCAAATCATTCTCTATGGTTATCAATAGGTTATTAACAACTTGGTGTAGATTGGATATTCACTATAGTGAGAGATACTGACACCTGCTAGCAAATCAGAGAACATGTCTCATATCCGTGGACATGTAATGTTTGTCCGGGCCGCTTCATCTCACTATGCCGCTAGGATCCAAAATACTCTAAGGAGGTAATAACATGATAAAAAAGGGTTTCCAGACATAAGGGCTCGAATCTACAGCCAACACTTTGATCTGATACCATTTTGTAGCATCCCACCTTTTAATAAAGGTAGAACACATGTGTTATGTGCTAGTCCATGGATCAATGCTAGCACCACAGTACAAAATATAGAGTATCATTGCATAAGCGTCAAATTATTACATCGTGATCCAGAATATCCAAGTATAACTTGTTACAAGGTGCATAGCCATATAGGCTAGCTAAAACACAAGAGTTCAAAGTAGCAGAAACGAAGTAACATGGAGCCTCCTTCTTCAAGCGTGCACCACAGGCAGACGTGTTGGGTGTAGACTCGAGTCCAGAAACATCTTCACTCCTCATCTGAATAACCTGCACGTTGGAATATGCAGCCCCGAAAGGAGGTCAGTACAATTTATCGTACTGACAAATGACACCTTTGGTGGATATAAATGGCCAGTCTAATACTACATGAATATTATGGCTAGGTGGAGTTTTGGGCTATTTGCAAAAAGGCAATTTTCTCCTAACTCTTTTGTAAAGTCATTTTCTTTTCAAAGGGTTGCAACATTGAAATAAAATCCAACCACCACTACTATTTTTCATCTAACCAAGTTTTATATCTTGAAAATGGTGATGTGATTATTCCGTCCATCCTTATCCAGCTGCTCGAAGTCGTCCATAACCGGGGACACGGCTAAGATCTTAGTTTTGTTAACTCTGCAGAGGTTGTGCACTTTCACCTCTTGTCTTCAATTATCCCAAACATCCTATACACCCGGAGCGCATCAAGGAAAGGAGATAATTGAGACAATATCTTTCAGAAGTAAGAATTCAACCCACTAGCAAGACTCGTTTCACCTATAATTATGCTAAATTTGCTTGTCAAGCCCGGGCTGAACTCTCACAACTTAGTCGATCAAGACATAGCTCATATGTCAAAAGGCTGCACGGAAAGCTACTAAAATTAGAGGACATCATAATCGCTTTTTTTCTGGGTGGCGTTTGAACAAACAATGATGTCGCCTAGAGGGGGGTGAATAGGCGATTAAAACTTTTCCGGTTAAGGCTTGCTAAATGCGGAAATAAACTAGGTGTTTAAAAAAACAAGCACACAACCTAAATATTCTAGGGTCAACTAGGTAAACCAACAACTTATGCTTAGCAATACAAGTAACAAGGTGATAGCAAGATATATAACTTCAAGCACGAAGTCTATCACAATGTAAAATGCATAAGTAAAAGGCTCGGGTATAGAAATAACCGAGGCACATGGAGACGATGATGTATTCCCGAGTTCTTCCCACAAGGGGAGTACGTCTCGTTGGAGAGGTGTGAGCTCACCACAAAGGCCTACTCAACGCCACAAAGGCCTCACCCTATTCTCCGATGAAACTCGCCACAAAGGCCTAGTTCACCTTCCACTATTGGCAACCTTCAATCTCGAGGCACGCATCCACAACTTAATTGGAGGCTCTCGATGTCACCACAATCTTGGGGCACACATCCACAACTCAATTGGAGGATCCCAAGAACACCACAAGTCGTCTAGGGTCCAAGACCCAAGAGTAACAAGCTCACAAACTTTCACTTCCAAGAATCCTTGTGGAGAGAGCAAACCGATGCAACCGATGAAAATGGCAAGAGCACAAGTGCTCAAATCCTTCACTCTCAAATTCCAACAAAGCAACAAATGTTTATGAGAGAATAAAAGAGGAAGAACAATAGAGGAGAAACACCAAGAACTCCAAGATCAAGATCTACTAGGTTTCACTCACTAAGAAGGAAGATGGATTGGTGGAAATGTAGATCTAGATCTACTGTCACTTTTCCCTCTAAGAGATGCAAGAATCATGGGAGGGATTGAGAGGGGTCAAGCTTTCCAAGGTCAACAATGGTGGGGAGAGAGGAAAAAATCGTGCTTAGGAAGCTTAGGGACCAATGGGGAAGAAGAACGCCTTAAATAGGTCCCTCAAAAACTAGCCGTTTGAGGCTGAAAAAGGGACCAGAATTTCCGGTTCAAACTTGAACCGGATATTCTGGTTGCTTGTTTTTCCTCAGATCTAAAACCACGAAGGAGTTGACCAAACCGGATTATCCGATTGGAGCGAATAATCCGGTCTGAAATCTCCGGCTCGCTTCTGAACAGAATCCAGAACCGGATATTCCGGTTGGTATGGAATAATCCGGTTGGAAATATCCGATTGACTTATGCGCCAAAAACCTCTAGTCCTTAGCCAAACAACGAGCTCCTCATCAGAACCGGATATTCCGGTAGGAATGGAATAATCCGGTTGGAAATATCCGGCTGACTTCTGAATCATTGAGGCTGAACTAGAAACCTCATAACTTTTGCAAACGAACTTCGAATGAGGTAAATACAATTGCGTTGGAAAGATAACAGCAAGGAGTATCCAAATAAAAGTATGGAGAAGTTATCACACATGGAAGGTCTGGGAACATTCTCAAAGACGAACGGAATATTTTCACCACCGAAAACGCAACAAGTTTTTCTTACGAAATCCGTTTTCGAGAAACCAAGGCTTGGCATGAAGATCACGACAAGCACTAAAACCCAAAGGATACAAAAGACACATAAGAAGCAAGAAATATGATATGCCAAGTATGCAAAGTTTTGAGCTCTCCATAACGATTCGATCAAGTTACTCACTTGCGAGCCCCTCTTGATAGTACGACTGTCTATCCTATAACCCGGTCTCCCAAAGACACGAGACCGGAAAGAAACCCTATCAAGATTATACCTTTTCCTTGAGAAATCCACTTGAGCTAGATGATGAGGATCTTGACTCTCTCAAGTTAGATCTTCTTTCTTGATCGTGCTTGCTAGCACATTCTCCGCTTGATGAAGACTTGCAAGTTGCTCCCCCACACACCATTATGGGAGAGACCCTTCTCTGCAAATCTTCACAAGGCCACAATCTCCAAAATGGTGGCAAGCATCAAGCATAGGATTTCTTCGAGATGCCTCACTTGAGCTTCCACGTCAAGCTTGATGAAGAATACCGCTTGACGACAAAACCATGGGCTATATGAAATCTTCCTTTTGATTCATGCCCATGGAAAGATACCTAACCACACATAGAGATGCCACACACACATATCATGGGTTAGTTCACAAAGCTATATGATCAAATTCTTACCATACCGCGAGATACACAATCCCGCTTGGTACATATTGTAGCTTTGTGTGTTGATCACTTGCTTGATCAACCTTGTATCTTTTCTTCTCACTTCAAATGATGATGTATTGAAGATAATCATAAAAGACCATCTAATCATTTTCTTAAAGACACATACAATAATCTCAACTCAAACCAAGACCATTCTTCATATAAAACCTTGAATGTAACAATGGTCATCATGAAATCTTCTAGAGTCCAACACATGAACTCCAAACTTTTCTATGGAGAAGATCTATAAGAATATCTCAATGCAAACATTTGTACATAAAGATTGTCATTAATTACCAAAACCACATATGGGGGCACCATGCGCTTTCAGCATTCCTAAAGTGAACACCTCAGAAGATTAAAGGCCTTGAGGAGACACTCAACTATCAACAACCTTGCACTACCAATTCCACCGAGGTGATTCATTGAGGTTGTATTAAGTTTTTCATCAAAAACTAGTAAAAATCATTATATAAGCATGTCTAAGCATAAAATACACTTGAGGGTGTCTTCACTACTTGGATGAAAGGTAGCTACACACTACTAGGGTTTATAGCATAGCATATACTTAATAAAAAGTCCTATCATGCATACTACTCAAATATACTAATGCATAGTGAAAATATGGGTAATTTATGGGGTGTCACTTGCCTTGGCAGCAGAAAGAATAGGAACACCAACTACAATTGTAGAATTGCTCCTCCTCACAATATAAACAATAAAAATAACAAGACATAAACAAACAATAAAAGGAAACATCACATAGACATATATGCATGATAAAAAATGCACAAACACCACCAAGATTATGTATGAAAGACAAAATGTTGTTCTATAGTTTCATAACATGTATAAGAACTTAGGAAAACAAAATAAGTACAAAATTACACCAAAAACATTTTTTAATGACTTTATAAACGCCTATAAACCAAAACAAATATTCGGTTACTAAAGTGGCCCCAAAAAATTTATTTTCCACTTTATGGATAGAGCATAACAATACAAAAATAGGGTTCCGATACAATAATCATCCAAGTAGTCAGTCCATGAGTGGGACAATTCTTCACCATAGTTTTCATTCTTTCCCAAGCTTTAGCAACATGTTCATTATCGACAGAATCACCTTGCATCATGAGAAGTAACTCATGGAGACTCCTTCCCTAGGCGGCGCTCATGGCGACTCCATGGCGATCTAGGGTTTTAGACTCTTCTCTCCGACAATTGCCACTCCGGCACTGTCGCCCACCTCCCCTACGACATCTATCACTCCGGCACTGTCGCCCACCTCTCTTTCCATCATGTCCAAGGCAAAGTCCCTTTTTGATCGTTCCTGTTGGCGTTGGAGGGCGATCTTTTCCACCGAGGTGGATCTAAAGTTCAATCCCATTTACGTGGGTTTTGTTCTGCTAGATCCGAAAGACAAGAAGATTCAACTTGTAGATCAAGCAGGCTTTGTGCTTGATCAACGTTTTCTCAAGGTACGTGAGAGTGTCCATCCTGGATCTGAGATCCAATTTGCATGTCATCGTGCCAAGGTCCAAGATCATTTGGTGCCGCGTAATGGCTCTCTTATGGACCACTCTAATGCCATGGTTCCTTTATTGGATGCGGATTCTCTAGTTCCTTTATTGGATCGGAACCCTATTGATCCCTCGGTGGGTTTAGTCCACGCAGCTAAGGTTTTAGACCTGGATTTTTTTAGAGGTCTTGCTCTTGCTAAGGAAGTCCGATTACTTTTCGGATCGGATGTTCATGCTTCTAAGAATTACGTGGTTTTCAAGATGGTGGTATCTTTTGGCCGTGCTTCTTTTAAAATTGATGAAAACACTGTTGCATTAGCTCTTGAGGCGGCGATTGGCGGTTATTGTGGCTCCTTAAATGTCACGTGTTTCCATGATCGGGTTTTCTCTTTTGAGGTCTCATCAAAGGAGGTTGGTTTTCATATCTTGAAAATTAAATGGTTCTCATGCTTTCACTTCAAGTGTTTTTTTCATCTGTGGAGTTTCGGTGGTCCAAATTGGATTTCTAAACTAAAGAGGTGGAATCACGATCAGGATAATGAGTGGACTTTGGTTTTGAGGAATAAGAAAAAGGTAAAATCTAAACAGTTCAAGCCACGAAATCAGTTTTTTATTCATAAACCTATTGCTTCTCATGCCAACGAGTCAGATGTTCCTTCTGTGATTGTTAATGATACTGATTCTGCTATTGATCTTGAGATACCTGCCATCAAGTTTGGTTCGTTTGAGCCTGGATTTTCTGTTGCTAAGTCGGTTAGAGATATGGCTCCTGTGGCCCCTGCTGTGGCCTCTGTACCCGTAGATGATGGCTTCGCCAAATTAATTGATAAGTTGGCGGCCTAGGTCTAGCCTTGTTCTAACTGTCTATCAGCTAAACATGCAACGGCAGAGTGTACGGGCCGGATTCGGTGTTGGTCTTGTTCACGTTCGGGCCATATCCGCAGAAACTGCCCGGGAATTAATGGAACTCTGAGTTGGGTAGTTAAATCGCCGAATAGTGGAACCGAGGAGTCCCCCCCTCTACTCTATCCCCTGCCCCTGCCACTGTTCCACGAAAACCCTCGCCGGAATCTCCTATCGAATCGGAACCTCCAACAGCAATGGCGAACTTCCCCTGTGATCCTACTAGGTTCCTCCCGGCGGGGATGCATGTCGCCGAGCCCTGGGCGGAAGAGGAAAGGCCTGCTCGAGTTTACATCACCTCTTCCATGGCTCCTGCTCGCCGCCATGAATCTTGGGCCATTTCTCAACTGGTCCCCAGGCCATCGGCCGAAGAGCTTGACGATATCTTGCAGCAGATCGTCGACTATATTTTTCAAGAGCTACATCTGCAGGTCGTCTCTTTCTCTGAGAGTGCGGTTGGAGTCGGCATGTTCCGCATGGCGGATCAGGTGGCCAGGGATTGCTTGGTGAATTCCCCTCCATTTATCTTCCCTGATGGTAGGTGAAAGTGCACTATGGTCAACTAGAGGGGGGTGAATAGGTTGACTACCAATTTTTCTTTTCTTTTCTTTTTAGTGAGGCTAAGCGAGATAAGATAATGTTCTCTAGATGTGCATCTAGGTGAGCAACCTATGTGAACAAGATAATATGTGCAACGGAAGTAAAGCGTAAGGTAGTAAAGCAAACAACAAGTGTAAACAAGGAGACAAGGATATGATTCCCGTAGTTCCTTCTCAAAGAGACGTACGTCTATGTTGGAGAGGTGGGGAGCCACCTAGGCGCTCCTCAATAGCAGGTTGTGCACACCTTGTTCTCCTTGAGCTTCTCCGGTGAGGGAGATTCTCGTTTCCACTATGAGGTCGACTTGAAGGCGTTGACCAAACCTTTACAAGGGCTCGAGGTCACTCCACAAGATGGATGGAGGCTCTCAAGCAATCCGTAGCTTCTTGCAACAAGGTGGAAGCTACAAGCACAAGATCTACTAAGGTTTCTAAGTCTCAAGTAGGATTCTAGATCTACTAGGTTGTGGTGGATGGATTTGAGATTCCTTTGGTGGAAGTGTGGATCTAGGCCTCCTCTAGCTCTCCACCAAGTATGGGAGTGATTGGGTGGACGGAGTGGGAGATCTAGGCGGATGAAGCTTTCATTAATGGCTAGGAGAGAGAATGGGGGAAAGTTTGGCATTTAAGAGGTAGGGGAAGGGGTATTTATACCCCTTGCATTTAAGGGCCGTTGCAGTCCAGGAGCACCGGAGGCTCCGGTGGGCTTCATTTGCTGGCGCAGTGGCGCAACACATTTGCGCACGCTTGCTGGACAACGTGGCGGAGGTACCGGTGGGTTTGGCGGAGGTTCCGCCCCACCGGAGGTGCACCGGAGGTTCCGGTGGAACCTCCGCACTCGCGCAACAGAGGGTGGTTTTGGCGGAGCCCCCACCGGAGGTCCACCGGACCCCATTTACACAGTGGCCAAGCTAGCCCACCGGAGGCTCCGGTGGAGCCTCCGCTCTGGTCCAACAGAACGCCGTTTGGGCGGAGCCTCCATCGGAGGCGCACCGGACCCTCTTGTGTGCGCACGCTAGGTTTTGTAGGAGGCGGAGCCTCCGGTGGGAATGGCGGAGGTTCCGCCCCACCGGAGCCCCACCGGAGCTTCCGTCCGAGCCTCCGCAGTTGCGCTCCAGAAGGCGTTTTGGGCGGAGCCCACACCGGAACCCCACCGGATCCTGGGCGGAGCCTCCGGTGGATTCACCGGAGCCTCCGCTCCTGTACAAAAGTACCTCCCTAGATTTCTTTCTCCTTGCTCTTTTCATCTAAAGCGAACGCTTGCCCCAAATAATTAGTGAACATAAATTGACCTGGGCATTTTCATTCATCGAACAAACATTAGATCAAAATAGATATGTTGTCATATAATTACCAAAACGGACGATGATCTTTCATTCTCCCCCTTTTTGGTAATTGATGACAACATCTCTATTTGCATGATTAAAAACACAATATGAACGGAGCTCCCCCTAAAAGTATGCTCCTTTCATATTGAGAGTATCTAGGCATGATATGTAAGAATAATATGACAACGATATCACATAACACACATAACACATAAATAATATGATACGAGGTTCATACATGCATAATATAACGAGGTTCACGATAGATAGGAATAATGTAAACACACCGAAGTTCCAAATGACCAAATAAGAAGCCAAACTCCCTCAAGCAAATAAAAGATGCAAATCGAAGAAGCAAGCTTGAGGGAGACCCATGCAAATGCCCGTTCCTAATATATATATCTCTCCCCCTTTGGCATCAGGATACCAAAAGAGGGAGATCAAGAAGCTAACGTCCCGAAGATCACTCGGAGGAGGCTTCCGGGTCCGGAGAGGGGGCACGGCGGTGAGAGCTAGTAGCTTCGTCTCCTTCTTCCTCGGACCACTCAATTAGCTTTCCCTTGGAGTCCTTTGCTTCCCATTTGTCCCAATCCGTGATGCTAGGAAGAACCGGGGAGTCAATGGAGAGACCTTCCTCACGGAGACGTTGACGAGAGGCTTGAGCTTTGTTGCGGTCCTTGAGTTCCTTATCATAATGAGATTCCCATTGATGTTGCTCAATCTTCTTGTTCAAACGAAACACCTTCTTGAGGGCCCTTGCCATCCATTTGAAAGCATTGCTAGAGGAGGTGGTTGAGATGGACCGGCCTCTTCTTCTTCCTCATCAACAATGATGCGGGTCTTGGCCTTGTGCTTGCGAACGGCGGGAGTGGGATGCTCAATTGGTTCCGTGTGGTCCTTGATGAGGAGTCTCTTTTCCGTGTGAGGGATCCAACCCTCATCGTCAAGTGGTTCATCCGGAAACTTGTCGTCCCACACGTCCAAGATGATCTTCATGATGAACGGTCCAAAGCAAGCATTCTTGCGGTTGATCACGGTGTGCCACAGCTCATTCCAAATATAGTCAAGCACGTCAAGCTTGCGAGGAGTGTCGGCCATCCGCTGTTGATGAGTTAGAAGCATGAGGTTCTTCAAGAAACCCTGGATCTCATCCACATTCCCCTCCTTTGGGTTGATGGTCTCTCTATAGATGCGCAACATGATATCATATATGGGGTAGAGACCCTTGACGAACCCAACGGCGTACTTCTTCCAGTGATAGAGAGGAGTGAGTTGATCCTTGGAAAGTGACACAGTGTTGATGACATGAACTCGGAACCATCCATTAGCAAACTGTTCACCCTCAGCAAAAGGACCAAAATACGGGTAACCAAGAAGAGTGCCAACATCTTTCCACTTGATGTCAAGTTGTCTTCCCTTAGTCATCCAAATGAGGTGGCGTTCGGTCTCATTGGAGAGATGAACAGTGGCTAGAAACTGACAGACAAGATCTTCATCGAGATCTTGTTGAAGACTGATTATGGGACCAAGTCCAAACCTCTAAATGAGCTCAAGAGCCTCCCTAAAGTAGTTGTGGTTCCTTTCCATGTGCCCAAGGTTGATGGCGTGTTGAGGGACGACATTATCCTTCAGCTTCCCCATCAAGATCTCATTATAGATTTGCCCTTGGAAAACAGTGTGAAAACGTGGATCCTTGCCCCGGAATTGTGGCATCAAGCGATCATGGGCAACCACATAGGGGTTCTCACGCCTTTCCTTCACAAAAACCGCCTCGGACATCTTGGAGGCTGTTTTGGCGGTGTTCTTCTTGGACAGCTTTTTCTCGGTGGCCGGGAACCGCTTGCGCTTGATTTGAGTGTTGTCAAGTTCTTCCTCAATCTCATCCACTTGAGGAGTTTTGCGACGACCGGTGGTCTTGTAACGGACCCCCTTGGAACCGAAAGCATCTAAGAGAAAAGCAAAGAGATTATGAAGGAAGAGTAATGCTCGAGTAGATAAAGCACGCACAAATCCAAGAAACCAAGATACACATGGTGTTAGGGTTGAATAACTAGGGTTAGGGCAAACCAATCTTCCCTACAACCGCAACGATTCAAGCCTAACACGCATTATCTAGGTTGCTAGGGTTTGTACTTGAGAACTTCCACTCCTAAAACTCCAAATCCACGAATCTAGAGAGCAAGAACATGAACTCCTATGCATCCCATCCATCAACTAGATGAGAGAGAGAGAGAGAGCACATACCCGCGTCGTCCATGGTGAAAAAGGAAGGAGGGAAGGTTCCCGGGGCGTCCCAAGGCAAGGAGAAGGTCTCCCCGCGGTGGAGCTCCCCAATCCGGCAGCGAAAAGCTAGGGGGCGGCGGCAGTTCGTGAGGAAGAAGAAAGGGGGCGGGTGGGGGAAAATGAGATTGGATCTCACTTACCCCCGCACGCCCCAGCCCTTATCCACGAAAAACTTGTAACATCCCAAGTATGAAAACTCCCATTTAGAATGTTTTATTTCTTGTTATTTTATGTTTTACATCATGACATCATCATTGCATTTGTTTTTGCATTTGTTTTCCATCTGTTTGCATTTGTTTTCCTTTGTTTTCTATTTGGATTTTCAAACCAAATTCAAATATTTGTTCATACTTGTGCTGTCACAATTTTTCAAATAGAAATATTCAAATAAAACATCCATTTGTTTCCATTAAAATGAAAAGCTCAAACTATTGAATTGTTCCTTTTAATAATTCACTTAATTCAAATTTTATTCAAATTCAATTACAAAAAGCAACCATTTTGAATTTATGAAACTTACAAAACAAATCAATCACTTGTTTCAAATAAACATGAATTTTAAAAACTTTTAAGTTGCTTAAGTCCAATTATTCAATTAATGTTAAATTCAATCAAACTTCAAACAAATTTCAAACAGCAACATATTTGAAATATTTTGAAAACCAAAGCTTGCACAATGTTGCTGTTACAGTAAATAATTGTTACAAATTTTTCCTAAAAATTTTCTAAACCCCAAAACCCCTTTTCTTCCTATTTCTTTTCAGCAAAAAAAAAAAACAGAACAGAAAAAGGAAAAAAAAAAAAAAACGCAGAGAGAGGGGCAGTGGGCTGCGCCCACCAGCCAGGCCCAGCCCACGGCCTGCTTACCTGTTCGCGATCGTCTTCTACCTGTACGGCTGCACATCCAGCGTGCCCACGTCGACGCCGTCGTGATGGGACGGCCGTGGCCCCCTCTCCTCCATATAAACCCTACCGCGGCCTCTCCCTCTGCCCTAACCTCCCTCCTTCCTTCAACCTCGCCGCGCCACCATTTCTCTTCTCCCTCTGCATCTCCTCCGTTTCTGAACCACCACCCGAGCGCCACCATCTCTGAACGCCGATTATCGCCGCCGATTCGACGCGCCTCCGTGCAGGTTGAGTACGGGGATCAGAACCCTGTACCCCCCTCTTCCACCTCGGCTACTCCACGGTGGCGGAGCGCCACCGGAGCTTCGCCGCCATCCTCGCTTCTATCGCCGTCGGCCATCGTCCCCGGGCCTCTGCTATGCCTACTTCGCCGGTGAGCACCGTGCCTTCCTCCCTCTTCCTTCTCTGCACGAGCCCGAGCACCACTCCGCACCACCACGCAGCAGTCGCCCTTGCACGCATTCACGGCAGCACGCGCAGCGCAGCAGCAGCTCGCCGCCGGCCACCGTTCTCTCTGTCAGTTTCAGAAACTGAAACTCGTTCAGTTTCAGTTAACACGCGTAGCTGAATAATATCCTCCCCGCGCATCCTCTACTGACAAGCATCGAATATCAGCGCAGTGGTTCAGCACTGCGTGCGCGAGCCGGAGTCTAGGGTTCGAGTCCCCCCCTCCCGCAGAAGAATTCCACGCTTTTTCGCGCAGGTGCTGACAGGCAGGCCCCCTGTCAGCGACCCTGCGGCCACGCAAGCGCCACGTGAGCACCACGGAGGCCAGGGCCCACTGGCAGTGGCCTATCCTAGGTCACTGCGGGTGTAAAATGTTTCTGCCCAGTTTTCTTTTTAATTTAAATCCAAATCTTTTACAGATTAGTCCCTGTTTTTAAATTGCAAATAACTTTTAAATTCCAAATCCAAATAATACAGATGAAATATGTTTACTGAACCAAATTTAATTATCTACCTATTTAAAGCATTTGTTTTCTGTTTTGAATATTTCAAATGTATTCAAATTTCAAATTCAAACAAATCATCTTAATTTTGGTTAATTTCATAACTAATTCAAACTAAGTTCAAATAACATAAATAAAATATGTTTTCCATGCTAAATTGAATCACCTTTCCAAATATAAATTTTGTTTCATGTTTTGAATAATTAAAATTGGTTAAATAATTTAAACCTTGTTTAAATCATTTAAATTTGCTAAATTCATAACTTGCTCAAATTAAATTATTTTTGAACATATAAAATATGTTTTCAAATCAGAAAAGTATAAACTTTTCAAATATGAATTTGGTTTAATGTTTTGAACAAATAAAATTTCAAATAATTTCATACTTGAATTAAATTCATTTAAATCTTGTTTACACTTGTTTAATTCATAAGTAATTTATTATCCTTTTTCAACAAGTGAAACATGTAATCCACCTAAAATTTTGTGTACTTTCCAAATATGAATTTTGTTATTTATTTTGAACAATTAAAATTGGTGAAAACAACAAATACTTGTGTAACACCTTTAAGAAACCAAAATTTCATAACTTAATAAATAAAATTCCAAACTTGGTAAACCTTATTTCAAATTGATTCTATTGATGTTTTCTTTTTGTTTTCCTCATCCATGCATCATGCTAATTCACTTACACATGATGATTAGTTGTAGAACAATTACTTCAACCTTAACTCATGGGCCTTTCATATGCAATCCAAATTGCATATAGTCCCATTTAATTATGTTACCATGTCAACTAGCTTGTTTTGATGCATCAATTAAATTGTCATGCATCATCCCATGATTGTGCATTATGCCATGTTATTGATTGTTTGTCTCTCTGTGTTGTTTGTTTGCTTCTTCTCGAATAGACGACGACGCTGAGACAGACGAGGTTTACGACACTACTTCTGAGGAGTTAGCCAAGTACCAGGCTACTGAGTTTGCAGGCAAGTATTCACTCACATGAACCATTGTGTTCCTTTCAACATTGGATACCGATACTTTCCGTTGTCTATTCTGCTAGCCCTATGAATCGTTGCTTCTGTTACGAACCTATCACATGTTATCCTTTAACCCTGATATAGCCTCACCTCCACACCTATAACCCCATTCAGAGCCGTCTCCACAAATTGGGGGCCCCGGTGCGGAATGTAAAGTGATGTCATTTTTTTTAAGGATCGTATAAATATAATAGCTAGAACATTATAAATATAGATCTACTAGAGAAAACATACATCCACAACATATTTGGTTTATAAGATCATTGAAATATAACTACATAAAAAATAATTAGGAAAAATTGAAAAAGAGGGCAAGTTATTTCTTTAAACTAAATAGAGGACTAGTTAGAAAAATAATTTAGTACGCTGGGTCCAGAACAAAATATAACGTGTGTTTATGGGCCTTGTCACTTAAGGCCCACAAGGGATCATCTTCTTCTTCCCTACATTGGACAGAACTTCCATCTACCGTCAATGGCGTTTCCGTTCAAGAAAAAAAGACCAGCCATCCTGTTGCTCTGCTAGGATGTTGGAGCCAGCAGGAAAGGTAAGGAGTGAGGCGGAGCACCCTCCTTCCCCACCAGAGATCTAGATTGGCCGTTATCTCTCCGGCGATTTGGGGGCCCCAAAATTTTGGGGGCCCTGTGCGGTCGCGCACCTCGCTCACCCTCGTCGACGGCCTTGACCCCATTGCTTGTTGCCCGTGTCTTACTAGCATGCTTAGGGTTGTTTTGCTCGAGTCTGTTACCCGTTACTTTCTGTTACTATATTTCTATTATGTTCTGGGGTTCGATGTTAAACAACAACCTGTTAATTTTGAGGTAATGCTAATTTGATGATAAGGCACCGGCAGGAGGCCCGACGTGGTTTTGAGGCCTGCTAGTGTCGACCCTAATCAGGAAAAGGGTCTTGTCTACTGATCCATGATGAGCGCACTAACCGCATGTGGGAAGCGTGTATGGGCGCCCCCCTCAATTTGATTCGATTCGCATCTCGTCCAAATCGCCACACTTAGTTAGGGCTTTCCATTTGATGCACTCATATGCAGGTACGAACCCGAGGCCAGGGTGGAACTTTTGTAGTCGGCATTTAGGGCGGCGTGGTCTTAGAGTGCTATGAGGGTCCCCCTTTTCTTTGTGGGGGCTCGATTAGCCGCGCACGCACATCACGTGGTTCTTTGGGCTTGATGCGAAGAAGAGTTGAGTTGTGTTGAGTGCCCCGCTTGGTGGGAGGCATTCCATCTGGCGGGTTATTCTTACGTGTACGGCCAAATTGGTGCACCCCTGCAGGGATAAATCTTCTCGAGAAGCCGTGTTTTCCGCGGTTATGGTTGACTTGGTGAAAGTACTGGCTAACAAGTACTCAGAACAACTTACACCTAACTAATGATAACTTGACTAGTAATAGTCTTATTGCCACAAAACTTGAACCATCATTAATCCAACTGTGTGAGTTATTCTCGGGTTGCTTCTTTGGATAAGGGGCGAGATCCAGGATGGGTTTGTTTGGAGTTAGCTGGTAGTTGGTTACGATACGCTATCTTATCTCCTTTCTGTTAGCCGGAAGTTGTAGTATGCTCTGTAGTTGGTTAGTGCAGCCAGCTGCCGCATATTTTGTATCACCCTTTCTTCCGTTGAACCCAAAGCATCTGTGCTTGGTGTTGACGGGTACACTTTGGTGAATTGTGAGTCTTGCTTGCCAGTACGTTTATGTACTGACCCCTTTGGGGCTGTGGTTTCCGCAGACTACGTTTCTGAGGATCCCCATGGTGGCTACTACGTGGAGTATGACGAGGTTGCTGACGAGTAGATAGCGGACCCGGGCAGGATCCGAGACATCGTGGATGGGCTCCGTCTTTTCGTTTCCGGCCTCTTAGGCCTATTTGGATCTTGTCTGTACTCAGACACTTTGGATGCTTCCGCTGTGAGGTAATGATGAATTGTTGGGACATGTGTCCTCTGGATGATTGTATTTGCTATCTCTACTCTAGTGAGAGCTATTTGCAACTTATTTCAATCTTTTGTGTCTTAGAGATATGTTGTGATATCAGTTGTTCTAATGCCGTTGACGTACCATGTGTGTATGTTATGAAGTACGTCAACGGAAGTGTCCTGATTTCTATGGGATGGTTTGCGCCGACGATGGATAGTAGAGAATGGTTGTCACACGTTTACGTGTTGGCCTGCTCATATTGAGATGCGGGTGCCGGTATGCCACGTAAGCCATTTGTTCTACTATTTAGCGAACTGTGAGTATCCTCTAGAAGTCCGGGTGCGACAAATGGTATCAGAGCCTGTCTGCCTGTAGGACCCCTTTTACTGGTCGCAGTTGAGTCTAGAAACTATTTTGTAGCTATATAGGCAAAATGAAACGTGAGAGTAGGAATTCTGTTCTTTTACTTCTTTCCCCACCCACCCTCCCTTTTCTGGTAAGGAAGTGCAACGTTGTTTTCTCTTCTCATCTAAACTTTCAAGTTAGGTTTTCACGTATCCTGGTTTCTCTGGGATAGTTATATCTACTAGACCATAGGAACGGAGGTGGTTGTGACATGATTTATCATGTTGCCTACTCACGATTGAGAACGGAGGCGTGTAAGCCCCGGAAGCAGATCCTCTATTCCTTAAGCAGTAGACATTGATCCTTTAGAAGCCCGGATGGGTTTTCCGTAGTACCTCAGGAGTTTTTGGTCTCGTGTTTCCCGATGTTGCTTCGATATCCTGTTCTTCTCAACATCCTTTTCGTCCGCTGAAACCTTGTTGTTGCTTTCCACTTCAGTTCTTCTACCGGCGTCTAATCAAAACTTCCCCAATCATCTGCAGATGGATCTCAGGTTCTACCCGCAGGTGGTTCGGATGACTCGTTGCGAGAGCACTGCCGGTTATCCGGAGATGCTGAGGGACATGGTCACTTATCTGGGGTTCCGTTGGGCACCAGAGTACCAGGTCTACAGGCAGCTGCGAGAGTTTGACCAGACCTACTACCAGGCTATCGTCTACATTCTGTCAGATGATGGCATGACCGTTGTCCACCGCTACGAGGGAGTAGGTTCCAAAGTGGATATGGCTGTGCAGCAGGCAGCTTATGTGAGTCTCACCGTCCTTCGTGCTGACTACTGGGGATTTGACGATTCTATCTATCGCCACATCCCCCGTGGTTACATCACTTCGGAGGGAGCTCACTTCACTCTCTACGACAACTTGGATGTCTACGAGCATGATAACTCCAAGCTGCACACCACCGCTCAGTTTGTGAGGTACAGTGACGCAGTTGCCAGCACACTATCTCAGGAGTTGGCTTCAGTCAGAGACCAGCTCTACCTTGCGTTGACTCGTCTGGCGACGTACACCACAGACTTTGTTGGATATGAGCGCTTTGCACGTTTCGATCAGCCAGTTGGTCGTCGTCTGCCAGATGCTGGAGGTTACGAGCCGATCAGAGGTCCACTCCTTAACCTCGGTGCTGGTTACAACTGGATTCCACGCTTTGGAGCACAGGGAGTCGACGCTATGTACTTCACCACACCTAGAGTCGCTCTCAGACCACGTCAGATCTATGTGGATCGTCGTTCTACCTACTTTCGTGGGCGTGCTCCTCACCGTACCTCTCGCCGTACTCCTCACCGCCGTCCTGCGTGATGAGCATGGGAGTACCGATGTATCCATTCTTAGCTATGTTTAGTTATCCTTTGGAATTCGAACCATTTGTGGTGTGTTGGATATTCTGATGTATTTGAACATGTGATGATGTACCTGTTGGTTATCTATTCATGCGTCGGAATAATCTCTCTTTCGGTTGCCAAGTCTATCCTTCTCTATTGTTGTGCTAAAATGCATTTCCATTCAGGATGCCGCCAACAAGGAACACCCCGCCTGAGCCACCGCCAATCACGGAGCTGTTGACTCAGATGACCCAAGTCGTGACGCAGATGGCCCAGTTCCAGGCTAATCAGCACATCAACCAGACCGCTCCAAGAGTCAGCATCAAGGAGTTTCTCAGTCTGGGCCCGAGAGCTTCGTGGCAACACGCGAGCCTCTGGATGCTGACGACTGGATCCGTGAGATAGCCAAGGCTCTGGACATTGCTCACGTTGCTGAGGAAGACAAGGTCAAGTATGCCTCCTATCTGCTGAAGGGTCAGGCAGCTACTTGGTGGGAAAACTACCAGACCATGAGAGCTGGCTACCCAATCACCTGGGGTTGTTTCAAGGAAGCCTTCCTGAAGCACCACATTCCAGATGGTCTCATGGAAAGGATGCGTGAAGAGTTTTGCTCTCTCAAGCAAGGCAAGCTGGACGTCATCGGCTATCAGAGTGAGTTCAATCGCCTCGCTCGATACGCTGGTGATGAGGTGTCCACTGAGGCTAAGAAGATGGCAAGGTTCCGCAGAGGGTTTAACCCGGAGCTCAAGTATGCCCTCACCAACGTCAAGACCAAAGACTTCGAGGAGCTTGTTAACACCGCGCTCAATGAAGAAAATGGGCGCAAGGCGTTCGAGGAGTCTCGCAAGCACTCGCGTGAGGGTGGTTCCTCCTCCAACATGACCACCCCTCCGCAGAAGCGCCGCATCTGGGTGCCAAATGGTGCTTTCACTCGGGCTCCATATGCCCAAGCTTCTCCAGGCTTCGCTCCCCGCCCACCCAACCCTGTTCAGATGCATGATCCAAGGGGTGCAATGGGGCAGCCAAGGCCAGGGCCTCCTCGTGTCGTCACTTGCTACAAGTGCAAGCAGACGGGGCACTACGCTGACAAGTGCACGCAGAGGCAGCTACCTCCACCACCACCTCGTCCCAACACAAACCAGGCAATGGTGCGCGCTCCCCCGCCTAAGGCCTTCAACTCCAACAACAGGCCTGTCGGGAGGACCGCAAGGGTGAATCATGTCAAGATCGACAAAGCTGAGGAAGCCCCTGACGTCGTTCTCGGTACATTTCCCGTAAACTCTATTCCAGCTAAAGTGTTGTTTGATACCGGAGCATCACATTCTTTCGTGGCAAAGATCTTTGCGACATCAATTAAACTCCCCTTTGTTGGTTTGGGTTCCCCGCTAGTAGTAAACTCCCCTGGAGCAACTATGCAAACTTCCAAGATCAGTCACGAAAATCAAATCCTAATTGGAGGCCACATATTCATTGCTTCTCTCATACTGCTGGGAAATTCTGACATTGATGTCATTCTTGGTATGGATTGGTTGAAGGCCAATAAAGCTACGATTGACTGTGCTCAGAAGTCAATAACTCTGTTCCACCTTTCTGGCCAGATAGTCTATTCTCCAAATGAATCAAGTTCTGTTCAGCTGTGCACCCTCGATGCAAAACCTCTACCTCTACTCGAAAATGTTCCGGTGGTTTGTCAATTCCCTGACGTCTTTCCAGAAGAATTGCCAGGGATGCCTCCGGACAGAGCAGTTGAGTTCGTGATCGAGCTTGAACCAGGTACTGCTCCAATCTCTAAGCATCCATACAAGATAGCTCCTCCTGAACTGAAACTGTTAAAGGAGCAAGGTTACATTCAACCTAGTTCCTCCGCTTGGGGTTGCCCAACTCTGTTCGTTGCGAAGAAGGATCACACAGAGACTCGTTGTTGACTATCGTCCTCTTAACGAGAAAACCATCAAAAACAAGTATCCAATTCCTCGTATCGATGATCTTTTTGATCAACTTGCTGGAGCCTCAATATTCTCCAAGTTGGACTTGAGAATGGGTTACCATCAAATAAAGATCAGAAAAGAGGATATTCCAAAAACAGCCTTCACCACTCGCTACGGTCTATATGAATTCACCGTCATGTCCTTTGGTCTCACCAATGAACCGGCGACATTCTCTCGACTCATAAATTCTGTCTTCCATGAATACCTCGACAAGTTCGTTGTGGTATATCTCGATGACATTCTTGTCTACTCAAAATCCGAGGAAGAGCATGAAGAACATCTTCGTCTCACTCTCATGAAACTTCGCGAGCATCGTCTATATGCCAAATTCTCCAAATGTGAGTTCTGGATTCCAGAAGTTGCTTACCTTGGTCATATCATCTATGCCAAGGGCATAGCCATTGATCCAGAAAAGGTTAAAGCAATTGTTGATTGGAAACCTCCTAAGACGGTGAAGCAAGTCAGAAGTTTTCTTGGCTTAGCTAGCTATTGCCGTCGTTTCGTCCAAAACTTTTCCAAGATTGCCAAACCTCTCACTGATCTCACAAAGAAGGACAAGAAGTTCGTTTGGTCTCCACAATGTGATGAAAGTTTCAATCTCCTGAAGACTAAACTCACTTATACACCAGTTCTGGTTGGCCCAGATCCTTCCAAACCTTTCCAAATATTCTGTGATGCTTCTCTCCAAGGTCTAGGTGCAGTTCTTATGCAAGAACGTCAAGTTGTGGCTTATGCTTCACGTCAGGTGAACGCACATGAGCTCAATTATCCCACTCATGACCTTGAACTTGCAGCAGTTGTGTTTGCCCTCAAGAAATGGAGGCAATACTTGTTGGGTAATCGCACTGAAATCTTTTCCGATCATAAGAGTCTGAAATACATCTTCACTCAACCAGATCTAAACCTCAGGCAAAGGAGATGGATTGAAAAGATTAAAGACTTTGATCTCACCATTTCTTACACTCCAGGCAAGGCTAATGTTATGGCCGATGCTCTCAGTCGCAAGTCGTATTGCAATAATCTCATGATCATGGAAAGCCAACCTCCTCTTCATGAAGAATTCCAGAAGCTCAACCTTGGTCTTGTTCCTCAAGGCTATCTTGCGAACTTGACAGCCAGTCCAACTCTCGAGGACAAGATTCGTTCTGAACAACTTCGTGATGCTGAAATCAAGAAGATGGTAGAACACATCAAAGAAGGCAAGGAGAAATTTAAGTCCTTCTCAATTGATGACAAGGGAACTGTGTTCTTCGAAGGACGCATTGCAGTTCCTCAAGTTCAAAGTCTTAAAGATGTCATTCTCAAGGAGGCTCATGAAACTCCTCTCTCCATACACCCTGGAAGTACAAAGATGTACCAGGATCTCAAGACACTATATTGGTGGCCTGGCATGAAACGTGAAATTGCCCAATACGTTTCTGAATGCGACATTTGTCAACGTGTTAAGGCAGTCCATCAGAAAACAGCCGGTCTTCTCCAACCTCTGAAAATCCCTGAGTGGAAGTGGGACATGATTGAAATGGACTTCGTCACTGGTTTTCCAAAGTCCAAGAAGGGCAACGATGCAATCTTCGTTGTCATTGATCGTCTCACTAAAGTAGCTCACTTCTTTGCTATCAAAGAAACAATCTCAGCTAGCCAGTTAGCAGAGCTCTACACAGCAAAGATTGTTCCTCTTCATGGTGTTCCATTGGAAATAAGCTCAGACCGTGGAAGCATATTCACTTCTCATTTCTGGAAAAGCTTTCAAGAAGCATTGGGCACCAAACTTCTGTTCAGCACAGCTTACCACCCTCAGTCTCAAGGGCAAGTCGAAAGAGTCAATCAGATTCTCGAGGATATGCTCAGAGCATGTGGTCTCTCCTTTGGCATGAAATGGGAGGAATGCCTTCCATATGCTGAATTCTCCTACAACAACAGCTTCCAGGCAAGCCTAGGCATGGCACCATTTGAGGCACTCTATGGCCGCAGATGCAGGAGTCCAATCAATTGGTCTGGAGCTGGTGAACGTTCACTCTTAGGCCCTGACATTGTTAAGGAAGCCGAAGAGAAAGTTCGCATCATTCGTGACAATCTCAAGATTGCTCAGTCTCGTCAGATTAGCTACTATGACAGCAAGCACAGGGATATGATCTATGCACCTGGTGACAAGGCATATCTCCGTGTAACTCCCCTCAGAGGCACTCATCGTTTTGGTGTAAAAGGAAAACTTGCACCAAGATACATTGGTCCTTTCAACATTCTCTCAAGGCGTGCGGAAAATGCCTATCGTCTTGAACTTCCAGAAAACTATCAAAGGTGCACGATGTGTTTCACGTGTCACGGCTCAAGAGGTGTTTCAAAGATCCAGATCGTGCAGTTGATCATGATTCCATTGAACTGCAAGAAGATCTCTCTTATGAGGAGCACCCTGTTCGAATTCTCTATGAGACCGAGCGTAAGACTCGCAACAAGAGCACCAAGTTATTGAAAGTGCAGTGGTCCCATCATTCCGATAAAGAGGCAACATGGGAGACCGAAGAGGATCTTCGCAAGAAGTATCCGGACCTTTTCTCTTCTCAGTAGGAATCTCGGGGCGCGATTCCTTCAAGGGGGGGCGTTTTGTAACATCCCAAGTATGAAAACTCCCATTTAGAATGTTTTATTTCTTGTTATTTTATGTTTTGCATGATGACATCATCATTGCATTTGTTTTCCATCTGTTTGCATTTGTTTTCCTTTGTTTTCTATTTGGATTTTCAAACCAAATTCAAATATTTGTTCATACTTGTGCTGTCACAATTTTTCAAATAGAAATATTCAAATAAAACATCCATTTGTTTCCATTAAAATGAAAAGCTCAAACTATTGAATTGTTCTTTTTAATAATTCACTTAATTCAAATTTTATTCAAATTCAATTACAAAAAGCAACCATTTTGAATTTATGAAACTTACAAAACAAATCAATCACTTGTTTCAAATAAACATGAATTTTAAAAACTTTTAAGTTGCTTAAGTCCAATTATTCAATTAATGTTAAATTCAATCAAACTTCAAACAAATTTCAAACAGCAACATATTTGAAATATTTTGAAAACCAAAGCTTGCACAATGTTGCTGTTACAGTAAATAATTGTTACAAATTTTTCCTAAAATTTTTCTAAACCCCAAAACCCCTTTTCTTCCTATTTCTTTTCAGCAAAAAAAAAACAGAACATAAAAAGGAAAAAAAATAAACGCAGAGAGAGGGGCAGTGGGCTGCGCCCACCAGCTAGGCCCAGCCCACGGCCTGCTTACCTGTTCGCGATCGTCTTTTACCTGTACGACTGCACATCCAGCGTGCCCACGTCGACGCCGTCGTGATGGGATGGCCGTGGCCACCCCCCTCTCCTCCATATAAACCCTACCGCGGCCTCTCCCTCTGCCCTAACCTCCCTCCTTCCTTCAACCTCGCCGCGTCGCCATTTCTCTTCTCCCTCTGCATCTCCTCCGTTTCTGAACCACCGTCCGAGCGCCACCATCTCTGAACACCGATTATCGCCGCCGATTCGACGCGCCTCCGTGCAGGTTGAGTACGGGGATCAGAACCCTGTACCCCCCTCTTCCACCTCGGCTACTCCACGGTGGCGGAGCGCCACCGGAGCTTCGCCGCCATCCTCGCTTCTGTCGCCGTCGGCCATCGTCCCCGGGCCTCTGCTATGCCTACTTCGCCGGTGAGCACCGTGCCTTCCTCCCTCTTCCTTCTCTGCACGAGCCCGAGCACCACTCCGCACCACCACGCAGCAGTTGCCCTTGCACGCATCCACGGCAGCACGCGCAGCGCAGCAGCAGCTCGCCGCCGGCCACCGTTCTCTCTGTCAGTTTCAGAAACTGAAACTCGTTCAGTTTCAGTTAACACGCGTAGCTGAATAATATCCTCCCCGCGCATCCTCTACTGACAAGCATCGAACAACAGCGCAGTGGTTCAGCACTGCGTGCGCGAGCCCGAGCCCAGGGTTCGAGTCCCCCCCTCCCGCAGAATAATTCCACACTTTTTCGCGCAGGTGCTGACAGGCAGGCCCCCCTGTCAGCGACCCTGCGGCCACGCAAGCTCCACGTGAGCACCACGGAGGCCAGGGCCCACTGGCAGTGGCCTATCCTAGGTCACTGCGAGTGTAAAATGTTTTTGCCCAGTTTTCTTTTTAATTTAAATCCAAATCTTTTACAGATTAGTCCCTGTTTTTAAATTGCAAATAACTTTTAAATTCCAAATCCAAATAATACAAATGAAATATGTTTACTGAATCAAATTTAATTCTCTACCTATTTAAAGCATTTGTTTTCTGTTTTGAATATTTCAAATGTATTCAAATTTCAAATTCAAACAAATCATCTTAATTTTGGTTAATTTCATAACTAATTCAAACTAAGTTCAAATAACACAAATAAAATATGTTTTCCATGATAAATTGAACCACCTTTCCAAATATAAATTTTGTTTCATGTTTTGAATAATTAAAATTGGTTAAATAATTTAAACCTTGTTTAAATCATTTAAATTTGCTAAATTCATAACTTGCTCAAATTAAATTATTTTTGAACATATAAAATATGTTTTCAAATCAGAAAAGTATAAACTTTTCAAATATGAATTTGGTTTAATGTTTTGAACAAATAAAATTTCAAATAATTTCATACTTGAATTAAATTCATTTAAATCTTGTTTAAACTTGTTTAATTCATAAGTAATTTATTCTAAATCCTTTTTCAACAAGTGAAACATGTAATCCACCTAAAATTTGGTGTACTTTCCAAATATGAATTTTGTTATTTATTTTGAACAATTAAAATTGGTGAAAACAACAAATACTTGTGTAACACCTTTAAGAAACCAAAATTTCATAACTTAATAAATAAAATTCCAAACTTGGTAAACCTTATTTCAAATCGATTCTATTGATGTTTTCTTTTTGTTTTCCTCATCCATGCATCGTGCTAATTAACTTACACATGATGATTAGTTGTAGAACAATTACTTCAACCTTAACTCATGGGCCTTTCATATGCAATCCAAATTGCATATAGTCCCATTTAATTATGTTACCATGTCAACTAGCTTATTTTGATGCATCAATTAAATTGTCATGCATCATCCCATGATTGTGCATTATGCCATGTTATTGATTGTTTGTCTCTCTGTGTTGTTTGTTTGCTTCTTCTCGAATAGACGACGAAACTAAGACAGACGAGGTTTACGACACTACTTCTGAGGAGTTAGCCCAGTACCAGGCTACTGAGTTTGCAGGCAAGTATTCACTCACATGAACCATTGTGTTCCTTTCAACATTGGATACCGATACTTTCCGTTGTCTATTCTGCTAGCCCTATGAATCGTTGCTTCTGTTACGAACCTATCACATGTTATCCTTTAACCCTGATATAGCCTCACCTCCACACCTATAACCCCATTGCTTGTTGCCCGTGTCTTACTAGCATGCTTAGGGTTGTTTTGCTCGAGTCTGTTACCCGTTACTTTCTGTTACTATATTTCTATTATGTTCTGGGGCTCGATGTTAAACAACAACCTGTTAATTTTGAGGTAATGCTAATTTGATGATAAGGCACCGGCAGGAGGCCCGGCGTGGTTTTGAGGCCTGCTAGTGTCGACCCTAATTAGGAAAAGGGTCTTGTCTACTGATCCATGATGAGCGCACTAACCGCATGTGGGAAGCGTGTATGGGCGCCCCCCTCAATTTGATTTGATTCGCATCTCGTCCAAATCGCCACACTTAGTTCGGGCTTTCCGTTTGATGCACTCATATGCAGGTACGAACCCGAGGCCAGGGTGGAACTTTTATAGTCGGCATTTAGGGCGGCGTGGTCTTAGAGTGCTATGAGGGTCCCCCTTTTCTTCGTGGGGGCTCGATTAGCCGCGCACGCACATCACGTGGTTCTTTGGGCTTGATGCGAAGAAGAGTTGAGTTGTGTTGAGTGCCCCGCTTGGTGGGAGGCATTCCATCTGGCGGGTTATTCTTACGTGTACGGCCAAATTGGTGCACCCCTGCAGGGATAAATCTTCTCGAGAAGCCGTGTTTTCCGCGGTTATGGTTGACTTGGTGAAAGTACTGGCTAACAAGTACTCAGAACAACTTACACCTAACTAATGATAACTTGACTAGTAATAGTCTTATTGCCACAAAACTTGAACCATCATTAATCCAACTGTGTGAGTTATTCTCGGGTTGCTTCTTTGGATAAGGGGCGAGATCCAGGATGGGTTTGTTTGGAGTTAGCTGGTAGTTGGTTACTATACGCTATCTTATCTCCTTTCTGTTAGCCGGAAGTTGTAGTATGCTCTGTAGTTGGTTAGTGCAGCCAGCTGCCACATATTTTGTATCACCCTTTCTTCCGTTGAACCCAAAGCATCTGTGCTTGGTGTTGACGGGTACACTTTGGTGAATTGTGAGTCTTGCTTGCCAGTACGTTTATGTACTGGCCCCTTTGGGGCTGTGGTTTCCGCAGACTACGTTTCCGAGGATCCCCATGGTGGCTACTACGTGGAGTATGACGAGGTTGCTGACGAGTAGATAGCGGATCCGGGCAGGATCCGAGACATCGTGGATGGGCTCCGTCTTTTCGTTTGTCTGTACTCAGACACTTTGGATGCTTCCGCTGTGATGTAATGATGAATTGTTGGGACATGTGTCCTCTGGATGATTGTATTTGCTATCTCTGCTCTAGTGAGAGCTATTTGCAACTTATTTCAATCTTTTGTGTCTTAGAGATATGTTGTGATATCAGTTGTTCTAATGTCGTTGACGTACCATGTGTGTATGTTATGAAGTACGTCAACGGAAGTGTCCTGATTTCTATGGGATGGTTTGCGCAGACGATGGATAGTAGAGAATGGTTGTCACACGTTTACGTGTTGGCCTGCTCATATTGAGATGCGGGTGCTGGTATGCCCCGTAGGACATTTGTTCTACTATTTAGCGGACTGTGAGTATCCTCTAGAAGTCCGGGTGCGACAAAACTGCCCCCGGCGGAGCCTCCGGTGGTTTCACCGGAGCCTCCGCTCCCCCCAGCGGAACCTCCGGTGGTTTCCACCGGAGCCTCCGCCCCTTGTCCACCAAACTAGGTAATTTCAGGCCCGCTGAACGAATATGAGCCAGCGGAGCCTCCGGTGGTGTTCCGGTGGACAGGAGCAGCGGAGCCTCCGGTGGATTCACCGGAGCCTCCGCCCAGCCAAATTTTTGCGCGCCAAGATTGTAAAAACACGAGCATTTCGATAGAAACATTAGTTTGGGCAAAGGAGGCCTGGGTTGGAAAATCGTCACTGATATACGAGAGACATTACTCGGAGGGGTTCGCAAGAAGCAATATAAAGGTAGAAGACCGAACCCGTACGAGTTGTCAAGACGGAGATATGATAGGCGTGAAAGATCCAAAACATACCAAAGGTCGGTGGCCGAAGCCACCATGTTTGAGTGTGTAACTTGGCACCGCGAAGATGTATCTTGGGTCCAAAATTACTACTCACAATTAAGCACAATAAGTCACAATTGACTAGATATGCAATGATGAATTGTTTTTCGCATAATAGGAGGAGTGCATATTCATGAGTTGAGTAGCGCTCCCCCTATGTCCATGCCTACATCTAAGCCTAATAGCATGCATAATGAGGGTAGATATGCAAGGTTTCAAGTGAAGTTGGAGGAATCTATGACATTTAGTTCATTTCTCAAAGCTCGAAATCTTGGTTCATCAAGGGCCTTCGTGAAGATATCGGCAAGTTGATCCGTCGTGGAGACATATGAGAGATCAATATCACCTTTCTCAACATGATCCCGAATGAAATGATGACGGATCTCAATGTGCTTCGTCTTGGAGTGAAGGACCGGGTTGTAGGCGATCTTGATAGCACTCTCATTGTCACAAAGAAGAGGCACCTTGTCAAAATGAATACCATAATCCTTCAAGGTTTGCCTCATCCATAGCAATTGGGCACAACAACTTGCCGCGGAGATATACTCGGCCTCGGTGGTGGAGAGAGCAATGCAATTTTGCTTCTTAGAAGACCAACATACCAAGGAGCGGTCAATGAATTGACAACCCTCGGACGTGGACTTCCTATCCGTCTTCTCTCCCGCATAATTCGCATCCGAGTATCCAATGAGCTGAAAGCTTGAACCCTTGGGGTACCAAAGACCGAAGTTTGGGGTATGAACTAGATATCGAAAGATTCGTTTCACAGCTTCCAAATGACTTTGCCTTGGGGAGGCTTGAAACCTTGCACATTTACCTACGCTATACATGATATCGGGTCTAGATGCACAAAGGTAGAGCAAAGAGCCAATCATGGAGCGGTATACCTTTTGATCTACCTCTTTACCATTGGGGTCGGGTTTCAAGTCGGTGGTCGTGGACATAGGAGTCTTCATAAGTTTGACATCATTCATATTAAACCTCTTGAGCATGTCTTGAGTGTATTTGGCTTGTTTAATGAAAGTCCCTTCATAATATTGATTTACTTCAAAGCCAAGGAAGAACTCCAACTCTCCCATCATAGACATCTCAAACCTATCGGTCATAAGCTTGCAAAAATCCTCATTGAACAAGGTGTTAGTAGACCCAAAAATGATGTCATCCACATAGAGTTGGCATATGAACAAGTCACCTCCAACCGTCTTGGTAAAGAGGATGGGATCGATTAAACCAACATTAAACCCGCGATCTACTAGAAACTCTTTAAGGTGCTCATACCACGCACGTGGAGCTTGTTTAAGTCCATAGAGGGCCTTATCAAGTTTATAGACATGATCGGGGTGGTTGGGATCCTCGAAACCCGGAGGTTGCTTGACATATACTAACTCATTAATGGGACCATTAAGGAAAGCACTTTTGACATCCATTTGTTGTAACTTGAAGTTATGATGAGATGCATAGGCAAGTAAGATGCGAATGGATTCAAGGCGAGTTACGGGAGCAAAGGTTTCACCGAAATCGATACCTTCGACTTGAGAAAAACCTTGGGCCACCAATCTTGCCTTGTTGCGAATGACAATGCCATCTTTGTCTTGCTTGTTCTTGAACACCCATTTGGTGCCAATGACATTTTTTGCAATCCTTGGGTCTTGGCACTAATTTCCACACTTTGTTGCGCTCGAAGTTATTGAGTTCATCATGCATGGCTTCAAGCCAATCTTGATCTTCGAGAGCTTCATATACCTTCTTGGGTTCAATGAAAGAGACAAAAGCATGAGCCTTGCTAAAATCCGCCAATTGCCTTCTAGTGACCACTCTTCCACGAACTTGACCAAGAATCTTGTCCTCCGTATGACCCGCTCGTTCAAGATTCTCTAGCCTTCTCTTTGCTCTTTGTGCTAGTATTTCCTCCAAAGATTACTTGGATATGGATTGAGAATCACCTTCTTCATCGGAGACATGTCCATATTCATTTTGTCCTTGATCAATGATGGGTGATTAATCACCACTAGGTTGAGCATTCTCAACAATGATAGAATCTTGATCATGATTTAGATGAGTTGCTTGGCCTTGTTCATTAGCTTGGCATTGATTGTTAGCTTGAGGGCTCGGTGCATCTTGTTGGATAGCTTGATCATCAATGGGTGTAGTCAATGGCTCCACTTGAGTGGGGCATAGTCCTTCTCCCTCTGTCATCCGGTAACCCTCAATGGGAATTATTTCACCAATACCCATTCTTCTTATGACGATGGGAGGAATTGCATCTCCTACAACACCATGATCTATACGCCCCCCTTGGGAGCCGCTGTCCTCATCAAACACTACGTCTATAGCTTCTTCAACTTGCCCGGTGGACTTGTTGTAGACTCTATAGGCGTGAGCATTTGTGGCATAGCCAACAAAGATACCCTCATAAGATCTAGTCTCAAATTTTGACAACCGCTTTCCTTTCTTGCGAATGAAGCACTTGCAACCGAAGACCTTGAAATAAGATACATCCGGTTTCTTTCCCGTGAGAATCTCATAGGGAGTCTTGTTCAAGATCTTGCGAAGATAGAGCCGGTTGGTAGCATGACAAGCGGTGGAGACGGCTTCGGCCCAAAAGTTATAGGGAGAAGAGAACTCCGCAATCATAGTTCTAGCCGCATCCATCAAAGTCCGGTTCTTTCTCTCCGCAACACCATTTTGTTGAGGGGTATAGGGAGTGGAATATTGATGAGCAATGCCTTCTTCACTAAGAAAACCCTCAACGGTGTAGTTCTTGAACTCCGAGCCATTATCACTCCGAATGGCCAATATGGTAGCATTGTGTTGGCGCTCCACTAGAGTGATGAACTCGATGACTCTATTTTGAGTTTCACTTTTCCTCTTGAAGAAATACACCCAACAATATCTTGAATAATCATCCACAATCACCAAGCAATACTTCTTTCCTCCGAGGCTATCATAGGATAGTGGGCCAAAGAGATCTAAGTGAATGAGCTCGAGAATTCTTGTGGTGGAGATAGTTGTCTTGGTTGGGTGTTGCTCTCCATGTTGCTTCCCAAAGGTACAAGATCTACACACACGATCTTTAGCAAACTTAGCTTTGGTTAGTCCTAGAACGTGATTGCCACTTTGGAGGTCATGTAACATTCTCATATTGGTGTGGGCTAGTCGGCGATGCCAAAGCCACCCCACATCAACTTTAGCCATTAGGCATGTCGCGACACACGTGTCTTCTTTAGAGAAGTCCACTACATACATGCCGTTCTCGACAAACCCAACAAAGGCTACTTTAAGAGAAGTCTCCCAAGTGACAATCACACTCTCTTTATTAAAGAACGAGGTAAAACCACAATTTGCAAGTTGAAGAACGGACATCAAGTTATAGCCAAGGGACTCAACAAGGAGAACATTCTCAATTGATAAATCATTTGAGATAGCTACCTTGCCTCGTCCCAATACCTTAAGCTCGGACTTGTCACCAATTGTAACGCAATTGAGATATGGTAAAGGAGGTTCAATATTACTTATTGCGTCATGGCTTCCGGTCATATGTTGGGATGCACCACTATCCACTGTCCATCTATTTGATCCGGAAGCGTTTCCCTACAAGAGATCAATTTCTTGATTTAGGTACCCATCCTTCAATGGGTCCTCTTTTGTTAGTCACAAGGGTCTTAGGAACCCAAATAGTCCAATGATAATCATCACCATAAGAAGTACCAACGTATTTAGCATAAACATGTCCATCTCTAGATTTCATAAGAACATAAGATGGGTTATATTTTCCGGCGAAATCATTATGAGTGATGCTCCCCCTAGAGGTATCACCACCCATAATGGCGTTGGTCTCCTTCTCTTTGGTCACCTCACCCTCTTTCACAAAGACAACATTTCGGGAGGGAGAGGTGACATTCTTGGATTTCTTCTTTGACTTGGAAACAAAGCCAAGTCCCTCTTTTCCTTTCTTGGAACCTTGAGAGCTTATTGCATCATTGAGAATTCTTTCCTTCCCTACAATGTTAGTTGTAGTAGAAGAGGTAGGCACAATAACAATGCTATTTGATGAAGATGCAACATGCTTATTAGATTGTTGAGCTAGAAGCTTGATTCGAGACTTGGCAAGTTTGTCATGAATTTCTTCGAGAGATGCAAACTCCCTTTTTAGTTTGTCATGCTCCTCGTCAAGTTTTTCGTGAGCTATTCCTAGCTTCAACTCTTCCTCTTCAAATTCTTTAAGTAAAACAAGAGATTTGGCATGTTCTTTCTTAAGCTTGGCAAGAGATTTTTCGTTATCTTTTCTAAGCTTTGAAACACTAATAGCATAAGTATCTTGTAGACTAGATAGTTTCTCTTCAAGAGAGGCTCCCATGGATCTCTCTTTTTCAAGAGCCTTGACGAGTTCTTCATCATGATTATCATTGCTACCGCCATGGTTCTCCAAGGTCATGATGATCTCCTCCTTCTCATCGATGAGGGAGTTAGCCTCATCAAGTTGCCTTAGGAGAGCTTTTACCTTTTCTTTAGTTTCACCTTCAAGACTACACAACCAAGATCCTAGGTTCTTGGCCTCCTCATCATCAACAATGTTTTCAACACAATCCAATAATGAGGGAGAGCTAGTGATAATAGACTTGGAGGTGGAGGATATTACCGCGGTGGCTTTTGCCATGAGACATGTAGGTCGGATCGATGCCTTCTCATTGGGAGATTCAAATAGAGAGACCGATGAAGAGGAAGTCGTAGCTATGGCGACGTGGGCAACACCTACGACTTCATCTTCTCTTTCATCTCCGGAGTAGTATGTTTCCAATGTGGGGCCTTCTTGAACATATAGAGCCCTTGGGACTCTTCTAGCGAGGTTCTTGTTTTGTGGAGCTTTGTTCTTGTCCTTGCGAACAAGCTTCCCTTCATTCTCTTCTCGTGGCTCAAAGGGACACTCTTTGACGAAGTGGTTTGCACTTCCACAATTGTAACATGTCCTTGGCCGCTCCCCTTTCTTCCTAAAGATCTTGTTCCTTGAAGGTCTAGGGGCACCGGCCTTGTGAGCCTCCCATCTCTTCCAATACCCTTGCATGGCAAGAGAAATACATTTGTGGGAACCCTTGTATGTATCTTCATAGTCCTCATCATCATCATCATCATCATCATCCACTTCTTCTATCTTGGCCATGGACTTAGACTTCAAGGCAAGGTTAGGAGACTTCCCATGGCCTCTTGAGCGAGCAAGAGCATCATCTGCGCTCTTGTGAGATAAGGATATGGCTATGAACTCACTAAGGACGCCAATGGAGTTGAGGGAGTTGTAGTCGGATCTTGTTCGAATGCTAGTGGAGAGATTCTTCTCAAAAGGAGTTATGGCCTTGACAAATTTCCTCTTGATCCACTCATCGGAGATTTTCTCTTTTCCAAAGTCCCTTAATTGATTGCCAAGGGTGACCACTCTTCTATATAGCTCCTCGGTACTTTCATCTTCAAGCATGACAAAGTTCTCAGACTTGTCAAGAGCAACATCATATTTGGATGATTGGATGCTTGCATTGCCTTGGAACAAGGAGTCAAGCTTATCCCAAGCTTCCTTGGTGGTCTTGATACCGCGAATGTGTTCAAGATGTTCTCTTGGGAGAGCCTTTTGGATAGTCACAAGAGCGGTCTTGTTGAGTTGAAATTCCACATCCTCTCTTGGAGTCAAGTTGTTCGGATCGTGAGGGTGGAATCCATGGAGAATGCTTCTCCACAAAGCGGTGCAAGATCCTGAAATGTGAGACTCCATATCGAACTTCCAAGAAGATAATTCGTTAGTGTTAAGCATGGGAGGAACTCCAACATTAACCATGTGTGGCATAGTGGCAATAGGGTGGATAGAATCATAATTGGGAGGTGGTGGAACTTTAGAGTGAGACCCCGAACCGTTAGCCGATTGAGACTTGGAGCCCTCGGAGCTCCCACCACTCTTAGCCTTTTTATCGGCTTTCGCTTTGGCTTTCTCCTTAGCTAAAGCGATGTTAGCTTCCATCTCGTCGATATCCGGAATGGATTCTTCGTCCGAGCTAACATTGTTGGTGGTGAGAGGTGGTTCCGTGGACTCCTTGGTTTTCCCCATCAGTGCCTCCATCATTTTCTTTATGCTAGAAACCTCCGAACTAACACTAGAGCTAACCTTAGATAGTTCGGTTTGGAGAACTCCAACCGTATCTTGTAGGTTAGATATAGTGTCGGCCATTTTGGAGATTTCCGCACTAGAACTTTCGGGGGCATTTTCATCGACCATTGTACTCTTGGGCGGTTAAGCCCTTAGTAAGAGCCGAGGCTCTGATACCAATTGAAAGTGCACTATGGTCAACTAGAGGGGGGTGAATAGGTTGACTACCAATTTTTCTTTTCTTTTCTTTTTAGTGAGGCTAAGCGAGATAAGATAATGTTCTCTAGATGTGTATCTAGGTAAGCAACCTATGTGAACAAGATAATATGTGCAACGGAAGTAAAACGTAAGGTAGTAAAGCAAACAACAAGTGTAAACAAGGAGACAAGGATATGATTCCCGTAGTTCCTTCTCAAAGAGAAGTACGTCTACGTTGGAGAGGTGGGGAGCCACCTAGGCGCTCCTCAATAGCACGGTTGTGCACACCTTGTTCTCCTTGAGCTTCCCCGGTGAGGGAGATTCTCGTTTCCACTATGAGGTCGACTTGAAGGCGTTGACCAAACCTTTACAAGGGCTCGAGGTCACTCCACAAGATGGATGGAGGCTCTCAAGCAATCCGTATCTTCTTGCAACAAGGTGGAAGCTACAAGCACAAGATCTACTAAGGTTTCTAGGCCTCAAGTAGGATTCTAGATCTACTAGGTTGTGGTGGATGGATTTGAGATTCCTTTGGTGGAAGTGTGGATCTAGGCCTCCTCTAGCTCTCCACCAAGTATGGGAGTGATTGGGTGGACGAAGTGGGAGATCTAGGCGGATGAAGCTTTCATTAATGGCTAGGAGAGAGAATGGGGGAAAGCTTGGCATTTAAGAGGTAGGGGAAGGGGTATTTATACCCCTTGCATTTAAGGGCCGTTGCAGTCCAGGAGCACCGGAGGCTCCGGTGGTTTCACCGGAGGCTCCGGTGGGCTTCATTTGCTGGCACAGTGGCGCATCACATTTGCGCACGCTTGCTGGACAACGTGGCGGAGGTACCGGTGGGTTTGGCGGAGGTTCCGCCCCACCGGAGGTGCACCGGAGGTTCCGGCGGAACCTCCGCACTCGCGCAACAGAGGGTGGTTTTGGCGGAGCCCCCACCGGACCCCATTTACACAGTGGCCAAGCTAGGCCACCGGAGGCTCCGGTGGAGCCTCCTCTCTGGTCCAACAGAACTCCGTTTGGGCGGAGCCTCCACCGGAGGCGCACCAGACCCTCTTGTGTGCACACGCCAGGTTTTGTAGGAGGCGGAGCCTCCGGTGGGAATGGCGGAGGTTCCGCCCCACCGGAGCCCCACCGGAGCTTCCGTCCGAGCCTCCGCAGTTGCGCTCCAGAAGGCGTTTTGGGCGGAGCCCACACCGGACCCCCACCGGATCCTGGGCGGAGCCTCCGGTGGATTCACCGGAGCCTCCACTCCTGTACAAAAGTACCTCCCTGGATTTCTTTCTCCTTGCTCTTTTCATCTAAAGCGAACGCTTGCCCCAAATAATTAGTGAACATAAATTGACCTAGGAATTTTCATTCATCGAACAAACATTAGATCAAAATAGATATGTTGTCATATAATTACCAAAACGGACGATGATCTTTCAGTAGGATGCTCTCTTTCGTGAGGCACGATGAAGGGGAGAATGTCAGGGCAACTGTCTACACCAGGACCGGGTGGATTATGATTCTGAATCTGCACATGGACTACCGTACCGATGAATTTCTTCGGGAGGTGGTTTCCAAATTTGGCAAACTCAGATCCTGGTGGAGGGAGGATGCTTCCCCTGTCCGTACATTGCTCAAGGTTACCTATGGAGGAGCTGCTGATATTCCTCGCTCGATTGTTATTCGTGAAGTTCAGAGATATGGAGGGCATGTGGTCTCCTGGACTTGCCATGTTTTTATTCTGAACAGTGATGCTGCTGACGCTCTTCCGGGGGATGAGGATCTTCCTCCTCCAGATGGCAACCCGCACCCTGCTTTTGGTGCACCTTCCGCACCTGTTCATGAGCCGTGGGTACCACCAGTTCATCCTAAACCACAACATGGTGGGTGGGGCAATTGGAACAACGAGGAACAGGGCAAGAATGAGGCACAGGAGGATCCTGTCGACCAGCCTCCGGAGCCGGAACAGGTACAATCTTCTGTATCTATTCAGTTCTCTGGTGCATAAATGGATTCGATGAATGCTGTCAGGGCAGAAGGTCCTGAACATTTTGTGGAGCTGCAGCAACAACTGGAACAAAACCAGTTGGCTATTGTTCCATTCGTTGCACCAGTCCCTGAGGATGTTGCAGCTCCGGATAACGAAGTTCAGACACTGCAAGTTCTCCTGCCTGATCCTGGGTTGGAGTGGTCCAGGTATTTTCTGGAACACAAAGCAAGGATTATGTTTGACAAGATATTTGAATTTATGTCCTCGCTGTTGCGCCTGGTGGAACTGCATCTCCTGCTGCTCCTACTCCTATGCTGTTGGAGCTTAGCTCTGTGACTCCTGAGCCTGCTGCATCCAAGAAAAGAGATAGGAAGGCTGCTACTCCTCTGGTCCTTGAGGAGCGTCGGGTGACGAGGAGCCTCGCCAAGAATGCTGGCTTCCGGGTTCTGCCTGGCTCTGACAAGCCGGAACCAAGGAAGAAAGCAAAGTCTTCTCATCCTCAGACTTCCTCGAATGGGGTGCCTCCGATCACTCCAATTGCTGTGTTGAGGAGGGCGGGAAAGATGCTGCAGATTGAAGACTCGGAATTAACTGTGGAGAAGCTTGAAGCTGCTCCAAAGAAGCCCACTAGCCCATCTAGTTCTGATGATTAGTGGGCCTTTGTCTTCTTTTCTGGGCCTTGTTGGTCCCTGGAGTGTCTGTTGGTCCTTTTTGCTACACTTTATTACGAGGGATGCATTTTGTACTGCTATCTGGACATGGTTGTTATTACTTGGTTATCTGTTATGTTGGTCATTTATGATTGCCAACAGGTTTATTACTTTTTCAATCTTCAATGGATAATACAACCTCTATGAAAATGGACTGGATTGTGTTTGATTGGAATGTGAGAGGACTAAATGATAAATCTAAAAGAGAAGCTGTCTATAATAAAATTGAGGAGAGCCAGGCTTCTGTTATTTGCCTCCAGGAAACTAAATGCCAGGATTTTGATCATTCAGTTATTAGGTCTTTTTGTCCTAAGAGGTTTGATCAATTTCTTTTCTCTCCTTCTGTTGGAGCCTCTAGGGGCTTAATTGTGCTCTGGAATAGTTCCATTTTCAATGGAGAATTACTGGAAGTTCATCGTTCTGCCATTCACATTAAATACACCTCAGTTCATAACTGTGTTTCTTGGTTCCTAGTGAATGTTTATGGCCCCTGTAAAGGAGTGGAAAGAGATGATTTTGTTAACTGGTTATATAATCTCTCTATCCCTATCCATCAGAACTGGATGATTCTTGGAGATTTTAATTTTATTAGATCTTTGGATAATAGAAATAAACCAGGGGCTGATCTTAATGATATTTTTATATTTAATGATGTCATTAGTCATCTGGGTTTATTGGAGTTGCCTGTTAAAGGTAGGAATTTCACTTGGTCTAATATGCAAAAGGATCCTCTTTTGGTCCAATTGGATTGGTTTTTTACATCTTGTCAATGGACATTGGATTTTCCCAATACTATGGTTTTTCCCATGTCCAAAATCACCTCTGACCATCTGCCATGTACTGTTAAAATTGGAACAAACATCCCGAAGGCTAAGATCTTTCGTTTTGAGAACCATTGGATTAATCAACCTGGCTTTCTAGACCTTGTGACAAAAATTTGGAATACCCCAGTCATGGCCAAATCAATTACTTCCAGAATCACTGCTAAATTAAAGAATCTTAGATATGCCCTTAAGGATTGGAGAAGTAATCTCTCTCAGTTGAAATTGATTATTGAGATGAGTAGCAAAGTGATTCTGTTTCTGGACCAGTTGGAAGATGAGAGGAATCTCAGTACTCCTGAGTTTAATTTCGGACTTATTGTTAAAAAGCACATCAAGAATTTGCTTGATTTGCAGTCTGATTACTGGAAGCAAAGATGTACCATTAGATGGGCCAAGCTCTCTGGTGAAAACACTAAATATTTCCATGCCAGAGCTACTGAGAGGTTTAGGCGAAATTCTATTCCCTCCATCTCGGATGCGTCCGGCAATTTGTTGGTGGATCATCACGACAAAGACGCTGCTTTTTGGTCCTGTTTCAAAAACAGAATGGGTGTCTCCTGTCCACCTGTTATTGATACTGATTTGTCTCAATTCCTGCCTGTGGTTGATGGATTAGAGGGCCTTGCTGATCCTTTTTATGTTGAAGAAATTGAGGGGGTTGTAAAACATCTTAAACCTGCTCAAGCACCTGGTCCAGACGGTTTCACGGGCCTTTTTATTAAACACTGTTGGAGTATTCTAAAAGAGGATTTTATCAAACTCTGCAATGAATTTCACGGTGCTAAGATTTCTTTGGAAAGTATTAATGGTTCTTTCATTACTTTAATTCCAAAGACACATTCTCCTGAGATAGTGAATGATTTTAGGCCTATTTCTCTGACCAACACTTGCCTTAAATTCATCACTAAGATTCTGGCTAATCGTTTCCAAGATAAAATTTCTAGATGCATCCATGCAAATAAATATGGGTTCATCAAGTCCAGAACTATTCAAGATTGCCTGGCATGGTGTTTTGAGTACATTTTTCAGTATAAGCAATCTAAACAGAAAGTGGTGGTTTTCAAGATTGATTTTGAGAAAGCTTTTGATACCATTGAGCACAATGCTATTCTCCAAATTCTGCGATTTAAGGGATTTCCTTCTTTAGTGATAAATTGGGTGAAGGAAATTCTATCCTCTGGATCTTCTTCTGTTCTGTTAAATGGAGTTCCTGGCAAACCTTTTGTCTGCAAAAGAGGAGTCAGGCAGGGTGATCCTTTGTCACCTATTCTCTATGTGCTGGGTGGGGATTTGTTGCAGAGTATCGTTAATCTGGCTCTAAGGGAGGGAAGTCTCCGTTTACCAATTCCCATTGGGGGAGATTTTCCTATTGTTCAATATGCTGATGACACTCTGGTCACCTTACCTGCTGATTCTGATCAATTATTGGTATTTAAAAATTTGCTCAACCTTTATGCTCAAATCACTGGGTTAAAGGTGAATTATAACAAGTCTTCCATGATACCAATTAATTTATCGCAGCAGGAAACTGTTGATTTGGCCTCTGTTTTGTATTGTAATGTGGCTTCTATGCCCTTCACATATTTGGGCTTTCCCATGGGAACAACTAAGCCCTCTATCAAAGATTTTGCACCACTCATTGGCAGAGTTGAGAGGAGACTTTCTGCTACAGTCTCCTTTCTTTCTTATGGGGATAGCTTGGTTCTGGTGAATTCGGTTCTGTCCCCTTTGCCCACTTATTATATGTGCACATTAGTAATACCTAAGGGTGTCATTGATGTCATTGATAAAGCAAGGAGGAGATGTTTATGGAGGAAGGACAAAAATAAGCAAAGAGTGAATTATTTGGCTGCTTGGGATATGGTATGTAATCCTAAAAGTAAAGGAGGCTTAGGGGTCATTAATCTTCAGATCCAAAATAGGGCTTTACTGCTGAAATTCCTGGCAAAATTCTATAACTCTATGGATATTCCTTGGGTTCATCTAGTCAGGAATGCTTATTATTTTCAGTCAGTTCCACATGCTGTGACCTCCTGTGGTTCATTCTGGTGGAGGGGTGTTATGCAATTGGCTGATACTTGGTGTTCTTTCTCTTGTTGCATTGTGGGGAATGGTTATACTGGGCTATTCTGGAAAGATTCTTGGATGGGGCAACCTTTGTCAGTAAAATTTCCGAGATTGTTCTCCTTTGCCAAGGACCCATTGTCATCAGTGAGTGATTTGAAACTGTTGACTGATCTCTCGGATGCTTTTCATTTGCCTCTTTCAAATGAAGCTTTCCTTGAGTTTACTGATCTGCAAGCTCTCTTGGATAATTTTCAAGTGAATGAACGTAATGATGTTTGGAAATGTAATTTTAGTAAAGGGGTTTATACTTCCAGCAAATTCTATCAGCTGCAGTTTGCTCAACTACCTGATGATGGGCCTGCCAAGTGGATATGGAAGTCCAAATGCATGTCAAAGCATAATTTTTTGCTTGGCTGGTTCTAAAAGATAGAATTAATACCAAGGACATGATCAAGAGAAGGAACTGGAAGATTGAGGGGACTGATTACTGTGTTCTTTGCTGTAACCATTGTCATGAGGACTGGATTCATTTGTTCTTCTAGTGTGTGTTTAGCTCACGGATTTGGAGTTACTTGCAAATCAGCTGGAGTGATAACACAGTCTTGCAGAATCTCTCCTTTGCAAAAAAGGCTTTCAAAGAACCTTGTTTCACTGAGGTAGTGATCCTTGCCTGTTGGAACATCTGGAAGCAAAGGAATGGAGTTATTTTCAAATCGGAAAGACACTCCTTTATGGGATGGAAAGTTGGTTTCTTGTTAGATCTTCTTATGCTTAAGCATAGGTTGAGTACTTCTTTGGCTGCGGATTTATCATCATGGATTAAGACCCTAACTTAGCTAGCTAGTGTTAGCTGGTGATAGACTGCCTTAGTCTATTTTCCTTAATGTATATTTGTACATAACTGTAACACTCTTTGATTGGCAATAAAGGGCTGTGGGGGACTCCCCTGCAGTATAAAATGTTTCAAAAAAAATACAAAACTATGGCAATTGGATTTACTCAAAAAGGAGTTGTATAACTAAAGTTATTAACAAAACAAGGATTATGAAGATCTGTGAATAGAAAGTTTGTGCACGTGTCAAAAGTAAAATTTTATTATTCCATTGTGTTCTACTCATTTTGTTGATTTCAGAAAGTACAAAATTATTGCAATTGGATCTACAGAACAAAAGTTAGTGAATTTACAAGTTTGATCAAGTTTTGTTTTTATAATAAAAGGCTCAATCCGGGGGAGATAAAATGGAGCCCTCTGATTGGTCCATACCGCTTCACGCGGATTGCGCTCATCGACTGCTAGATCTAAATAAATGTGTACGACTCAGATCAATTCGCTTAACTCTTCTAATAATAGCCTTAAGATCTAAATCTATGACCCAGGTCTAATTGATCCACAGTGGACGGTGAGGCTCGCTGAAAAAACACGCGCGCGACAGCGCCACGCTCGGGCACGCACAACGCGGTCAATCTACGGGCCAAGGGGATAAACGGGACTCACCACTATGACTGCTGCGTCGAGGAAAGCAGGGGTGGCGACGCGTCGTGTTTCGCCGGAGATTCCTCGCTGGAGAAGCGCTTGGCAGCGGGAAGCTCCTATCGATGATGGCGCCGTCGATCTAGGGGACAAGAGCAAAGTGGACCTTGTCAGAATGGTGCACGGTGATGAAATAAAGCGAAAGGGGGTGGATAGAGGGTCCGGGTTGGCCAGAGTTTGCTGGAATAGGTAGATCTAGCCAGCGGCAGTGACAGAAGAAGAGGGGTCCTCGCGGGCAGCCTCGGGGTTCTCCAGTGGAATGGATGGGGCAAAAGAGAGAGGAGAGGATGGGGTTTAAGTAGGACAGAGAGGGAAGAGAAACCACATCTTTAATCGCCAAATTGACATAAATCGGCCGTTTTCTTCCGTTACAGCTCGGGGTTGAAGACGATGCCACACTGGCTCTATCGTGTGGGTCTGTGGGCCTACCTGGCAGCGAGAGGGAGAGAGACGCATGCGCAGGCTGCTGTTGGGCTGCGGCTGCGCTGCGTTGGTGTGCTAGCTTGTTTTGCTCGCTCGAAAAGCTTGCTGGCTTGGCTTCTGGCTGGCTCAACAGGTTGGCTTTTTTTTGTCCGGTTTATTTTTCCTGTCTGTTTTAAATCAAAAGAACACCAAATTCATTAAAAAAAAATAACAGAAAAATTTATAAAATATGATTTGAAAAGCTTAAGACATAAGGAGTCTTTTGGTACTATACTTCCCAAAAATAAAATATTTCCTTATGGAGTGACTTGGTGATTTCAAAATTCCCTTTTATTCCTTACTATGGATAAATTGGTTTAGGGTTTTGGAAAAAGATAGAAGAAGAGGAAAAGATGCAATGCTACCATGATGCTTATGTATGCATGATATTGTTTTGAATTTTTGAAACTTGGGATGTTACGAAGGATTTCGACAAACTTTGCTGGAATGAATGAAAGTTTCTTCATCTTCTGTGTCCAATCCGAAGAATGAACATGATTTTGTATCAACCCTTTATCTTAGACGCGTGATTCCAGTGTGTTCTCATGTTCTCCCTTATCTAAGGATATTACGTTGTAGTATCCAAGACAATCCTTCCATCCTGATATTCTGTTTGAAGTAAAGAATGAAAACTTGGTGTCACAAGTTGTTTAACTTTTTTCCAAAGGATTTAAGGTCTTTTGCAAAGTTCATATTTTAAATCCTTTCAAAATCAGTCGTCCACAAACTAGAAACCTTCTCCTATTCCTTCCACTACCTTGATGTGTCTCATGTTCGTTAACTCATGTATTTTGTGAAACTCTTTCCACGAGTTGGCCATGAGATACACGTTCTCCATAGAGATCAAACCTTCTAGATTTGTTACCTCTTATCAAAGGTGTAGCCAATCAATATATCATGATTCTACGGATCAACCTGTTACAGAAGAGAACCATAAGGTTTGAGAAGATCATTCAAACTAGCGTTCCTTCTTTCTTTATGCTATGCGGGGTAGATTTGTAATATCCCACTTTTTCTAAAATAGGGTTTGTGGTGTTGTGTTCATGTCATAGCATACATGAAAATTCCATCCAATTTGAATTTGAATTTTAATAAAACTTGCCCAAAAATCACTTAAAGTGATCAATGAAAATTTGAATTCAAAACAATTTCAAGTTTGGAAAACCAAAATATGGTGACATTGGAAATTCCATAAGGTTTCCAAAAAGTTTTTTTTGCAATTTTTATTCTTGCAAAAAGGCCCCCAAACATTCGAATTATTTTCTGCAAATTCCTAGAAGTCCAGGGTTTTATGGGGATTTTTAACTATTTTTCCTTTCTTCTTCCCTCCCGGAGAGAAGGAGCAACTCAGTGGCTGCCGCACCGCCACCGCTGACACCTCCTACTTTCTCTCCTATTTGCGTTGATAAGGACCTAGAAGATGCTGTGAAGCCTCCTCCTCACTCACTCTCGCCCTCGTAGTCCCCACCTCTCTGTGTAACTTCCCCAAGAGCAGCAACCCTAGCTTCCTACTGATCCTCCGTTGATGGTGCTCCGAAGCTCGCCCCATCGTTCTGACTACACGGGGAGGACCGCCGTCTCCTTCTTCCCCGCTTAGGTCGGGCGAATCGTGTCGTTCCCTCCACCTCCGACAGAAGTGCCACCACGCCATTGTCGGCATCTCCGACCTCACCTGAACCTCCCGCCACCCTTCTTGCAATCCTAGTGAGATGATGTACCTCTCGGTGCTCTTCAATCAACCCCTTCCCCTCCCTAGCTCGCTGCCGCCGTGCAACTTTCTCTACTGCCATGCGAACTGGCCTCAGGTGGTTCTTCGATGACCATACACTGGCGGCGCCGCCCGTAGATGGTTCGTCGTCGCCTCCCACGTCCAACGTGCACGCGCGCATGGCCCTGCGCGTCCTGGCTCGCCTCCGATGTGCGAAGCAGAGCTGTTGTGGCCGCCACTGACGTCATCCCGACATCATGGTGACGTCACCGCGGGTCCTGTCCGTCGGGATTTTTTTTAAATAATAAATTACTGACATATGGGCCCCACCCATAATAATTCGAGAAAAGGATTAAAATTGAAAAATAAATATCTTTATTCTATATTTCATAAAAATATGAAAAAAATATGGAAATGTTTGGAAAGATATGAACTTAATGAATATACTATTTTCAAACATGTTTGACAAACTTAAAAATATATGTATTTGAATTTGATTTAAAAACATTTAAAAATGGAGAAAATAACAATTTGTTCAATAAAATCAGAAAATTGCAAGTTTTATATCAAAATGCTCAGAAATCCAAATGCAACTCAATTTTGATGTTTTAAAACCCATTTGAGCACTTCAACTTTGACACCTTTTTAGAATGCCAATAATGCCCCTTCAAGTCCATCTCGGGGCCAATTTTGATAAAAATGCATTATTGCCATGCGAACCCTAACAACCCATTGAACATGTTTAGGGCTTTACTGGAGTGCATTAACTTTCTTATGCATACATATTGCGCATTGCATTGATGCCATATGTTTATTTTCCCTTTTTGGTATCTGCTTCTTATCGGTAGAATGCGACTCCGAAGAGAAGATCGACATCCCCATTGACAAATACTTGATCTTAACCGACAAGTCAATCACATTCTAGAAGAACCATTCTTTGGTTTTCTTATAAATAAGGCAAGCATAACCTCTTATCTTCTCAGATATGTTTTTGAACGACTTTTGATTCTTGTATAGTGCATTCGATTCCAAATTATTTGGTGTTAGTGAATAGAGTTCCCCTATATACTGCATAGCCTAGATATCCTGATCCACTGCTCCTATCCACCATAGCATTTGCTTGTGCGTACCACCATAGACTTATATCTTCTTTGCTTAGCCTTACATGTTTGTTTGGCTCTGCTTCATCCGGTTGATGAATCAGAGGCCACTTGGGAAGTGGTTGTTTGTCCTATACTTGCCAACCCTAGGATTAAGGTCTCGCCACGAAAACCAAGACTGAGCGTGCAACCACACACGCGAGCTAATGAACCTCGCTTGACTAACTAACTTGTTTGGCCGCATCCATGAGTCATGTAGTTTGAGCTTTTGATCTGCGTGTGAGTCAGAAAACGATTTGGATAAAACCTAGGGAGTGACCGGGATACAGGTGATGGACATACACAGATCTTGATCTTGACTCATAGAACATGTGGCGTCAGGAGGTGGCCAACTCTCTGTTGATGGGGTGGCCCTGTTTGGGTTGACTCATGGATGGGGTTATGCAAGGTAAAGGTTGGAGACAACCACCCTCTGACGCACTCCAAGGGAGAGCGTACATGCGACATTAAGAGTCAGAGGGTATGTGTAGGTAAAGTGTACATGCCTACAGAGCAATATTTTCGAAAAGTTGTGTCCATGGTTAAGGACAACTTGGTGGAATGCACGAGGTCATAGAAAACTTGAACGTGATGTAAAAGATGTTGAGAATGAATGAAGGGTGCCTCCTCGGAGATGCCGAGAGGGGTGATCCTTGTAGAATGAGATGTTGGGAAATGATATGGTGGAATGAAAAGATGATGATTTGAGTAGTTGAGTAGCTTTCTCATCTGTTTTGAAAATACTCCATGAGACATGCTATTCTTCCTCGATTTGAAAGAAAAGATTGCTTTAAGCAACTTAGCCTTCATAAAACCCTTTATGAAAATAACATATATATAATAGGCTAACTAAGTCTTGTTGAGTACCTCCCTTACTCAGGTTTGCTTAAATTTGGTTCAGGTGAAGTTCTCACTCCAGTGGTGGTTTTAACATGGACATCGACGAGTAGTTTGGGTTTCCCAGGTAGCATCCTGGAATCTATGGGTTGGGACGTCGCCTTATGTTGCGGCCTCTTAGGACTTTTGGTATCTTGATGGTTAGCAACATAATTTGCCTTCCGTTGTCTGATGTAATGTTGGGTCATGTAACATGTGTTTGTAAAGCTATAATCTAGTAATACTTGCTTTATACAACTTCATGTCTAGAGTTACTGCTTTGATTGGTTGTTGGTTTCGAGCTCATTGTTATACAATTTTGGCTATGCGTGTGTTGATTGTCGCTGTCGAGGGGTTGTGTGCCGATGATCCACTCTGAGCATGCATGCCGATGTTTACTCGGCCTAGGGCTGGTAACCCCAACAACCCTCTACATGTGTAGCACTTTCTATGACACATAACATCTCTGTATAAATTTGGCCCCATTCCGACAGTTTCAGATGACTCATGGATTCTTTGATATACATACTTGGTTATGACTAGCATGTACACGAGGAGCAGTAGTTCCAAAGTTATCCGGCCTGTGTATCGATGATTCCGGTCTATTTGCCATTGTGTATTACGACCGGGACTGGTAACCCCGAAGCCCTTGTGGTTCCATGACTAGGAGCGCATAACACTTATGTATACCTCTGGGTCCGGGGCCGCGACAGTTCATGGTATCAAAGCAGGACTGCCTGTAGGAAAACCTTACTGCTGGATCGATGTTGAGTGTAGTGATTGTGAAAACTATTTCTAAACTACAAATGAGTTGTGAAAACCTTCTTAGGATTCTTTTTACTCCGTATATGGTATCTCTCTAACTCTGGGCCATCTTACCTGGTTTGTTTTGATAAGGTTTTTCTATCTCTTATAGTCATTCAAAACCTGGGTGCCTTCTTTAGCAAGGACGTTTTCTACCCAATTTGACCTTGTGTTGAGTTTACACAGTCGTGTGTCTTCCTTACATCATTTTCTCTTGATTCAGTTGGAAGATTCCTTCCCATCATAATCTCTCAGAGTTGTGTGATCCTACATTCTCATGTTACGGAGTCTCAAATCCAAAACTTTAAGATTTCCTTTCATCTCGAATGTATCCTTTGTCTTTTTCTTAGATACTTCCGGAGCTATGCTCGGTTTTTTAAATATATTTTGTGATCGCTACTCGTAGTGCCCTTTACAACACTCATATAGTAGTTACTCCTTTGTCTGTGTTTTTAACCCTTGGAATTTAATCGAAGGTACCAGAATGTGCTTAATTGCGGTGGGTTGAATCATGTGGTATTATAATCATGTGATGCTCACACCATCAGTACATTATGATGACCTTTAACCCAATTTTCATTCTGTTGACCCTAAGGAACATCTTCTACCTCGGGATGGCTATGTAATCTCAATTCCAATAGCCATAGGTTTTCTCTTGGAATAAAAAAGGATCACAACAAGAGTTTTCTTTATGATTCCCACATATTTGTTATTGATTAAGATATACCAATCTTTTTAGCATGGGTTTTACAAAAGAGTAATACCCTGTGCATTCAACGTGATCTCAAGATTTCCCGGAGCATGTTCCTACTCTTTAGTTGCTTTTAGATCTTCCTCTGTTAATTGAAAACCAAGTTGCATACATGTGTTGGAGATCCAATGCATGTTTTTCTCGTGGTTTCTTAGAACATTCCACCTTGGAATGCCAGAAAGAAACTCCAGTATCTCATTCATCTCTATGACCAGGTCAAAGTTTTGCAATTCGTAGACGAAGAGGCTTCATCATCTCCCAGTATCTCACTCTTTTATATCAAGAGGTCATGCTCAGTTTCAAGATGTTATTGATGAAGTGATGCTTTTACACGTCTTCACTCCCCCTTCCTCCAAGATTGAATGCTCGAGAATGATGGGTGTGTGTATTGATATGTGTATAAGATATTCTCAGTAACTCTTTTGATTTGAAACATCTAAAGAAACATTTGTAACCTTCTTAGCACTATTGGTCACTCGGTCTCTACTTAAAGTTTGTTGTGTTACCAAATCCGTTCATTCTGGTGACATTCTCAATCAAAGAGTTAGGTTCATGTCAAAGCTCTCAAGACCATATCGGTTGCTTTGAAAAGCAAGATTCCTTTCGAACTCCGAGACATACCGGTGGGTTGTGATATTCTGGATGTCTTTCTAGAAGTATCACTAGGTTCTTACCTGACCATGATGTCTAGATAAGGGGTAATTTGAACTACTCCTTTCTCCAATAAACAGTGTTGGATACCCTGGACTAGTTGGTTGAGCTTAAATAACAATTTGGAGAGTTGAAAGACAATATCTCTGCCTAAAATTGTTCCTTTGCAATGGGATGTCTAGTTTCCTCATGTTTAAGCATGATAGTATCTCCTTCGTGGACATGTTATAATTCCATTTTTTATTTGAGCTGGGACATCGTCAAACCAAAATTAGATCCAAGGACTATCTTGATGGTGTTGTTACTCTTGTTGTTTTGCCTGAGTATACCTTCATGTTCTTTGGTCTGACCAATACTTTTGCCTTGTTCATGTATCATATGAATTCCTTTGCTTGGAGTATCTTGATAAGGTTGTTATCGAGCCCATCGATGACATTCCTATTCTCTCCAAGTTGCAAGAAGTTCATGTTGAAAAATTTCCACTAATGTTGGAAACTTTTGAGAACCATCTTTGTGTCACCACTAATATGTGTCCTGGATGTTCGAAGTAACTTACTCTGGTTCATGTGCTTATGCTGAAAGTTGTCGCCGTGGATCTGACTAAAGTTTTCTTGTTCCCTCGGGAATAATTCCAAGTCGGTTAGACATGTGTGAAATAATTCGAAGTTTTGTTTTCTTTGTTGTAGCTTTTGGTTGGATCCTAGCACTTTTATTTTGGGAGATACACGCTCCGTTTTCATTGCCTAGAACACTATAGTTTTCACTCTTATTGTTCTATGCGTGTTCAGTTTTTGCTAGTACTGCGTTTAGCTCTTGGTTTTCACTCAAATTTTGTTCAGAGCTTGTTGGTTTGCTTCGGTTATATTTGATTAGATCTCTACTCTTTGATGATTATTTTCTTTGAGAGTTGTTTCAAATAAGTTGATTGGTGTTGGAGAAGAGTAAATTGTGTCATGCTTATAGTGGTGCAATAGGAAGCTTGTTTTGACTGTGGAATAGGATTTGGCATGTCATGTTAGATGTTATTTTAATTGTGTGCTTAGTTATTTATGATGTATCATGACTAGTCTCAAATAGCCGAGAGTGCTTAATGTGACATTGAATTTTATCATGTGTTGTTCTCTCATATTGCATGGTATTGTGGCATTTCTCCTTTGAATGCTTTATCTGAATTGACTTGGCGCATGCTCACACCATGTTATGACTACAAAAGTAGTCACTTATAGCCTTGATGATCATTTAGTTTTTGATTTTTAATATCACTTCATGCTTTGATTAATGATGTTTTGTCGCTATGCATGATTATTACCGCTATTGCTCTCTTAGTTAGTCACTCCCAGTCTTTTGCTAGCCTACACTAGTACTGAGTATGAGCTCTACTCATGCATCCAACTCCCAAAAACCAAGGTTTGCCAAATGAGGCCACCATATCTACCTATATGTGGTATTTAACCGCCACTCCAAGTAAACTTCTCGTGTGCTATCTTTAAAACCTTCAAAATTATTAACCTATTTTGTGTTCCTGTTTTAGCTCACGAGGAAGTAGTTTAAAGTTAATTATGGTTTGTGTCAAGCAAAGTTCTTCTTCCTTATTTCACCCGATGAGTATGGAATTTGTGCTCATCTAAATTTGTAGAGAGCTGGTGCCAATTTATATAATAAAAAGGCACTTCCCCATGGTTTGATGAAAGCTGGTGGGTACCCGTCAACACGGCTAGCCCTGATTTGTAAAAGAAAGGTGGTGGTGGTGGTGGTGGGGGGGGGGGGAAGTTCCAACTAATAAAGCTAACGTAAACCGCTCTCAAAAGTTTAAACACTTTGCTTGTCATGGATTATGATAAGTTTTTCATTACCATTTGTTGACATACACATACACCTCTCTCAAAATTGTTTTCAATACCTCTATTTTATCAAATAAAAAGCTCTAGCACATGAGTAATACCTGCTTCCCTCTGCGAAGGGCCTTCCTTTTACATTTATGCTGAGTCTTCATCTTCTTACTTTATGCACCAACTAAGAGAGCATAGTTGTCATTCGGAGTGTAATGTGCATAGTCCCAAAATTTATTATTGATTGATTCATGATTGTGGTATTGCTTTCTCTCGAATTATTTGTATCTAGTCACCATTTAAACTTTGAAGGTGTCCTGGCATTTATGTTTTGCTACCGCATGAAGGACTAGCTAGATACCACTTTATTATGTTTTTCTTTATGATTGAAACAAACATATCACTTTCAATGTTTCATTATTTGTTTCCTTTTGTTTCTGTTTCTTTTCATGTGCAACATGGTTGCTAAGTTTACATTAGTTGAAATAATATTTATGATGCCTTTGTTAAAGTACTTTGATCTCAGCTTGTAATGCTTTTACATAACGTTGGTCAATATCTGTGTTGGCTTCATGTCACCTCAAAAATTATTTTGATATAACTTACCTACTCGAGGACGAGCATGAGTTAAGTTTGGGGATGCTGATACGTTACAAACGTATCTATAATTTTTGATGCTCCATGCTTATTTTCTACCCAATACCTTTTGTTTTCCACATGTTTTCTTCCGTTTTCCTTTGTTTTCCGGATGTTTTCACACACTAACCTATTAACAAGATGCCCTAGGCCAGTTGTCGTTCTTTTGCTGTTTTTCTATTTCAGAAAAGTTCTTAAGGAAATATTCGCAGAAAGGGCTAAAAATCCATGGAGATCATTTTTTTTACCGGGAACAAAGACAGAGTCCAAAGAAGAGCCGAGGGGTGCCAGGCGGCCACCGGGAGGGTGCCAGGCGCAGCCAAGGGGGGTCACGCCTGGTGGGCCCCTGGAGGACCTGGCCATCGCCTCTCGTCCCCTCTTCGCCCATAAATTGCCTTCGACCCTAAAAATCATGGGGACGGAGTTATTTTCCACAAAACATACAGAGAGGCGCCGTCACCTCGAAAGTCCAATCTAGGGATTCTAGAGTCCTGTTCTGGCACCCTGTCGAAGAGGGGGGGTCTTCACCGGAGGCCTCTACATCACTATGATCGCCTTCGGACAGATGCGTGAGTAATTCATCTCGGGACTACGGGTCCATAGCAGTAGCTATATGGTTGTTCTCTCCCCTATGCCTCCATGTTTCGAGTCTCGTGAGTTGTCTCACATGATCAAGACCACCGTTATGTAATTGTGCATGTTGTGTTTGCTGGGATCCGATGAACCATGAGATTATGATTATTTTGTTCATGTCAATATGAGATGCTTCACTTATATTTCTAGAGATTTTTAATCTTGTCTTGCAATGATCTCCGGTGTTTATGATTACATTGGCCATGTAGTTGTTTTCACCTCCAAGAGAGGGTTTATATGCTAGATAGTGTTTCATGCCTCCTTGTTGCCTGCGCTCGAGTGAATGAAACGTGCAGGGGGGAGGATGTGTTGTTTCCACTAGGGAGAAAACAGCGGTGCTCTTGTCTACAGATGAGAACCACTGCTTACATTACGTATTGTTCTTAATGCATTTGTATGTTGCACACATAGCAATCACTTCGTTGTTGCAACTTAATACCAAGGGATTTCATGGATAGCCTTCTTGAGGTGGACTTCTATATATGAATGCATGCTGGATAGTGGTCCATATGCCTTAACGTAATGCCTACAATGTTAGAACCCGTGAACTATATCTCGTCATAATACTATTGTTATACGTTCATGATTTGTCAATTGTCCAGCTGTAATTTATTCACCCAACATGTTTGTTTTCTTTGGAGAGACACCACTAGTGAACCTATGGCCTCCGGTCCTATTTTCCTCATATTGCAACCTTCTTTTAAGAACTTTTCATTATGGTTTCCTCGTTGTTCCGTTCTTACTTTTATTACTCTATAAGACTTTATACGTTTAATTCTCCTGTGTTCAGCAGGACCGGAAGATTGACAACCTTCCGGAAAGTTGGAGCAAGAGAGAGTTTGTGCTTGTGTGCAGGTTCCACGCTTGGTCTCGCGCCATTGATGCAAATAACCTTCTTCAATACTACGAAGTACACTAGACTACATCATACCTTCCGCTTGGGGTCTCCCAACAAGCGTGTGATCACGTCAACATCAATGCTCTCCTCCCAATCATAAGAACACGTTGACCCTTGCATACAAGTGATGAACATGGAATCCAATTGGTTTGACGGTGCTATAGTTGGAAGAGCACGATCTACCTTGATATTTTTATGAGGAATCACCCTAATAATCACGTCTTTTGTGCAATCAAAGGACATAAAGAAAACCGATATAACACACACAAGTGAAATAACTAGTGATGTAGTATAATATTCTTTCATCTCTAATGGATCATGCGTTGGTGGTGCCATGTCGAGGTTCAGGACAAGTGCAATCCTTCTCCTACCCATGATCGCCATGATCAAGTTTAGGATGGTTTGTTGGCTACAAAACAATGTTAGGTAAAGCATCTCAAATTTTAAAATCTCGAGACTCTACCACACCATGTTTCCTGCAAAATAGAGTTAGACGCCTCTAACATTTGTTTGCAACTTTTAGCGTGGTTATAGGATCTACGAAACAAATCGTTAAGTAACATACGCTTCATAAGGCATGATTATTCACGTTGCTAGATTGACATTGTGGGGTGATTGAGACATAAACATTACAAGAACATCTAGAGCCTCAATCTAAACTTATTCATAACCACGACCCCTGTGTGGATCCAATCCACATGCCCCTTCCACAATGCTGTTAAGGGGACCAACTATAAAAGGGACCCAAAGCTACTGAAGCACTTCTTCAGATTAAACGAGATATGGCAGGGGCAACTGGAACGTCCTGGGATTGCCAGAAGTTTGTGAAAAACTCCATATTCCATCGAAAACAAAACAACAAAGCTTTTTGGGAAGCAATCATAAATAATCTAAATGTTGGAGAACTTTCCAACATACCTGCACAAACTTATGCAATGCCCGCACTCACCGGTGCTCTAGATCAAATCTGGTACCTACACATAGACCGCTCTGATACCACTACCTGGTTGCGTGTACATGAATTTAAATTTTTCTCCATGCAAGCTATGCAACTGACAAGATCTATCTATGAAGATACAAGTGAATAACGATTCCTAGATCTAGTTCGAGACCATGTACTATACAAAGTAGAAGCGGAAGAGATGTCAGTGAAGATTTCGATGAAGTTTGTAGAAGATACTCACACACAAGCCTTTTGGTAAGAATATTGCCGACTCCCCGTATCCAGCACCTTGATTCAGCAGAGTGAGGCTCTCACATGTTACCCCTATGAGAGTTCGCACACATACACCGGGACCAGTTCTACAACACTTCGCCGTCCAGGACTAGATGCCACATGTGTATAAGAAGGTGGAGTTATCAACATATGAGAGAGAGATCAATTAGAAGGTAGATTTAATTCAGAGAGGACACCTCAAAACCCCAATTAGAAGAAACTCTAATTAGACCCTCTAATTTTACTGAAGAGAGAGACTTGAGAACCAATTGATATGATTTGCCTTGAGGCTTGGGGTCTTTTTATAGGTTGATGAGGGGACCTTCCTTGCGAGGGAGGAGTCCCTCCCCAATTCCACCAAGGTGGTGGCTGCACCGCCTTCCTAGGAGGAATCAGATTGGACTCCAACTCCTCCTCATTTTTCCTTTTTATTTTTCGCTTTTTGCTTTTATTTTTCCGTATTAAAGAAAACATGGGAAAATCAAGGAGGAGAAAAGCGCCTAGGTGTGGTACCCTGGGGCTCACCTGGCAACCCCCAAGTGATGGGTGCGGCCATAGGGGTAATCCTGCCCCCCTCCGGCACTTCTCCCTTTCTCGGTGTTTGCCTGAAACTCTTCTGGAACCCTGTGACCCCTATAGATAAAATCATCGACCTTATCTAACGACGTCAGAAATATATTTCCGACATCTGGGACATCTTATGCCCCCTGCACTTGCTCCGGAAAGCGTGCAACTCTATTTTTTATCTCAGAAAAACTCCGGAATAAATTTCGGCAGTAATAGAAAATGTGTCTCTATTACTCACTCTGGGATATCCAATGCCCATATTATAAATTATCTACGATATATATTATATATCTACCATCAGAAATACCGTTCCGATGATACTCCTTATTGATTCAGACCTACCAATATACACACAAATCAGACCTAACTTAAGTGTGTTACTCCTACAGGTCCGATAGTGTGTGGACATGAAACTGGATTTTTTTCCTTCTCAATAATCAATAGAGGGGCCATGGACACCCATATTGACTTCCACTCACTATGCCAAATACACTCTATGGAACCTATTGGTTATTATACAATAATCCTATTACTCGCGATACCGAATTTACCCAAGACTATGGATTCAAGTATTGTCGTGAAGCAATCTTTGGTTCACTATACCTTTGTCTATCTTGTTAACCGATAATATTCCTTTTCATAGTTACTGTATTATGATATCCCACGTGATATATCATCATCATGCATTGTCTGCAGAACATATGGATATCAAGAATACCGAGTGAGCCCATGCTTGTATCTCTCTTTTTACAAAGGAGTAATTCCCATCTCAGAAGATCGAGGTAAAATACCCCTTTAGAGTTACCTAGTGGCTACCGTTTTGTTCACCCAGTTTACGGTGTGACACTTGATGGTACCAAAGTAAAATCTCGAGAACATACAATCCCAATAACCTCATGGTAAAAGAATATGTTGTATAACCGTGGTGTGATATGTCACTAAGGACAAAATACATCGCAATGGAAACTCTTAGCATATCAACTACTAGGGTATAGTCAGTTATAGCATAACAATATGAATCATAATTCTGAAATATATATACAAATATTATTACTTTTATGGCATATATCCAAAACGCGGATGCCGCGGTACCCCGAGTTGTTCCGGTGCGACGGCATGGCAAGGGGGAGGCGCGACTGGCGGCGGGACGCTGAAGAGACGGGGGAAGAAGAGAAGACGTGCCGCGCGGGGTGGGGGGTGGGGAGGGAGGGGATGGGTTATCACGCGCGATGAAGGCCACACGACAAGAAACACACGAGTTGCCACTTTCTCCCGCTCGCGACGAAGTATTTCCCGCCTGCGCGGTTTTGACGCGACTGTTGGAACGACTCTCGCAGGTTTTCGCGCGTGAAGTCAGCGGTTTTTCGCGCACGGCGCGTTTTACAGCGGTTGTTGGAGTTGCTCTAACCACAAACCCGTAGCACCAACATATTCTTTCTCAAAAAAAGTTTATTTTTAGAAAAAACGTTATGCTAAAAGGACTTCTCCTGCAAAAAAAAATATAATTTCATGACGAAAATTTCATATTTAAAATACACGAATTCTAATTAATTGTTTCTGGATTTTTTTTGGAATAAACCATAATATTGTGTCCAGAAATACCGGGATTTGTTTTGGACATAATTCTCGGATTCGTGGACCATGGTGGCCGCAGCTCCCCGGCTGGAGCCCACAGTCCATCTTGCTGTTGAGACGTCAACAGCCCAGCCCAGCGCCTCCAGAGGGGTTAGAGCCGTTAGTCCCCGTCCGTCTACGGCGTCACGCACGCCCAACCCAAAACCCTCGCCTGGTTAGCTAGTTTTTCCCCGAGCGAAGAAACCAGGATGGCGGCGCAGCCGACGGCTAACCCGAGCGTCCGCCTCGGCTGGAAGGGCCCTGGCGCTCTAGCGTCCCCGTCGCGGTTGCCGCTGTCTCGCTTCGCCGCGGCCGCGCTCCCGTTACACAGGTCGCCGCCAGTCTCTCTGATTACTCCCTTTTTAATTTACAGTCTATCGATCTGTGAGCTACTAAAATCGAAAACAGCATGAGAGTAGTCCAGTGCGAAATTCAGCTGAGGTCCAGGATTCGTTGGGTCATTTGTACTAGTCGGTGAGATTAGGTTGGGCGGATTACAGAATTAAAGATGAACGAGAACTGGATTAGTGTTCTCGTTCTAGACCTGAACTCAGAAGTCAGAATATTTAGTATTATTTAAATTGTGAATTTTAAATTAAGGATAATGAACGACGTGTTTGCTCTTTCTTTAGTTGGAAGAAAGCATGTGGAGTGCTGTTTGGCTGTAAAACTGTCTCAGTGTTAAGGCTGCCTTCTTTTTTTGGTTGTTAAGGAAGCATATTTTAGACTAGCAGTTTAGGAACTAGTACGAACTAGGCACTGTTGTGTTCGTTGATTGAGTCTGTATGTGAGTTGTCATCAGTCAGACTTTTGTGATTTCTTGGTTTCTGTTAATATAAATCAGAAGCATGGAAGCCTCTTGCTCGAAAAAAAGAAGAAACAAGTAGTAGTAAGAATGCCAGCATGTTTCCTGAGCCACATGCATCTTGGTAGGCAACTAAGGTTCCATTAGTCTTGGCAGTTTGCGCTTGTTTTATTCAAGAGTTCGTGTTTACAATGTTTCATATGTCCTACAGTATGTACATCTTCCTATCTTGATTATTCAGGAGGTTAATATGTGTAAATTCCTTCCATCGTTAGGACAGCGCATAGGCTTTAATCTCTTTTTTGTGCATTGGTTTAGCTCATTTATTCTCCCTATATGCTGATTTACTTCCAAAAGCAATACACTAATGCCAGAAAGTGCTTGTACAGGGTTAGTAGAGCAAAGTTTGCAGTTGCAGCCGTCACTATAGATGATTACCTTCCGATGCGAAGTACTGAAGTGAAAAATCGGTGACTTGTTTTCTAAAAGAAAGCCTTGTTTCTTGTTTATTCATTTTCATCATAGATTTGTTTGCAGTTTTTGGTCAACATGCCATTGAGCAGGCTGTTAAGTTTGTTGTATACCGTAGAGCTAACAACTATGAACACTCATCTAGTACCTAAGATTGTACCGACTCTATTAATTTGGTGTTTCCCACCTATGATTTCTCTACAGCCTCACTTTAAAATTTAGGATATCTTGGGAACTTCTGTTCCAATGTTTACTGTAGTAACTTTTAAAATCGTCATTCATTGAGTTAGGTAAAAAAGAGAAAGGTATTCTTACTTAGATTGATAGAGATTGTTACTTTGGCCCATTTCTAGATGACATATATGTACCTTTTACCAATTTTGCATGTTCTGCTCTAGAAAAAAATCAAATTCGCATGTACCCATCTCAAATGAACTATTAACAAGTCCAGGTCTAGCCCATGAATAATCCTGTAGCTAATAGAGACACATGATAATTCTTATTGTCTTCCTTTATTAAGTCAACTCTGTAAAACTAACCTAGTTTTGGTGAATTATCCCTTGTCTCGATAAAGTAGGCATTTGTTGTAGATAGGAGAAGAACTAAACAGTCTTGGCTGGAAAACGGTTTAATCTGTTAAATGTTTCGTTCATTCTGCTAAACAAAGTGATGCTAGTGTAGTGCTGGTGAATGAGTAACCGAGCGATGTTGTTGCTTAGTAGTCACATGCCTAACATGGACCGTACTGTTTGCACACAAGTATTTGTTGGCTTTGATACAGGTGTGCTGCTTATGTCTGATCTTTCTCTGTCTGATTTGCAGGACATCAGTAGATGGAATCAAAAGTGTTAGACTAATCACAGCGGTCAAAACCCCTTATTTGCCAGATGGAAGATTTGATCTTGAAGCATATGATTCTTTGATAAACACACAAATAAACGGTGGTGCCGAAGGTGTAATAGTTGGAGGAACAACAGGAGAAGGTCACCTTATGAGCTGGGATGAACATATCATGCTCATCGGGCATACTGTTAACTGCTTTGGAACCAACATCAAAGTGATCGGCAACACGGGAAGTAACTCAACTAGAGAAGCTGTTCATGCGACAGAGCAAGGATTTGCTGTTGGCATGCATGCAGCTCTCCATGTCAATCCTTACTATGGGAAGACCTCGACTGCAGGATTGATCGCTCATTTCAACGAGGTCCTCCCCATGGGCCCAACCATCATTTACAATGTGCCAGGCAGGACCGGTCAGGATATACCTCCTTCAGTCATTGAGGCGCTTTCAGGCCATCCAAACATGGCAGGAGTGAAGGAGTGTGTTGGGCATGAACGTGTCAAGTGCTACACTGACAAAGGTATAACAATATGGAGCGGCAATGATGACGAGTGCCATGATTCTCGGTGGAAATATGGTGGTACTGGAGTTATTTCTGTAGCTAGCAACCTTGTTCCGGGTCTCATGCACAGCCTCATGTTTGAAGGGGAGAACGCGGCGCTAAACGAGAAGCTACTGCCTCTGATGAAATGGTTGTTTTGCGAGCCTAATCCGATCGGTCTCAACACTGCCCTGGCTCAACTCGGTGTGGTGAGGCCTGTTTTCAGGTTGCCGTATGCTCCTCTTCCTCTTGAACGGAGGATCGAGTTTGTCCGGATCGTCGAAGCTATTGGACGGGAGCACTTTGTGGGACAGAAAGAGGCGCGGGTTCTCGATGATGATGATTTCGTGTTGATCAGTAGGTATTAAATAAGTAAGTTCAATGTGTGTGTTAAGAGCAGCGGTAGTGTCGCAGTGTCCTTTGCAGTTCTCCTTTCAGACACTTCATTTGTTCACCAATCATGTGTTGACCCTTTCTGTGATTGGAAGTTAATTTGGAACCCATTTGTTTTGTTTGCACCTTATAAATAATGTGCCAGTTCCGGTGAGAAATGAGAATAAGCTAAGAGATCGATGTACAGCTTTCTTGTGATCAGGGTCCATAAATATTACTGTATTCTTCTAAACTAGTATAGTAGAAATGCATATCGTACATAGTTATTTATACTGGCAAGCCATCGTCTCTTGAAAATGCTGTTTAATCATTCTGTTTTCTCCTCTTCGTCCTTGTCTGCGGAGTTGCTCTTGGTGATGGAGGACACGATGGAGAGCGGCGCCTGCTTGGCCCAGCGCTTGATGTCGTTAACCCGCTTGCTGGCCTTCCTCCCCTTGCCGTGCGGCCTGGCGGCGCCGTTCTGCCGGTCCTTTGTGATGGCGATGGCCAGGTCGTTGGGGAAGAGCGAGCGCCAGTAGAAGGCGTGCAGCAGCGTGGACACGAGCAGCAGCGACACCATCGTCGTCGACATGAGGGAGAGGCTCAGCGCGAGCGCTCTGGTGGTGAAGCACGGCACGGCCTCGGCGTACTTGACGGTGGCGAGCGAGGCCGTCGTCATGGGGAACGTGTAGGACCACCACGCGATGGAGAACCTGCAGTTATGACATGCGTCCACGGTCAGCGATCAGCCGCAGATCATGGGCACACAGGAGTAGTAGCGCTCTCACTTGAAGCCCCGGAAGAAGTTGATGCGCACGACGAGGGACATGTAGAGGAAGAGCGCCATGAAGAAGAAGGTCCGTGCGACGGCGTCGAAGCTGCCGTAGATGGCCGCCCAGGCGAGGCTGGCGGCGGAGGGCGTGGCGATGAACATGGAGTAGACCGGGTGCAGCTCCATGGGCAGCGCCTCGTTGGTGGGCAGCCGCTGGTAGAGCGTGACGAACACCACGATGTAGTGCGACACCCCGATCGCCCACAGGAACTTGCCGGCCTCCTCCCACCCGACCCTCGCCGCCAGGATGGCCCCCACGAAGTTGCCCACCACGGAGAGGTGGGACGACGGGTTGGCCACCTTGCACAGCCTCCGCTTGCCCCCCGACAGCCACTGCCCGTAGATCTTGAGCTCCAGCGCGAACAGCGGCGCGATGAAGGCGCACCACACCGCCGGGTGCAACGCGGCGGGCGCGAAGGCGCGCGGGAGGCCGATGGCGAGGAACATGGCGGCGATGGATGGCGTGAAGAAGAAGTTGACGCGCACCGGGTGGAAGAACTCGCGCCGGATGGCCTCGAAGTAGAAGATGCACTTGAGCGCGTAGGTGATGGACGTGGCCACCAGCACCGGCGGCCGCCAGCAGCCACACGGCGACGTTGATCATGGGCGTCACCCGCAGGAACCGCATCGCCGGGCTCGCCGCCAGCGCGCCCCACAGGATGGCCTGGCTTCCCAGGCCCAGGCACACGCCGAAGCAGCCGATCGGGAACCGCAGCAGGAACGGCCACACCTCGTCCTTGGGCAACAAAATGTCCTCGTAGTCCTACGCACAGTTAAGTTAATCAGCAACTGAATTTCTCCTACTATGATCCTCCATTCTTGCAGCACTTGTAAGAGTTGCAGCACACGTTGTATAAATAAATAAAATCGATGGATGGACGAACAACTTACGCGGACTTCGTCGAGCTCGGGGCCGCGGAGCGCGGCGAAGTAGCGGCCGGCGGGGACGCTCTTGTTGAGAGGGTCCACGTCGGGCCTGCCGGTGGACTGGCCCTCGACGTGGGCGAGGTCCACGTCCTCCAGCTCCTCCCTGATCCTCGACGGCAGCATCGAGGTCTGCTTGCTCAGCGTCGACTTGGTGCGGAACATGCTGAAGTCGCCCCCGCCGCCCCTGCGCGCCGCGCCGTCCGAGACGAGGCCGCCGCTGTGGTTGTGGAGCACGCCGAGGCTCTTGCCGCTGCGCGGGAGCGCGCGCTGCCCGCCCCTGCCGCCGTTCCTCCCGCCTCTCTCGATGCCCATCACCGCCACGCCGCTGCCCAGGGACACCTGCCGGCTGAACGCCCTCTGCGCCGGCGGCGGCCTCCGGTCGCTCCTAAGCGGCCCGCTCATCGCCGTCGGCCTCGCCTCCTGATCGGGCTGCGCTGCCGCGCGAATGTCCACCGCGTGATGCCCATGGCCCGTCGGCGGCGACGACGATGGCTCGGCTGCTGCCATGCCGCAGCTATGTGCGCGTACGTAGCTAATAGCTACTCTCACGAAATGTTGGCAGCGTTGCGCTCATCGCCGATATAAAAGCTCCGGGGTCGGGGAGGAGGATGTCAACGTGAGCGGTGCTTTCACGTGTGCCGTCACACGGGGAGGCCATTGCTGTCCAAGTGGTTGGTCGATGCCGAGGACATGGATCGCTAGCAGCCATGCCTTTGGCTCCAAAAAAGGAAGCCAATGGCCAAGTCACGAGCCGTGGAAACCACTGGCCGTGCTCCCACTAAAATCTGTGAAAAAAGTTCCGAGGTTTTGTAGCCACGACGATCATAGAGGTCTCAAGAGTGGCTGCCTACTGTTCGAGGCTGGCATTTCGGCAAAAGCTCACGGGTACGTTGCCGGATCGCGCCCCGTCCACGCAGCTCTGACCAAGCAAAGCGGCTAACCCGCTTCAGGAAGTACCCAGCAACCGCACACGAGCCCTCCCTTGGCATGTATCGACATAAGAGTTCAGAATGCATAAAAACATGTAGGCAAAACTTGGCAGATATGCTTGTCATTAAAAACAATAAGGTGGAATTGTACCATAACATCTGTATGTCTTTCGGCACACAAATCTGCTCAGTCATCTTCCAGCATGTCTGAATGGAGATGCATACATGTGGTGCTGCAGTACTTGTAGCTGTATCTGTGGAATGGCACTTTGCCCGCCAAGGACGAAAAGCAGCATGAACATGTATTAGCATCAGTTGCCGCTGCGGTCGTCTGTGTTGAGCTGCCTGCCGCTGCCGCCGCCCCTGATGTGCTGCCTGATTGAACTGCTAGAGCCGCAAATCTTCGTTCTGCTGCCGCTGCTCTTTTCTCTCTTTCGTCCGCTAGCTTCCGCTCTCGCTCCTCCTAAGTAACAGTAAATCAAGGTATATAAGTATGTATCGTGTACTCTTTTGAAATATTGAAGATATGCCGAGACTAAGATGTCTGCTCTTTCGAACATACCTGCATTGAAAGAGCAACAGCCTGGGGAGTCTTAAGTTTCAGGCCTGGCGCAGAAGCAGTAGCTTTGGCCATCGGCTCGCTGAAGTGCCTTTCACATCTTGCTGGGATTGTGATGCTAGCGCCTACAGTTTCAAAGGATTAAGTGACAGAAATAAGAAGCTAAACTAAAAACATGTCTACGAATGAATACATATAATGTCCATCAACCTATTTAAGAATAACGAAATATGGAAATCATTAATAACTAAATCAACACCGGCAAGCAAAGCACCATATTCAGGGAAGCCGTGGATGGTATTTGCAGCATTAAACAACAAATAGAGCGTTGCATTCATGTGCAACCAAAGTATGAGATATGCAGGCAATCAGATTTACTCACAGGCACAGCAATCATGATTATGCAACCATTACCCACCTTTTCCTTTTCCTTCTCCTTCTCCTTTTCCCTAGCTTTCTTTTGTTTCTTCAGTTCCTTCGCCCTGGCTTTCTTCTTGGCATCCTTCTCCGCCTAAAGTGCAACTAAGGGTCAATTTACACATCCATCTTCTGCCCCATTCAATAAGAACAAAGAAATCTTATTCAAAAACTCACCTGTTTCGCAGCTTGTGATTCTTCCATTTCCTTTGTTAATGCGCTAGGCACATCAGCAGCATGCCAGTCCCATTTGTCAAGATTGAGCGCCATAAATCTTCTGAATGTATTTCTGACTTCTTTGTCTGAAGCCACCAGGTAAGGCGTCTTTCCTCTTTCATCTTTGATGCAAGGATCCAAACCCTGCTCGAGCAATTCCAGAGTTTGCTCAACATTGCCAGCCTTTGCAGCCTCATGGAGAGGTGTTGTTGCATTATTTGACAGTGGTATGGTCATTGCTTCAGGTGAAGTCGATGAGTCCAAAATAGGTCCCTTGGGGGGCACGATTATTTCTTCCTTTGCGTCTGTACTTTGTTCAAAATTTGTGACATTCTCCACATGGGGTAAGACTTCACCCATGATGGAGCTTTCCGTCTCATAATAGAGCTGTGTTAGATTACTGTATACACGTTTTGCTTCTTTCAAGGTGGGCCGATGAACAGTCAAAGGGAGTGGACGAATATCACATGCTTGCAACACCGATTGAGCCTTATCCCCATCAAAGAGCATCTGCCGGTTCTTCGATGGAGCGTATATATAGGCACAAACACAAGCGTCAAAGTACGGCTTCCATGAAACTATTAATTCTTGAACTTCCTGCACTTAGACCAACAACAAAAAAGTAAAAGAAAGACATCATGAGCCAATGTGGAAATTAACTTGTGAACAGGTTCATCTACTATCCTAGGTTTCGAGTGAAAAAACACCAAAATAAATTTTGCTAGAAACTTCATATGACCTTTTTCAGCGCTGCTTCGTTATAGCGGCGAAGAGAAGAACCCGCTGAGTGTGCAACCTTTCCAGTGGCATCTTTTCCAGACTGCCTCTTTCCAGCCTTTGCTCTTACAACATACCTAACACATATAAAAATAGGAATTAATAGTTATTCCTAACATTAGGTCAGAAAAAGTATTGCCAATAAAAGGAATTACTTAAATAAACAAAACCAACTGAGACGCAACTATGCTGACTGAAAGAATGCAGATATTATGAAAGAAGAGCTTCCCATGGTTAATCAAAAGGGAATGCAAATGTTTCCTGACTATCTTGCTTAGTTCAGTAAAACTGTACAATATTTTATTTGTCACTCCCTCGTAACTACTTCTACGCTATTCACTTTGTAGGGACCTTTCCTACTGCTCCATCAATAAAACTAACTCTACCATTTTCTTCACAAATAATATATCATGCACAGAACAACAATGATGTAACACATGACCTGCGATCATATATACTGAATGTTGTTATATACTAAGACCTCAATGTTCTTTATCAAGTCAGTGTGTCATCGCGGTGATGTTCATAAAGAAAATATGGCTAAGAAGCATGAACAAAATTTGGAACATGCAATCTTGTTACCTATGAAATGTTTTGTTGGCTAATATTTTGTTTCCATCGAAAACACATCCAGCAAAATGTCCACCACTCGTTAGTATAATGATCCTTAAACGTGATGCATCGCGAGGTTCACATGCCAAATGCTTCACTCTACTTATCATCTCATCTTCATGCACAAATGATGCAGATCCATGACTTTCCATTGTTCCAGATTTGCAGTCAAAAAACGGTTCTTCATGTTCTTTGAACAGTACGCATCTCCAAAAAGAAACCGTGTCACCAGAATGACCACGGAAAAAAAGTTTCTTCCTGAATTCTTCCTTGCCTTTAACTGAGAGCCTATGATCTGATGCAGGTATATCCAGTTCGTCCTCTGAACCAGATACACTAGATACCTCCAAATCATCAAACAGAGAATCAGCATCAACGTTGTCTAAGTCTTCTTCCTTGATAATAGTTTTACCAGCGACATTCAACTTAACCTAACAGGATTTCCAAAAAAACAGATTCAATATGTTAATAAAAAACTATAAACATGTAGCATGTTTAGGTTTTCAGAACAATATGCTACACAAACACCCACAGTAATTGGACTCAATAAACAATAGAAGGAGAAGTTTTATGACTTTGTATCCAAAGTTCCACTAAGGATATAACCACTTTGCTCTGAAGTACATAGCAAGCAGAAATTTTTCCATAGAACCTTCAGAGCAACAAGATATTTTAAAAATAAAATTGCCCCTAAAGTTAAACTGTTGATTAAGAACAACTAAATACTAAACAGTTTAGTTAGTGAGTCACCAGAGATAGTAAAGTATAGATAATAACAGAAGGAAGAATGTGAACTGGACACACGGCATAAATATTTCTAGTCAGAAGGACATGAAAAGTGTTCTTCTTAGTGCACATTTCGGTGTTGATATGGGTGATGCCATGTGGATGTAACGTATGCATCAATGCAAAAGGAAGGGCGACGAGAGTGGACTGATATCCCTGAACTACATGAATTTGCTGGAAAACATCAACATGTAACCACCAAATTTTCCATGTCAAGTTTGTGGAGGCTATATTAGTTATATTATGTGATGGCTCCCAACTTATAGTTACTTATACAAATGATAGTATAATACTTGAGGCATAAGAGAAAAATATGCCAGCATTCGCAAATGTTCACTGTTACTAAGGAGTTTTCGCAGCACACCGCAGCCAAATACAGAAATTTTGAACTCATCCTCACAGAGGGTCTAGTTCTAAAATCTAGAACGGGAGCTCCATGCAAAGGTAATGTGTATGAGAGAGAGACTTCCAATTACCTATTCGTAGGTACCACTGAATGATTTGATAAAACTAAGAGGCTCAATTGACTACTAGCTGCCACATTATAGGCCGCTGTTGTTCTCAAATAAGTAAGTTAGCTCGACAGAACAGCACATACATAGTTGCAGGTCAGTATTTCCATCTAGTGAACATTGTGTCATAAGATCAGCGCTAACAACTAAAAAACATTTCAACTTTATATTCAGTCTCTCTCCCAACAGTATGTATTCCAATATTTAAAGGAAGATGCGATGTCAGATGAAGGAGAGGTAAGGATAGTTACGTTGAGGCGATGGAGATCGGACTTGAAGTGCTCGCGCTGCTCCTGAAGCGAATCAAACTCGGCACCGCAGGTGTTGCACGTCCACCGGAACCCCGCGGCTTCCGGCGGCTGCTGCGACGGCGCCGGTGCCGGTGCTGGTCGGGAAGGTTCGGACGGTTCCGCTGGGGAAGGGGCCAAGGCGGGGTGAGTACGGTGGAGTACGTACGAATCGAAGAAGTCCGGGGGGAGGTCGAAGAGCGAGCGAGGGGGCTTCTTCTCTGGCGTCGCCGCCGCCATCTGGGAGGACGAGGATGCCATGGATGATAGCTGTGGATCGGAGGTTTCGTGCCCGTGCCCGTGCCGTGCCCTGGGGTATTGTTAGGAGGCAGATCCGCTCCGGTCATCCAAAGGGTGTCGCACGACGGGTACACCGCAAGATCAGAAATCAACGTCCGAGAACACCACTAGTCAGTCTTCCATGTTTTTTTTTTTTGACAATAAATCAATACCATCATATAATATCGTAATGCAAAACAAACTAAAAGATCTCTAAAATACTACTTCCTCCATTCCAAGTTAAATGTCATGGATTTGTCAAGGATACATCTATATTTTGACAAATCCATGACATTTAATTTGGGACGGAGTGAGTAGTATCTTGTATTCTTTTCAAGGTTGTTGCGTAAAAAGGACACAGAGACCAAATAATAGACCCGTCACGAGTTTCTCTTTTTGAGCCGCAATGCAAAAGCTACATGCTCGATGCAAAATAATTAACCAACATCGCCAAAAGCGAAAACACCATAATTTCAGGGAATAGCAACCAAACCGTCTTGTCGACGTTACTAGACTTTTGAAGACGTAACATCCAAGACAAATATTGCGAGGAACATCCTCCTCGTGACAATCATGAGAGAAATTCCCGGTCAATATAACAAACTCAAGTACCAATGTACCATACATATAGGATTTTAATCTTCCAGCATGGAGATGTCGAAGAGAATTTGTTATAAATGATGTCATGTCCATAGATGTGAAGGACAAAAACATAATGACTACCAAAACCCTAACCTAACATATTGAAACACTACTTTTATTCAAAACTCCATTTACAGATCGGGTTTCAAGCTGCTATTTCCAAAGAATTTATTGGTTACCCCTAAGTGGAAGGGATCACGTGTCCCGTTAATAAGTATTTCCTAATCGAGAACCCAAGTTTTATCGAACCAGTAGGAACCAAATCGTTTTCAACTAATGATCAGCACCTGTCGGGGGGTTACCCCCGAGTAGGGTAAAGGCAAGTGGTAAAAGCAGCTAACAGAAGAGAGGTTTGGTCGAGTAGCCGACTACCCGGTACCCGCTACCCGGCAGACTGCTACTCGGTCTCACCTCAAGATGACCAGAAGGAGATATCAGTCAAGTTCTGTCCTTTCGAGTAGAGGAGTTGGCCCGAGTACAATTGGCGGGAACAATTGGCGGGAACCTACTCGGGCCAGAAAGTCAAAGGAGCCGTTCTGACACAGGATCCCGCGTATCCTGGGTCCGTACTTGGCAGCATTCGAACTACTGTTCATCTGGGACCGGCCTGCCTGACAGTGACAGCATGGAAGCAGGCCGTGGCAGGATAAGGGGGGCCTACTCTGTGCTTAGGTACAGTGATACCAGTCTGTCCCCTAGTTTTGCCCAACGACTTTCCAGATGAAGCCAAGGTTAGGAACCAAAGCTGTCAGCGGGAACCCGGAAGAAGGACGATGTGCACACAATGTCGACACTTGTCCATGTTTGGACGTATCCGGCTGGGCACCATGTATATAAGGTGCCCCGCCGCCTCCTGCGTGAAAAAGAGACACAGGATCGCGCATAAACCCTAGAAACCCTAAGTTCTTGACCTAGCTCTACTCGGAGAGAGAAGAGTCGCTACTCGGTAACGATATCCTTTGTACTGTGGCTACTCGGAGAAGCATCATAATACATACAGAGAGGCAGGAGTAGGGGTTTTACCTCCTCACGAGGGCCCTGAACCTGGGTAGATCGTGTTGTTTGCAGTGTTTACTTCGTACCTCACGCGGCTACTCGTCGCGTGATCCCTCCCCGGACACCTCCAGCGTCCTTCGTCCCCACATCTTTAGCCATCCCATGGCATCTGCCGTGACACCACCACGACAGTTGGCGCCCACCGTGGGGCAACCAGCGGCGCTGGCTGGAGTTTCTGTTCGGACGGGATCTTCTTCAGCGGAGCGCGTGGTCTGTGGCCTTGTCCACAGATTCGGCTCCTTCGACTTCGTCACCGACAACGCCGGCTGTTTCGGCGGCATGGCCATGCCTGAGGGCGGCTCGGTGATCTCCTTCGGCTCTCACCTCGTCTACGTCGCCACCGTCGCCAACCGCACGTACCCCGAGCTGGTGCAGGACGCGGAGGATCCTCCCGCGGTGATTGCTGCTCGCGGAAGGCCCGCATGCAGCTCTGCGAGCCGCGCTGAGGTGATGGTGACGGGTTTGGCGGCAAACACTGGCGCAGCTGCTACTGGCGCTGCGGCCGTCGTCGAGGAGACGGATGAACCGCCTGCTGGTGGCAGGACTCACCGGCCCTACGAGAGGGAGAACAACTTGCCGCCTTCCACCTCTACGGTCATCCCCGCGTCTGCTGCGCGAGCCGGTATGCCCACTCCTACCGACGTCGAGCTCCTAGCCGCGAGGGAGCAGCTCGAGCGGCAACGCCAGGAGCTGCTTGCCGAGCAGGCGGAGTTGGAGAAGATCAGGCTTGAGCTGAGTTTAGACCAGCTCGAGTACAACAAGGCTCACGGCTTCACGCCGGTCGCCAGGAGGCCTAGCAGGGTGGGCGCTACGCGGCGTAACTTGGGTGTCGAGATGGCAACGGTCGCGGAGGTGCCCGCTCAGTCCGCCACCGCGAACACCTTCACAAGGCCAAGGTACAGCACACCCGCCAAGACGCTCAGGGCTGCAGAGGCCGTGGCTGCCGAGTTGCCGCGCCTGGATGGAGAGGCGCGTCTCAGGCAGCAGGAGAGGCTCAACGAGTTGGTGTTGGAGGCCGCTAGGCAGAACGAGGAGTTCCGGAAGGCCAACCCGGGTGCTGGAGCTTCGCAGGTGGTTCACTCGCACGCGGCTAGATCCAACGATCAGGCCTCGTCTCCGCATCCTAGTCGCGAGAAGAGCCGCAGCGGGCGTTCGGGCAGAGACAGGCAAATGCAGGTGTATGACCCGGCTGCTGCCGCGAAACAGGTTGCTGTGCCGCAGCAGCCCGGGCAGGAACACAACGCTGCAAGAGCAGGCTCTCAAGCCCATCAAGCTCAAAGCCGTGCCCGAGAAGCCGCACGTCCGGGTTCTTCTCGGCAACCCGCAGCCCAGCCTACTCGGCAGAGGCAGCAGCCGCGTCCAGTGGCACCAGTCGCCAACCCGGTGGAACAGCCTGCAGCTGTGCAGGTGGATAGGTATGATGATGGCTACTCGGCTATGGAGATGGCTGGCTATGACATTCATGACCGTGTTGGCGAGCGCGTGTTGGCGCCTGGAGATGCAAGGCACCAGCTGGACCGTATCAGCTTGTCGGCGCGGCTAGAGAGCACGGGTCCTCCTGGCCCCGAGTGCTTTGGGCCGCGCATCATGAACGAGCCTTCCGTGAAGGGCTTCCAGCTTGCAAGGGGCACCAAGAGCTACAACGGCAGCACCAAGCCTGAAGATTGGCTCAATGACTATGTCACCGTGGTCCATATCGCGAATGGCAACATGAGATGGGCGGTGCGCTATGTGCCGCAGATGTTAGAGGGTCCAGCTCGCACTTGGCTCAACAACTTGCCCAAGAACAGCATCAACTGCTGGCTGGACTTCTCGGATGCCTTCATCAGCAACTTCACGAGCACGTACAAGAGGCCGAATAGGCCACAGCAGCTATCAGCTTGCAGGCAGCGAGAAGACGAGACAGACCGCGAGTACCTTACTCGGTGGAGCACGCTGAGGAACACCTGTGAGGGTGTGAATGAAGCACAGGCCATTACCTGGTTTGCGCAGGGTTGCCGACATGGCAGCATGCTTTGGCAGAGATTGCAGAGGGAGATGCCGAACACTCTGGCGGAGACCATCAAGATTGCGGATCAGTACGCACTCGGTGATCCTACTCAGCCATTGATGGACTCCTCTGAGCCGAGAAGAAACTTCAACAGCAGCAAGCGCAACGAGTTCCGCAACAAGCGCCGAGTAGATATTCGGTATGATCCTGAAGAGGTGAATGCAGTGAATGTCGGAGGCGGTGGTGGCCAAAGGCAGAAACCTGCTGGAGCCTACGGGCAGAACCAGAACCAGGGCCAGGGCAACAAGAAACCGTTCCGTACTGCTCAGTCGGGTAGCGGAAACTCCGAGCAGCCGAAGAAGTTTGTCTTTGATGACATGAAGGATGGCCCATGCAGCTTTCACACTCACCATCCCTCGAGGCCTGCTAACCACACTACTCGGTAGTGCGAATGGTGGGATGTGATCAAGAGTGACGGCCTGCCTCCTCCTCCTCCCCTGCCAGCCGCCAATGCTACTGTTCAGCCTACTCGCGCACCCGCAGCTCGGCCGCCAGTGTACCCGAGAAGAGAGAATGTGAACCAAGTGGCTTTAGGAGCCAACCAGAACTTCAACAACGAGAGATACCGCAACAACAACAACTACTACAACCGCAACAACAACAACAGAGGCAACAACAACAACTATCAGGGCAACAACAACAATGGCAACAATGGGGGCAATGGCTCCAACCAGTACCAAGAGCACCATGAGAGCTATATGATCTTCACTTCTGAGGCAGTCGACAAGCAATCACAGCACAGGCGGGCCATGGAGGTCAATGCAGTGATTCCTGCTGTTCCTCACTACATGTACTGGTGTGACCAGGAGATCAGGTGGACCCGAGCAGATCATCCCAAGGTGATGCCCAACCCGGGTACCTATGCCTTGGTGCTGGATCCTACTTTCCTGGGTCCCGAGAAGAATGTGAGGTTCAGCAAGGTGCTAATCGACAACGGCAGCAGCATCAACATTGTGTACAAGGACACACTCGAGAAGCTTGGCCTGGCCGAGAACATGATGCTGCCTAGCAAGACCACCTTCCATGGCATCGTGCCCGGGATCTCATGTAACCCGATTGGCCGAGTGTGGATTGATGTGCTATTCGGTACCCGGGAGAACTGTCGCACATAGCGCCTGCAGTTTGAAGTGGTGGATCATCAGAGCCCCTATCATGCTCTACTCGGCAGGCCTGCTCTGAGCAAGTTCATGGCCTCTACTCATGTGGCTTATCTGAAGATGAAGATCCCTGGTCCCAATGGCATCATCACTATCGCTGGCGACTACAAGAAGTCCATGGAGTGTGCCTCAGCTAGCTCCAAGCTGGCAGAGTCGATGGTGATCGAGGCCGAGAAGAAGAAGATGTACGAGGTGGTGGCCATGGCTCAGTCCGCACAAGCAGGCGCACAAGGTGTGCCGAGTACCCAGCATGGTACTGCTTTCCAAGCTGCCAAGGAGACCAAGACAGTCCAGGTCGACCCCGAGTTCCCCGACCGCGTAGCCATCATTGGTTCCGGGTTGGCGGAGAAATAGGAAAGCGAGCTCATCCACTTCCTCCGTGAGAATCGGGATGTATTCGCCTGGACTAATGAAGATCTACCAGGAGTCCCGAGGGAGTTGGTTGAGCACTCTTTGCATGTGCGTCCTGACGCCAAGCCGGTGAAGCAGGCTATGCGCCGTTTCGGAGATGAGAGAAGGAAGGCCATCGGTGACCAGATCACCAAGCTACTGATAAGTAACTTCATCATGGAGGTGCTGCATCCGGATTGGCTAGCCAACCCGGTCATGGTCGAGAAGAAGAAAGAGGATCCCAAGGCTGCCACTGCATGGCGCATGTGCGTCGACTACACCGACTTGAACAAGGCATGCCCCAAGGATCCTTTCCCGCTACCTCGCATCGATCAGGTGATCGATTCCACTGCTGGTTGTGAACTGTTGTCTTTCATAGATGCCTACTCTGGTTTCCACCAGATTGCACTCAACCCTGCTGATCAAATAAAGACTGCTTTCATTACCCCGTACGGGGCTTATTGCTATCGTGTCATGTGTTTTGGCTTGAGGAATGCAGGTGCAACCTATCAGAGATGCATGCAGAAATGCTTGCACGACCAGCTCGGCAAGAATGTGCAGGTGTACGTAGATGACATTGTCATCAAAACGAATAAAACACATACTCTGCTTGCCGACTTGGAGGAAACCTTTGCTAACCTACGCAAGTACAAAATGAAACTGAATCCGAGTAAGTGCACCTTTGGTGTACCGGCTGGAAAGCTACTCGGTTTTCTGGTTTCTAGTCGGGGCATTGAAGCCAATCCTTCTAAGATAAAAGCTATTGAGAGCATGTCTTTACCGAGATCACTGAAAGATGTGCAGAAGTTCACGGGTTGTCTGGCATCTCTGAGCCGTTTTCTGGGCCGAATGGGCGAGAAGGCTCTGCCTCTATATCAGCTGATGAAGAAAAGTGACAAGTTTGTCTGGACTCCGCAAGCGGATGTGGCATTCAATGAGCTGAAAGCAATGCTGGCTAGCGCTCCCGTCTTGGCTAGTCCGCTATCCAAAGAGCCTATGCTGTTGTACATTGCTGCGACTAACCGAGTAGTCAGCGTGGTGATAGTGGTGGAGCGAGAAGAAGAAGGCAAGAGTGTGCAGCGCCCAGTCTATTATCTCAGTGAAGTGCTGTCCAGCTCTAAGCAAAACTATCCGCACTACCAGAAGATGACATATGGTGTGTACCTGGGCGCCGGGAAGCTGAAACATTACTTCCAGGAGCACCCCATCACTGTTGTGAGTTCTGCTCCCATCTCGGATATCATGGGTAACAAGGAGGCGAGTGGCAGAGTAGCCAAGTGGGCAATCGAGCTAGCAGCATATGCTCCCGCGTATACGAGAAGAGAAGCAATCAAGTCTCAGGTCCTGGCGGAGTTTCTTGTGGACTGGGCCGAGATGCAGTATGAACCCCCTGCTCCAGTTTCCAACTATTGGAGGATGCATTTCGATGGCTCGAAAGTAAAGGAAGGCCTTGGTGCTGGTGTCGTGCTCACGTCACCCAAGCGAGATCAGCTCAAGTATGTGTTGCAGATTCATTTCAAGGCATCCAACAATGTAGCCGAGTACGAGGCGGTGGTGCATGGTTTGCGAGTAGCAAAGGAGGTTGGTGTGCAGCGCATTATATGCTATGGCGATTCAGATCTGGTGGTACAGCAAGTCTCGGGTACCTGGGATGCGTTGGATGCCAACATGGCATCGTATCGTTTCCTGGTGCAGTCTATGACTGGTTTCTTCGAGGGTTGTGAGTTCCAACACATTCACCGAGCAGAGAACGAAGCAGCAGACGAGCTATCCAAGTTGGGATCTTCTCGGCAGTCCATCCCGGCAGGGATTGCCTTGGAGCATTTGAGGAAGCCATCCATCAAGCCTTCCCCCAACTCGGAATCCATCTTTGTTCCTTCTCTGCCAAGTGAGGAATCTGACCCAATGGAGATTGACTGGGAGAGTGCTGCAGGGAACCCGGGGACTGCCACTCCTTACTCGGGGACTGCCATTCCCTACCCGGGGACTGCCACTCCTTACACGGGGACTGCCACTCCTTACTCGGGGACTGCCACTCCCTACTCGGGGGCTGCCACTCCTTACCCGGGGACTGCCACTCCGTACTCGGGGACTGCCGCCCTCAACCCAGAGGCTGTCGCATTCATTGAAGAAGTTCTCGCCAATCGGTCTGGGCTGCAAAGAAGCGCTCCTACTCCTCCTGTGCAACCGCAAGAGCCTGTCCCAATGGAACTGGACGAACCAGTGTTTCCCATACGGGAGACACCGAGTTGGGCTATGCCCATATTATCCTTTCTAAGGGACGGCACTTTACCTGAAGATGAGGTGACTGCAAGGCAGATTCAGAGAAGGTCCAAGGGCTACACTATAGTCCGAGATGTGCTGCACAAGAGAAGTGCCACTGGTGTGCTGCAACGTTGTGTGAGCCCGGAAGAGGGAGAAGAAATTCTGGTGGAGATACATCAAGGGGAATGTGGGCATCACGCCTCATCTCGGGCTTTGGTCAAGAAAGCTTTTCGGCATGGCTTCTACTGGCTCACTGCACTGCAGCAAGCTGAAGAGATTGTGAGGAAGTGCAACGGCTGCGAGATGTTCGCAAGTAAGATTCACATGCCCGCTTCCGAGTTGAAGACAATTCCTATCACATGGCCGTTTGCTGTTTGGTGCTTGGATATGGTTGGCCCCTTCAAGCCGGCTAAAGGCAATATGACACATATCTTGGTCATGGTGGACAAGTTCACCAAGTGGATTGAAGTGAAGCCTATTCGGAAGTGCGATGGGGTCACAGCTGTGAAGTTCGTGAAGGATGTGATCATGAGATATGGCTACCCGCACAGTATCATCACCGACAACGGCACCAACTTTGCAGAGGGGGCAATGGTGCGATTCTGCAGAGATAAGCATATCCGACTAGACGTTGCGTCACTCGTGCACCCTGCCTCCAATGGGCAAGTTGAGAGAGCAAATGGAATGGTACTGGCAGGCATAAAGCCAAGGCTGATTGAGCCATTGCTGAAAACACCTGGGTGTTGGCTAGAAGAGTTGCCAGCGGTGTTGTGGAGTCTAAGGACTACCCCTAACCGGTCAACCGGCTACACGCCATTCTTCTTGGTATACGGGGCTGAGGCCGTGTTGCCAATAGACTTAGAGCATGACTCCCCCGAGTATCCCTCTACACTGAGGTGGAGGCGAGAGAAGCTCGAGAAGACGACGTTGACCTGCTTGAAGAAGCAAGAGAGCTGACTCTGTCACGTTCGGCTATCTACCAGCAAAACCTGCGGCGTTATCATAGCCGAAAGGTGAACCCAAGGGTTTTCCGAGAAGGAGACATGGTCCTTAGGCTTGTGCAGCGCACAGCCGGGATGCACAAGCTGTCTCCTCCATGGGAAGGGCCCTTCATTGTGAGCAAAGCGCTGCACAATGATGCTTACTACCTTGTAGATGTGCGCCCATCGCAGGCGAACAGGGCAGATAAAGCTGGAGAGGAAACCAAGCGCCCTTGGAATGTAGCTCTACTTCGTCGTTTTCATTCGTAAGCAAAGATGTGTATGTACCCTCTTATCCGAGTTGAAATTCTACTCTGCAATCTGAAATCGTTCTCGGGGACTGCCCTCGTCCAAAATTGTTCTAAGTGTTTTTACTCGGCTTTACTGTTTTTCTACTCGGTTGCTTCACTTCGAAACTCATAAGAGTATTGAGTACTGTGTCTAAACCTATATGCCAACTCTTCGACTCTGCTGCTGTCCGAAACCCGGCTTCATGGCAAGCAAGAGAACAAGCAAAAGGTCACTGAGCACAAGAAAATCGCTAAGGAAGAAAGAGTGCAGGAACCGAGTAGATTGTTTGTTACTTTTGTTCCCTGTTTCGTCTTCTCGGCTAAGTGGTGGGCTGCGTTACCATGATTGTTTCTAGCGGCTAAGTATTTGCAGCCCTACTCCTTGATTCTTGTGACTCGAATACCAAAAAAGCAACAAGTTGCGGGTAGAGCAGAGATGAAAGATAGGGTGAATAAGAAATGCAACTCGGGGACTCGCATGGAAACGCAACTCGGCATTGAGCCAGTGTTGCTCAAATTGATTAATTTCGAAATAAACAAAGAGGGGATAAAAACTGCGTAGCAAGCATAAATAAGTCTGATACATATGCTCCCGGCATCCCGGGGATCTGATAAATGTGCAAGTGAAAAGTATGCAGGTAAAATCATGTGGAGGAGGCAGTGTTGTCAGTGCCGGCATTGGCTGCTGCATCTTCTGTGGTGGCCCTGGCTGCCGCATCCTCCTCGGCGCTGGCATGGGTGGCATCCGCATCCGACTGGACGGTGGCGGACTCGTCCATCTCGACGTCCTGCTCGGTGGCTGCCAGGTCAGAAGTGGCCGTGGCCACCGAGATGGGCCCTGGGGCTGTAGAGGAACCGGAAGCTCGGCTGGGGGCGAGTATTGTGTCGTCAAGAGCGGCTCCTGAAGAGGTGCCGAAGTCGAGTGGGGCGGTGTCGATGTGCTCGGCCTCCTCATCGCTACTCGAGACGGCCGTGCCCTTCCCCTTCCCGGCCTTGCTCCTGGGGGAATCGAAGAAACCCGACTCCAGATCAGAGTCTGTCTCCTCATCATCTTCCTCGTCCTCCTCCACCTCGGTGTCGGGCTCGGGGAGGCCGTCGATGTAGATCTCCGTCTCAGCGCACTCCGCCACTTCATACGCGATCAATTTGCGCGCGGCTACGCAGTCGGGGTCTGTCTCCCACTTGGAGTTGTCGCGCTTCCCGCGGATGAGTTGCATGTTAAGATTTTCGTACCAGGAGGCGATGCAGAGAAGCATCAAGTCCGCGCCTGCTCGAGCTCCAGAAGCACGCCACTTCTTCAACTCGGCCTTCACATTCTGCAGCTTGAGTGCGAGGCCCCGAATGGTTGTTGGCTCAGGTTCCTCAGGCCAGAAGAGCTTGTGAAGCTCAAAGCCCACGCGCACGAGGTCAGTACCAACGCCGGCTAGGCGTTCGAACTGGCCTCGCATCACCAGCATGCTGTCTTCTATTTCGGCCCTGGTGTCCTCTGGCTCGCCATTCGCAGCACGCGCTGCTTGGGCCTTGGCCAGAGCGGGCACACAGGAAGAAATAATGGCAGGAAAGATCTCTGGGAAAACAAGTAAGAAATTCAGAATCAGAGAAGAAAAGAATCGGGTAGAGGAAGAACCGAGAAGAAATTCGATCGAGAAGAGAAAGATGCAGGGAAGAGAAAGCGTACTCTTAAGCTCGATGCGCAGCGCCTGCAGCTGGGTCTTCCAGGATTCTTCATTGGATATGTGCTTATCCTGGATCTGGCGCAGAGTATCCATCTGCGCGAAAAGCCCAGCATTGGCCTTTGTCAGTACCTCGCACTCCTGCTTGAGGGTCTCGATTTTGGCGTTGAAGGTTGTTTCGGCTTTGGCTTTCTCGGCGATTGCTCTGTCCCTCTCGGCGCCAAGAGTGATAGCATCCTGGAGTGCCTTCCGCAGCTGGGTTTGCAGTTCCGCCACCTCTGTGGTGTGGTCCTTCACCAGCTCGACAGCCTGGTCGGACAGCTGCTTCTGCACCTCTTCTGGTTTGACGCAGTCTTGATGTTCTTCAACAAACAACTTATGATCTTCTGCGGAGAGACAAACAGGGTTAGCAGAGAAGCAGAGAAGAAACAGAAACATGATCAAGTCGGGTAGACCGCAACTCACCTTCTAACTTCTTGATGGTAGCCTCAGCGTTCTCCACAAACGCACGACACTTCTCGTGCTCCTCAGTTAAGGTTTTCAGGTTCTCTGCAGAGTAGGAATGGTTAGTGCAAAAGAAAGCAGAAGCGGGCGTAAACATAAAACGCAAGAACCGCGTAGCTAAAAGCGTACCTTCCACTTCAGACAGCCTCTGAGTGCTGTCTTTCGCATCCTTCTTGGCTGCCTCCGCAACTGCTTTCTCCCGTTCCAAAGCAGCAATTCGCCTCCTGGCGATAGCATGATTCCAGAGCAGCACGCGGTATAGGTTGGTCCTCTTCAGAACGCTATCCTGAGAAGCGAGAAGAAAACAAGTTAGACGGAGCAGAAAAGATTCAACCCGAGTAGGAGGCTACTCGGAGAGTATCCCCCTACTCGGCCAGAATCTCGGGGACTGGGTGATGGTAAAGAAGAATGAAGGCGAATAGAAGAGAAGAAAAATTCAACTCGGAGAAGGACAAGTTGAAGCTTACTGCATAGGCTTGCTCGATGTCCTCGGCGTTCTTGCGGTGCAGGAACATCTTGGCAGCGAGAGTGGCGGTGTCGGTGGAGACGGTCATGGGCTTGTATCCCAGATCCACTTTGTTCCACTCGACGCGCATGTAGTCAATTGTGCCGAGACCAAGGCCGTGCCAGTTGTCCGTGCCGAGAACCTTGCTGTCCCATTTGGCGTCGATATAGCCAATGGTATCCAGCACCTGCTCGAGACTTTTCGTGGTTATCGTTGGATTTTGGACTCCCCGAGAAGCAATAGTGACGGACTGGTTCTGGTTTGGATCTGGGGGAGGGGAGTTCCTGGCTACGGCCTTTCGTCCCCTTAGAAGGGCAAGCTGCTTGTCCTGGGGAGAGAAGCCAATTGTGTTTTGCTGGCTAACCTGAACCATGTAATCCGGGAAGCAAGGTTGGCCAGCGGCGATGGCGGCGGCAGCGGTCGCAGTGGCAACCGGGCCGGACTCTCGAATCACCAGCGCTCCGCCCAAGGTTGGTGGCGGCATCTGATCTCTGGCCCGTTTCTTCGCCTTCTCTTTTTCGGCTCTCTGCTTCTCGGGATCTTCGAGCTTCTTTCCCTCAGCTCTCGCCTTCGCCTTCTCGGCGGCTTCCTTCTCGGCTGCCTCTTTCTCAGCCTCGGTCTTCTCGGCAGCCTCTTTCTCGGCTTCTGCCTTCTCGACGGTTTCCTTCTCGGCAATCCTCTTCTCGACTGCCTCCTTCAGGGCATCTAGGGCCTGTTGCCTGGCTGGGTTCTGGTTCTGTGGCACTGAGGAGGAAACTGGCGGTGTGGTGCCTTGAACGATTGGAGGCACCACGGAACCATCACCTTGCGCGGCATCGGGCTGGGCGCTAGTCGGTGCGGCGCCTGTGTGCGCGTCGCTCAGTGGATAGGCATGTGTGATGGTGGCCTCCGTGGCGGTGTCATCTTCTACCCGCTGCTCGGCAGCGGGATTCACTTGGTCTGCAGCATCTGTGGTGGGCCGCTCTTGCTCAGATTCTGGCCGCTCAAGGGCGGCGGTGTCCTGCATCTCCTGGTCCTGATTCTCCTCGGCATTGCTGGCCGGAGGAGAAGGCGCTCTTTCCTGATGAGCATCAGTGTCCCGTGCTGCTGACGATGCACGGTTCTGCTGTTCTGCTTCTGCTCCTTGGGTGTTGGTGGCGTTATCCTCCTCATCGTCGAGATTGATCAGAGGTACTGGTGGTTTCTTGGCCTGGTCGGGCGCAAGAACGGCATTCGCGTCCATGGGAGGTCTGCCGAGAAAGAAAGAATCAGAAATTAGAAAGAGATTGGGGAAAACAGCACAGCGTGAGAGGAGAGACGACCGAGAAGAAAACTCACGCAGTGGTGGAAGGGAGCTTTCGCCTCGGCTTCTTCGCGACCGCCTTGGTCGGCTTCTTCTTCTCGGCTGGCTTCTTCTTCTTGGCTGGAGGCTCTTGGACGTCACTGCCAGTCCGCTTGCGGGTGTTGGGGGCTGCGACGGATAGAGGTTTGACGACAAGGACCGCATCGTCCTCGTTCCCATCTTCATCCTCACCATCATTCTCCTCAGCGACCTCATCTTTGGATTCAAAAGATAAGAAGAAAATCAGGAACAACAAACAAGGGATTGACGGTTCTCGCAAACAAGCGAAGTGAGTACGTTGTTACCTTCGAATTCGTCTTCAGACCAATCGCGAAGAGACGGTTCGGCCTCGCGTTTCTCCGTCGTTGGGGAGCAAGGGAGATTGATCTGATCCGCGGCATCGAAGGAGGGCACATCGTCCTCCTCGCGATCGGCAGAGAAGTTGCCATCGAAGCGCTCGCAGCTTTCAATTTTCTGGCGAGTAAGGATCTGAAAAACAGAGAAGGGTCACAGATTAGCCGAGTATCAGGAAGGAATTCTACTCGGATAGGCGTGCAGACACAAAGCACACTGAGCCTAGGCAGCTCACTAATTGGTTCTACCCGGAAAGGCGTGCAGGCACAAAGCACACTAAGCCTAAGAATTGTCCCCGAGTAGGCTACCCGACAAGGCGTGCAAGCACTAAAGCACATTACGCTTAGGCGATTCGGCTAAGTATCCTACTCGGTGCAGAAGACAATGGCTACTCGCGGCAAGAAGAAGAATCATCTACTCGGAAAGCATATGCAGAAAACAGAGTAAGGAGGACGTACCCGCTCAATCGGCTTCGTGCGGCTATACGGGACGAACCCGTACTGCCAATTGTCGCCGAGGTAATTCATCAAGATGGCCCTTGCGTGCCCGGGAACGTCAATGTTGTCGATCTCGATGGTTGTCGTCCTGGTGCAGTCGCGGGGGCCTCCCATGTAGCACATGAGATGGCAGCGCTCCTGCAGAGGCAGCACTCGGCGCTGGATCCAGCAAGCCACCGGATCATCATTCTTGAGGCCTTGCTCTGTCAGCCAGCCAAGCCTCTTCTCTATCTCGATGGCGTTGTCGTCATTGGCGGGCTTCTCCTTCCAGTTCTTCCCGGTGGGAGCACGGAGGCTCCAGGCGGGAAGGTTGATCCTGTCATTTACCTGGGCTCCTTCGGCGGCGGGGATGTTCTTGACATAGAAGAACGTCTTCTGCCACAGTCGAACGGAGTCCAGCCCCTTGACACGGGGATGGTTCGTCATGGACCGCTGCACCATCATGGCGCAGCCGGTGTCGGTGGCGCGGCCGACGCCCGCGGTGTCCTTCTTCCCGGTGGTCTGCTGGCGGAGGTGGAAGTACCTCAGCCAGGTATCCGTCGTCGGGTGGATGCCGAGGAAGGCCTCGCACACCACGGCGTGGTAGGCGAGGAAGACGACGGCGTTCGGCGGCAGATGATGCATCTGAAGGCCGAAGTGGTCAAGAAACTTACGGAGGAACTCGGAGGCCGGCAGTCCGAAGCCGCGCTCGAAGTGCGACATGAACACGACGCGCTCACCCTCCCGCGGGGTTGGCACGACTTCATCGTCAGGCGCCCGGCACTCCACGCCGGGAGGAACTCTCCTGGTATTCACGAGCCAGGCGAAATCTTCGCTGGTGACGATTGAGCCCGCCCAGCCGGCTTTAGCCATCGTTGCAAGAAGGAGGAGTGGAAGAAATTGGACGGAATTGGTTGGGCGAATTGAGTCCGCGGCGGCGCGAAAGCTTGCGCGGCGGCGGAGAGCTCGGTGGCGGAGGAAAGCAGAGGACGAAAGAGGAATAGTGCAAGGGAAGGGGAAAAGGAAGTTACCGGCGGGGGTATTTATACCCTCTCCGCGGGTTTACCGTTACCATCGGCGTAGTGGGATCAATCGTGGCCATGATGGCTGTGTGGTGGGGCCTGTGGCCGGATAGAAACGCACGCAAGCGCGGAACGCGCGCGTAACGGCCACAGTGGATCCCACGGCCAAATCGTGGCCTATTATTACGATTGATGGGACATAACGAGCCGGTGGGCCCGCCCCGTGAAAATTGGGCGCGTGGCACGATGTGTCGTGGGCAGCGAAACGACAGGGTCGTGGATGCTTGACACGCGTCCGGCTGCGGCACGGACGGCTGGATGGTGCTCTGCGCCGCAACGGCTCAATTCAAGAAAATTCTCTAAGTCTTTTTACTCGGTTACAGAGTAGAGAGCAAGTGCTACTCGGAAGACAGGAGACAGAAGATACTTGTCAGAGTGCTACTCGGAGGCCGTTTACTCGGCATCTTGAGGTTCAAGGGCTATGAGGCAAAGATTGATTTTAAGCTGGCAGAGCCTAGTGAACGAGTTCGCAAGACTCAACCAGCTTCGGGGACTGCTGTCGGGGGGTTACCCCCGAGTAGGGTAAAGGCAAGTGGTAAAAGCAGCTAACAGAAGAGAGGTTTGGTCGAGTAGCCGACTACCCGGTACCCGCTACCCGGCAGACTGCTACTCGGTCTCACCTCAAGATGACCAGAAGGAGATATTAGTCAAGTTCTGTCCTTTCGAGTAGAGGAGTTGGCCCGAGTACAATTGGCGGGAACAATTGGCGGGAACCTACTCGGGCCAGAAAGTCAAAGGAGCCGTTCTGACACAGGATCCCGCGTATCCTGGGTCCGTACTTGGCAGCATTCGAACTACTGTTCATCTGGGACCGGCCTGCCTGACAGTGACAGCATGGAAGCAGGCCGTGGCAGGATAAGGGGGGCCTACTCTGTGCTTAGGTACAGTGATACCAGTCTGTCCCCTAGTTTTGCCCAACGACTTTCCAGATGAAGCCAAGGTTAGGAACCAAAGCTGTCAGCGGGAACCCGGAAGAAGGACGATGTGCACACAATGTCGACACTTGTCCATGTTTGGACGTATCCGGCTGGGCACCATGTATATAAGGTGCCCCGCCGCCTCCTGCGTGAAAAAGAGACACATGATCGCGCATAAACCCTAGAAACCCTAAGTTCTTGACCTAGCTCTACTCGGAGAGAGAAGAGTCGCTACTCGGTAACGATATCCTTTGTACTGTGGCTACTCGGAGAAGCATCATAATACATACAGAGAGGCAGGAGTAGGGGTTTTACCTCCTCACGAGGGCCCTGAACCTGGGTAGATCGTGTTGTTTGCAGTGTTTACTTCGTACCTCACGCGGCTACTCGTCGCGTGATCCCTCCCCGGACACCTCCAGCGTCCTTCGTCCCCACATCTTTAGCCATCCCATGGCATCTGCCGTGACACCACCACGACAGCACCTGCAAACAACCACTAAACAAACCTTATACCCAACGTTAGGGTCTCCAACAACTCTCATATTTGATGTGTTAGGGTTTCTTGAGAGGAGAGAAATAGGCGTTGGTGAAGTCGACGGCTAACAAGGAGATGGGCACAATTTACCTAGTTCAGGGCCCTCGCTGAGGTAAAACTCCTACCCTTGCCGTTCTGGATTGTATTGGTCTCGAGGTCACAAGATTGTCGTAATGGCTATGGTGTGCAAATTGGATCTGGCGATTCAGGTATGAGTATGAACATAAGTTCTCCTCGATGGTCCCTCCCAGCCTCTATATAGGAGACTAGGTCCCGGGTGCCATGACCGAGTCACTTACAAGTAGGGGTAAACCTAGATAGTTTCTATCTTGCGTCACACTTCAAGGAACTTGGACTTATTGTATATGCAACTTCGTGGGCTCCTGGGACTCTGATGGGCTATTGAGTGATCTAGCAGATGGGCCCCTGACCGGGTCACACCAAGTATACAACCAGTGGTACCTGACAGGTCATACTCATACCCACGTTAGTAATCCTCCGAGTGTCTAGCCGAATCGTATAGTCGGCTAGAGACTCAAAATTGGAGTTTAAGATAACATCAACTACTCCAAGATTCTTCATCTCAAAACAACGAGATAAGAATCCTTGACCACCTTAATAACATCAAAATTGGTCTCAAATATCAGTATATCGTCGACATACAAACACACAATTAATCCCTCGCCCCCACCATGGTGATGGTAAACATTTGTCTGCTTTGTTTACAACAAAACCTTTATCAGTCAAAATTCTCTCAAACTTTTCATGTCATTGCTTAAGAGTTTGCTTAAGGTCATACAACAACTTCAATAAATTACACACCTTTCCTTCCTAACCTAGTACTATAAAACCATCTGGCTGCTCCATGTAAATTTCCTCATCCAGCTCTCCACTAAGGAAAGTCGTCTTAACATCCATTTGATGAACGAGGGGACCATGTGAGGCATCCAATGAAAATAACACTCAAATAGTGGTCAGTCTAGCCACATGTGAGTAAGTATCATAGAAGTCTTCACCTTCCTTTTGGGTACCTCTTTTCCACAAGTCGCGCCTTGTACTTCTCAATACTACCACCAGGCCTAAGATTTATTTTGAACATCCACTTACATCCTACAGGTTTGCACCATAAGGGCGATCAATGATCTCCCAGATTTCATTAGCCAGGATGGAATCCATCTCGCTAAGGACAAGTTTCTTCCAGTAGTCAGCATTAGGAGATGCATAACCTTTTGAAATGGTCATGGGGGTTCCATCCACGAGGTACACAATAAAATCATCACCAAATGACTTTGCAGTTATCTATCTCTTTCTTCCGTTAGGAATTCCATTGTCATCCTCCTTAGTATTTTCGAGGTATTCTACCAAAATGGTGGGTTCGGGAATTGTAACTAAATCCTGACAAGATGAGCTAGGCATCCCATGATTCGATGATTTAGGCATATTATTCTTGAGAAAGATATCCTCCGAGAAAATCGCATCATTCGACTCCATGATTGTACCAACATGCATGTCCGATACCTCAGATTTTCACTATCAAGAATCTATATCCAATGGTACGAAATGCGTAGCTCAGAAGAACACATTCCACGGCTTTTGGTCCAAACTTGCGTTTCTTGGGAAACCTTTTCTTCTCCCATTTCTCAAATGGAGTTATTTCTTTGTTCTTTGTGGGAACTCAGTTTAATTAGGACATGACACATAGTTAATATCGCCTCCCCCGCCATGACTTGGAGAAATGTGTCTAACATGGTGTTAACCAAAACAGTTAGAGTACGATTATTTCTTTCAGCCCCCCTCCCCCATTTTACCGAGGTGAATAGGGATGCGTCTTCTCATGGATTATACCATGTGCCACAAAAAAAACTCAACGGAAAAATACTCTGCATCACGATTGGACCTAAGCTTTAAACATCTTGAAAAAGTTTAAAGCCTCATCTTTTGATTTCAAGAGATGCACATGAAAATAACGAGTGGAGTCATCAATCAACATCATGGAACATGTCTTTCCACCTTTAGTCAATAAGCCATTCATATCACAAAGATATGAATGTATGAGCTCAATAGGTGCCAAATCGCGTACCTCTAGGACTTGCGAGGTTGCTTTGCTTGCACACATACTTGACAGTAGTAAATCTTGGGATTAAATTCATTTTGGCTAGACGCACCATGCAACCAAAAATAACGTGACAAAGACGTGAATGCGAGAGATTTGATTCACAATTGGTGTAAACATGATTTACAATTTTATTATAAACATCTACCAAAGATAGGCAGAACAAACCTACGCACTCGTAGCCTCTACCAACAAAAGTTTCAAACTTTGACAACACAAATTTATTGGACTAAAAAACCAACTTGTAGTAATCTCGACACAAAAGAGATCCGCTAACAAGATTTTAATTAATGGAGGGCACATGATGAACGTTCTTCAGACGCATAATATTTCCCGAAGTAAATTTCACATTGCTGATCTACGCTATAGAATTTTAGAAAATTCCCTATGTTGTACGCCAAGATCATTATGCAGATAATAAGGCATGTCCATACATGCGAGGATCGGGATCACGACTCGTTGGGAAGCGAATTCGATATAGTCGTAGACGAGTTCGGAACAAACGTAGATCCTCACAACTAGGCCTAGTTGCAAGGATGTCGCTAAGTCTTTGATACATCATAAACGTATCCTTAATTTCTGATGTTCCATGTTGTTTTCATGACATATGCTACATATTTTCCTTACACTTTATGTCATTTGTATCGATTTTCCGGGACTAACCTATTGACAAGATACCATAGAGCCAGTTCCTGTTTTCTGCTGTTTTTAGTTTCAGAAAAGTTGTTCTGGAAATATTCTCGGGGAATTAGAAAATTTGAAGACCAAAAGTCTTAGAATTCCCGAAGGTTCCACGGAGTCCCGAATAGGCCCGGAGGGGGGCCACACCATAGGGCGGCGCCCCCTGGCCGCGCCTGGGGGTGGTGTGGGTCGCTCGGGCGCCCACCGCCATCGCCCTTTCGCCTATATTACCCTCTCAGATAGTTAACCATAGGGGGAGACCACTTTTTCATGAAAAACACCCGAGTCCGCCGTCACCCTAGAGTTCTGGAGTTCTCCCCGGCACCCTGCCGGGAGGGAAAATCATCACCGGAGGGCTCTACACCACCATGCCCGCCTTCGGAGTGATGCGTGAGTAGTTCATTCTTGGACTCTGGGTCCATAGCAGTAGCTAGATGGTTGTCCTCTCCTCTTTATGCCTCATGTTTAGATCTCGTGAGCTGCCTCACATGATCGAGATCATCTTATTGTAATGCTGCATGTTGTGTTTGCTGGGATCCGATGATTATTGAATGCTATGCCTTTTGATTATCAATCTATCATGTTGTCTTCATGTGTATGTTATTTATGATCTTACATGATCTCCGTTGTTAGTAAATGATCTGGCGAAGTAGATGCTAGTGACTCCAAGAGGGAGTATTTATGCTCGATAGTGGGTTCATGCCTCCTTTGCATCTGTGCGAGCGACAAAAACGTGATGGATGGAGGATGTGTTGTTGCCATTAGGGACAAAACAACGATGTTTACTCCGTTTACATTGTTTACATTACACACTTTGCTTACTATGATAATCTGTTGCTTTCAACTTAATACCCAACGTTTGTTCGGATGATATTCGGAGGGTGGATTATTAGTCATAGATGCAGTTGGATGACGATCTATGTATTTTGTTATAATGCTCGCGTGAATCTCATAGTAACCTTTATGTCATGCATGTTTCATTATCTTTAAATTGCCCAGCTGTAGTTTGTTCACCACACATGTTAGCTATCTTTTATGGAGAGACACCACTAGTGAACTATGGACCCCGGTCCATTTTCTCATACTGATAATACACACACTACTTCCGCTGTTTTCACATTGCTACTGTTGTTTTCATATTGTTCTCATACTGTTTACCACACCATAAATTTAACCTCTTTGTGGTCAGCAAAACCGGCGAGATTGACAACCTCACTGCTTCGTTGGGGGAAAAGTGAATTGATTGTGTTGTGTAGGTTCCACGTTATCGCTGAACCGGTAGTGCGTCCTGCCACCTCAGCTGCATCAACCTTTAGAAGTTGCTTGTCCTCCTACTGGTCGATTCAACCTTGGTTTATTTTCTGAGGGAAAAATTTCCGCTGCACTCTTTACAACCTTTCTCTTGGGGTTTACCAACGTCAGCTCTCATCAAACTTTCTGGCGCCGTTGCCGGGGAGGAAGAGAATTTCTTCAAGGGGAGTCTATCACTTCCAATCTCTTTACTTTGTTATTGTTTTTCTTAGTTTATTTTATTTTGTCTTGTTTGCTTCTCTTTATCAAAAGCACAAAAAAAATAGTTCTTATTCTAGTTGTTATTTTTATCCTATTTTAATATTGCTTTATCATGCTTGCTATCAATGTTTGATGTCTTTGAAACTAGATCTTATTGGCAAGGTGGGTTCACGGATGAAGAACAAAAATATTATAAGGAACATCTCTTGTCACAAAAAGGGATACACTTATGGGAGAAAATTAATAAATTGCATAACTATGCTAGAAACTTGTGCTCTACTTATAATGTTAATTATTGCTTTGATAAATCTTGTTACTGTAGGTATAAACACCTCCCTTTTCAATGTGAGTATAATGATAATGTTACCATTTCTTCTTATGTTAAGGGAAATTATGACTTTTATGACGTGGAACAAATTGATGAATTTATTGCTTGGAAGGGTGCATTCGAAGTTGCCTATTTGCTTGAAAATATTTATGATGCACCTTATAGATACGAGATTTATGCTATATTTGAATATTGCTTTTATAATTACAAGGACTGTAATTACTACATAATTAAATATCTGAATAGATTCTCTCCCCCAAAGGGAGAGACTAATGCCTTGCAGGAACCTATGAAAGAAGAAATTGCTGAATCTGGAAGCTCATTGGATAAAAAAGAGGAGGAGAGTGATGATCAAGAGGAGGAAGAATGGAGTAGCTACCGATGTCTACCTTCCAATGAGAGTAAATCTTTAACTCGTACCTTATTTGATTGCCCTCCGTTCTTACCAAAGGAGGATGAGTTTTATATTGATAATTGTGATGATCCTATTGATTCTTTTGAAATACCCCTTTTGATAGAGTTGATACTTTCTATACTTGTGACCTTGATACTACTATGAATGAAACTTGTGAGAAGGATATTGATACTGTTATTTATGATAATCCATGCTACTTTGATAAATCCTATGACAATCCTCTATTTATTCCAACTATTGATATGCATGATAATGAGGAAGTTTGTTTACAAAATTTATATGATAATGCTCTAGATGATGGTCCTATGTTACTTGATGTTATAAATTGTAATGCTACTGAAAATAGGATTGCTATAATGTGTCCTATACCTTTTAAGAGTGACAAATCATCTTGTTTTTCTATTGCTAAAAGTGGGAAAGAAGAGGTCTTTATTTTTAATTTTGATCCCACTATTTTTGAGCTTGATATGAATTGTGTGCTTTTAGACCATGACAAACATGATTTATGTGATAATTATGTTGTTGAGTTTGTTCATGATGCTGCTGAAAATTATTACGAGAGAGGAAAATTTGGTTGTAGGAATTTTCATGTTACTAAAACACCTCTCTTTTTGTTGAAAGTTTTGAAATTGCTCTTGTTCTACCTTCCCATGATTTCTAGTTTGAGCTTCTTTAATTTATTTATTTACAAGATTCTTATGCATAGGAAGTGGGTTAGACTTAAATTTGTTTTACACTTTCTTCTTGATGCTCTCTTTTGCTTAATTCATATTTCTTATGTGAGCATCTTCTTGCTTTCTCTGCTTAGCTAAAAGACGTTAAAGAAAAGCACTTCTTTGGAGATAACCCATGGTTTTATTTTTGCTTTGTTTTTCTCTGTTTTCTTTGAGTCAAGGGGTTGTATACTTCTCTAGAAACTCCTTTGTATCTTTATTTTCATGAATTAGTTGTGCCAAGTAAAGTTTCTAGCGAAAGTTGAAGTTGGTGTTGGATTTCTGCGCAGGAAACAGATTTCTGCTGTCCACTGTAAAAAAATCTTTTAAAATTTCAGAAAGATAAAAATGACCAGAAATTTTTTGTGCTTATTCCTCAGCTAATTTCGAAACTTTTTAGTTCTTTATGTTTTTCGATATGAGCAAATTAAGTGCCCCAAAAAAATTCGTCTTTATAGACTGTTCTGGTTTTGGCAGATTCTGCCATTTTTCTTGCATTTGCTCTTTTACGATGTCAAGTGGATTTCTTTTCTTCACAAAACATCATTGGCTGTAGCTTATGTTAAAAGTATCAATAGCACTTGTTCCCATGCAGAACCCATGATTTTTTTATTGTTGCGCTGACCCTCTAATGCGAATTACTTTTTGAGTGTGGTGCGAAGGAAGTTTTCAAGGGTTAAGAGAAGAGGGTGATATAATATGATCAAGAAGAGTGAAAGGTCAAAGCTTGGGGATGCCCCCCGTGGTTCATCCCAGAAAATTCTAAGAATACTCAAGCATCTAAGCTTGGGGATGCCCAAGACATCCCCTTCTTCATCAACAATTTATCGGGTCACTTCTAGTTCAACTATATTTTTATTCGGTCACATCATATGAAATTTACTTGGAGTGTCTGTTTATTTTTATTTTGTTTTACTTTGTTTTCTTTTGTTGTCCTTGATGCAATAATATAGTTGGAACCTAATATTCTTTGTGTGGGAGAGAGACACACTCCGCTTTTTCGTTTGAATACTCGTTATGCTCGTATTCTTAGTTTTTCTTCTAGGTGCTGCAAAATTCCTGTTTTTCTTGCATCTCTTATTCAGAGCTATTATTTTTAGTAGAGTTGTGTTAGTACTCTCTTGTTTCATTTCTGCATCTCTTGGAGAGTTTTTGTTTATTATAAAATGCTTAGTGTTGGAAAGCAGTAGTACAATTTTCGTGCTTATAATGGTGCAATTAGAAGCTTGTATAGACCGTGGCTAGACTTTTTCATGTCATGCTAGATGTTATTTTAATTCTAAAACCTAGTATTTATTTTTGTAGCATGATTTGTCTCAAATAGCTGAGAGTGTTTAATGTGCCTTTGAAAGAATCATGAGTTGTTCTTGTCATATTGAAGCATAAATTTGTGGTGTTCTCCTTTGAATATTTTATTTGGTTGACTTGGTGCATGCTCACACCATGTTTATGACTAAAAACCAGTCACTTATAGACTCTATGATCATTTAGTTTTTGAACTTGTAGTACCACTTATGCTTTGATTAATGATTTTTTTTGTCGATATGCATGATTATACCCATTATTGTTCTCTTGATTTGTCGCTCCCAGTCTTTTGCTAGCCTCCACCTATACTGAGTATGAGCTCTACTCGTGCATACGACTCCCAAAAACCAAAGTTTGCCAAATTTGTCCACCATACCTACCTACATGTGGTATTTAACTGCCACTCCAAAGTAAATTGCTCATGTGTTACCTTTAAAACCTTCAAAATTACTCATGTTTTGTGCTCCTGTTTTAGCCCATGAGGACGTAAATAGAGAATATTTATCTCACATTTTGATTGGACTTTCACACCCTAGACTAGTGGCTTCATCCACTTATCCAATTGATAGAAGAGCTGGCAGCGGGGTGCCCAGCCCCAAATTAATACAACAAATTCTCTTCACTATTTTTGCCCCAGATTTATTAGTCAAAGCATAATTGTGTAAACAAAAGAGAAAGAGGGATGACCTTCTACCAAGATGCGTCCTTCTAGGGAGCCCCTCTTGTGAACTCTAGTTGGCTTGTGACGTACTGTATTTTATTTTTATGATTCATTGACATAAGCATACACCTCTCTAAAAATTAGACACTCATGCATGGTATGTGATTGTTGGCAGGCACCCGAGGATTTGGGTAGCCATGGTTTGTGTAAGAAAGGTTGGGAGGGGTGTCAACCATTTTATGCCTCTGTTTAATAAAATAAAAAGCTCTAGCACATGATTGATCCCTGCTTCCCTCTGCGAAGGGCCTTTCTTTTACTTTTATGTTGAGTCTCCATCTTCTAACTTTATGCATAGTTGAGAGAGCATGGTTGCCATTCTGAGTTTAATGTGCATTTGTCCCAGAAACATTATTAATTGATTCATGATGTGTTATTGTTTATTCTCAAATTATTTTTTCTAGTCTCCCTCTTAAACTTTGCACGTTTCCTGGCATTTATATTCCCCCCCACTCGTAAGGACAAGCGAAATATCTTTGCTATGGTATCTTTATGCTTGAAACAAACATATAACTTTCGAGTGCATTATTATTCATGATCTTTTGTTTGTGTTACTTTTCATGATGCAAGGTGATTACTATGTTTCATTGTTAGAATTACATCTATCATGCTTGTGTTAAAGTTCTATGATCTCAGCTATGCTTATGCTTTTACAATTTAGATGATCAAGTTTATGTTGGTAGCATGTCACTTCAAAAATTATGTGTTTTTATCGTTTACCTACTCGAGGACGAGTAGGAATTAAGCTTGGGGATGTTGATACATCATAAAAGTATCCTTATTTTTTGATGTTCCATGTTGTTTTCATACCATGTGCTACATGCTTTCCTTACACTTTATGTCATTTTTATCGATTTCCCGGGACTAACCTATTGACAAGATGCCACAGAGCGAGTTCCTGTTTTCTGCTGTTTTTAGTTTCAGAAAAGTTGTTCTGGAAATATTCTCGGAATCGGAAAATTTGAAGCCTGGAAGTCCTAGAATTCCTGAAGGTTCCACGAAGTCCCAAAGAGTCCCAGAGGGGGGCCACACCATAGGGCGGTGCGCCCCCTGGCCGCGCCTGGGGGTGGTGTGGGCCCCTCGAGCGGCCACCGCCATCGCCCTTTCGCCTATATTACCCCCTCGGATAGTTAACCTTAGGGGAGACCACTTTTCCACGAAAAACACCCGAGGCCACCATCATCGTCAACCCGAGATCAGGAGGGTTCTGGAGTTCTCCCCGGCACCCTGCCGCGAGGGAAAATCATCACCGGAGGGCTCTACACTACCATGGCCGCCTCTGGAGTGATGCGTGAGTAGTTCATTCTTGGACTCCGGGTCCATAGAAAGTAGCTTGATGGTTGTCCTCTACTCTTTATGCCTCATGTTTAGATCTCGTGAGCTGCCTCACATGATCGAGATCATCTTATTGTAATGCTACATGTTGTGTTTGCTGGGATCCGATGATTATTGAATGCTATGCCTTTTGATTATCAATCTGTCATGTTGTCTTCATGTGTATGTTATTTATGATCTCGCATGCTCTCCGTTGTTAGTAGATGCTATGGCCAAGTACATGCTAGTGACTCCAAGAGGGAGTATTTATGCTCGATAGTGGGTTCATGCCTCCTTTGCTTCTGTGATCGAGTGACAGAAACGTGATGGATGGAGGATGTGTTGTTGCCATTAGGGAGAAAACAACGATGTTTACTCCGTTTACATTACACACTTTGCTTACTACGATAATCTGTTACTTTCAACTTAATACCCAACGTTTGTTCGGATGATATTCGGAGGGTGGATTATTAGTCATAGATGCAGTTGGATGACGATCTATGTATTTTGCTGTAATGCCCGCATGAATCTCATAGTAATCTTTATGTCATGCATGTTTCATTATCTATGAATTGCCCAGCTGTAATTTGTTCACCACGCATGTTAGCTACTCCCTCCAGTCCGATAAAAGTGTCGGGAGAATGAGCTGCTCTTAATACACAATCCTTTAAAGGTTACGACACATTTTTCGGACCAGAGGGGGTATCTTTTATGGAGAGACATCACTAGTGAACTGTGGACCCCGGTCCATTTTCTCATACTGATAATACACACACTGCTTCCACTGTTTTCACACTGCTTCCACTGTTTCCACACTACTATTGTTGTTTTCATATTGTTCTCATACTGTTTACCACACCATACGTTTAACCTCTTTGTGTTCAGCAAAACCGGTGAGATTGACAACCTCATTGCTTCATTAGGGCAAAGTGAGTTGATTGTGTTTTGTAGGTTCCACGTTGCTGCTGAACCGGTAGTGCGCCCTGCCACCTCAGCTGCATTAACCTTCAGAAGTTGCTTGTCCTCCTACTGGTCGATTCAACCTTGGTTTCTTTTCTGATGGAAAACTTGCCGCTGCACTCTTCACAATCTTTCTCTTGGGGTTTACCAACGCCAGCTCCCATCAGTCTTCCCTCGTAAAGGATCACACATGTAATCCCTCTTATGGTGTGCACGCGTATGCTCGTGTCAACCAGTCAGCGCTCCGCCGTCTAGGACTCGGCATCGACAAAGAGAGGCAGCCTTCCGGCGTTGCTAATTTGTAGCTCTAATCAACTGTGATTAGATCTATTATGAATCTGAAAGTTCTCAACACATGAGAGAGAAAGAAGAGATAATTGGAGCTAGGCATAATCAGGAGAGTATAACTCAAAACCCGATTAGAAGAGGCTCTAATTCACTAATTAGAGTCTATAGTTAGCTCCTCTAATTCTACTATACAGAGAGAGGCTTGAGAGCGAATTACGTGTTTTGATATGATCCTTGGGGTGCTTTATATAGTGGGAGGGAAGAGAGACTTCCAAAGAGGGAGGGAGGAGTCCTATATGGACTAGGAGGTGGTGGTCGGACCCTCCTCCTAGCTCCACTCGGATTGGGAGGTGGAGTGCTCCTCACCTCCTCGCTCCCTTCCTTTTTATTTTCCCCTATTTTTCTCTTATCCTTTTCTCTCCAATAAAATCCATAAAAATGCCGGGACAATGAGTACCAAATTGTGAGCCCAGTGGGGGCCACATGGAATCCCCTAAAATAGGGTTCGGCTATGAGGACGAAAACTGCCCCCTCCCGACACTTCTTCCTTATTTGGAAAGTCCTTGAAACTCCTCTAGAACCACTTGACCCTTGTAGATAAAATCATCAATATTATCTAACGATGTTAGAAACACATTTCTAACACCCCGGGACATCTCATGTACTCTGTTACCTCTCATATAAATTTTTCATTACACCGGCATAATTTCTCTCTTATAGTAACTTCCTCGAAACCACTCTGATTGACACCGGACTTGTTTCTATGACATCGTAATGACATCAAACATTTATAAAAACAATAACAACATATTATTTATCTTAATAAAAGGTTGGTACAGATTAAGTGTGTGACCCGTAAAGGCTCGATAACACACAGTCGTGTTCGGGAACTTACCGAACAATAACCAATAGCGGGACCGTGGACATCCATGATGGCTCCTATGTGTTCCCGAAGAATGAAGGAACCTTATAAGTTACTCATTGCACTTATTCCCTTGACATCATGAGGTGAAGATGTGATTTGGTCTGATCAAACTATTTGATCATAACACATAAAATTCGTTTACCGATATCGCTCTCTTTTCTCATTCATATCCACGATGACCCTGTGATAAATCACACTATGTCTGGCAAGACAATATGTCATCAGTGATACTGAGAGGGCCCAGAGAATGTATCTCTCTATCGTCTAGAGGACTTAAGTACTAGTCTTGAACGATCTCAGTTCCATTAGATTTTCTAGGTCATACCCAGATATCACCGTTATAATCCCCAGTTACGGCAACACGGTTGATGATGTCCAAAGTATAACTTTCGATCATGCAGTCACTAGATATTCTCATAGTATAGGAATTATAGTCAATGTTAACTTCATATGTATTTGCTAAAATACATTATGATTGTTTGGTCTCTTTTAGCAACAACATACACTTGGGTCAGTTCAGTACTATTGTTATCCTAACAATACACTCTTATGTTTTGCTAGACTTTTATCCAAGTCCATGATTAGGAAAATATGATCATCTCATAAACCATAAGCTAGTCTTAGAGACAAGATTACGAACTCTCGTTTGTTTTTATGTTTTCACACCCGCACAAGGATTTTTCTTTCAAAACTCACTTTTCAAGTGCTATAGAGGTTGTAGCATAATGACATAAACTTAATTCTGAACTTGGAGATAGAAAAATAACTGAATAATATTGTCTCTAACGAATACCTCCAACACACATAGACCGTACCAACACCATGAACAGAATCATGTTACATGTTCCCCATCAAGACAGAGAGAGTCCCTTCGAACGGATAAGAAGAAAACAAGGAGATATCAACACATACGTGTACATTGGCACACGTGTCAATCCACCAATCGGGAGAATGTCGTACTAAAAGGATAGTGGGAAATATACCGTGCCCAACATCCTTTATATCAATTTCCCCATTGACAGTGCTCCATTCTTCTCAACTTCGCGCAACTCATAACGTTTAGGGCATATCGGAGTCCAGTGATTCGGATTCCCATAGCAATGACATGATCCCTTCCTCTTCTTAAAGTTGGTAGATGATATTTTGCAAACGTATCTATAATTTTGGATTCTCCATGCTTGTTTTCTACCTAAAAGCATATTTCTTATCCCTATATGTTTTGTGTGTTAGTTAACAACACAAGCGATATTTAATTATATGTTAAGTGGTTCAGATCTTATAGGTACATCTTTCAAATCACCAAGCACCAAAAAGGTCGAAGGAAATCTCATATTTCTATCTCCTGATTTTGCAGGAAATTATGGCCTAGAAAGGCCGAATATTCCGGGGGCCGGATAATCCACCCCCCAGTACCAGAGGTGAAAAAACTGCTAGGAACTTGGGTGCGGGACTTGCAGAAGCCCACAGGATTTTTGGCTAGATTATTCATTGTCCAGAGGCCGGATATTTCGGGGGCCGGATAATCAGCCCCTAAAAGCTTGGTGAAGATCAGAGGATGTCTGGGGAAGTGCGGGGCTTGCAGAATCCCCCCGAAATTTTGGCCACATTATTCAACATCTAGTGGCCGGATATTCCGGGGCCAGATAATCCGCCCTAGAATCTCGAATAGTGAAAAAATTGGCTAAGGAAAAGGTGCGGGGCATGCAGAACCCTGCCGGAATTTTGGGCCGGATTATTTGGCCTGGGAGCTGGATAATCCCGGGGGCCGGATATTCCGCCCCATCTAGGGACGGATATTCTGCCCCAAAAATCCTACAACAACCATTTTTAAAGAGGGACTATAAATACCCCTCTCCTTCTTCAACTTTAAGTGAGTTCGTCCAGGCATTAAATGCAAATTATTGAGCTCACCAAATCCTAGATCTCCCAATCCCTCCACCCAAACTCGTGGATCTTTAGATTACTGAAGGATAAGGCCACGATCTACATCTTCACCAACCCGTTCTTCATTTCCCCCTCATTCACTTGAGCGAACCTAGTCTAGGGTTTCCTTGTGGATAAACTAGACCTCATTGCTACTCGTCTTGATTGTAGGTGATCCTTGGGAGCCCCCAATTCTTTTGTGGGTGTATGCCTCTTTGTCCTCCGATCTAGTGACAAAAACATGTGGGGAGGATGTGTTGTTGCCACTAGGGAGAAAACAATGGTGCTCTTGTCTACGGATAAGAACCACTACTTACATTATGTACTGTTCTTAATGAATTTTTCTGTTGCACACAAAGCAATCACTTCGTTGCTGCAACTTAATGCCAAGAGATTTGCTGGATAACTTTCTTGAGGTGTGATGCTCGTGGTACACACATTTGTTCGGAGACCCCAAGAGGAGGGTGTGATGAGCACAACGGTAGGTATTTCCCCTTAGTTAGGAACCAAGGTTATCAATCCAGTAGGAGAAAGAGGACCTTTGGAAGGTTGATGCCACTGACAGTGGTGCTGGCGCTTCACCGGTGTCAGCAACAACGTGGAACCTGCACACAACACAACCAAAATACTTTGCCCCAACGGTACAGTGAGGTTGTCAATCTCACCGGTCTTGCTGAAAACAAAGATTAGACGTATACTGTGGAAAATAGTGTATGCTTGCAGTAAGTAAAGATAGCAGGAAATAGTTGTGGTTTGTTTTAACAGTGTGGAAAATGGACCGGGGTTCATAGTTTCACTAGTGGTGTCTCTCTATAAAAGATAGCATGCTGGGTGAACAAATTACAACTGGGCAATTGACAAATAGAGTTTGCACCGTAGTGCAGAATATGACATGAAGATTACTATGATATTTAGTGCGGGCATTACAACAAGATACATAGACCGACATCCATCTGCATCTATGACTAATAATCCACCCCCAGGTTATCATCCAAACCCCCTTAGGTATTAAGTTGCAAGCAACATATAATTGCATTAAACAAAGTGTGTAACATAAGCAATGATTATGCACGCGGGCACTCTCACCGTTGTTTTCTCCCTAATGGAAACAACACATCCTCCCCCTTCACGTTTATGTCACTCGAGCAAGGCTAAAAGGAGGCATGAACCCACTATCGAGCATAAATACTCCCTCTTGGAGTCACTAGCAACTACTTGGCCAGAGTAACCACTAGCAACGGAAAACATGCAAGATCACAAATATCATATGCAAATAAAGACTATAATCAACTTGGCATAAGTTCAATATTCATCGGATCCCAGCAAACACAGCACAGAGAATTACATAAGATCAATCTCGATCATGATAGGCAAGTCACGAGATCTAAACATGGAGGCATATGAGGAGAAGACAACCATCTAGCTACAGCTACGAACCCGTAGTCCAAGGATGAACTAATCACGCATCACTCCGGAGGCAGGAATGGTGATGTAGAAGCCTCTGGTGATGATCTCCTCTCCGGTAGGGTGCCGGAATCAGCTTCAGAACCCCCCTGATCTAGGGTTGACGGTGACGGCGGCTGTGGAACTTTTCGGGGATTTTTGATCAGGTGTTTAGGGTTTTCCATCCGGGGGGCTTAAATAGGCGAAAGAGCAAAGGCGGTGGAGGCCAGGGGGCCCCACACCCATAGATGGCGCGGCCAAGGGGGGCCGCGCCAGCCTACGGTGTGCCCCCCTATTGACCGTCTCCGACTCCTCTTCGGTGTTCTGGATGCTTCCGGGGAAAATAGGAACTTCAGGCTTTGTGGGGTCCAATTCCAAGAATGTTTGCAGAACAACTTTTCTGAAATAAAAAACAGCAGAAAACAGGGAACTGGCACTTGGCATCTTGTTAATAGGTTAGTCCCGGAAAATGTATAAAAATGCTATAAATAAGGGAGAAAACAATTAGCAATTGGCAAAATATGATCATGGAGCATCAGAAATTATAGATACGTTGGAGACGTATCAAGCATCCCCAAGCTTAGTTCCTACTCGGCCTCGAGTAGGTAAATGTTAAAACACAATAATTTATGAGGTGACATGCTACTAGCATAAACTTGATCAATCTAACGTAAAAGCATATGCAAGCTGAGATCACAAAACTTTAAACACAAGCATGATAAATATTTTTTTTATAATAAAGCATATCAATTACTATGCATCACGAAGAGTAACTCAAATAAAGGATCATAAATAATAATGCAAAGAAAGGTAAATGTTTGTTTCAGGTATAGAGAAAGGATGGCAAAGTGATATTTTGATAGTCCTTAAGAGTGGGGCAAAACATAAATGCCAGGACACCTTCAAAGTTCATGAGGAAGACTAGAACAAATAATTTAAGAACAAATGATATCACATCATGAACAAACTATTGATGCTTATGGGACAAATGCACATGGAACCCAGAATGACACAAATGCTCTCTTAACTTTGCATAAATTAGAACATGGAGACTCAACATAAAAGTAAAAGAAAGGCCCTTCGCAGAGGGAAGCAGGGATCACTCATGTGCTAGAGATTTTTATTTTATTAAACAAAGGTATTAAAAGTTTGACACTCCTCCCATCCATCTGTCACAAACCATGACTAACTTAATCCTCGGGTGCCTGCCAACAATCACATACCGTGGAGGAGTGTCTATATTTTGGGAGATGTATGCTAATGTCAACGAATGGTAAACAGAAATACAGTACGTCACAAGACAACTGGATTCACAAGAGAGGCTCCCATGGTGAAGGACACAACTGGTGTAGAAGGTCATCCATCTTTCTCTTTTGTTTACACAATTTTGCTTTAACTGATAAATCATGGGCAAATATAGTGAAGAGAATTTTTTTGCATTAATTTGGGGCTGGGAACTCCACTGCCAGCTCTTCTATCATTTGGATAAGCGGATGAAGCCACTAGTACAGGGTGTGAAATCCAATCAACAAGTGAGATAAAGATTCTCTATTTACGTCCTCATGAGCAAAAACAGGAACATAAAGCAGGAGTAATTTTGAAGGTTTTAAAGGTAACACATGAGAAATTTACTTTGGAATAGCGGTTAAATACCACATGTTGGTAGGTATGGTGGACACAATGGGAAAAACGTTGGTTTAAAGGATTTTGGATGCACGAGTAGAGCTCATACTCAGTACAGGTGGAGGCTAGCAAAAGACTGGGAGCGACAAATCAAGAGAGCATAAGAGCCATAATCATGCATAGCGACATAAGCATCATTAATTAAAACATAAGCAATATCACAAGTTCAAAAACTAAGTGGTCATGGAGGCTATTAGTGACTAGTTTGTAGTCATAAACATGGTGTGAGCATGCGCCAAATTAACCAAATAAAACATTCGAAAGAGAATACCATATATTGATGCTTTACTATGACAAGAACAACTCATGAATCTTTCAATACATATTAAACACTCTCAACTATTTGAGGCTAATCATGCTACTCAATAACCACAAGGCTTTAAAACTAAAATAACATTTAGAATGGCATGAAAAAGTCCTAGCCACAGTCTATACAAGCTTCTACTAGTACTGTTATAAATTCTACTTCAAGCAGCAGTTTTCTTTCTCCCAACAAGCACAGTACAAAACATGCTTTAACAAAAATACTCTTTATGGTAAAGAAATAAAACATGAGATTACTAACATAGCACTACTAAAACTAACAACTCTAATAAGAGATGCATGCAAAACAGGAGCTAATTAAATGCAACGGCTAGACAGAAATTAAGAATATAACGTATTCTCATGAAAAAGCGGAGCGTGTCACTATCCAATAAAAGAATGCTGGGTTCCAACCAAGCTTGTTGAAAAATTAAAAACAAACTGAAAGTTAAAGCAAAAGCAAACTGAAAAAAAAGACGCTCCAAGCAAAGCACATAAGATGCGACCGAATAAAAATATAGTATCACTAGAAGTGACCTGATAATTTGTTGATGAAGACGGGGATGCCTTGGGCATCCCCAAGTTTAGACGCTTGAGTCTTCTTGTAATTTGCTTGGATGTACCACCGGGGCATCCCCAAGCTTAGGCTTTTCACTCTTCTTGATCACATCATATCATCCTCTTCTGTTGACCCTTGAAAACTTCCTTCACATCAAAATTCTCACAATCTTCATTAGCAACGTTAGTGCAATTGAAATAATAAATTAACATGGTTCAGTTTCAACACAATTCTAACACTCAAAAACACATTATATACTGTCACAACTTATTTCAAAACTCTTTTTCTCAAAATAAAACCAAAAGAAAGAGATTAAGATGCAAATGCGATAAATGGCAGAAATCTGTCAAAATAGAACAGGAGGTAAAGATCGATTTTTTAAAAAATCTCCTGTTGCTCAAATCAAAATGTGGTATTCTAAGAAAATTTGTGTATATAACTCAGGATTAAGCACAAAAATCTCAGGTCATTTTGAATTTTCTGTGATTTTTAACGGAATTAAAAGTGGACAGCAGAAATCTGTTTCCTGCGCAGAAATCCGAAATATAGGCTCAACTTTCCACTAGAGGCTTTACTTGGCTAAAAAAAAAACTCAAAATAAAAGATACATCGGGGTTGCTAAGGAAATAGACAACACCCAGGTGCAAAGCACACCAAAGAAAACGAAAGAAAACAGGTTGAAAACAACGAAATAAAACGAGTTGTCTCCCGGTAGCGCTTTTCTTTAACGCCTTTCAGCTAGGCATAAAAAGGGAAACTCAAGTGTTTTCAAGTGAAGCATTCAAATCAAGATTTGGCAATTCTTTAATAATGCATTGTATTTTACCTAAGTGGGTTTCAGAGGCTCCTCTCTTAGTACTTTTAGGCTTACTATTTTCATCAAATAAATTCTCAAGAACAATCCAATCAAAATTATTTTCTTGGGCTTCGTGCAGTGCTACTAACTTAAACAGGATTGGTATTTTATCCTAGTTTTCATTATTAGATTCAGTTTTTTCTAGAGCACCAACAATGTCTACACATGAGTCAAGCATATTAAAACGATCAAAGACTTTTCTAGCTTCTATAGCAACATCCCCAAATTCTTTAAGCATAGTTTCTAAGATGAAGTTTCTTTTCTCAACATCTTCAATGTTATTCAAGTCGAGGAACATATGTTGCATTATGGGATGGAGGTTAACAAACCTAGCTCCTAGCATGTGAACTAAAGAAGTTGCAGCAGTCTCGTAATTGGGAGCAAATTCTACTATGGATTTTTCCTCAAAGTTATTATGCTTACTAACATGATCAAAGAATTCTTTAACAGTGTATTTTCCAAGTATAGAACCACTTCCTACCGGAAAATCTTTCAAGGTAAAGTTAGGGATCAACATGATGAGAAATAACAACGTAGAGACAAAAATAACAACTATGAAGTAAACTATTTTTTGTGTTTTCAATATAGAGAAGAAAAACAAAATAAAAACAAGACAATAAACAAAATAAAGAGGTTGAGAGTGAGAGAATCCCCTTGCCAGAAGACTTCCTTCTCCCCGGCAACAGCGCCAGAAAATATCCTTGATGCTCGTGATACACACGTTTGTTGGGAGACCCCAAGAGGAGGGTGTGATGAGCACAGCGGTAGGTATTTCCCCTTAGTTAGGAACTAAAGGTTATCAATCCAGTATGAGAAAGAGGACCTTCGGAAGGTTGATGCCACTGACGGTGGTGCTGGCGCTTCACCCGTGTCAGCAACAACATGGAACCTGCACACAACACAACCAAAATACTTTGCCCCAACGGTACATTGAGGTTGTCAATCTCACCGGTCTTGCTGAAAACAAAGATTAGACGTATAGTGTGGAAAATAGTGTATGCTTGCAGTAAGTAAAGAAAACATGAAATAGTTGTGGTTTGTTTTAACAGTGTGGAAAATGGACCGGGGTTCATAGTTTCACTAGTGGTGTCTCTCCATAAAAGATAGCATGCTGGGTTAACAAATTACAGTTGGGAATTGACAAATAGAGGTTGCACCATAGTGCACAGTATGACCTAAAGATTACTATGATATTTAGTGCGGGCATTACAACAAGATACATAGACCGACATCCATCTGCATCTATGACTAATAATCCACCCTCAGGTTATCATCCGAACTGTCACATCCCAATTTTGGAATACCTGAAAACACAGTTGTTTTGCTTTTTGCTTGACAAATAAACTTTGGTTGTGTTTGTTTGAGTGCAACTAAACAAACTTAAAAAGATAGCAAAGCAGTAAACTAAAAATATTCAACATATTGTTCCAATGACCTTGGCAATATTTTATAAAGTAAATATTGATCAAAGAGTTTTCCAAAACTATCTTATGAATCCCATACTTGTTGAATATTATTCCAAGGTCTAAATTAAGAAAGAGGAAACACTTAATAAATTTCCCTAGAAGAATATCAGGAAAAAGAGGCATTCTTAGATGCTTCACCAAAATCTTATCAAATGTTTTTCCAACCTTGCAAGATTAAAAACAAAAGTATTGGAGAGCATTGACTTGCTATCTCTAGTCACATAAATATTTTGGCAAAGAATTGTTAAAGAAAAGCCAAGTGCCTTATTAAATTGAATTTTCAATATTTTCAGAAACAGAAAACTCAAGCAAGTTACCATTGGAAACTTTCTCAAAATGATCTTAAATTGATACTAGTGCTTCCTTATATCAAATAAGGAACACACACACAAGAGGAGACCAAAAATTGAATCCATTAAAGTCCTGAAAACATTATTTTTCTCCACAGCAACATTTGGAATTTTGAACAAGTTTGTTCTACAAACCTTTTCGAAATGCCATGAAATAAATACCACATGCACTATATCATAAATAAGGATGAAAACCAAAAGGGCACAAGTTTTTGAATAATTTAAGTTGCCAAAAACCTCTGTTTTCTAGACAGCACCTTTTTGAAATTTGAACAAGTTTGTTCTATGAAGTAACTCAAAATGATTTGAATTTTCTACCACACAAGGAACACACCAAATAAGGAATGTGTGCCAAAAATTATCATTTTTTGGAAGCTCCTAAGTAGTCTAATAAATTCAATGTACATTTATGTCAGAATTGAAATTTGAACAACTTTGAACTATCAAGTTTATCCAATTGAGCCAATTTTCACATATGTTGTGCATACCAACTAATAACAATTTTGGGAAAAAGGATTTTAAATTTAGAATTTGTTTTCCTAGTGAAAACAACATTTTTCAGAGAGGAAAAGGATGTTTTGTAAATAGCTAGGGACCTATTTGTAATCCGAGTCATCTCTTCTTCTTCCTCCTGTAGCCTTGTTGTAGCTGCAGTACCCTACTCCATTGCCTTCGAGTGGAAGGTATCCTTGAGGATAAGAACCCCCCCATGTGCTCATGTCTGCTACTTGCTCTCTCTCTCCCCTCGAGCTCTCTCTCTCTCTCTTTGTTATTTTTTCCCCAAATCGGAACCCTAGCCGAATACCTCGCCGTCGATTCGGCCGTCTCCGAGCTCACCGGCGGTCGCCGAGTGGCTCACCCTCCCCGCCTCGACGTGCTGGTCACCTGGGCCGAAGGAATCGTGGCGGGACGCCGCGAGGAGCCCGCGCCGTCCGTTTTCTTCTTCGGGTACGGCGAGCTCCGGCGGGAGATCGCCGTCGCCTCGCTCCTCCTCCGCCCTCACCGAGTTCTCCCTCGCGTTCATGGTGAGCCTGCGCAACTCGCCGTCCCCTTTCCCCTCTCCCTTGCGCTCCGATACGTCGCCGCGCCGTCCTCGCGTTTCGGCCGCCGCGCGCCGTCGTCGCCGTTGGCTCTCCGGCGACTCCCTGGAAACGGGACCACGCTCATTTGCTTCCCCGTGTCGAGGGCAACGTGTGGTAGGTTTTTATTCGAGAAAACGGTGGCGGGATGCGCCGGATTTGGACCTCGCCGGAGTCCTTCCGCCGGCGAGTGACGTCGTGCGACGTCAGCGCCTCCTTGACCGCGCGCTGGGAGCGGTCAAACCGGCACGTGGGCCGCGTTTTTCCTGCGTGGCTGCCGCGTGGCCTCCTGGCCCGCTGGTCAGCGGCAGGGGCTGGATCCCCTCGCGGTGTAAATAGATCTGGCCGGCCCAGTTATGGATCTAGCCCATGTCAAGTTGTTTTTCCATTTATTTTTTCCAGAAAATGTACCTGTTTACTTTTGGCCCTAAAAGCTAACCTAAAATATGAATTCGACCAAGATAAATTCACAGTGGTAAAGCAACTAAATCTAAACCATCTCCAATTTGTAGATCTACATTTGGATGAATATTTTAGACATGAAAAATGTTTTGGCAACAGGTATCAAAAATAGCAAAATGAGCACCATTTTAATTTCACAACTCAGAATGAGGTGTATCCAATTTCATTGGAAAGCCCTTGAAATTTCCTAACAGTAGCAATTAACCTTGCTTACACATTCTTAGTAGTTTCGAAATGGAATGCAATTTGGTAAAACACCAGAGAGCACTTTGGTGATTTTTATAAAATCATTAAAGATGAATTTTGATGCAAACTCAATTGGATGGTCTTGTGTATGTTTGGGCTATCCAAACCTAGCTGGGTTTAATTTTTAGAGCATCATAGAAAATTTGGTGGACAGATCTTTAATTTGCATGTTTCTGCCATTTTGGCATTTTAGGTAATTAATTTGTGTGAACATAGTTTTGTGTTGCAATATTGTTTCTAGCATGTACAAGTTGTGTGAACTTGTTTTCTAAGGTTTACTTAGCTATTTTAGCATGTTAGATTGTGTGGACTTGAGTTGAGAAGAAATAGGATTTATGAGAATAGCATATGTTTTATCTCTAGTCAATACTTGCATAGAATTTTTGAGTGATTAATTTATGTGCAAGCAATTGGATTGTTGTGTTGAGAGATTAGATCCAGTAACATGATTGGTACTGATATTGTGTTGGTATCACCTCTGCTAGCTTGCATTTGAGTTGGTAGAGAAGCATGAGTAGTTTTTTCATGGCTATGCAAATGTTATGGAAAAATTCTCTCATGTGTAGAATGTTTGGCATAAAAATTTGTGGTTATGTAGCCACATATTTTTGGGTTGTGTTCATAGGACCAGTAGCATTTTGATGATGTTTTCATGAGTACTTGACCCCTGAAGTTTTCACTTGTGTGGAAATAATAGCATGAGTAGCATTACCTTGCTTATGTTAACATCCTATTATTTTATACTAGTATGGTTATTGCACTAGATGCTAGTTTAGTCTTTTGTTAATTTTTAGCAAGTGTAACCAGAGGCCTTGTGACCTCTTAATGCTTTGTTATGCTAGTGGAACACCCACTGGTGTCATTGCATTTTTGGTGGAAACATTATTCCCCCCACACTAGATGTGTTTCTTTTATATAGTTCTCTAACTAATGAGTGCCTCGTATTTTTGCCTTGGGATTTTTAGTGCTAAATGAAAATGTGTATGCTTCTGTTTGTAAGTGGTTGTAATCATGTGTGGCTTGCTAGGAAAAATCCATCTTTGGAGTGTTGTTTGATTCCTCTAGTAATGCCCCTTTTTATTACCACTAGTATGTAGGAGTTGCCCTGCAAATTGATGCATTGTTTTATTAAATGGGATATTTTTGTTATAGTGATTATAGATGTTTTTCACTCCTGTTTTTATAACATGGACCCTCTGGTTGTATTTCAATTACTTGATTGAAATCATCCATTGATTCCTCATGTTTAAGTAGTACTAGTTCCCTAGCATTTTTGTATTGAATTATTTTTCCTGCCAACTTGTGTTTGGTAGATACTTGTGTATCCTAGCATGAGGACATGTTTTCATTTCCCATTATGATAACATGGTTCCTTGTTTGCATTTTAGTACTTTACTTATTATGCATGCTTGCATAGAAAACCCTTAGTAGAAGCATGTCTATAGGATTCCTCCTTTTTAGTCATTGTTTCTATTGTTCTCACTATGAGAATTGTGTGTTTGGTGATGAGTCTATTTCCTTGATGCACTTGTGGAGGCTCATTGATTTGTAAAAGTAACTTTTGCAAATCATGTGTCTTATTTATTCTTGGTGTGAATTTAGGCTTAGTAGATTAGCTACCTCTTTCTTTTTGTGGTTTGGATTGATAGACCCATTGCCATGATTATTGTTGTGCATATTTTGTATACTCTTAGTACCCTCACCCTTGTGAAACTAAGTGTATTTTGGGTTTCTAAATATCTTGGTATGAGAGTGGCACACCCACTGAATCCATGATATTGAGGTTGTGAGATATGTTCCTCCAACCTTGAGCTGTCTTATTAAATGGCATTTCTGCCAAGTGTGTTTGTTTGATTGTTTGCCTCAATTAATAATTGGGTGATTGGTTATTATTAGTTTCCTTGCTGTATGTATTTTTATGCCTTGTTGCTTGGCTTGATTGGTTCTGAATGTGTGTCCTTTATTCTTTTTACGACGTTAGAAAAACGAAGAGGAAGGAAGTGTCGTGAAGCTCTGTTCCAAGTTCCAGTCACTCCAAAAAACAGGGACACAAGGAGTTGCCAGGCAAGCCATCCTGATGCTTGCTGATACAATACTTATCATTATCTATCATGCATGTTTTACCTCTGAAGTTTTACCAAAACTTGATTATCAAAACTATTTTTGATGTGGCTATTACTACTATACTATTATATAGGTTACTATTATGCCAGTAGTTAAACTTGGTAATACCAAGCCCATAAGCCACCATATGGTATTTATTACCATCAAATATACTAGTCCCTAAGTGGACACCCTAAAATTGTGATTTTACAAAACAAAGGCTTTACGGAAAAACCCGGAGAAAAGGCGGATCCTTATTCTCCGGAGGAATGTGAAAGTGGTCATTTTTGAGAAATTGGTGTTTTCAAAAATGACACATAACCTAGTCTTCGCCGAACAACCTTTACCGTACTGCCACCCTACCCAACATGGGCATGGGCTTAACTTGAAGTTTGTTCTTATCAGTGTGTGCTATCTCACTTGCTATAAGGGGTGTCGTACCCTCGAACCGAATGTCGTCAAAACTCCCAATGTTGAGACATAAAATGTCGCACCCGGACTTCTAAAGGATACTCGCCGTTCCGTTGAACAGTAGTAGATTGGATTACGGGGCTTACCGGCACCCGCGTCCTCTTACGAGTAGGCCAACACACGTATGTGTGACAACCAACCCCTATCTGTTCAGCGTCGATGTAAACCATCCCATAGAAATCAGGATACTTCCATTGACGTACTTCATACCATACACACATGGTACGTCAACGGCGTTTAACAGCATGATAGCACAACATATCTCTAAGACACAAAAGATTGAAATAAGGTGCAAATAGCTCTCACTAGAGCAGAGATAGCAAATACAATCATCCAGAGGACACATGTCCCAACATAACACCATTACATCACAGCGGAAGCATTCAACAGGTCTGAGTACAGACAAGATCCAAATAGGCTTAAGAAGCCGGAAACGAAAAGACGGAGCCCATCCACGAAGTCTCGGATCCTGCCCGGGTCCGCTATCTACTCGTCAGCAGCCTCGTCGTACTCCACGTAGTAGCCACCATGGGGATCCTCGGAAACGTAGTCTGCGGAAACCACAGCCCCAAAGGGGTCAGTACATAAACGTACTGGCAAGCAAGACTCACAGTTCACCAAAGTGTAACCCGTCAACACCAAGCACAGATGCTTTGGGTTCAACGGAAGAAAGGGTGATACAACAGATGCTGCAGCGGGCTGCTGTAACCAACTACAGAAACATGCTATAACTTCCGGCTAACAGAAAGGAGATAAGATAACGTATCGTAACCAACTACCAGCTAACTCCAAACAAACCCATCCTGGATCTCGCCCCTTATCCAAAGAAGCAATCCGAGGATAACTCACACAGTTGGATTAATGATGGTTCAGGTTGTTGTGTCAATAAACCTATTACTAGTCAAGTTATCATTAGTTAGGTGTAAGTTGTCTGAGTACTTGTTAGCCAGTACTTTCACCAAGTCGTCACATAACCGCGGACAACACGGCTTCTCGAGAAGATTCATCCCTGCAGGGTGTGCTCCAGTACCCGTACACACTCAAGCCACCAACTAAAACTCAGGTTGGCTTGACACGACTCGAACCATCTCTACAGCCTGTCCTAGGAGCCACGGAGCTATAAGGTCCCAGCCACGCAGCCGAATACTCAGCGCAAGTGTGCAAAACTCCCGCAGGACGCAACACCCCGGCAATACAGGCCTCGCCCTATATGTGTGCGTCATCATCATCATCAGTAACCATGGGAGCGACCCATTTATGCGTATGAGCCAAATGGAACACCCGAACTAAGTGTGGCTCTTCGGACAAACTGCGGATCAGATCAAAGTCGAGGGGGGTTCCATACCACCACCCGGATGCGGTGAGCACGCTCATCATGGATCGGTAGACAAGACCCTTTTCCTAATTAGGGTCGACACTAGCAGGCCTCAAAACCACGACGGGCCTCCTGCCGGTGCCTTATCATCATATTATTATTACCCAAGCATTGACAGGTTGATTGTTTAACATCGAGCCCCAGAACATAATAGAAATATGATAACAGAAAGTAACTGACAGCAGACTCGAGCAAAACAACCCTAAGCATGCTAGTAAGACACGGGCTCAAACAACGGGGTTAGGGGAGTGGAGGTGAGGCGATATCAGGGTTAAAGGATACATGTGATAGGTTCGTAACAGAAGCAACTACTCATATGGCTAGCAGAAATAGACAACGGTAAGTATCGGTATCCAATGTTGAAAGGAACACGATGGTTCATGTGAGTGAATACTTGCCTGCAAACTCAGCAGCCTGGTACTGAGCTAGAATCCTCAGAAGGGGTGTCGTAAAGATCGTCGGTCTCAACGTCGTCGTCTATTCGAGAAGAAGCAAACAAACAACACAGAGAACAAACAATCAATAACATGGCATAGTGCACAATCATGGGATGATGCATGACCATTTAATTGATGCATCAAAAATAAACTAGTTGACATGGTAACACAATTTAAATGGACCCACATGCAAGTTTGGGTTGCATATGAAAAGCCCATGCATTTAGGTTGAAATAATTGTTTTACAACTAATCAACAGGTGAAAGTGGAATAGCATGATGCATGGATGAGGAAAACAGAAAAATAACAACGATAGAATCAAATGGAGTTAGGGTTTACCAATTTAGAAATTTATTTAGTAAATTAGGGAATTTTGGTTCCTTAAAGGGATTACACCAATAGTTGTTGTTTTCACCAATTTAAATTGTGCACAATAATTAACAAAATTCACATTTGAAAAGAATACAAAATTTTAGTTGGATTACATGTTTCAAATATTGAAAAAGGAGTTAGGATGAATTTATTATGATTGAAACAATATTAAACAAGTTTTAAATGAATTTAAAACAAGCATGAATTTTATTTGTTCAAAACATAAATTCAAATTCATATTTGAAAGGTTTATACTTTTTTAGGTTGAAAACATATTTTGCATGTTCAAAAATAATTTAATTTGAGCAAGTTATGATTTTATCAATTTTAAATGATTTAAACAAGGTTTAAATTATTTAGGCAATTTAAATTATTCAAAACATGAAACAAAATTTATATTTGAAAAGATTATTTGAAATAGCATGGAAAACATATTTTATTTTCATTATTTGGATTAAGTATGAATTAGTTATGGGTTTTATCAAATTGCAATTGAATTATTTGAATTCAAATTTGAATTGCATTTTGAAAATTCAAAACAGAAAACAAATGCTATAGATAGATAGACAATTTAATTTAGAGCAGTGCACATATTTTATTTTTATTAATTGGAGTTATGAAATAGAAGTTATTCATTTTTTAAGTTTAGGGGCCAAACTGTAATAAAAACTGGACTTAAATTAAAGAAAAGGGCCGAAAAAAGTTAGGTGCACCGCGCAGTGGCCAGCCCCAGGCACTGACAGTGGGGCCATCGCCACTGTGGCGCTTCGGTGGCAGGATGGGGGGTGATGTGGCCTCCAGGGTCCATGACGCGTGGGCCCCGCGCGGGTGCGGCCAAGGAAAAAAGGGGAGGCGAAATTCGCCTCCCGTGGGATTCGAACCCGCGTGGGTTGCGAGCGCGCAAGGACTCTGCGCCAGTTGGGCCGGAACGACTCCTTGTCAGGTAGCAGCAGCGAAGGGAGCTTAAGGTGTTTTTCCCGGGACGTTTTTTTTAACTGAACTCGAAACAGATGCAGGTTCAGATGCGAGCGGACAGAGGCAGTTGGCGCCCGCCGGCGATCGCTGCGGTGGTTCGCCGCGCTTGTGCGTGCGGCGCTCGGGCGGGGAGGATGCGGCCGTGCGGTTGGTGAGGCGCTGAGAGGAGGGGAAGGGAAGGAGGTGACTGCTCACCTCGACTGACGAACGGAGGAGCTGCTCGCGGCCGGCGGCGAAAACGTTGATGGCGGCGGAGCTCCGGGGGGTCTCCGGGGAAACGGAGGCCACGGCGAGGGAGAGGGCGGCGGCCCCTTTCCGTTCCCGGCCCAAGCGCGGCCGGGCGGGCACCGTGGCGGCGGCGCTCGCCGAAGGGAGGCGGCGGTGATGGTGGTTCCGGTGGGGTACAGAGAAGGAAGGCCGGAGGGAGGAAGGAGAGGAAAAAGGGCGGCGCCCGAGGGAGAGAGGGGGGAGAGAAAACTAGGGCAAGGAGGGGAGAGCTCGAGCAGCTTATAGAGGAGAAGGGCTGTCGATCACCGTTGCCCTCCTCTGTAACACACGTGGCCACCATGGATGGAGGTCGTACACGTACGGAGGAAGAAGATAACCGTGAGGGGGGTACGGGCCAGGAGCACTTGGGCTGGCCCAATTGGGCTGAATGCCTCTATTCCCCCCTCACCTTTTCTCTTTATTCTTTTATGCTTATTTTTTTTTGCTGCAAGGTAAAAGAGAGAAAAGGAGAGGTTTTGTGCTAGGGAAAAAAATTAGGGAGATTTTGTATTGCTTTGTTTTGTAACAGCACTTGAAAACAAACTTTTATTTTTTCAAATAAATTCAATTGATGATGTTGTTTGGAAGAAATTAAGTGAGTTGAGCAATTGAGGTATCAAAAGAAATAATTGAAAGTTAAGCCAATTTAAGTTTTTGATTCCAATTTTTGTAGAACAAATTATTGTTTGTTTGGTAGTTTTTATTTGACACATTGTAACATAACAAGTATGAAAAATAATTTTAATGTTTTGTTTGGAATTCAAATAGAAAACAGATGGAAACAATGAGATCAAATGCAAAACAATGCAAACAAAAATCAAATGAATATGATGACATGATGCAAACAAAAATAAAACAAGAAACAAACATTCTAGGGGGAGATTTTCATACTTGGGATGTTACATAAAAGTGTGGGATTAATTTTCCCTCCGGACGCATCAGTTGGGGCTCCTGGCTTGGCGGGGATTAGCCCGGTGCCTGGGATGCGGACACTCGACTGAAGAGATAGACATGTACTAGCTTGAACATAGTGGATGGTTATGATCAGATACCTGATGTTTACATACTGTTGTTACAGTCCGTGGTTGTTCACGGTAGGTGTACTGGATCTGGTGGATGTGTACACCTCTGTAGAGTACAACTTTTTCGAAGAAGCCGCGTCCTCGGATATGGACAGTTGAATGGCCATGTAGCTAGCATTGTGTCAACATTTTCAAAAAGGAGTTTTTGAAAGGAAGTGTTGAACTTGTGAAGTTTGGAAAGGAATGAAAACTTATACCGTGGAGGTACCGTTGATGATGGAAAGCCAGAAGTTGTTATACAAAACAAATGTTTTGCAAAGAAAACTTTTCTACTCTAAGCAAGAATTCTGGAAACTGATTCCAAGAAGTTTTGCAAAGAGAAAATATTCTTTAACAAAGCTTTACAAAACCTCTTGTACATGTGATATCTACAAGAGAAATAAAACTATATTATTTTTCTTCTGAAGTATCTTCTTCAACGAAGATACATATTAACCTGACTGCAACTGTGGTGTCATCATATATGAACACCATTGATAGTGAACCCTATTTATAGCCTACCTATTCCACCATATAAGCATATTTGCATGTTTGGTAAGTGATATGATGGATGTCTTGCTGAGTACATTCAAATGTACTCATTATGGTTTCGCCCCTGGTATCTACTTGCCAGACTTTGAGAAGGAGCCTCCGAAGGAGATCTATGAAGAGAAGTACGGAGCTGACGACTTTGCGAACTAGGATCGTCTCCGGGTCAGCAGCCTGTAGGTTAAGGCGTGACTTGGGCTCATCTACGTTGTGTTTAAATTGTCTTCCGCTGTGTTTGATAAGTTGCCTGCCCTATGTGGCAGTTGTGTTAAACTTTATCATGTGACCTTTTATGTAATACCTTTATGTATTCGTGTAATGGATGATGTATTTCTGTATGCCAACTTGGTATGTTGTTCACGACTGATCTTTCTGGGATCGTGAATGTATGCATACGGAGGGTTTCAGACTGCCGGTCTGGGGTCCTTACAGAGTTGGTATCAGAGCCATCCTGACCTTAGGAGACCTTAGTTAGCATGGACGTCAGATAGGAAAGGAAAGTATTTTGAGTAAAAACCTATTTACTATCTACATTATTTTTATCTAAGGGAATTTTAGTATATTTTCCCTCCTTATTATCTTATCAAAAGATTCTAAAGGCATATCTCTCTCGGTTAAGAGTTTATTTCTTACTTGTTTCTAACTTCTCCGCTCTGTTTTTGAAATATCTCTCGTCTTTGAAGTTTTCTGTCCAGAAAATAGTTGGGGTTTCAAAAACAAATTGTTGCATAGTCTTACCTCTCTCAGTTAATTTTTTTATCAAAACTCTACTTCTATTATCTTGTTTCCATCAAAAAACTTGTATACTTGTCGATGTCCCGAGAAGACCAAAACAATTGCCTAGCTCTACAGTGATGATGGTCAGAAGTAGATATAGTTCTTCAGCCACTTCTAGGATTTTGGATCAGTCTAGTTTGGAGTAATTTAGCGATGACTCCATGAGTCGTCTCCCCCGACGTAGCTCCAATGGAGCCTTGCTTGTGTGTTATGGCTTGCATATGTGTGTCCGTAAGACTTTGTGCTATTGTGTGGTGTAGAATTTGGTTCATCTAGGCTTCTATATGTTTGTGGGGTGCTCAGAATTTGCAGATTTGTGCTTGCCCCGCTCTTGTTTTTGAATCACCTCTTGTTAGGTTTTTGCAAGCAAAAATGTTTGTATAGTATTCAAAAACAAGAATTTGTTGCTTATACTTATACTTGTTTTCGCTTCGAAATGCCACCGTCATGAACCACCACCATCTCCCCCACAATCAATGAAAGCGCCGTTGGGCCTAATAATAGAGGACCATCAAGCCACACGAGATGATAGCGTTGCTACCAGTGATGCACTCCAACTGATAAAGCTCCAACTATGACAGCCTTCAAAGAAGAAAAGGCGTGAATAAAACCAACCAATACTGACCAAAACCTCTGTGTTTTGTCTGTCTGCAAAAGACTCTTTTTACCCTGTTGGATAAATGTCGCACCTTTTTATGTTCCCTTTTAAAATACCAAACTAGAGAGATCCCCTTTTAAAAGTTATATACCTCCCTACTCAGGAGAAAGGTGCAAAAGAAGTCTTCACATGCCATGATGCGCAACCCCCTCAGAAGCCAATCAAAAGAGGACAATTCAATATTCGACGTACGATGACGCTAGTCGTATCTTGTCGGACAAACATGATTAAATAGAAATATAACAAGACTAACATGCTTTGCCTAATCTTAGGTTGACACCTAACCAAAGCATGCGAACTACTGACAACTCTTTCTAAACCCAGGGATTAAGTGACTCAGGACACCTTTTAATCTAGTTGGTAAAAAGGAAAAGTCAAAAAAATAAATAAGATGATGACCTATTCGTTTACTATTCAATAGGATATCGGGTGTATCTACTTTGGAAACCAAATCTTAGTAGAAGTTGTAGGTACTATGAAATTCGGGGTTTAGAAATTAAGTGAACTATGGAATGGTTATGATAGATCTAGAAAACAACAATTTTCTTGTTTTTGTTTCTTTGTGTGCTCTTGATTGAAATGAATTTATGTTTTATTCAATATTGCTTCCTAACTTATATGGAGTTGTTAGGACTTGTTATTATGTTGTTTTCTTACAATAAATCTACCCTAGAAAGTGTGTGCATGATTGGAAACTCGAATAAAAATGAAATAGCATTTGTTACCTTCTAGTTTATTATTTGGAAGTATTGTGAGAGCTAGATCTGTGTATACTTTCTTAGTAGATTTTGTGCTATGTTTTTATTTGAGTCCAGTACCATTTAGGTACTGTTATTTTGAGGCTTGTACCTATGTTAGCTTGCATGTCTCTTAATAGTAAAGCATGTGTAAGCATTGCTATCATTATGCACTAGTATTGTTTCACTAGATTAAATAGCCTTATATTTTTATCTTGTATGCAAAGTTTTTCATGAGTAACCAGAGGCTTAGTACCTATTTTTCCTTGGTATTAGTAGGCCATAGCCCACTGGTCCCATTGCATTTTGGATTGAGGATGAAAATCCCCAACCATACACATGTGTGAAAATAGCATGTTTCACTATGTGATTGATTTCTATTTTCCACCATGGAAAATATAATTGTTTGTTTTCACCTATGCAAGTGAGAAGTTTATTTCTTATTAGTAAATACTAGTATGTTTAGGTGTGATCCTTTTGTTAGCATAATATTCCTTAGGGGTATCATGTTAATAAATGTTTCACTATCGTGTGCTAAAATTAAATTATTCGCAAATAAAATAAATTCCTCTTGATTGGTAGATTGTTTGTGAATAATTTTAAATTGAGTGTATGTATTTTTGAAAAGGTTTAGATAACTTTTCATTAATTGCATAGCTACTGGTTGTGTGAGTTATACCTTGCTTGTTTGCTAGTAATTGGTTAAAGAAAAACAGAAATTGCTAGAAGAAATTTCTGCATGCTTAATGGTTGATTCGTAAAATTACTCTGGTGCTTGTGCTTACTAACATGAGTAGGATTGGTGTAATGTTATTAGGAACACTTATATTCATGACTTGATTGTTTGGTTTTAAACATCATGATAGCATTGTTTGCTTCTCTAGGGTGAAACTAGTTTCACCACTAGAAAATGGTGATTTTTGCTCTAGTATTACCCTCTTTTGATTTTATGAGTATATGTGTTGATATAGCATGTTTAGGAAGTTATTACTTATGTTATCATGCCATGAATTATTTAGTTGCATGTTCTATGGTTATAGGATATGATTATCTCTTGTAGCATGCTGGTGTAGATTTTTCATACTAGTGTGTTATTTGTGCAGTCCTGTTTTTTTTATGCCTGTGTAATAGGAGTTTTATCTTGTGTGAAGAAGATGTTTTAGAGTATCTTTATGATTGGATTCATTGGTTTTTATCTACTGGTTTTTTGCTAATTGTTCATGATTGATGGATTCCAAAACCTCTAGTAAACAATAACCTAGTGATTAAATAGTCTATTCATCTGTGGTGGTGTTTGCTTGCTTATTGGATTTTGTTTAAATGTTTTACCTTAGCATGAGTTTATACTTGTGTTATGATTGTGCTTAAGAGTATCTTATGAAACTAAAACATCTAACTAAAATCATGAACATATTATGTGATAGTTGCTTGTGGTGAGTAATAACCACTGCCATGGGTATTGTTCTGTCTGTTTGTTTTACCTTAGCAACCTAACCTTTGCACCCACAAGCTATATTTTTAGCTTCTTATATACCTTGTTATGAGAGTGGTACACCACTCCATATGTGTTATGTAAGATGTGGGATATAGCTAGGAACTCATGTGATAATTGACGGTACGTTTCCAGGTAGTTTTGCACTAACCTTAATTTTGTTTGGCGGTTGAGTAAATTGATAGCTAGAGAATTTTTTTTGAAGACGGGTGTTTGGATCTAAGGTTTTGAGTATGACACCCAACTCCCGTGAAAAGAATTTTCTAATTTAGGGGAGTACCCCGCCTCCCAAGAAAAAATCAAAGGGGGGAAGCACCGGCACTCCAACGCTACCAACCACCGAGCGATTGTAATTGAAGTTAGAAGTTTCTAACATTGTGTTTGTTGGCCCTCCCTTAGTCCTCGCTTGCGAATCTCGGGGACGAGATTCTTTTTAAGGGGGGAAGACCTGTCACATCCCAATGTTGGAATACCTGAAAACACAGTTGTTTTGCTTTTTGCTTGACAAATAAACTTTGGTTGTGTTTGTTTGAGTGCAACTAAACAAACTTAAAAAGATAGCAAAGCAGTAAACTAAAAATATTCAACATATTGTTCCAATGACCTTGGAAATATTTTATAAAGTAAATATTGATCAAAGAGTTTTCCAAAACTATCTTATGAATCCCATACTTGTTGAATATTATTCCAAGGTCTAAATTAAGAAAGAGGAAACACTTAATAAATTTCCCTAGAAGATTATCAGGAAAAAGAGGCATTCTTAGATGCTTCACCAAAATCTTATCAAATGTTTTTCCAACCTTGCAAGCTTAAAAAAAAAAGTATTGGAGAGCATTGACTTGCTATCTCTAGTCACATAAATATTTTGGCAAAGAATTGTTAAAGAAAAGCCAAGTGCCTTATTAAATTGAATTTTCAATATTTTCAGAAACAGAAAACTCAAGCAAGTTACCATTGGAAACTTTCTCAAAATGATCTGAAATTGATACGAGTGCTTCCTTATATCAAATAAGGAACACCCACAAGAGGAGACCAAAAATTGAATCCATTAAAGTCCTGAAAACATGATTTTTCTCCACAGCAACATTTGGAATTTTGAACAAGTTTGTTCTACCAACTTTTTTAAAATGCCATGAAATAAATACCACATGCACTATATCATAAATAAGGATGAAAACAAAAAGGGAACAAGTTTTTGAATAATTTAAGTTGCCAAAAACCCCTGTTTTCTAGACAGCACCTTTTTGAAATTTGAACAAGTTTGTTCTATGAAGTAACTCAAAATGACTTGAATTTTCTACCACACAAGGAACACACCAAATAAGGAATGTGTGCCAAAAATTATCATTTTTTGGAAGCTCCTAAGTAGTCTAATAAATTCAATGTCCATTTATGTCAGAATTGAAATTTGAACAACTTTGAACTATCAAGTTTATCCAATTGAGCCAATTTTCACATATGTTGTGCATCCCAACTAATAAGAATTTTGGGAAAAAGGATTTTAAATTTAGAATTTGTTTTCCTAGTGAAAACAACATTTTTCAGAGAGGAAAAGGATGTTTTGTAAATAGCTAGGGACCTATTTGTAATCCGAGTCATCTCTTCTTCTTCCTCCTGTAGCCTTGCTGTAGCTGCAGTCCCCTACTCCATTGCCTTCGAGTGGAAGGTATCCTTGAGGATAAGAACCCCCCATGTGCTCATGTCTGCTACTTGCTCTCTCTCTCCCCTCGAGCTCTCTCTCTCTCTTTGTTATTTTTTCCCCAAATCGGAACCCTAGCCGAATACCTCGCCGTCGATTCGGCCGTCTCCGAGCTCACCGGCGGTCGCTGAGTGGCTCACCCTCTCTGCCTTGACGTGCTGGTCACCTGGGCCGAAGGAATCGTGGCGGGACGCCGCGAGGTGCCCGCGCCGTCCGTTTTCTTCTTCGGGTCCGGCGAGCTCTGGCGGGAGATCGCCGTCGCCTCGCTCCTCCTCCGCCCTCACCGAGTTCTCCCTCGCGTTCATGGTGAGCCTGCGCAACTCGCCGTCCCCTTTCCCCTCTCCCTTGCGCTCCGATACGTCGCCGCGCCGTCCTCGCGTTTCGGCCGCCGCGCGCCGTCGTCGCCGTTGGCTCTCCGGCGACTCCCTGGAAACGAGACCGCGCTCATTTGCTTCCCCGCGTCAAGGGCAACGTGTGGTAGGTTTTGATTCGAGAAAACGGTGGCGGGATGTGCCGGATTCGGACCTCGCCGGAGTCCTTCCGCCGGCGAGTGACGTCGTGCGACGTCAGCGCCTCCTTGACCGCGCGCTGGGAGCGGTCAAACCGGCACGTGGGCTGCGTTTTGCCTGCGTGGCTGCCGCGTGGCCGCCTGGCCCGCTGGTCAGCGGCAGGGGCTGGATCCCCTCGCGGTGTAAATAGATCTGGCCGGCCCAGTTATGGATCTAGCCCATGTCAAGTTGTTTTTCCATTTATTTTTTCCAGAAAATGTACCTGTTTACTTTTGGCCCTAAAAGCTGACCTAAAAGATGAATTTGACCAAGATAAAATTCAAAGTGGTAAAGCAACTAAATCTAAACCATATACAATTTGTAGATCTACATTTGGATGAATATTTTAGACATGAAAAATGTTTTGGAAACAGGTATCAGAAATAGCAAAATGAGCACCATTTTAATTTCACAACTCAGAATGAGGTGTATCCAATTGCATTGGAAAGCCCTTGAAATTTCCTAACAGTATCAATCAACCTTGCTTACAAATTATTAGTAGTTTTGAAATGGCATGCAATTTGGTAAAACACCAGAGAGCACTTTGGTGATTTTTATAAAATCATTAAAGATGAATTTTGATGCAAACTCAATTGGATGGTCTTGTGTATGTTTAGGGCTATCCAAAACTATCTGGGTTTAATTTTTAGAGAATCATAGAAAATTTGGTGGACAGATCTTTAATTTGCATGTTTCTGCCATTTTGGCATTTTAGGTAATTAATTTGTGTGAACATAGTTTTGTGTTGCAATATTGTTTCTAGCATGTACAAGTTGTGTGAACTTGTTTTCTAAGGTTTACTTAGCTATTTTAGCATGTTAGATTGTGTGGACTTGAGTTGAGAAGAAATAGGATTTATGAGAATAGCATATGTTTTATCTCTACTTAATACTTGCATAGAATTTTTGAGTGATTAATTTATGTGCAAGCAATTGGATTGTTGTGTTGAGAGATTAGATCCAGTAACATGATTGGTACTGATATTGTGTTGGTATCACCTCTGCTAGCTTGCATTTGAGTTGGTAGAGAAGCATGAGTAGTTTTGTCATGGCTATGCAAATGTTATGGAAAAATTCTCTCATGTGTAGAAAGTTTGGCATAAAAATTTGTGGTTATGTAGCCACATATTTTTGGGTTGTGTTCATAGGACCAGTAGCATTTTTATGATGTTTTCATGAGTACTTGACCCCTGAAGTTTTCACTTGTGTGGAAATAATAGCATGAGTAGCATTACCTTGCTTATGTTAACATCCTATTATTTTATACTAGTATGGTTATTGCACTAGATGCTAGTTTAGTCTTTTGTTAATTTTTAGCAAGTGTGACCAGAGGCCTTGTGACCTCTTAATGCTTTGTTATGCTAGTGGAACACCCACTGGTGTCATTGCATTTTTGGTGGAAACATTATTTCCCCCACACTAGATGTGTTTCTTTTATATAGTTCTCTAACTAATGAGTGCCTAGTATTTTTGCCTTGGGATTTTTAGTGCTAAATGAAATTGTGTATGCTTATCTTTGTAAGTGTTTGTAATCATGTGTGGCTTGATAGGAAAAATCCATCTTTGGAGTGTTGTTTGATTCCTCTAGTAATGCCCCTTTTTATTACCACTAGTATGTAGGAGTTGCCCTGCAAATTGATGCATTGTTTTATTAAATGGGATATTTTTTTATAGAGATTATAGATGTTTTTCACTCCTGTTTTTATAACATGGACCCTCCGGTTGTATTTCAATTAATTGATTGAAATCATCCATTGATTCTTCATGTTTGAGTAGTACTAGTTCCCTAGCATTTTTGTATTGAATTATTTTTCCTGCCAACTTGTGTTTGGTAGATACTTGTGTATCCTAGCACGAGGACATGTTTTAATTTCCCATTATGAGAACATGGTTCCTTGTTTTCATTTTAGTACTTTACTTATTATGCATGCTTGCATAGAAAACCCTTAGTAGAAGCATGTCTATAGGATTCCTCCTTTTTAGTCATTGTTTCTATTGTTCTCACTATGAGGATTGTGTGTTTGGTGATGAGTCTATTTCCTTGATGCACTTGTGGAGGCTCATTGATTTGTAAAAGTAACTTTTGCAAATCATGTGTCTTATTTATTCTTGGTGTGAATTTAGGCTTAGTAGATTAGCTACCTCTTTCTTTTTGTGGTTTGGATTGATAGACCCATTGCCATGATTATTGTTGTGCATATTTTGTATACTCTTAGTAGCCTCACCCTTGTGAAACTAAGTGTATTTTGGGTTTCTAAATATCTTGGTATGAGAGTGGCACACCCACTAAATCCATGATATTGAGGTTGTGAGATATGTTCCTCCAACCTTGAGCTGTCTTATTAAATGGCATTTCTGCCAAGTGTGTTTGTTTGATTGTTTGCCTCAATTAATAATTGGGTGATTGGTTATTATTAGTTTCCTTGATGTATGTATTGTTATGCCTTGTTGCTTGCCTTGATTGGTTATGAATGTGTGTCCTTTATTCTTTTTACGACGTTAGAAAAACGAAGAGGAAGGAAGTGTCGTGAAGCTCTGTTCCAAGTTCCAGTTACTCCAAAAACCAGGGACACAAGGAGTTGCCAGGCAAGCCATCCCGATGCTTGCTGATACAATACTTATCATTATCTATCATGCATGTTTTACCTCTGAAGTTTTACCAAAACTTGATTATCAAAACTATTTTTGATGTGGCTATTACTACTATACTATTATATAGGTTACTATTATGCCAATAGTTAAACTTGGTAATACCAAGCCCATAAGCCACCATATGGTATTTATTACCATCAAATATACTAGTCCCTAAGTGGACACCCTAAAATTGTGATTTTACAAAACAAAGGCTTTACGGAAAAACCCGGAGAAAAGGCGGATCCTTATTCTCCGGAGGAATGTGAAAGTGGTCATTTTTGAGAAATTGGTGTTTTCAAAAATGACACATAACCTAGTCTTTGCCGGACAACCTTTACCGTACTGCCACCCTACCCAACATGGGCACGGGCTTAACTTGAAGTTTGTTCTTATCAGCGTGTGCTATATCACTTGCTATAAGGGGCGTCGTACCCTCGAACCGAATGTCGTCAAAACTCCCAATGTTGAGACATAAAAGTGTGGGATTAATTTTCCCTCCGGACGCATCAGTTGGGGCTCCTGGCTTGGCGGGGATTAGCCCGGTGCCGGGGATGCGGACACTCGACTGAAGAGATAGACATGTACTAGCTTGAACATAGTGGATGGTTATGATCAGATACCTGATGTTTACATACTGTTGTTACATTCCGTGGTTGTTCACGGTAGGTGTACTGGATCTGGTGGATGTGTACACCTCTGCAGAGTACAACTTTTTTGAAGAAGCCGCGTCCTCGGATATGGACAGTTGAATGGCCATGTAGCTAGCATTGTGTCAACATTTTCAAAAAGGAGTTTTTGAAAGGAAGTGTTGAACTTGTGAAGTTCGGAAAGGAATGAAAACTTATACCGTGGAGGTACCGTTGATGATGGAAAGCCAGAAGTTGTTATACAAAACAAATGTTTTGCAAAGAAAACTTTTCTACTGTAAGCAAGAATTCTGGAAACTGATTCCAAGAAGTTTTGCAAAGAGAAAATATTCTTTAACAAAGCTTTACAAAACCTCTTGTACATGTGATATCTACAAGAGAAATAAAACTATATTATTTTTCTTCTGAAGTATCTTCTTCAACGAAGATACAGATTAACCTGACTGCAACTGTGGTGTCATCATATATGAACACCATTGATAGTGAACCCTATTTATAGCCTACCTATTCCACCATATAAGCATATTTGCATGTTTGGTAAGTGATATGATGGATGTCTTGCTGAGTACATTCAAATGTACTCATTATGGTTTCGCCCCTGGTATCTACTTGCCAGACTTTGAGAAGGAGCCTCCGAAGGAGATCTATGAAGAGAAGTACGGAGCTGACGGCTTTGCGAACTAGGATCGTCTCCGGGTCAGCAGCCTGTAGGTTAAGGCGTGACTTGGGCTCATCTACGTTGTGTTTAAATTGTCTTCCGCTGTGTTTGATAAGTTGCCTGCCCTATGTGGCAGTTGTGTTAAACTTGATCATGTGATCTTTTATGTAATACCTTTATGTATTCGTGTAATGGATGATGTATTTCTGTATGCCAACTTGGTATGTTGTTCACGACTGATCTTTCTGAGATCGTGAATGTATGCATACGGAGGGTTTCAGACTGCCGGTCTGGGGTCCTTACACGAACCCCCTTAGGTATTAAGTTGCAATCAACATATAATTGCATTAAACAAAGTGTGTAATGTAAGCAATGATTATGCACGCGGCCACTATCACCGTTGTTTTCTCCCTAATGGCAACAAAACATCCTCCCCCTTCACGTTTCCGTCACTCGAGCAAGGCGAAAAGGAGGCATGAACCCACTATCGAGCATAAATACTCCCTCTTGGAGCCACTAGCAACTACTTGGCTAGAGTAACCACTAGCAACGGAGAGCATGCAAGATCACAAATAGCATATGCAAATAAAGACTATAATCAACTTGGCATAAGTTCAATATTCATCGGATCCTAGCAAACACAGCACAAAGAATTACATAAGATCAATCTTGATCATGATAGGCAGCTCACGAGATCTAAACATGGAGGCATATGAGGAGAAGACAACCATCTAGCTACAACTACGAACTCGTAGTCCAAGGATGAACTACTCACGCATCACTCCGGAGGCAGGCATGGTGATGTAGAAGCCTCCGGTGATGATCTCCTCTCCGACAGGGTACCGGAATCACCCCTGATCTAGGGTTGACGGTTACGGCGGCTGCGGAACTTTTCGGGGATTTTTATCAGGTGTTTAGGGTTTTCCATCCGGGGGGCTTAAATAGGCGAAAGGGCAAAGGTGGTGGAGGCCAGGGGGCCCCACACCGATAGCTGGCGCAACCAAGGGGGACCGCGCCACCCTATGGTGTGGCCCTCCTGTTGCCCGTCTTCGACTCCTCTTCGGTATTCTGGATGCTTCCGGGGAAAATAGGAACTTCGGGCTTTGTAGGGTCCAATTCTGAGACTGTTTGCAGAACAACTTTTCTGAAACAAAAAACAGAAGAAAACAGGGAACTGGCACTTGGCATCTTGTTAATAGGTTAGTCCCGGAAAACATATAAAAATGCTATAAATAAGGGATAAAACAAGTAGCAATTGGCAAAATATGATCATGGAGCATCAGAAATTATAGATACGGTGGAGACATATCAAGGTGGACTTTTAGATATGAATGCATGCTGGATAGCGGTCCATATACCTTGACGTAATGCCTACAATGTTAGAACCCGTGAGCCTTATCTCATCATAATAGTATTGTTATATGTTCATGATTTGTCAATTGTCCGGTTGTAGTTTGTTCATCCAGAATGTTTGTTTTCTTTGGAGAGACACCACTAGTGAACCTATGACCCCTGTTCTTATTTTCCTCATATTGGAAACCTTCTTTTTTTTCACTTTTAATCATTGTTTCATCGATGTTTCGTTCTTACTCTTATTACTCTACAAGACTCTATACGTTTAATTCTTCTGTTTTCAGCAAGACCGGAAGATTGACAACCTTTCGGAAAATAGGGGTAAGAGAGAGTTTGTGCTTGTGTGCAGGTTCCTTGCTTGGTCCACATCGATAAACGGCACCATTGATACAAGTAACCTTCTTCAAGACTACGAAGTCCTACTGGTTTGATAAACTCTGGTTCCATACCGGGGGAAATTTACACTAGACTACATCATACCTTCCGCTTGGGGTCTCCCAACGAGCGTGCGATCACATCAGCATCAAGTACTTTTTCTGGCGTTGTTGCTAGGGACTACTAGATTGTTGCAAGGGGAGTCTCACACTTCCACTCTCTAACCAAAAATTAGTTTTGTAGTTTCTAGTCTTTTATTTGTATTGTTAGTTTATTTTGTGTTATCTTGCATGCATGGCTTCCAATGATAATACCAAGATTTGTGACTTTACTATTACCAATAATAATTATTTCATATCCACACCAATTGTTGGACCTAGTGCTAGAGAAGATTCCTATGAAATTAAACCTACTTTGCTGAATCTTGTCATGAAAGATCAATTTTCTGGTATGAGAGAAGATGTGCCTCTAATTTAAATAAGTTTGTTGAGTTATGCGACATCAAAAAATATAAAGAGTTAGGTGGTGATATTTATAAATTAATATTGTTCCATTTCTCTGTAAGAGGAAGAGCTAAGGAACGATTATTGTCTTTGCCTAAATCTAACATTGATTCTTGGACTAAATGCAAATATGATTTTATTGGGAAGTATTATTGTAACATCCCTGATTTTTGGAAAGTCCAAAAATCACTAAAAATTGAAACTTTTTGTTTTCATGTCATGCAAGTCACCAAAAAACCAAATGAGATGCAAGAAACAAAAGAAAACAATACACATTTCAATGAAATTGAAATTAAGAATCCATTATACCTCTATTCCATAAACCCTAAAGTCATTTCAAAATAAATAATTCTACCTAAAGAAAATATTCTTCTTAAGCAAACCCTTACTCCAAACATGTTTTCAAATCAACTAACATTTTTGAAAATGATTATGATAATTAAAAACCAGAGATTTACTATCTCTAATATTTTCTCCTTGTCTCCAAGAAAATATTTCACTATTATTGATAACCCCAAAATAGATATAAGTTGGATCCTTGTTTTCCAAGTGTTAATTCAATCGACAAAATAATATAGTGCTATGGAAATAAATTGTTTATTAAAAACAAGTAAGATACTTTGAGAAAACAATGTTTTCATTTGGGAAAACAACATATTCATTTGGGGAAACCTTTCTGCTTTTACTAAACCCCATTTCCAAATTTATTAAATAATTCTCTATGTTTGAAATATAACAAAAGGATACTAATTGTGGTTTCACTAATATGTTGAAAATATACAATATGAAAGTTCCTAAAAGGGTCTTAGAAAACCATAGTTGAACCATAGAAAATATTTCTAAAAATTGTTTTAATTAATGTTTTCTATTAAGTGACTATCATTGTTTCTTCATATTTTAAAATCATAAAATATGAAAACCATTAAAAAAAGATTTTGGAAAATGTCATTTGATCACATTGATGTCTCTGATATTTTATTCAACCAATAATTTTCATTTATATAATTGATATTTTTAAATGGCATTAATATGCTATTAGTGAAATCATTTTTATTTCAAAATATAAAATAGCAACACAAGTGTAAATGATTTTCAAAAATGATATTTGACTTATATAATGTCTCTTTATTTTTATAAAACCCTTTCTCAAAAATTTAATTTGAATTTTCTATTAAAAATGCTATTAAGTCACTTTTAATGAATTATTCAAATTTCATAATTCAAAAATGTAATATGTTGAAAAGTTTATAAAAATGGTATTGTTAGAAAGTATTTCAAATATTGTGAATTTAGAATTTTATTCCATGTCATTTGGATGATTTAAACATAAGTTATGATTTAATTGAGTAAACAGAAATAAAAAGAAAAAGAAAAAGGGGTGATGACGTCAGGATGACGTCACCCGTCATCAACCTCCGAAAACGGCAGGAGAGCGTTTTCTCCCGAGATTTCGCGCGTTGATTACTCGCAGTTAAGAGCGCTATTGATTTCCTCCTTCATCTCTCCTTAAAGGCCACGGTCTCCTCCACATTTCCCCTACCCTGCCTCTCCGGATTGTGCCCCGAGGCCATCCAATTTCCTCGCCGAAGTTCACAGCAACCGCCGCCGTTCGTCGATGATTCCGGCCACCGTAGTCGTCCTCTCCGCCCCCTTTTAGTCTCTTTCCCTTCCCCTTGTCTTTGCGCATGTGTTTAGGCTTGTGATCGATTTTTATTTGCAGTGTAGTGATGATGCCGAGCTCGCTGGAGAAGATACCTCCACGAACACCTCGGATCTCCACCACGTCGTTGCCTGGAAGCACACCAAGCCACGCCGTGGAAACCATCGGGTTCGCCACGTCGCCCTGAGCCTTCCCGTGCCCTCCCCGAGCCCGGAGATCCACCGTAGCCCCAACATCATCCGCGCCCGACGGTGCAGCGCCGCCGCAGCACCATTTCCGGCAACCAAAGCCGGCGAGGTAAACCCTAGCCGTCCCTGGCCGTCAGATCTATTTCCTGTGGCCCAGATTAGATCACTAAGCGAAGAGGTACGGGCCAATAGCATAGAGCCACCTGTCCGCCCAGTCAGCGCGCATTATGTCCTTATCCGTCGCCCAGCGCAGCGTGTAACCGGCCCAGGCCCAGCTGTTATCTGTCGCCCAGCGCAGCAATTAGCGGCCCATTTTCTGTTTTTCTTCCGGAATAGAAATTAAATAGTAAATTTTACAGATTAGTCCCTGCATCTTAGATCTATCATAACTTTTCAACCAATAGCCCAAATTTAGCAATCTTGGACTTTTTGGAAAGCCCTTGACATATAGAAACTTTTGGCACTGGCCAAATTCAAATTTGAGAAACTTAAATTTATTCAATATCAAATATGCCTGTTTGATGAAATTTGGCATAATTCAAATTCTACAAATCCAAAAATGGTAAATAAAATATATTTGGAAACCTTAGGATGTGTACTTTCATACCCCCTGTCACAAAATAATAATTGAACAAATTAAAATTGAATTTAGAATTTAGTTGTCTGTTTGAGTATTTTTGACATAGATTAATTTCTATAAATAATTTCAATATAGTTCCTTTTGCAAATTTGTTCCATTTGACAACCTTGAACCAGAAACAACCTTGCCCAACCATTTTGGACACCCTTGGACCATGACCATGTATTTTAGCCAAAAATCCATCTTAGTAGTCCATCTAGTTATTATGTCTTAGATTTTGTTTCTATTTCTTTCTACCATTGTTTGTTGTGGCTATTTTTGGATCCAAGACCAAGTCCCTAAAATTACCAAGTAGTGAACCTCAAACACTAGTGTAGCATCCCAACTTTTAATAAAGATGGAATACCTGTGTTATTGTGCTAGTCCCTGGATCAATTGCTAGCACCACAGTACAAAATGAAATATCATGCAAATGCATCAAATTCTATTACATCGCATGATCCAGTCTTTACAAAATAGTATTACAACTTGCATAGTCTTAGAAGACTAGCAGTAAACAAAGATATACAGCGGAAAACATAGTACAACATTGAGCCCATCTTCTTCATGTGCCACAGGCAAAACATGTTGGCGATAGTCTCGAGATCCTAAACGAAATCCTCACTCGTCTTGAGAAGAATATCTGCAATATGGAATATGCAGCCACAAGGGAGTCGATACAATTTAATGTATTGGCAAGTAACACTATGGTGGATATAAATGGCAAGACTAATACTACATGCTTATTTGGCTGAGTGGAGTTTAGGCTAAGTTTGCATAAAGCCAGTTTTGTCCTATCTCTTTTGTAAAACAAACTTTTCTTTTTCAGAGGGTGGCAACATTGGATTAAGATCCAAGCACCACAAATACTGTTCACTTGGTCAAATTTTACTTATTGATATTGATGATGAGATTCTTCCGTCAATCCTTGTCCAGCTGCTCATAGTTGTCCATAACCGGGGACACGGCTAAGATCTTAGTTTCTAACTCTGCAGAGGTTGTGCACTTTCACCTTCAGACTCAAATCAGCCCAAACATCCTATACACCCTGAGTGCATTAAGGAAAGGAGAAGATTGAGACGAGATCTTTCAGAAGAAATTCCACCACCGTTTGGCTTACCCGTTCCACCTATAATTATGCTACATCTGCTTGTAAGCCTAGTGAGTTCATTCAACTTAGTTGATCAAGACAGAGCCCATATGACTAAAGGCTGCACGGGAAGCTACTAAACTTAGAAGGACATAGTAATCTCTTTGTTCCTGGGTGGCCATCTGCAAGTGACAACCTCAAGTGGAATAACCCTTAGATAAGGGCCCTGAGAAAACACTCAACATAACCCAGTCTTACCACTTCCACCCAGGTGGTTCATTCATTAGTTATACTTAGGATTTTTCCTCATCATCTAGTAAAAACAATTTGTAACATTGCATAACACCTAGTAAATTCTAAGGCTATCAAAATAACAAGGTAAAAGGGATGGCTACACACTACTAGGATAATAGCATAGCATAATATAACTTAGTAAAATTTCCTATCATGCATACTACTCAAAATCAACTAATGCATATAGAAAATAATGGGTAGTTGATGGTGTGTTACTTGCCTTGTTGAAGTTGGTGAAGATATTCACACTCTCTTCACAAAAGGTCGTTTCTCTCCGTACAATCTATTCATTGAAAACACAATAACAAAATAAACAAACATGCTAGTAAGCAAACATACAAGTGTAGAAAACATACATAGCAACTAACATATCAAAAGGGGCTTAACCAAATTGGTTAGGACAAAGTCTAGGTTTGAGTTGAAATATTCATTCTCTAATGGTCTCATACTTGTTAAGGAAATTCCAATGGTTTACTTGGGAAGGACTAGGTGGATTTTGTAGTGATCAAACTTTATTATAACCATACTTGTCGAGGAAGTTCCAAGAGTTCACTAAGAATAAACATATTACTTCTTCAACTAAAGTAATACATGCAAACACTTGGTCATATTCACCTTCAAAAATATTTGAGTGACTATGTTAGTATTTTCCATTGTGGTTAGGGTAGGTATACTAACTTCATCATCAAAGGAAAAATATTACTAAGTCTTGGGTTTTCTATTTGGGTCAATGGTTGGACAAAAACAACTTGTTATTCTTCAACTTGTGTGAATTGCTTCTAGACCTCATCTGATTGCCTTCTTGAAGATCATCTTCATGCTTCTATTGTAGTCTTGTTCCTTGGATGGATTCTTCTCTTGGTCTTGATAAATTCTTCAGGGCTTTCACTTCACTAATTGGTTTGGGTATGGGATGGGCACAGATACCACTAAGTCAAATTGGAAAGAAAATAAGAAGAAGGATAGGAAGAGAGGGGGAGATGTTTTCTTCTAAATTTCTTCACACTTGTACTTCTTGAGTTTTCTTCTAGGTGTGGAGTACAAGTATTTTCTTCAAAACTTCTTCATTGATCTTCCTTGTAGCTCTTCATGTTGCCACCAAGTTGAAAGTGAAGAGCCTTCTATTGCTTGAGTCTTGTTTTTCATTTGCTAACTTGATGGATTCTTGAAGCAAGAATAGGGGGATGGAGGAGTAGATAGAAACCTATAGTACTAGTGTTTGAGGTTCACTACTTGGTCTCTTAGATGGTTTACATACAAGGGACTTGGTCTTGGATTCAAAATGGCCACAACAAACAATGGTAGAAAGAAATAGAAACAAAATCTAAGACATAATAACTAGATGGACTACTATGATGGATTTTTGGCTAAAATACATGGTCATGGTACAAGGGTGTCCAAAATGGTTGGGCAAGGTTGTTTCTGGTTCAAGGTTGTCAAATGGAACAATTTTGCAAAAGGAACTATATTGAAATTATTTATAGAAATTAATCTATGTCAAAAATACTAAAATAGACAACTAAATTCTAAATTCAATTTTAATTTGTTCAAATATTATTTTGGGACAGAGGATATGAAAGTACACATCCTAAGGTTTCCAAATATATTTTATTTACAATTTTTGGATTTGTAGAATTTGAATTATGCCAAATTTCATCAAACAAGCATATTTGAATTTGAACAAATTTAAGTTTTTCAAATTTGAATTTGGCCAGTGCCAAAAGTTTCTATATATCAAGGGCTTTTCAAAAAGTCCAAGATTGCTAAATTTGGCTAAGTGGTTGAAAAGATATGATGGTTCAAAGTTCTAGGGGCTTTTCTGCAAAAACTACCAAATAAATTCTATTCGGGATAAAAACAGAAAAACAGCTGGGCTACGTGGCGCGCTCTGATTGGTTGACTGTGCTGACTGGACCGCTGACTAGGCTAGGGTGACGTGGATAAGTGATTTCATCAGCGCCGTTGGATCAAGATCTCGCGGCCTGGATTGCGTACCTCTTCGGATTCAAAATAAACCGTCCGATCTAGATCTAAAGGACGAGAAAAGACAGGAGGGGGCTCACCGGCGGTTAGGGCTTGAGCTCGCCGGAGAATGGCGAGGCGGCGGCGCTGCGGCACGGTGGTGGACGTCGGCGACGTTCCCGTGGTGCTCGGGGCACGGGGATGGCACCACGGGGATCCGCGCACCACGGCGGACTCGCGGGTGGCCACGGCTCGGTTGCTCGCTTCCGGGAGCACTGGCGCCAAGCAGATGGAGGCTCGACGGCGGCGGCGGCCTTCGGAAGCTCACGACGCGGTCAATTGTCTGCACAAAAAAAATCGACAAAGGGCATAAGGAGGTGCGCCTTCTCGAGGGGAACAAGAGAAGACCAAGGAGAGGTAGGGGGGCCCTCGGGTTTCGCCGGAATGGAAGATCCATGGCGGCGGGCAGAGATATCTCCGGCGAGGAATTTCTCTCGCCTCGGGGTGTAATTCGGGGCATGACCAGAGGGTAATGAGAGAGGGGAGAGGGGTCTTTAACGTGGAGGGGTTGGTTCCCGCATTGATGTGCTTCAATGCGCGGAATCGATGCGAGGAGGAAATGCAGGAAACGGCAACGAAATTTTCTCTCCATTGAAGAAGATGATGACGTCATGCTGACGTCAGCTCCTTTTTTTTTCCTGTTTTCTTAATTCCTTAATAATTTCTGTTTTCTTTATCCAATTAAGGTCAAATAAAATTCTTAATTCTTAAAATAAAAATACCTTTAAACTAAGAATGTTTGTGGGAAACTTTGGACACATAACAAATTTTAAAATTTGAAAATATGATTAACTCCTTAATAGTACTTAATGTTATTTAAAATTGGAAAAATAATAAAATGATGTTTTTTATTAAATAAAATTTCAGAGAAAATAACCATGTCAAATACAATTTTTTGAAAGTCATTTCACATCATTTTTATATTTTATATTTTGAAATAAAAATGATTTCACTAATAGCCTATTAATGCCATTTTAAAAATATCAATTATATAAATAAAAATTATTGGTTGAATAAAATATCAGAGACATCAATGTGATCAAATGACATCTTCCAAAATCATTTTTAATTGTTTTCATATTTTATGATTTTAAAATATGAAGAAACAATGATAGTCACTTAATAGAAAACATTAATTTTTATATGATTAAAACAATTTTTAGAAATATTTTCTATGGTTCAACTATTGTTTTCTAAGACCCTTTTAGGAACTTTCATATTGTATATATTCAACATATTAGTGAAACCACAATTAGTATCCTTTTGTTATATTTCAAACATAGAGAATTATTTAATAAATTTGGAAAATGGGGTTTAGTAAAAGCAGAAAGGTTTTCCCAAATGAAAACATTGTTTTCTCAAGGTATCCTACTTGTTTTCATAAACAATTTATTTCTATAGCACTATATTATTTTCTTGATTGACATAACACTTGGAAAACAAGGATCCAACTTATATCTATTTGGGGGTTATCAATAATAGTGTAACCCTTTTTAGAGACAAGAAGAAAATATTAGAGATAACAATTCTCTAGTTTTTATATATCAAAATATTTTCAAGATCATAATTGGGTTGAAAACATGTTTGGTGTAAGGGTTTGCTTAAGAAGAAATATTTTCTTTATGTAGAAATATTTATTTTGAAATGACTTTAGGGTTTATGGAATAGAGGTATATTGGATTTTCATTTCCAAAACATTAGAACATATATTGTTTTCTTTTGTTTCTTGCATCTCATTTGGTTTTTGGTGACTTGCATAACATGAAAACAAAAGTTTCAAATTTTTGTGATTTTTGCATTTTCCAAAAATCAGGGATGTTACAGACTAGCACCCTAGTATTCTATCTACTTCTCCATTCCCCTATTCTTGCTTCAAGAAATCATCAAGTTAGCAAAATGGAGATCAGGACTCAAGCACAAGAAGGAAACTTCATTTTCAACTTAGTGGAAACATGAAGAGCTACAAGGAAGATCAATGAAAAAGTTTTGAAGAAAATACTTGGACTCCACACCTAGAAGAAAACTCATGAAGTACAAGTGTGAAGAAATTTAGAAGAAAACATCTCCCCCTCTCTTCCTATCCTTCTTCTTATTTTCTTTCCAATTTGACTTAGTGGTATTTGTGCCCATCCCATACCCAAACCAATTAGTGAAGTGAAAGCCCTGAATAATTTATCAAGACCAAGAGAAGAATCCATCCAAGGAACAAGACTACAATAGAAGCATGAAGATTATCTTCAAGAAGGCAATCACATGAGGTCTAGAAGCAATCCATACAAGTTGAAGAATAACAAGTTATTTTTGTCCAACCATTGACCCAAATGGAAAACCCAAGACTTAGTAATATTTTCCCTTTGATGATGAAGTTAGTAGACCTACCTTAACCACAATGGAAAATACTAACATGGTCACTCAAATATTTTTGAAGGTGAATATGACCAAGTGTTTGCATGTATTACTTTAATTGAAGAAGTAATATGTTTATTCTTAGTGAACTCTTGGAACTTCCTCGACAAGTATGGTTATAATAAAGTTAGATCACATCAAACTCAACCTAGTCCTTCCCAAGTAAACCATTGGAATTTCCTTAACAAGTATTGAACTCAAATCTTGACCTTGCCCTAGCCAACTTGGTCCAACTCCTTTGTTATGTTATTTGCTCTGTTTGCTTTCTCCACCTATGTGTTTGATTGCTAGGATGCTTGTTTATTTTGTTATTGTGTTTTCAATGAATAGATTGTACGGAGAGCAACGATCTTTTGTGAAGATAGTGTGATATCTTCACCAACTTCAACAAGGCAAGTAACACACCATCATCTACCCATTATTTTCTATATGCATTAGTTGATTTTGATTAGTATGCATGATAGGAAATTTTACTAGTTATACTATGCTATGCTATTATCCTAGTAGTGTGTAGCCATCCCTTTTACCTTGTTATTTAGATAGCCTTAGAATTTATTAGGTGCTATGCAATGTTACAAATGGTTTTACTAGATGTTGAGGAAAAATCCTAAGTATAACTAATGAATGAACCACCTGGGTGGAAGTGGTAAGACTGGGTTATGTTGAGTGTTGCCTCAGGGCCCTTGTTTAAGGGTTATTCCACTTGAGGTTGTCACTTGCGGATGGCCACCCAGGAACAAAGAGATTACTATGTCCTTCTAAGTTTAGTAGCTTCCCGTGCAACCTTTAGTCATATGGGCTCTGTCTTGATCAACTAAGTTGAATGAACTCACTAGGCTTACAAGCAGATGTAGCATAATTATAGGTGGAACGGGTAAGCCAAACGGTGGTGGAATTTCTTCTGAAAGATCTCGTCTCAATCTTCTCCTTTCCTTAATGCACTCAGGGTGTATAGGATGTTTGGGCTGATTTGAGTCTGAAGGTGAAAGTGCACAAACTCTACAGAGTCAACAAACTAAGATCTTAGCCGTGTCCCCGGTTATGGACAACTATGAGCAGCTGGACAAGGATTGACGGAAGAATCTCATCATCAATTTCAATAAGTAAAATTTTGACCAAGTGAACAGTATTGTGGTGCTTGGATCTTAATCCAATGTTGCCACCCTTTTGAAAAGAAAAGTTGGTTTTACAAAAGTGATAGGAGAAAACTGGCTTTATGCAAAACTTAGCCAAAACTCCACTCAGCCAAATAAGCATGTAGTATTAGTCTTGCCATTTATATCCACCATAGTGTTACTTGCCAATACATTAAATTGTATTGACTCCCTTGTGGCTGCATATTCGATATTGCAGATGTTTCTGAAGACGAGTGAGGATTTCGTTTAGGATCTCGAGACTATCGCCAACATGTTTTGCCTGTGGCACATGAAGAAGATGGGCTCAATGTTGTACTATGTTTTCCGCTGTATTTCTTTGTTTTCTGCTAGTCTTCTAAGACTATGCAAGTTGTAATCCTATTTTGTAAAGACTGGATCATGCGATGTAATAGAATTTGATGCATTTGCATGATATTTCATTTTGTACTGTGGTGCTAGCAATTGATCCAGGGACTAGCACAATAACACAGGTATTCCATCTTTATTAAAAGTTGGGATGCTACAATTATCCACCTGCAAAAATTATAAAGCTTATGAGTAACATTATTAAATTTAGACAAAATGATAACAAACATGTTGCTCAAGCTTGGGAAAGAACGAAAACTATGGTTAAGAAATGTCCCACACACGAACTAACTACGTGGATGGTTGTCCAAACTTTTTATGGGGGATTAAATTTTCTTCAAGGAATTTATTGGATTCAGCTGCGATAGGAACCTTCATGAACCTCAATTTAGGTTCATCAAACAAGTTATTGGATGATATAATGACAAACTATTCCTAGTGGCACACATAAAGGGCTCTAACAGGTAAAAAGGTAAATTCTTTTGAGGAGGTCTCTTCTTTGAGTGATAAAATTGATATGCTTGCTTCTTTGCTAGCTAAACAAGTGCCAATAGATCCTAATAGTTTTCCCTTGAACTATCTGGTTGCTAATGAGAATGATCAAATTGATATGAATTTCATTGCTAAAAACAATTTCAACAACAGTGCTTACAAGAATATCTTTGGTGGTAACAACTATAGGCCATATCCTAATAATAATGGTAATTAATATGGTAATTTTTATGACAATGATTACATATCCTAAAAGTTCCACCTCTAATCTTTATAACATGATTAAAGAATTTATCACTACACAATTTTTTTCAATAAAACCGTTGATGAAAGTCTTGCAAAACTAGATAATATTGTGCTGAAAGTTAATAGTCTTGCTCATGATGTAGAAATTTTAAAAATTAGGATTACACCTCTTTAGGCTAATAAAACTAAATCTATGAATGCTATATAAGTTCAAATAAATGAGAATATGATAATGTTAGCTCAAATACCTGCTAGAAGAGAAAGAGAAACTGAAATTGCTGAAAAAGCTGCTAAAAGTGAGCATGCTAAAATTTATACCATCAAACACTTTGAGGAAGTGAAAATTTAAAGTACCAATGAGTATCCTAATACTTATAAACATGTTGATGTCAAAACAAATGTGATTGGAGAGGTCAAGACTTTAGATAGAAGGAGTCCCAAAATGTTTGGAGATTAAAAATATTTTTAGTGAGAAAATTGCTGCAAGTGGGATTGAGGATAATATGACTTTAGGATAAATTTTACCACCATGATTGAGTATGATAAAATTGATTTTGATAATTGCACCATATCTGATGTTATTAAATTCTTACTAAAATTAGCTAAAGATCGTAATGCTAGTAAGATAAACATTGCTTTCGCTAAACATAACATGAATGCTCCCATGGAAGCTAGAGAAGAAAGGTTCCAAACTGAAGCCTCTATTCCTAGAAAATTACAAGATGGTTGGGATCCCACTATTAGAATGCAAGTGACCGATTTTGATCACAATGCTTTGTGTGATCTTGATGCAAGTTCTTCTATTATGCCTAAAAGTTTATATGATGTGCTTGATTTGAAACATTTGGATGAGAGTATTTTGGGAGTACATATTATAGACTCCACTATTAAAAGACCTTTGGGAAGGATTGATTATGTTCTTATTATTGCTAATGATAATTATGTCCCCGGTTATTTTATTGTTTTGGATGTTGAATGCAATGCTTCTTGTCCTATCATTTTGGGGGGACCTTTTCTTCACACCGTTGGTACCATTATTGATATGAAAGAGGGGATTATAAGATTTCAATTTTCCCTTAAAAAGGGCATGAAACATTTCCCTAGAAAGAGAATGAAGTTACCTTTTGAGTCATGTCGTGGTGAGGTAAAGACATATGCCATGGGATGGCTTAAGTTTGGGGCCGATGGACATTGTGGGTATCCGGGGAGGGATCGCACGCCTAGCTGGCGCGCTCACTACACTGCAAACAACAAGATCTACACAGGTTCGGGGCCCTCGTGTGGAGGTAACACCCCTACTCCTGCCTCTCTCTTTGTATATGTGGTAATGAGTACAAGTGTTCCTCAAGCTCAAGAGCTAGAGGATGAAGAAGCTCTACTACTATCTCTCCCTAAACAAACTAGCAGCAATTCCCTCACGTAATGAGCGACCCTCATACAGGAGGGGTGTGGCCACCTTATATACTGGTGGCCACCAACTATTAGTACAGGATTAGGTGACTACACACTATGTTGTAGCGCACGCTTCTGCTTCTCCGCTGACAGACACCGATAGTCTTCGTTGTCATAGTCTCCCTTGTCAGATACAGGATGTGGCCTCGCCCATACATCACACTGTACCAGCGTATGCATATGCATCATCACGCCTAGTAAGTTGAACCGCACGCATGTACTCTCCCTGGATATACGGGATGACAACGACTCCATTTACTTCCCTTACAAGAAGAACAAGATCCTTGTCTATCCGTACTCACCAAGCGCTACTCGGTCAGTCCGGACAATACTCCTTTTTTCACTTGGCTCAATGTCCTTCCTACCCAGATAGCTCCATCTCGGTAGCCATCCTACTCGGTATCTCCCTACTCGGTACGTCCCAACTCAGGAATCCGTACCCCAAACACCATTTCTTACCAACCTTTCCCCTACTCGGGGGTAGCCCCCCGACAAGTCCCTTGTGAGGGCTACCCATGATTCTATTGATAATACTTGATTCGTTCATCATGCCTAGCAAAAAGGCGTTAAAGAAATGCGCCTGTGGGAGGCAACCCACCTTTGTTTTCTTTCGTTATCCTTTTGTTTTCTTCTGTTTTCTTTTGTTATTTTTGTGTCTTCGAAATTGTTACCTCTGTAGAAAATTCTCCTTATCCTTTTTATTTTGTTTTTGTGCCAAGAGTAACCTCTAATTGAGAGGTAGTGCGATTTGGGGAAGTTATTGTTCTGAAACAGATTTTTGGGCTGTTACCAAAAAAATTATAACTTTCAGCCAGAATGTTGGATTGCTTTGAAAGAATAGACACATTTCCCAGGTTGTTATCTAACTTTTGTTAGTTTCCCAGTTTTTGATTTGATCAGCAGAAGATTTTCGAAAAAAATCATCTTTACCGACTATTCTATTTTCACAGATTTCTGCTAATATTTGCATTTGCATCTTAATCTATTTATTTTTGTGTTATTTTGAAGGAAGAGATTTAAAAGAAGTTGTGACGGTAGCTAATGTTTTAAAATTAGTGAGATGCTGATGTTGAAACTGAACCAAGTGGATTTATTATTTTGATTACACTAACGTTGGTAATGAAGATTGTGAGAATTTTTAGGTGGAGGAAGTTTTCAAGTGTAGTGAGACAAGTATGATGCGATGAGATGAAAGATGGGCAAAAGATCAAGCTTGGCGATGACCATGTCACCCCAAGGCATATCCAATAAGTACAAGCGTCAAAGCTTGGGGGTGCCCAAGGCATCCTCTTCTTCATCAACAAAAATATCAGGTTTCTTTCAAAACACTATATTTTTATTACTTCACATGATACGTGTTATTCTTGGAGCATCATTTTATTTTGATTTCAGTTTTTTTATGTTTTTTTTAAATAAATGGTTGGTTCCTATCACATTTTATTTTTGGGAGAGACACACTCCATTTTCATTGCCTAGAACACTCTAGCATTCACTCTTATTGTTCTTTGAGTGTTCACTTTTTGCTAGTACCGCATTTTGCTCTTGTTTCTCACTCAAATTTTGTTCAGATCTTGTTGGTTTGTGTTGGGGGATAATAACCCGGCAGGCCCATGCAGAGTAACAAAGACTCGGCTGGAGGAAGTTTACGCGAGACCTTGTAATATGATAATGGGTCGAGTGTCACTGATGGGCCAGCAGTCGTATTGGTAACTCGGCTTGTGGAAAGGGAGATTCTATAAGGCCAAAAGGCGGTGCGGGCCATGGAGTCCAAGACCTGGAGGGAACGAAGAGTAGTTTAGAGTTAATGTGGACCCCGAGTAGGACTCTGGCCGTATCTTGTAAGGGAAGCCAGGAAACCGGGTATTATATATAGACCGGTTCCTAGGGCGTAGAGGGGGATTCGAGTTATTCTAGTTATACGAGAGCAAGTATTTGTAACCCTAGATTGGAGTCTCGGCGACATTGCAGTCCGAGCCTCTAGATCGCCAATCAATATGATCCTAGCTGGAAGTAAGCTATCATCTCCAATGGAGAGGCTGAACCAGGATAAATCTTGTGTCCGATCTGAGCTAAACCCTCTCCCAAACACCAGAGTCGATTTACCCCAACCTAAGTTACCTCCGGTAACATATGTCGTGACTTTCCCACGACAGTTGGCGCCCACCGTGAGGCCTACGTCCAAAGGTGTTTATATTACGGGAGAAGCTCTGGAAAGCATGAAGAACCTCGTTTGGCTGGGGGCCAGAGTCGGACTAGCTGGAAACCGGATCTGTCGTCATGATCGGCCGGGTTAACGTCTTCGTGGGTATGGTACGTACATCTGGTGTAATTTTTGACAATAATGAATATGATTCTGTGTCAGGGGCCTCCACCTGTGTTCGATCTGATGGGGAAGAGTCGGTAGGCACGGCAGAGCTGCTGAGAGCACCCACCACGAAGAGGGAACAGCCGGAGGAGCCGGCATGGACCCCGCGTGGCCGGGTTACTGGAGATGACGACACCGAATCTATCCTGCACCTGTTCGAAGATCGGTATGAAGAAGATAGTTGCGAGGAAGAAGAATATGAATCTTCACCGGGCATTGCGTGCTGAGTTGCGGTCTACACAACCCCTGCGATAAATCTGAATCAGGGTGATGTGTCAGTAGCCGCGGCTGGTGCGGCGCAAGCGCTGGCCCAACAACAGACTCCGATCAATGGAAACCCGGTTGGAGCCCGGGTCGATGGTGAGCAGACGTCCGTCACCAGCGAAACAGGGGAAACTGCTCATCATAGGAACATGTTCGGATTTAGGACGAACAGAACAGCTGGTGCGGGAACGTCACACCCACCAAATCCGGCTCTGTTCAACAACAACTTGATCTTGGATCCCACAGTGTTAGCAATGGTGATAACCCCGGAGAACGCGGGGGCCCGGGCCAGAGACTTGGATGTGGCCCGCCGAGGATTGGAACAACAGAGGAGAGATGTAGAAGCCGAGAAACTACGGATGGCCGTGCGTCAACGTCAGTTGGATGAGTTAGAGGATCGTATACAGACACAAACGACTAGAGCATGTAATCAGAGGCATCAGACGAGACTGCCTGCGACAGGCGGAGCCCTACAACCGGCTGCTTTATTCATTACACCTCAAGACCAGCGAATCCCGATCGTGAATCAAGGAACTGGGTACGCAAGAGCAGCGCTCGGGGGACAACCGATTAACATACCAGTCGGGTCACCTGCGCTACCCGCTGGGGCGGCCGGGGGAAATGCTGTGCAACCACCACCATCACGATTTCACACCCCGTCGGGTCACTTCAATAACCCTATGGACAACGTGTACGCCGCAACTTTAGCGCTCGACCGTATTCCACTGGGAGAGTCACCTCAAGCAATAGAAACCCGACGGGCTATAGAGATGTTACACACCGTGGTGGCTCAGCAAGCAAATTACCCGGACAACAGGAGCGGCATGCACGGGACGCCGTATATCAGTCGTCAGGAAGGTAATATGAGGAACATTCAGTCGAATTCAGCACGACGGAGGGCAGAGCAGCAGCAAATGCCGCCTCCTCCACTTAGACCAGCAACTCCTGCGGTCTCAGCGGCACAGGCTATCGTGGATAGTTCTCGGGCAAGGCGTGCGGCCAGGTCTGTAGCGCGAGGTCCAAGAGTTGGCGCGCCTCCCGCCGCAGTAGCCGAGGCTTCACACGTTTCAAGAATAAGGCCGGTGTCGACAAACTTAGCCGGACCCAAATGCTTATCAGACGCTATCAGGGCCGAGCCTTACCCGGACAAGTTCAAAGAGCCTGGTAAAGTTGTCAACTATGAGCCGACTATGGATCCTGAGACCTGGTTAAGCAGCTACGAGATGGCCATGTCTATTCGCAACGCTTCAGGAAAGCTCCAAGCCAAATTTATGTATCTCATGATGTCTGAAGGAGCAGATAAACTATGGTTCAATAACCTGCCTGAGAGGTCTATCAATTCGTGGAGTGAGCTTAAGTCGGCTTTCGTCAAGCATTTTCATGGAACTTGCAGGAAATTATACACGATTGACGACTTGGATCGGTGTGTGCAGAGAAAGGGAGAGTCGGCACGCTGCTGGGTGCACCGAGTCATGGAGATACTCCAGTCTTCCATCGATATCCAGCCAAAGGATGCAATACAAGCTATGGCGAAAACATGCAGATATACGCCCTTGGTGCAAAAATTGGTACGCATGAAATCCAGCAGGCATGTTTCAAAAATTACTATGGGGGATTTGATGGACGCGTGCAACAAGCATGCCTCCACCAACACCATAGAAGAAGATATTGAGGATAAGAAGGGAAAAGCTAATGTGAGCAGCAATGGAAGGACTGGTAACGGGGCTGCACCGAATAACAATGGAGGTAACAATGGTGGCAATGGAAACAACCAGTACAAACGTCCGTACGAGGGGGGCTCCGAGTTAGTCGCCAATACTGAGGCTGGGTTTGCAAGACCCAGAGCGGACGGAAACTTCAATGGAGGAAACTTCAACGGAGGAAGTAAATATCAAGGGCCACCGCGGCCATCTAACCACACAGAAGCCTTCAAGATGCCTTGCCCACGCCATAGTAGGAATGGCAGGCCGGCTAACCATTCATTGGAGCAATGCGTGGATCTACAAAGGTGAAAAAGTGAGGAAATACAGAAGGCGCTGCAAGGTGTAGGCTGGGGAGGAGGGCCGGGTCTGGGTGGAAACCAGGGCAACGGCCCACCCCCCGTAGGCAATGCGGGAGCTGGTAGCGCGGGTAATAACCAGGGTGGTGCAGGGAGTTTTCAGAGTAACCCAAAGCAGTTAGGACAGTATCATGTTCACACCACTGGGACCACCAAGAGAGAGAGGAAGATACTCAAAAGAGCTGTAAGCTCGGTTTCCTCGGGTGTCCCAAGATACCTGAGATGGTCAGATCAGGAAGTAACAAGGAGTAGAAGGGATCACCCGGAAGCAATAGAACATCCGGGTTTGCTAGCTTTGGTAGTAGCACCGCAGGTCAATGGCTATGAGTTAAAGAAGGTTCTGATGGATGGTCGGAGCAGTATCAATATCCTATATTGGGAGACCTTTTTACGTATGGGGCTCAAGGAGTCTCAGCTGCAGAAAAGCTCCACGGTTTTTCACGGAATTGTACCAGGACATTCGGCCTACCCCGAGGGAAAGATATCACTGGAGGTTGCTTTTGGAGAATCCAAGGATAATTACAGAGTAGAGTGGCTCACATTCGAGGTGGTGAAATTGCACAGTCCTTATCACGCACTGTTTGGAAGGTCGGCTTATGCCAAGTTCATGGAAAGACCGTGTTACGTTTACCTACAGTTGAAAATTCCGGGCCCTAAACGGACCATCACTATTCATGGGAGCAGGGCTGTGGCAGCAGAGTGCGATGAGGGAGATGCGGCCCTCGCAGAACAAGCCTATGCAAAGGAAGAGCTCAGGTATTATAGGTCTCAGGTAGACCCGGAAGATCGAACAGCTTTGAAAAAACCAAATACTGATGATGAGAGAGCTAAGTTTAAAGCAGCCCAAGACACAAAGATGGTGGCTTTCATTGAGGGCGACTCTTCCAAGCAGTTCGCCATAGGGTCCAACCTGGATAACAAGGAGGAAGGCACGCTCATCGAGTTTATCCGTGAGAATCAGGATGATTTTGCATGGACGCCTAGTGACATGCCGGGTATCCCGACTGAACTCGCTGAGCACATCTTACATGTTGACCCCAAGTCCCGGCCAGTGAAGCATGGCCTGAGGAAAATGAATGAAGAAAGAAGAAAATATATAGGAGCAGAGGTAGCTCGGCTCTTAGCATCCGGCTTTATCATGGAGGTTTTCCACCCCAAGTGGTTGGCTAACCCGGTTTTAGTGTTGAAAAAGAATAACGAGTGGAGAATGTGCATAGATTACACGGGTCTCAATAAGCATTGTCCAAAAGATCCGTTCGCCCTTCCAAGGATAGACCAGATCATAGATGCGGTGGCGGGAAGTGACTAGTTATGCTTTCTGGATGCCTATTCCGGGTATCATCAGATAAAGCTCAAAGAGGAGGATTGGGAGAAGACGTTGTTCATAACCCCCTTTGGAGCTTTTTGTTACAAAACCATGACCTTTGGATTGAAAAATGCCGGCGCAACATACCAACAGTGCATTCAGAAGTGCTTTGAGGATCAGATTGGGCGCAATGTCCATGCTTATGTCGATGACGTGGTGATCAAAACAAGGAACGCAGAAACGTTCATTGATGACCTAAAAGAGACCTTCAAGAACATGAGGAGATACAAAATGAAGCTCAACCCAACAAAATGTGTGTTCGGAGTTCCTGCGGGGAAACTACTTGGTTTCATCGTTTCTGAGCGAGGGATCGAGGCTAAACCGGAGAAGATCAAAGCTATTCAGAGCCTAAAAAAGCCAGAGGAATTGAAACATGTTCAGAAACTTATAGGATGCGTAGCAGCACTGAGCTGGTTCATATCTTGGCTCGGAGAAAAGGCAATACCCCTATACCGACTATTGAAGAAAACAGACAATTTCGTATGGGATCAAGAGGCGGATGAGCCGTTTGAAGCTATGAAGAAGCAGCTATCTGAAGCCCCGGTTTTGGCAGCGCCTGGTCCCAAAGAGCCCATGTTGCTGTATGTTGCGGCCGGGCCTCGAGCAGTTAGTGCAGTAGTCGTGGTCGAGCGTAAAGAGGATGGAAAGGATTACCCGGTGCAACGGTCGGTTTATTACGTGAGCGAGGTCTTATCAGAGGTGAAGCAGCGGTATCCGCATTGGCAGAAGCTAGTGTTTGGGGTAATCATAGTCAGTCGGAAATTGAAGCCGTGTTTTGAAGAACACCCCATAACGGTGGTAAGTTCCATACCCATGGCAGATATCATAAGAAATTCAAATGCTACAGGTAGGGTAGCCAAGTGGGCCATCGAGATGGGTGATTATCACATCAATTATGAGCCCCGATCTGCGATCAAGTCTCAGGCGCTGGTTGATTTTGTCAATGATTGGACTCAGACAAGCGTGCCCTCGTTAGTGCCAAGTTTAGAATCTTGGGTTATGCATTTCGATGGTTTCAATCAGTATGAAGGATCGGGAGTCGGCGTTGTGCTCACATCGCCAAAAGGAGATAAGTTGCGTTACGTTTTGCAAATTCATTTTGATTGCTCTAACAATGTAGCCGAGTACGAGGCCTTGTTGCATGGATTGCGTGTAGCAAAGGAGATGAGCATTAAGCGTATAAAGTGCTACGGAGACTCGGATCTTGTGGTACAGCAGGTCTCAGGAACGTGGGACAGGAAGGATGCAACGATGGCAGCATACCGGAGAGAGGTGGACAAAGTAGTCGGGTCTTTCTCAGAGTATCAGGTGGAGCACATTGACCGGCATAAGAACGAGGCTGTGGACGCACTGTCGAGACTCGGCTCCCGTCGAGGGCCGGTCCCGCCTAATGTTTTCTTGGATGAATTGTGGCAGCCTTCCGTTAAAACCGAGTCAGAAGAAGAGATAGCTCACCGGGACCCAGACTCGGAATTTGTAGCAACGGTGCGCACTATTCCAGAATGGATTGAGCCGTTCCTGGCATTTCTACTATGGGGCGAGTTACCACAGCAGGAAGTTGTAGCCCGACAAATCCAGAGACGGGCAAAAGGTTACTCTATCATTGGCGGTGAGCTTTACAAGAGAAGTGCTACAGGTGTCTTTTTACGCTGCGTAGCTCCAGAGAAATTCATGAAGGTGATTGTGGACACCATGCCTCCACAAGATCCCTTGTGGCCAAGGCATTCAGCACGGTTTCTTTTGGCTTACGGCTTTAGCAGACGCGGAACACTTGGTGGCAAGATGTGATGGATGTCAGAGGTATGCTCGACAAACCCATGTGCCGGCTATGGAGCTGCGGACAATTCCATTGACTTGGCCGTTTGCTGTTTGGGGTATAGATATGGTAGGCCCTTTCCACATGTCTCCGTGCAAAAAGACTCATTTACTGGTGGCCGTCGATAAGTTCACAAAGTGGGTTGAGGTCATGCTAGTTACGAACTGTGAAGCGGCCACAACTGTGCAATTCTTGAAGAAGATCATATATCGGTTTGGATACCCCCACAGCATAATCACAGACAATGGAACCAATATGTCCTTAGGAGAGATGGAGAAGTTCTGTGGAAACAATGGCATTTGACTTGATGTAGCCTCGGTGGCCCATCCACAAGCCAATGGTCATGTGGAGAGAGCAAACCAAGAGCTACTTCGTGGGTTAAAACCACGATTACGAGTCCCGTGTCTCCGAGCTGCTGGAGCATGGGTTGAGGAGTTACCCTCTGTGGTTTGGGAATCAATACTACACCTAACAGGTCTACTCAGATGAACCTGTTTTTTATGGTTTATGGTGCAGAGGCCGTTCTCCCAAGCGATATTATCCATGACTCGCCACGAGTGGCGGCCTATGTTGAGGTAGAAAACGAGAAGACCCGGCAAGACGCTGTGGACATGTTAGAAGAGCACAGGGAGCAAGCCTTGGAGTGGTCTGCAGTATATCAGCAGGATTTACGGTGATATCACAGCCGCCGGGCCAGGACGCGTGCTTTTCAGGAAGGAGACCTGGTGCTGCATTGGGCGCAATCTAAAGAGGGAAAACACAAGTTATCTCCCCCATGGGAGGGTCCATTCATTATAAGCCGGAATCTGCACAACGGGGCGTATTACCTAGTGGATGCAAGGAAAGAGTCGGACCATGTGAATGACACTGCTCATTCTACCTTCTCCATGCAAGAGCGCGAACGACCATGGAACGTGGCCCAACTGCGCCCTTACTACACTTAGCATAGACTCGGTTTGCAAATTGTATTACACGATGTAACAGGCAGCAGGTTTCAGACGTGCTCTTTTCCTATCCAGGGTACCTACGGGGACTGGAGGGTTTTTAGTGAGGCGGCCTGCTGACCTAACCTTTTCATATCAATAAAGAAATGGTTAAATCATGATAGTTATTATGTTCCTCAAATTTTTTCAGTTTCCTGCATATTTTTCTGTATTAACTATGTTTTGTATATACTAGTTTGTTGTTTCAGTCAAATATGTTTCCCAATAGTAAGGCGTATGATTTAGTGGGTCTAAATTTGCACATTTTTTTCCTTTTTTAGTGTTCAAATCATCTGTAAGCCGGTAGAGCAAAAAGCCTACTGTTGCATAGTACACATATGTAGGTCCTGGGGACTGATTGCTTGAATAGCACAGTCGCATACTCAGACCTGGCCACGATGCCATTAGGTTGTGAGGACTTATTACTTGTAATAAGTACAGTTGCAATCTCGTAACCCGGACAATAGAGCCAAATTTTTTCTTGACCTTTTTGGTTTAAGCTTGATGTGACTCGCAACAAAATGGCGTGTTTGCTAAAATATAAATCCAATCAGTCATGATGCCCATTGGGACTTTCCTGACCCTGTTTTTGTTAGAGTTATAGCAACATTGAAAATCCATGCGAAAACCGGCTTATAGCTTCAGAAGGGTCAAAAGGGTCATCTAAACCATAAGTTATGCAGAGCAAATGCGACAACCGGAAACTCATTACATATTACGCATAACTTCAAAACGTACAAGCATACATAGATATAAGGAATTTATAAGGGGTGATGTTGCACAGATTAAGCCTTCACCTTCATGTCAATGAAAGTTTGGGACTTGGGGACTTGAGAAAACAAAATTTCTCAAGTCAAGAATCCTCAGACCCGGAGTCCGGGTCTTGGGGACTTGTGAGTAAATTTTTTCACAATCCTAAGACCAAGACTCGGCATCTTTCTCACAAAGCATATAACAGTAAAATTGTGCAAAAATGGGTTTATAAAGTGCATACCAAAGCGACAACCAGAAGGGTCATCGAAACCGCAGAAGTTTAAAGTATTACAAGCCTTAGGAAGAATATCAAAAAGTGCACAGACGCACTATCAAATAGCAGTGTTTAAAAGGCATATTACAATGCCCATTGGCCGAATGATTGTTTACTGATAAGAGGGAGTAGCATTACTCGGCCGCTGCAGCCGAGCCATCGTGCGTGGTCTTGGTGGCCGGTTCTTCAGGGGTCCCCTCTGGCGCTTTCTCCGTGTCCATGTCCGGCTCACCTGTGGTGGGAGCACGAGATGGAGGAGGAACTACCGGAGTTGATGAAGTTGGTGCAGTACCGGCCTCGGCCTTTTTCTTGGCAAGCTCCGCCTTGAAGCGAGATAACATGTCAAAGGGCGCAGGAGCATGGAAGGGAACAGGCCTATCCTCATCATCGAATGGGGCGGTAAGCTTGTTCACGACAAGGTTTTCTGCGATCAAGCTAGCCGAGTGTCGAATCTGGGTGTTGATGGCCTTGAGATCTTTTCCTGAGAATTTGGTACCATCGGTCTCGAACTCGGAAAACCCGTTACAAGCTTTGCCGGCTCAATCTTGGGGTAGTAGGCCTTAGCCAAGGCAAGGCCGCGTATCACGCCAACCCGGCATGCTGAGCGCTTCCAGGCATCAATCCAAGCAGGGATTGTCGAGTATGCTTCAAGCATGTGTGTTACACCAGTGTAGTCACCGGCCAACTTCACAACTTCGAGTGTCCATTTTGTCCCTGCCTCAAATTGCCGGATGACATTATTGAGTATTTTAAGCTTCTGGAGGTCGTCGTGTTCGCCAGCAACCTCATTCGGACCTGCAATACAAGAAGGGGAATAAGATAGTGTGGTCCGGGTAAAAAATCATAAAGTTGGGAAATCCGATTAACACAAGGCAATAGTGGGAAAATAGCTATGCCTTACCTATAATGGAATCATAGGTATTGATAGCAATATCAGTCGGTAATGAGCTTCAAGAGATACATGGGGACTGGATTTGGTTGTCCGGTTTAATGCACAAAAAACAAGTTCTACCGGTTCTCAAATATATTTGCAAGTGCTGAGTGACTGTGGACAGTTTACTCGGAACTTAGGGACTAGGGTATTCTGAAGCTTGTATAAGAAATACTATATATTTGCAAGTACCGAGTTACCGTGGACAGTTTACTCGGAACTTGGGTTGGCTTCATTAGCCGGATCTTCGGAGGGCTGGAGATTGGTGTTGCTCTCCGGGTCAACCGCCATCGGGTCTTCGGCGGGGGTTTCAACCGGATCGCTGAGTGTGACCTTGGCTCTGAGGGAAGAAAAACAATGTGTTTAGTGGTTGATAAAGGTGAAACATGCAAAGTATATGGGATATAGTCAAGCAAGTTATGAAATTTACCCGGTATTCACGATGAAATCACTGGGAAGATCGTTGCTTGACCCGGAAGACACTGACAGAGAGTTGGAAATTGAGACTCGGAGTTTTCCGGCTAAGAGGTAACTCGGAGTTGGATATTTTTGAGGAACATAATTGTGATAAGATGAAGGAGTACTGGCTCGGAGAGAGGGCGATCGAAGAGGAATTCCGGGGTTGAGGCCCTCGTCACCCGGTGAAGACCGAGTTGCCCGTCGCTTGGTTGGAGGAGGTGCAACCTTCTGTGATGATACAATAGTTAGATGTTCATTAATTTTGCACATACCAGCATATGAGTACGGCTCTATGGTCATGGAGGAGTATGGCACCTTGAACGTGACTCCCCTGGATTTCCTTTTCTTGCTTAACTCGGCTTCAGGTTGTCCGGGCTCGCTTTCTTTAGATTGAGAGGCGGCCTTTTCAGCTGATGCTGTTGATTCTGGCGTAATGTCAGGAATGAAAGTGGGAGGAGAGTCTTGGTCTAGTAAGTCGACAAAATAGTTGTTTAGTAACTCGGAATCACCTTCTTCGTTGTCATTCGGCTCTTCGTCTTTCGAGTTTTCTGAAGGAGGAGGGGTTTCAATCTTCCACCAATCATCAGATTCCTGAGTAAGAACGGCAAAGATAAAAGTTAGTATACGCGTGTTTGAAAAATTAACGGGTACAGAGGAGATTATTCGGTTCTTACTGGTGGAGCCAGGTTTGTGGGGGTGAAGGGGAGAGCCCAGAGATGCTCTTGATGACCTCCACCTTCTCAGCCAGAAAGTTCGTCATGGCCTTGTTAACATCGAGGGCCGTATATGACTTCTCCGAGTATCGGAGAGAGTCGGTCAAGTGGCCCGAGTATTCGCAAAGAAGTTTCTTGCGAATAGTATTGGGCTGGATCCTACACCTGATCTAGGTCTTGATTAGATTCAACCCACAAAGACCATGGGATGTTAAGACAGAGAGTTTGAGAAGGAGGGGTTGGATGGCCTGTCTATCAGCCTTTGGAGCGAAGGCGCTCAGATTATCACTAAGAGAAAGGGTTTCAATAGAAAAACCCGGCAGAGGCTTCTCGCCGGGTGATGAAGTGTCTTTGCAATAAAAGAAGGTTTTTTGCCAATGCTTCACATGGGTGTGAAGATTAAGAGTCGGCATCAAATATTTTTTGCGTCTTTGGATGGCTACGCCTCCACAGACAAGGAGGGGACCATCCTGATTTTCGCGGCAAGGTTTGCACTGGAAAAGTTCAAGGAATAATGCGAGATTGGGGGCGATGCAGAGGTACGATTCGAAAAGAACAATGAAATGAAAAATATTGAGAATCGAATTTGGGCCTATGTCAAAGACCCGGAGTTTGTAGTGGTGAAGAACCTCACGAATGAAAGGATGACCCGGGGGACGGAAACCCCGAGTCACGTGCTCGAGAAAGACTATAACTTCACCTTCTTTAGGTGAAGGCCGACTATCCTCTTTGGGAGCCCTCCATGAGATTTCCGATTGAGGAGGGAGGACCCCAGACTCGGCCAGCTCTTCCAGCTTGTCCTGCGTGACAGTTGACCTGGCCCAGTTGGTCGTGATGGTCTGACTCGGCTTTTGCTTTACAGCAGTAGCCTTGGCCTTAGACTTGGGAGGGGCCTTGGGAGCCATTGGAGAAGTTCTAGTGAAAAGAGAAAAGGAGAAATAAAATGAGAAAAGGGGTGAATGCGATGAACACGAAGAACGCGAGTTCAAGATCCAGAAATGAAAGCTTAGATCTAAGGAGGTATACCAGGAATCAGCGGCAGAGATGAGGTTTGTTGAATGCGGCGCAGAGGCGCGGATCGGCGGGCCGATTCTGGCGAGCTGCGGCGGCGATGCGCGTGAAGCTTGGTGGTGGAGCTCCAAGTTGCGGTCTTGAGCTCCAATGGTGCGGCTCGAGGTTGAAGGCGAAGCTAGGGGAGATGGAGTTTGTGATTAGGGTTTCACTGTGCCCTGTATTTATAGGTGCGGTGAAAACCCTAGAGTGCAAACGGTAAAATGGAGAAAATCACGGGATAGGATACTCGGCCCGTTGATTACGGAAAAAAGATCGTGGAAGTTATTTTTATGCAACCGAGTTATAAATGACCACCAAAAGAGCTGGTCTCGGAGTTATTACTCGGACTAGCCTATGAGGAATATGAAATTCGGGTTATGAAATGGTCACTATGAAGAGTTGATTTGAGAATTGATACTCGAATTAATACAATGGTTGGGTTATTATATGGACCTCCGAAAGAGCCGGCCTAGCTATAGTTAAAGAAATCTAACCTATAACACTATTGTATGTAAATGTTTATTGTTTTGCAGGGAATAGCATGCGCTTCGTGGTTGGAGGTTTGTCTTATGCTTAAAGTTTGAAGCTAAAAGAAGGGCGCGCCAACCAAGATGCCCAAGCTATTCTGGGGACTACTGTTGGGGGGAAATAACCCGGCAGGCCCATGCAGAGGAACAAAGACTCGGCTGGAGAAAGTTTACGCGAGACCTTGTAATATGATAATGGGTCGAGTGTCACTGATGGGCCAGCAGTCGTATTGGTAACTCGGCTTGTGGAAAGGGAGATTCTAGAAGGCCAAAAGGCGGTGCGGGCCACGGATTCCAAGACTTGGAGGGCGCGAAGAGTAGTTTAGAGTTAATGTGGACCCCGAGTAGGACTCTGGCCGTATCTTGTAAGGAAAGCCAGGAAACCGGGTATTATATATAGACCGGTTCCTAGGGCGTAGAGGGGGATTCGAGTTATTCTAGTTATATGAGAGCAAGTACTTGTAACCCCAGATTGGAGTCTCGGCGACATTGTAGTCCGAGCCTCTAGATCGCCAATCAATATGATCCTAGCTGGAAGTAAGCTATCATCTCCAATGGAGAGGCTGAACCAGGATAAATCTTGTGTCCGATCTGAGCTAAACCCTCTCCCAAACACCAGAGTCGATTTACCCCAACCTAAGTTACCTCCGGTAACATCTGCCGTGACTTTCCCACGACAGTTTGCTTCAGGTATATTTTATTAGCTCTATGGTCTTTGATGATTATTTTCTTTGAGAGTTATTTCAAATAAGTTGATTGGTGTTGGAGAAGATTAAATTGTTTCATGCTTATAGTGGTGTAATAGAAAGCTTGTTTTGACTGTGGCTTAGACTTTTGCGTATCATATTAGATGTTATATTAACTGTGTGCTTAGTTATTTGTGATGTATTGTTACTATTCTCAAATAGGTGAGAGTGCTTAATGGGTCATTGAATTTAATCATGTGTTGTTTTCTCATATTGAAGCATGGTATCGTGGTATTTCTTCTTTGAATGCTTTATCTGGATTGACTTGGCGCATGCTCACACCATGTTATGACTACAAGCAAAGTCACTTCTAACCTTGATGATCATTTAGTTTTTGACTTCTAATATCACTTCATGCTTTGATTAATGATGTTTTGTCGCTATGCGTGATTATGATCGTTATTGCTTTCTTACTTGGTCGCTCTCAGTCTTTTGCAAGCCTTCACCTATACTGAGTATGAGCTCTACTCGTGCATCCAACTCCCAAGAACCAAAGTTTGCCAAATGTGTCCACCATATCTACCTATATATGGTATTTAACCGCCACTCCAAGTAAATTTCTCGTGTGCTACCTTTCAACCTTCAAAATTATTAACATGTTTTGTGTTCCTGTTTTAGCTCATGAGGAAGTAGTTTAAAATTTATTATGGTTTATGTCAAGCAAAGTTCTTCTTTCTCATTTCACCTGATGAGTATGGAATTTCTGCTCATCTAAATTTGCAGAGAGCTGGTGTGAATTAATATAATAAAAAGGCACTTCCCCATGGTTTGATGAAAGCTGGTGGGTACCCATGAACACGGCTAGCCCTGGTTTGTGAAATAAAGGTGGGGGATGTGCTAACTAATAAAGCTAAAGGAAATCGCTCTCAAAAGTCTAAACACTTTGCTTGACATGGATTATGATAAGTTTTTCATTACCATTCGTTCACATAGACATACACCTCTCTCAAAATTGTTTTCAATATCTCTGCTTTATCAAATAAAAAGCTCTAGAACATGAGTAATCCTTGCTTCCCTCTGCGAAGGGCCTTTCTTTTACTTTTATGCTAAGTCTTCATCTTCTTACTTTCACCAGTTAAGAGAGCATAGTTGTCATTATGAGTATAATGTGCATAGTCCCAAATCTATTATCGATTGACTCATGATTTGTGATATTGGTTGCTCTCAAATTACTTGTACATAGTCACCATTTAAACTTTGAAGATGTCCTAGCATTTATGTTTTTCTACCACATGAAGGACTACCTAGATACCACTTTATTATATTTTCTTTATGATCGAAAAAACGTATCACTTTCAATGCTTCATTATTCATTGTATTTTGTTTGTGTTACTTTTCATGTGCAACATAGTTTCTAAGTTTACACTAGTTCAAATAATATTTACCATGCCATTGTTAAAGTACTTTGATCTCAGTTTGCAATGCTTTTACATAATGATACGTTGCAAAAGTATCTATAAATTTCTATGCTCCATGCTTGTTTTCTACCCAATACCTTTTGTTTTCCACATGTTTTCTTTCGTTGTCCTTCATTTTATGAATTTTTTCATAGACTAACCTATTAACAAGATGACCTAGGCCACTTGTTGTTTTCTGCTATTTTTCTATTTCAGAAAAGTTCTTAAGGAAATCTTCCCGGAAAGGGCTGAAAATCTACGGAGATCAATTTTTACCAGGAAGACGTAGTCCAAAGAAGAGATGGAGGGAAGCCAGGGGCCACCAGGAGGGCACCAGAGGCTCTGGCCACCGCCTCGCCCCCCCTTCGCCTATAAATTGCCTTTTACCCTAAAAACGTTAGGGACGGAGTAATTTTCCATGAAACATAAAGAGCGGTTCTGTCACCTCGAAAGTTCAATCTAGGGCTTCTGGAGTCCAATCTTGGCACCCTGCCAGAGAGGGGATTGTCACTGGAGGCCTCTACATCGCCATGATCGCCTCCGGACAGATGTGTGAGTAGTTCATCTCGGGAATACGGGTCCATAGAAGTACCTATATGGTTCTTCTCTCCCCTATGCCTCCATGTTTAGAGTCTCGTGAGCTGCCCCACATGATCGCGACCATCGTTTTGTAATTGTGCATGTTATGGTTGCTGGGATCCGATGAACGATGAGGTTATGAATATTTTGTTCATGTCAATCTGAGATTCTTCACTTATATTTGTAGATATTTTTAATCTTGTCTTGAAATGCTCTCCGGTGTTTATGATTACCTTGGCCATGTAGTTGTGTTCACCTCCAAGGGAGGGTTTATATGCTATATAGTGGGTTCATGCCTCTTTGTTGCCTGCGCTCAAGTGATAGAAAAATGCATGGGGAGGATATGATGTTTCCACTATGGAGAAAACAACGGTGCTCTTGTCTATGAATGAGAATCACTACTCATATTACATATTGATCTTAATGCATTTGTCTTTTGCACACATAGCAATCACTTTATTGCTACAACTTAATACTAAGGGATTTTCTAGATAGCTTTCTTGAGGTGGAATTTTCGATATGGATGCATGATGAATATTGATGCGCGTGTAACACACGTTCGTTGGGAGACCCCATGAGGAGGTATGAAGAGCAATTAGCAAGTTTCCCTCAGAAAGAAACCAAGGTTGAATCGACCAGTAGGAGAAAGAAATCACTTCTGAAGGTTGATGCAGCTGATATTTGCAGGGCGCACTACTGGTTCAAAAACAACGTGGAACCTACACCACACAATCAAATAACTTTGCCCCAACAAAGCAGTGAGGTTGTCAAAATCACCGGTTTTGCTGAAAACAAAGAGGTTAAACATATGGTGTGGAAAACAATACTTGTTTGCAGTAGATGAATAGAGAACAGTGATGGCAGTAGGAAAACAATAGTAACAGTATGAAAATAGTGATTGTAGTGGTTGTATTATCAGTATAAAGGAAATGGACCGGGGTCCACAGTTCACTAGTGGTGTCTCTCCAGAATAGATAGATAGCATGTTGGGTAAACAAGTTACAGTTGGGCAATTGACAAATATAAAGGCTGCACCGTAGTGCATATGCATGACATGATGATTACTATCTGATTCATGCGGGCATTACAACAAGATTCATAGACCGTTATCCAACTTCATCTATGACTAATAATCCACCCTCAGAGTGTCATCCGAGCAAACCTTGGGTATTAAGTTGCAAGCAACATATAATTACATTAAGCAAGGTGTGTAATGTAAACAATGTAAACATCGTTGTTTTCTCCCTAATGGAAATAGCACATCCCCCACCCGTTACGCTTCTGTCACTCGAGCGTGAGTAAAAGGGAGACATGAACCCACTATCGAGCATAAATACTCCCTCTTGGAGTTACAAGCATCTACTTGGCCAGAGCATCTACTAGTAACGGAGAGCATGCAAGATCATAAGTAACATACACATGAATAAAACATGATAGATTGATAATCATTGGACATAGCAGTCAGTATTCATCGGATACCAGCAAATACAACATGTAGCATTACAATAAGATGATCTTGACCATGTTAGTTAGCTCACAAGATCTAAACATGAGCCATAAAGAGGAGAGAACAACCATCTAGATACTGCTATGGACCCTTAGTCCAAATATGAACTACTCACGCATCATTCCGGAGGCGGGCATGGTGATGAATTCCCCTCCCGGCAGGGTTCCGGGGAGAGCTCCAGAACCCTCCCGAACTAGGGTTGACGATGATGGTGGCTCAGTATGTTTTTGGTGGAAAAGGCTATGGTATTTGGGGTTAACCCTCCGAGAGGCATATATAGGCGAGAGGGCAACATCGATGGGCAGCCAGGGGGCCCACACCACCCCTGGGCGCGGCCAGAGGGGGCTCCCTATGGTGTGGGGCCCCTGTGGCCCCCCTCCTGGTCTCCCTCGGACTCCGTGTACGTGAGGACTTTCTCAGACTTCTGGGTTTTGTTTCGTCCAATTCCGAGAATATTTCTAGAACAACTTCTCTGAAATAAAAAACAACAGAAAATATAAACTCGCTCTTTGGCATCTTGTCAATAGGTTAGTCCAGAAAATCGGTAAAAAATGGTATAAAGTGTATAGGAAACATGTAGCATATAGTATGAAAACAACATGGAACATACGTTTATGACGTATCAACATCCCCAAGCTTATTTTCTACTCGTCCTCGAGTAGGTAAACGATAAAAACAAATATTTTCTGAGGTGACATGCTACCAACATAAACTTGATCATCATAACGTAAAAGCATATGTACGCTGAGATCATAGTACTTTAAACACAAGCATGATATATATAATTTTAACAATGAAACTTAGCAATCACTTTGCATCATGAGAAGTAACACACATAAAAGATCATGAATAATAATGCACTTGAAAGTTGTATGTTTGTTTAGAGCATAAAGAAAACATATCAAAGTGATATTTCGCTTGTCCTTAAGAGTGGGGCAAAACATAAATGCCAGGACACCTTCAAAGTTCAAGTGGATGACTAGAACAAATAATTTGAGAGCATGTAATAACACGTCATGAATCAATCAATTATAATCTTTGGGACTGATGCACATTAAACTCAGAATGGCAACTACGCTCTCTCAATTGTGCATACAATTAGAAGATGGAGACTCAAAATAAAAGTAAAAGAAAGTCCCTTGGCAGAGGGAAGCAAGGATTAACTCATGTGCTAGATCTTTTTAATTTATTAAACAGAGGTATTGAAAACATTTTGTAGAGAGGTGTATGCTTATGTCAACAAATGGTAATAGAGTTCTTGCCATCCTCCATACTAAACAAGTTGAGAGTGGTTCCAAATTATTTATATTAAACATTTATAGCATTCTCTTTATATAGTATGACACTCCTCCCCACCTTGCTTTCGCAAACCATGGCTAACCAAATCCTTGGGTGCCTGCCAACAATCTCATACCATGGAGGAGTGCCTATTTATTTGTTTAGCTTTTTATGTTATAATGGTCTAACCAGCTCTTTGCAAATTTAATGACGAGCAGATGAAGCATGCAATTAGGGTTACTTAAATAGTATGGAAGACAAACCCAACTAGTACTTCCTCATGAGCTAAAACACGAACACAAAACAAGAATAATTTTGAAAGTTTAAAGGTAGCGCATGAGAAATTTACTTGGAGTGGCGGTTAAATACCACATGTAGGTAGGTATGGTGGACACATTTGGAAAACTTTGGTTTTTGGTAGTTGGATGCACGAGTATAGCTCATACTCAGTACAAGTGGAGGCTAGCAGACACTGGGAGCGACATATAAAGAGAGCATAATGGTCATAATCATGCATAGCGACAAAAACATTATTAATCAAAGCATAAAGGATAGTACAAGTCAAAAACTAAATGATCATAGAGGCTATAAGTGACTGTTTTGTAGTCATAATCATGGTGTAAGCATGCGCTAAGTTAATCAAATAAAGCATTCGAAGGAGAACACCATAAATTCATGCTACAATGTGATAAAAACAACCGATGATTCTTTCAATGGCACATTAAGAACTCTCAGCTATTTGAGACAAGTCATGCTACAATAACAACTACTAAGCATAGAATTAAAATAACATCCAACATGACATGAAAAAGTCTAGCCACAGTCTATACGAGCTTCTTTTTGCACCGTTATAAGCACGAAAATTGTACTACTTCTTTCCAACACCAATCATTCTATACTAAAAAACTCTCTCCAAGAGATATAATAATGAAAAAAGAGAGTACTAACATAACTATACTAATACTAAAACCTCTAAATAAGAGATGCATGAAAAACATGGAACTAAAAGAATTGCAGCAGCTAGAAGAAAAACTAAGAATACGAGCATGGAAGAAAACGAGTATTCATATGAAAAAGTGGAGCGTGTCTCTATCCCACACAAAGAATGTTGGGTTCCAACATATTTATTTCAGCAAGGAAAACAAAAGAAAACAAAACAAAAACAAACAGATGCTCCAAGTAAAATGCATATGATGTGACCGAATAAAAATATAGTTTCACTAGAAGTGACCTGATAAATTGTTGATGAAGAAGGGGATGCCTTGGACATCCCCAAGCTTAGACGCTTGAGTCTTCTTAGAATTTGCTGGGATGAACCACGGGGGCATCCCCAAGCTTTGGCTTTTCACTCTTCTTGATCTAATTATATCACACTCTTCTCTTGACCCTTGAAAACTTCCTTCACACCACACTCAAAGTAATTCACGTTAGAGGGTTAGCGCACAATAAAAAATTCACATGTTCTGCATGGACACAAGTGTTATTAATAATCTTAAACATTAGCTACAGCCACTGATGTTTCGTGAAACAAAGAAATCCACTCGACATAGTAAAAGATAGAATGCAAGTAAAAAGACAGAATCTGTCAAAACCAGAACAGTATGTAAAAACGAATTTTTTAGGGGCACTTATGTTTCTTAGATCGAAAAACGTAAAGGTAGCAAAAGTTTTGGAATTAGCTGAGGAATAAGCAAAAAAATTGGCAACTCATTTTGATCTTTCTGTGATTTATGCGATTTTATACGGTGGGACAGCATAAATTTGTTCCTGCATAGAAATCCAAATCTAACTTCAACTTTCACTAGATACTTTACTTGGCACAACTAATACATGTAAATGAAGATACAAAGGAGTTTCTACAGAAGTATACAACACCTTGAATCAAAGAAAATAGAAAAAACAACGCAAAAATAAAAACATAGGTTATCTCCCAAGAAGTGTTTTTCTTTAACGCCTTTCAGCTAGGCTTGGAAAGAAAAAATCAAGTATTTTCAAGTCAAGAATCATCCAAATTGTAACTACGAGGCTTATGTTTACCTTTCTTACCCTTATTCTTACTTCTAGGGAACTGATGATTGAAGCCTGGTTTGGAAGTGAAAGTCATGGTACCTTTCCCCATATCAATAGTTGCTCCCAAGAGCTTTAGCAGAGATCTTCCAAGGGTAGATTGGCCTCCTCCTACACATTCAATAACAAGATAATCAGTGGAAACCGTTCTCCCTATGAGTTTTTTAAACACTCCCTTGGCTATCCCAATGGGAAATATAGTGGTGTTATTAGTGAGAGGTATTTCTTCTCTTCCCTCAGAAAGTCCCCAAAGACTCAAAGATTCATAAGTCTCTTTAGGCATAAGACCAAATTCAGACATAATATCACAACGAGCATTAAAAGTTTCACCATTTATAGAAACTTTCACTGTAGGGATCATATTTGAGGCTTCAAAAATTATTGGGACTTATTCAAAATGTTCACGAATCTGATTATAACCTTCTTTTAAGCAAGATACATGTGTCTCAAGAGTGTTTAATCTAGCATAAATGCTTGCAAAGGCTTTATCAGAGTTACTAGGTGAGCTATAGGTTGCAATTAATTTTTTTATGGCTTTAAAATCTTGATCGCCAGCACAATGAAGGAAATATCCTCATACCACAGTATCCAAAGCATATCTATAGCAAAGAACAAGACAAAAATAAAAACTACGATGAAACATGCTTAGAGTCATTTTAGGTTCAATTTTGCAGTAGGAATCAAAAACTCTAGACCAAGCTTCTTTAAAACTCTCATCACTCCCTTCTTTGAAAGTGAAGATTATTTCCTCATGTGACATGGTAAAAGGAACAGGAATAGACATAAAGGCAATTTTAAATAGATTTTTTTTGCGTTTTCAATATAGGGAAGCAAATAAGACAAAATAAAATAAACTAAGCAAAACTAAAACAAAGTAAAGAGATTGGAAGTGAGAAACTCCCCTTGCAGAAATCCTCTTTCTCCCCGGCAACGGCACCCGAAAATAGCTTGACGCACGTGTAACACATGTTCGTTGGGAGACCCCAAGAGGAAGGTATGAAGAGCACAGTAGCAAGTTTCCCCCAGAAAGAAACAAAGGTTGAATCAACCAGTAGGAGAAAGAAATCACTTACAAAGGTTGATGCAGCTGATATTGGCAGGGTGCACTACCGGTTCAGCAGCAACATGGAACCTACACAACACAATCAAATCACTTTGCCCCAACGAAGCAGTGAGGTTGTCAATCTCACCGATTTTGCTGAAAACAAAGAGGTTAAATGTATGCTGTGGAAAACAGTACTTGTTTGCAGTAGATGAAAAAAGAATAGTGATGACAGTAGGAAAACAGTAGTAACAGTATGAAAACAGTTATTGTAGTGGTTGTATTATCAGTATAAAGGAAATGGACCGGGGTCCACAATTCACTAGTTATGTCTCTCCAGAACAGATAGATAGCATGTTGGGTAAATAAATTACAGCTGGGAAATTGACAAATATAAAGGCTGCACCATAGTGCATATGCATGACATGATGATCACTATGTGATTCATGCGGGCATTACAACAAGATTCATAGGCTGTTATCCAACTTCATCTATGACTAATAATCACCCTCAGAGTGACATCTGAGCAAACCTTGGGTATTAAGTTGCAAGCAACAGATAATTGCATTAAGCAAAGTGTGTAATGTAAACAATTTAAACATCGTTGTTTTCTCCCTAATGGCAACAACACATCCCCCACCCGTTACGTTTATGTCACTCGAGCATGAGTAAAAGGGAGGCATGAACCCACTATAGAGCATAAATACTCCCTCTTGGGGTTAGAAGCATCTACTTGGCCAGAGCATCTACTAGTAACGGAGGATGCAAGATCATAAATAACATACACATGAATAAAACATGATAGATTGATAATCATTGGACATAGCATTCAATATTCATCAAATCCCAGCAAACACAACATTTAGCATTACAATAAGATGATCTTGATCATGTTAGGCATCTCACAAGATCTAATCATGAGGAATAAAGAGGAGAGAACAACCATCTAGCTACTGCTATGGACCCGTAGTACAAAGATGAACTACTCACACATCATTCCGGAGGCGGGCATGGTGGTGTAGAGCCCTCCGGTGATGAATTCCCCTCCCAGCAGGGTGCCGGGGAGAGATCCAGAACCCTCCCGAACTAGGGTTGACGATGACGGCGGCGGCGGATGTTTTTGGTGGAAAAGGCTCTGGTATTTAGGGTTAACCCTCTGAGAGGCATATATAGGCGAGAGGGCAACGTCGGTAGGCAGCCAGGGGGCCACACCACCCCTGGGCGCGGCCAGAGGGGGCACGTCGCCCTATGGTGTGGGGCCCCTGTGGCCCCCTCCGGGTCTCCTCCGGACTCCGTGTACGTGACGACTTTCTAAGACTTCTAGGTTTTGTTTCATCCAATTACGAGAATATTTCCAGAATAACTTTTCTGAAATAAAAAACAACAGAAAACACGAACAGGCTCTATGGCATCTTGTCAATAGGTTAGTCCAATAAAATCGATAAAATGGCATAAAGTGTATAGGAAACATGTACCATATAATATGAAAGCAACATGGAACATTAGAAATTATGGATTCGTTTATGGCGTATCAAATATCGGTACATATGCCTTGAGGTAATGCCTGTAATGTTAGAACCCATGAACTTTATCTTGTCATAATAGTATTGTTGTACGTTAATGATTTGTCAATTTCCTAGATGTAATTTGTTCACCCAACATGTTTGTTTTCTTTGGAGAGACCCCACTATCGAACCTATGACCCTCGGTCCTATTTTCCTCATATTGCAAACCTTGTTTTAAGCAATTTTAATTATTGTCTCTTTGTTGTTCCGTTTTAACTTTATTGTTTTCTAAGACTCTATATGTTTAAGTCTCCTGTTTTCAGCAAGACCAGAAGATTGACAACCTTCTGGAAAGTTGGGGAAAGAGAGAGTTTGTGCTTGTGTGCAGGTTCCATGCTTATTCAACTACACACAAGTACTTTTCAGGCGTCATTGATAAATTAACCTTCTTCAAGACTACAAAGTCCTACTGGTTCGGTAACCCTGGCTCCATATTGGGGAAAAACTTACTCTAGACTACATCGTACCTTCCATGGGGTCTCCCAAAGAGCGTGTGATCACGTCAGCATCAAGTACTTTTTTCGCGTCGTTGTCGGGGATTTCTAGACTGCAAGGGGATTCTCACACGTCCACTCTCTTTCTTTTGTTTTGTTCTTGCTTAGTTTACTTTTTTTATTATTGTTTTCTCTTTATTATAAACCTCAAAAAATAGTTCTCTAGTCTCTAGTCTTTTATTTGTGTTGTTAGTTTATTTTGTGTTATCTTGCAAGCATGTCTTCCAATGATAATACCAAGATTTGTGACTTTACTAGTACCAATAATGATGATTTCATATGCACACCAATTGCTCCACCTGCTGCTACAACATATTTTTGTGAAATTAAACCTGCTTTGTTGAATCTTGTCATGATAGATCAATTTTATGGTATTGGAGAAGATGTTGCCTCTCATTTAAATAACTTTGTTGAGTTATGTGACATGCAAAAATATAAAAAGGTAGATGATGATATTGTGAAATTAAGATCGTTCCCTTTCTCATTAAGAGAAAGAGTTAAAGAATGGTTATTGTCTTTGCCTAAAAATAGCATTGATTTTTGGACTAAATGCAAAGATGTTTTTATTGGGAAGTATTATCCACCTGCAAAAATTATATAACAAGGATTAACATTATGAACTTTATAAAAAATGATAATGAACATGTTGCTCAATCTTGGGAAATAATGAAAACTATGGTTAAGAATTGTCCCGCACGCGGACTAACTACGTGGATGGTTGTCCAAATTTTTTTTATCCAAGATTAAATTTTTCCTCAAGGAATTTATTGGATTCAGCTGCCGTAGGAACCTTCATGAACCTCACTTTAGCTTCAGCAAACAACTTATTGGATTATCTAATGAAAATCTATTCCCAATGGCACACAGAAAGGACTCCAACATGTAATAAGGTAAATTCTGTTGAGGAGGTCTCTTCTTTAAGTGATAAAATTGATATGCTTGCTTCTTTGCTAGAAAAACAAGTGCGTATAGATCCTAATAATATTCCCTTCAACTCTTTGGTTTCTAATGAGAATGATAAATTTATGCGAATTTTATTGCTAGAAATAATTTCAACAACAATGCTTACAAGAATAATTTAGGTGGTAACAACTATAGGCCATATCCTAATAATAATGCTAATTCATATGAGAATTCGTATGGCAATGCTTACAACAATCCTAAAAGTTCTACCTTTGATCTTGATAACATGCTTAAAGAATTTATCAATGCAAAAAAAAGATTTCAATAAAACTGTTGATGAAAGGCTTGCAAAACTAGATAATCTTGTGCTAAAAGTTGATAGTCTTGCTCATTGTGTAGAAATTTTAAAAATTAGGACTACATCTCTTAAGGACAAAAAAATCGAACCTATAAGTGCTACAAAATTCAAATAAATGAGAACATGAGAATGTTAGCTCAAATACGTGCTAGAAGAGAAAGAGAATCTGAAATTGCTGAAAAAACGGCTAAAAGTGAGCCTGTTAAAATTTATACCATCCGACCCTTTGAGGAATTTAAAACTTTTAGGACCAATGAGTACCCTAACTCTGATAAAAATGTTTATTTAAAAACAAATGGGATTGGAGAGGTCATAACTTTAGGTAGAAGGAGTCCCAAAAGTTTGGAGGTTAAAAATATTGCTAGTGAGAAAATTGTTGCAAGTAGGATTGAGGATAATATGACTTTAGGAGAAATTTTTCCCACCGTGTTTAAGGATGATAAATTTGATTTTCATAGTTGCACCATATCTTATTATATTAAGTTCTTACAAAAATTAGCTAAAGATCCTAATGCTAGTAAGATAAATATTGCTTTCATTAAACATATCACTAATGCTCTTATTGAACCTAAGGAAGAAAGGATCAAATTGAATCCTCTATAAAAAATTACAAGATGGTTGAGATCCCACTATTAGAATAAGAGTGAATGAATTTTATTGCAATGCTTTGTGTGATCTTGGTGCAAGTTCTTCTATTATGCCTAAATGTTTATATGATATGCTTGATTTGAAACCTTTGGATGAGAGTATTTTGGGAGCGCATCTTATAGACTCCACTGTTAAAAGACCTTTGGGAAGGATTGATGATGTTCTTATTATTTCTAATGATAATTATGCACCCGTTGTTTTTTTGGGGGTATTGAATGCGATGCTTCTTTTCCTGTCATTTTGGGGAGACCTTTTCTTCGCACCGTTGGCGCCATTATTGATATGAAAGAGGGAATTATAAGATTTGAGTCCCCCCCTTAAAAAGGGCATGGAACATTTACCTAGAAAGATAATGAAGTTACCTTTTGATTCCCTTGTGAGGACTACCCATGATTCTATTGATAATACTTTATTCATTATCCATGCGTAGCTAAAAGGCGTTAAAGAAAAACAGTTGCGGGAGGCAACCCACTTTTGTTTTCCTTTGTTATCCTTTTGTTTTCTTTTGTTTCCTTTTTGTATTTTTGTGTTTTGGAAGTTGTTACCTATGTATAAACCTCTCCTTATCCTTTTTATTTTGTTTTTGTGCCAAGAGTAGTCTCTAATTGAGAGGTAGTGTGATTTGGGGAAGTTTGTTATCTGAAACAGATTTCTGGGTTGTTGCCAAAAAATTTATATCTCTCAGATAAAACTTCGAATTGCTTTGAAAAATAGACACATGCCCTAGGTTGTTATATAACTTTCGTTAGTTTCCCACATTTTTATTTGATCAACAAAGGATTTTCAAAAAAAAAAATCATCTTTACCGACTGTTCTGTTTTAACAGATTTCTGCCAATATTTGCATTTGCATTTAATCTCTTTCTTTTGGTGGTCTTTTGAGGTAAGAGTTTTAAAATAAGTTTTGACAGTAGCTGATGTTTTAAATGGAGTGTTAGACTTGTGTTGAAACTGAACCAAGTGGATTTATTATTTTTATTACCCTAACGTTGCTAATAAAGATTGTGAGAAGTTTTTAGGTGGAGGAAGTTTTCAAGTGTAGGGAGAGAAGAATGATGTGATGAGATGAAGGATGGACAAAAGGTCAATCTTGTAGATGTCCATGTCACCCCAAGACATATCAAGAGGTACAATCGTCAAGCTTGGGAATGCCCAAGGCATCCTCTTCTTCATCAACAAAAATATCAGGTTTCTTTCAAAACACTATATATTTACTCCTTCACGCGATATGTGTTATTCTTGGAGCATCATTTTATTTTGATTTCAGTTTATTTTGTTTTATTTGTTGTAGCTTTTGGTTGTATCCTAGCACTTTTATTTTGGGAGAGATACGCTCCGTTTTTATTTCCTAGAACACTATAGTTTTTACTCTTATTGTTCTAAGTGTTAAGTTTTTGCTAGTACTGTGTTTTGCTCTTATATTTTACTCTAATTTTGTACAGATCTTTTTGGTTTTCTTTAGTTATATTTTATTAGCTCTTCGGTCTTTTATGTTTATTCGCCTTGATAGTTGTTTCGAATAAAGTGATTAGTGTTGGAGAAGAGTAAATTGTTTCATACTTATAATGGTGCAATAGGAAAGTTGTTATGACTGTGGCATAGTCTTTGGCATGTCATGTTAAATGTTCTTTTAATTGTGTTCTTAGTTATTTATGATGTATCATGACTATTATCAAATAGCTGAGAGTGCTTAATGTGCCATTAAATTTAATCATGTGTTGTTTTCTCATATTAAAGCATGGTATTGTGGTATTTCTCCTTTGAATGCTTTATCTAGATTGACTTGGCGGATGCTCACACCATGTTATGACTACAAACAAAGTCACCTCTAGCCTTGGTGATCATTTAGTTTTTGACTTCTAATATCACTTCATGCTTTAATTAATGATAGTTTGTCGCTATGCATGATTATGGACGTTATTACTCTCTTAGTTGGTTGCCCTATGTCTTTTGCTAGCCTACACCTATACGAGTATGACCTCTACTCGTGCATTAAACTCCCACAAATCAAAGTTTGCCAAATGTACCCATCATATCTATCTATATGTGGTATTTAACCGTCACTCCAAGTAAATTTCTCGTGTGCTACCTTGAAAATCTTCAAAATTATTAACATGTTTTGTGTTCCCGTTTTAGATCATGAGGAAGTAGTTTAAAGTTTGTTATGGTTTGTGTCAAGCAAAGTTCTTCTTCCTTATTTCACCCGATGAGTATATAATCTGCGCCCATCTAAATTTGCAAAGAGTTGGTGCCAATTAATATAATAAAAAGGCACTTCCTGTCGGGGGGCTACCCTCGGGTACGGCAAAGCGTGGTACAAGTGGGTGTCCCAACAGTGGATACCGAGATGAAATTGACCGGGTTGACTACTCGGACCGAGATGAAGGTTACCAAGATGGATCTATCTCGGTAAGAAGAATCAAGGGCGGTATGCCGAAATGGGTATTCCCCGAGTAATCTGAGTTACACTTGGAGAACCCGTGTTACATGAAGAACAGGCTATCTCGGACCAATGTCAACGGAGCAGGTGTGACCCCGAAGATCACGGGAGAGTATAGGCATGCGGTTCAACTTACAAGGCACATGATGCATAGACGTACACGGGCACAATGAAGGGCATGGGCGAGGCCACATCCTGTCTCTGACAAGGGGGACAGGACACTGCAACGGATACAGAGAAAGCGACTTTCTGCGCCGTGCCAATGGGCATGCGCTACGGCACAGTATTCTCCGTCTAACCCTGTACAATCCGTCAGTGGCCACCAGTATATAAGGTGGCGACACCCCTCCTGCGCGAGGGACAATGCAACCAGTAGACATTTCCCCCTTAGAGAAAAGGAGAGCGAGAGAGAGCTTCTTCTTTCTCTAGCTCACAGAACTTGAGGAACAACTTTGTACTCGGTTACACACTTATATTGACAAACAGGCAGGAGTAGGGCTGTTACCTCCACGCGAGGGCCCCGAACTTGGATAGTTTTAGGTGTTAGTATAGCTGGCAATCCAACTTGGATAGTTTTAGGTGTTAGTATAGCTGGCAATCGGAGGCCCCGAACCTGGATAGTTCTAGGTGTTAGTATAGCTGGCAATCGGATCGGGTTTGACCGGGTCTACCAGTGCTGGACCCATGCCTGGATCAGTTATTGGGTCAATCTGCCACCCACAACCTGACCCATGGGTCTCAAAGCATACCCATGCCCGAACCCAATAGGCAACCCAACCCTATCGGGCAGTGCTAGACCCATGCCTGAATCAGTTATCTGGTCAATCTGCCACCAACAACCCGACCCATGGGTCTCAAAGCAGACCCATGCCCAAACCCGACAGGCAACCCAACCCTACCGGGCACCCATCGGGCATCACAAGAAATAAAATTTAATTTAACTTGAAGCCAACAATATCTGATAACAGTGACTTTTAAACAGAGCGACCACCAAACAGGCGTACACAGCACTATTTTTCTATTGTCATGTTGGAAAGAAGCTATCGACCACAGGCTGTATTTATAAGGTCACCCAAACTCCCATTTCTGCTAGCTAACCGAGGTGGTACTAAACTAGCTGCAGTTGTGTGAACACAAGGCGTCATTGTCTGGTGTTGTTCGGCAGGCCTATCTTCGTGGGCCGATCCAATTTGGGCTGGTAATGATTTTTGAATTGTGAATGTGAACAGAAACAAAGACTCCACCATAATTGCGCACGTCCTTGTCTACTGAATGTGCAGAGTGGGCTGGTTTTTACTCCTGGTGAAAGGACTAGGTCCAAACTGCATAGAGCATCGCTGCTGAGTGTTTTTTTAGGGAGCATTGCTGCTAGCTAGGTGTTAATCGGTTAGTTCTATGAATGTCTATATAGTAAAATTATCCACACATAGTGACATGTAAAATATAAATATAATAATTAAGATTAATCGAGCAACCCATCGGGCGACCCATGGGCATAAACTCATGCCCATACCCTACCCATAACTAATCGGGTCGCCATGGGTAAGACCCATGGTGAAAATAGCAACCCATACTCTGCCCATTCGGGTCGGGTGCCCATGGGTGAACGTGCCCATGGGTCAAACTGTCGGGCGGAGGTGTTAGCAGTGTTCTGAACGCGCCTTCCGGCGTGCAATCCCTCCCCTGATACCTACAATGTCCATCGGCCCCGTATCTCAAGCCATCCCATGGCATCTGTCTCTACACCACCACGACAGTTGGCGCCCACCGTGGGACCAGCAATGGCGCTAGCTGGAGTTTCTATCCGGACGGGATCTTCACTTCGTTCGAGCAAGCGTGTGGTTTGTGGCCTTGTCCACAGATTCGGCTCCCTCGACTTTGTCACCGACAACGCGGGTGATTTCGGCGGCAGGCCCGTGCCTGCAGGCGGCTCTATCATCGGTTTCGGCGCGCATATGGTCTACGTCACCACCGCGGTCATCCGTGGGTACCCGGAGTGGGTGCTCGTTGCTGTGGATCCGCCTGCTGTTTGCGCCGTCCGCAACCAGCGTATCGATCGCTTCGCGGGCAACTTGGAGGTGATGATGACCGTCCTGGCTCCTGCTGACGGAAAGAGCACGACCGATGTCACCGAGACTGCTGGCAAGTCGACTTGGCCGGCTCACAAGCCATTGGAGAAAGACGAGAACCAACCGGGTTACAAGGCTCCCTCTACACCGACCCCGAGGCCACCTCCGTTCACCAACATCATCGAGAAGTTGATTGTGCTAGTGGTTGTTGATGCGGATCCGGCAGTGGGGTAGGCGCAACTGGAGGATCAGCGCCAAGCCATCCTCGCAGAAGCTATCGAGATGTCCAAAGCCAGGCAAGAATTCAATCTTGATCTCACCAAGTACAACAAGGCTCATGGTTTTACTCAAGTTGGAAACAACCCTAATCGGTTAGGGGCTGTACGGAACCGAGGTCGAGATCTCGGTGCCGAGATAGCTAGAGATGGTAGAGTTGCTAGTAAATCTGTTAGTATTATCTCGGCTAGCAGGCCAAAGTATAGCTCTCCTGCTAAGAATCTAAGAGTTGCTAAGGCAGCTGCTGCTGAGTTGCCAAACCTGACCGGTTAAGCTCGCACTAGGCAGCAGGATCGGGTTAATGAGCTTGTTTTTTAGGCTAGCGGGCAGAATGAGGCTTTCCGGAAGGCGAATCGAGGTGCAGGTGCCTCTCAGGTGATTCATTCACATGGGGGACAGTCTGGAGGCCAGGCTTCTTCTCCCCATGTTGGAGATGTGAACAAGCAGATACAAGTCTACGACCCGGCTGGCGCCAAAAAACAGTTAGCTTTACAGGGCCAGGCCGGGCAAGGACATGACGGTCAAGGAGGACATGCTGCCAACCGAGTTCATGCAGCCGGAAACGATCGCAACGGAGATGTCCCACCTCGGCACCCGGTAGCCAACCCGGCTCAGCAGCAGCCAGGTGCCGGGTATAAAGACCGACATAACGATGGCTACTCATCAATGGAGAAGGCCGGCTACCCGAGATACGAGCAATTGGTGGACGCTGGAGTACTCGTCGCCCGATTGGGGCCCCGAGTGCTGCAGCCGAATGACGCCCAATACAAGCTCGACAGAATCTATCTGTCAGAGGAGATGGAAGAGCAAAGCCCTCCGGCACCACTTTGTTTCGGTCCCTGGGTCATGAAGGAGCCAGCTGTTGCCCGGTTCCAGCTAGCTCGTGGACAAGAACCTATGATGGCACCACCAAGCCGGATGACTGGCTGAATGATTACGTCACTGTCGTGCACATTGCTGGTAGTAACCATCGGTGGGCGGTGAGATATGTGCCTCAGATGCTGGAGGGCCCGGCCAGGATCTGGCTGAAAAACTTGCCGATGCACAACATTGACTGCTGGTTGGACTTCTCGGAGGACTTCATCAGCAACTTCACCAGCACGTACCAGAGAACAAACCGTCCACAGCAACTCGCCATGTGCAAGCAGAGAGAAGAGGAGACTGACCGAGAGTACTTGACTCGGTGGAGCACTTTGAGGAACACCTGTGAGGGGGTTAATGAGTCTCTGGCCATTGCGTGGTTTGCACAAGGGTGCATACATGGAAGCATACTTTGGCAGAGGCTGCAGAGGGAGATGCCGCAAACTCTGGCTGATACAATTCGGATTGCTGATATGTATGCTCTGGGAGATCCGACACAACCTCTGCTGAACGCGGTTGAACCTAGTAGAAGGTACACCAGCAATGATGGTGCCGGAACCTCCAGGCAGAATGACCGCTAAGACTTCCGGAACAAGAGAAGAGAAGACATGCCGAATATCCGGTATGGCTCGAACCATGTGGCTACAGTTGATCCGGATAAACCTGATGCCGGCGATATCCAAAGGCAAAAGAACACTGGGCCCCAGTATGGGAAAAACTTGAACAACAAGAGGCAATGGACAGATCAGAAGAAGCCCGGGGATGACCAACAGAGATTCACCTTCGAGACAATAAGGGATGGGTCGTGTAGCTACCACACTCGGCATCCGAGTAGGCCAGCTAACCATACTACCCGGCAGTGCAGCTGGTGGGACCGGATCAAGAGCGAGGTTTTATGTGCCTTGCCCCCTGCTCCACCTCTGCCCCTCTCGGGCGCAAATGCTCATCCTGTTGGAGCGAACCCGAGACCGGTGGACAACCATAGGAGGGAGAATGTGAACCAGGTGTTTCAGGGAGATCACAACAACAACAACTGGAACAACAACAACTACTACAACAATGCTGGCGGCAGGGACCGGAACGATTATCAGGAGCACCACCAAAGCTATATGGTGTTCATCACTGAGCTTGATGACAAGAAAATCCTACGGAGGCGCGAGATGGAGGTCAATGCAGTGATGCAGGCTGTGCCAGAATACATGTGCTAGTGCGACCAGGAGATTGTCTAGTCTCGGGCAGATCACCCCAAGATCATGCGTAACCCGGGCAGTTACGCTCTGGTGTTGGACCCAACCTTCATTGGGCCCGAGATCAATGTGAAGTTCACCAAGATGCTCATTGACAATGGAAGCAACATAAACATCTTGTACCGGGACACAATGGTGAAGCTAGGCATCACCGAGAATATGCTCAAACCTAGCTGGACTACCTTCCATGGTATTGTGCCGGGAGTATCTTGTGCGCCTGTGGGAAAAGTGTGGATTGATGTGATTTTCGGCACCCGAGAGAACTGTCGCACCGAGTGCTTGCAGTTTGAAGTGGTTGATCTTCAGAGTCCTTATCATGCTCTAGTCGGCAGGCCATCCCTGTCCAAATTCATGGCCTGAACTCATGTGGACTATCTAAAGATGAAGCTCCCGGGTCACAACGGCATCATCACCATCTTGAGGGATTACAAGCGCTCTCTGGAGTGTGCATCTGTTGGATCTCGGTTAGCCGAGTCACTGGTCATTCCTGTCGAGAAGAAGAAGATCCATGAAGTGGTGGCTATGGCCCAAGCAACTCAACTCGGTATGCCCGGGATGACCAACCCTCACCAGAGCGCCACATTCCAAGCCTCCAAGGAGATCAAGAAGGTGCAGATCAAGGCCAAGTTCCCCGAGCGCGAGGCCATCATTGGTGCCGGGTTGGGGGAGAAATAGGAAAGCAAGCTCATCCACTTCCTCTGTGAGAATCTAGATGTCTTTGCATGGTCGGATCAGGACCTGCCAGATGTCCGGAGGGATTTGGTTGAGCACTCTTTGCATGTGAGACCAGATGCTAATCCGGTGAAGAAAACTCTAGGCGCTTCACTGCAGAGAGGAGAAAAGCAATAAGAGAAGAGATCACAAGGCTATTGGCGAGTGGATTCATCATGGAGGTGCTGCACCCGGACTGGTTGGCTAACCCGGTCCAGGTAGAGAATAAAAAAGATGACCCAATGGTAGCAATAGTGTGGCGTATGTGTATCGATTACACGAACGTGAACAAGGCGTGTCCAAAAGATCCATTCCCGCTGCCCCGGATAGATCAAGTGATCGATTCCACGGCCGGGTGTGAGCTGTTGTCATTCATAGATGCTTACTCTGGTTTCCACCAGATACCTTTGAACTCAGCTAATCAAATAAAGACTGCCTTTATCGTACAGGGCTTATTACTATCGTGTCATGTGTTTCGGTCTGAGAAATGTTGGTGCTACATACGAGAGATGTATATAGAAATGCTTGCATGAACAAATTGGCAAAGATGTGCAGGTATATGTGGATTATATAGTCATCAAGACCATGGAGAAACACACACTCTAGATGATATCCGAGAAACATTCGCAAATATGCACAACTATCGGCTGAAGTTGAACCCGACCAAGTGCACATTCGGCTTTCCGGCGGGAAAGTTACTCGGTTTCCTCGTGTCTAGTTGGATAATCGAGGCCAACCCCTCCAAGATAACAGCAATTGAAAGCATGTCCCTGCCGAGATCCTTGAAGGATGTGTAGAGATTCACTGGCTGTCTGGCCTCCCTTACTCGGTTCATTGGGAGAATGGGGGAGAAAGCCCTGCCTTTGTACCAGTTGATGAAAAAGACAGACAAGTTTGTCTGGACCCAGCAAGCTGATGCGACTTTCCAAGATCTGAAAACTATGCTGGGAACAGCTCCGGTGTTGGCATCCCCGTTTCCCAAAGAGCCCATGTTGCTCTATATTGGAGCTACCAACCGGGTTGTCAATGTGGTGGTAGTGGTGGAACGAGAAGAGGAAGGAAAATCTGTGAAGAGGCCAGTGTACTACCTCAGTCTATATGGCTGCCAAGAAGCTCAAGACCTATTTCCAAGAGCATCCAATGACAGTGGTGTGTACTGCTCCCATCTTGGAGATCATTGGAAACAAGGATGCAAGTGGCCGAGTAGCCAAATGGGCCATTGAGTTGGCTGCCTACACCCCAATGTATGCTAGAAGAGAAGCCATCAAGTCTCAGGCCCTGGCGGATTTTTTGTTGATTGGACCGAGTTGCAATATGAGCCACCGCTACTGGAATCTAATTTCTGGCGGATGCATTTCGATGGTTCCAAGGTGAAAGAAGGTCTCGGTGTCGGTGTTGTACTCACATCACCAAAGAATGATCAATTGAAATATGTCTTTCAAATCCATTTTGCGACATCCCATAATGTGGCCGGGTATGAGGCCTTAGTCCATGGACTGAAAGTGGCCAAGGAGATTGGCGTTCGCCGAATAGTGTGCTATGGTGATTCATACCTGGTGGTTCAGCAAGCATCTGCACTTGGGACGCATTGGACGCCAACATGGCATCATATCGGTTCCTCGTTCAGAACATCTCTGGATACTTTGATGGGTGTGAGTTTCGTCATATACACCGAGCTAAAAATGAAGCTGTTGATGCACTATCCAAGTTAGGATCTTCTCAGCATGCCATCCTGGCAGGAATTTCCCTAGAACATCTCCGGAAGCCATCCATCAAGCTGTCGCCCGAGTCTGACTCAATTTTCGTCCCGGCCAATCCGGAACCAGAAGTTGTCCCATTGGAAGTAGATGTGTGGTGCATCATGGAGAACTCGGGGACTGCCCTCCTCAACTCGGGGATTGCCCTCTTCAACCCGAGGACTGCCTTCCTCATCTCGGGGACTTCCTTGTAAAACCCGGGGACTCGGGGACTCATCCTTATGTCGGAGTCTACCATGTCGGCTGAGCCTATGGAGATTGATGAGCCTATCTTTCCTCTCCGACCGATACCCGAATGGGCCCAGCCAATAATGTCCTACTTGACGGATGGTACTCTGTCGAGTGAAGAGATCTCGCCCAGGCAGATACAGAGAAGATCCAAGGGCTACACCATCATCAACAAAGAATTGCACAAAAGAAGTACCACAGGAGTGCTCCAACGCTGTGTTGAACCAGAAGACGGGGAAGAAATTCTCCGGGAGATACATCAGAGAGAATGGGCACCACGCCTCATCTCGGGCTCTAGTGAAGAAAGCATTTCGGCATGGCTTCTTTTGGCTCACTGCCTTGCAGCAAGCAGAAGATTTAGTAAGGAAGTGTAATGGGTGCCAGAGATACGCCAGCAAGATCCATATGCCAGCCTTTGAGCTCAAGACCATTCTTATAACTTGGCCATTTGTAGTATGGTGCTTGGACATGGTGGAGCCTTTCATGCCAGCTCGGGGCAACATGACCCACATCTTGGTCATGGTGGACAAGTTTACCAAGTGGATTGAGGTGAAGAGAATCCGGAAGTGTGATGGGCACACGGCTATGAACTTTTCCTGAGATATGGCTATCCACATGGGATCATCTCGGATAATGGCACGAATTTTGCTGAGGGAGCTTTTGCTCGGTTCTGCAAGGAAAAGAGGATCCGACTAGATATCGCGTCAGTCGCGCATCCGAAATCAAATGGTCAAGTTGAAAGAGCCAATGGCATGGTTCTGTCCGCGATAAAACCTCGGTTGATTGAGCCTGCAGCGAACCTCGGGTTGTTGGCTGGATGAGCTACCAGTGGTGTTGTGGAGTCTAAATACTACCCCTAACCGGTCCATAGGTGAAAGTACACAATGGTCAACTAGAGGGGGGGGGGTAAATAGGTGCCCTACAAATTTTAACCCTTTTTCACTTTTAGATGGGCTTTAGCAAGTAAACAACTTGGTTATCTAAATGTGCAACTAGGTAGACACCCTATGTGATAAGTAGCGAGTACGCAACGGAAGTAAATGCAAGGCACAAGGTAACCACAAGTGAAACACGGAGACAAAAGATATGTTTCTCGTAGTTCATTCTTAAAAGAAGTATTTCTATGTTGGAGAGGTGGGGAACCACCTAGGCATTCCGCAATAGCACGATTGTGCACACCTTATTCTCCTTGAGCTTCTCCGGTGAGGGAGATTATCCTTTACACTATGAAGTCGACTTGAAGGCGTTGACCAAACCTTTACAAGGGGGTTGAGGCTACTCCACAAGTGAGATGGAGGCTCTCAACAATCCAAAGCTTCTTGCTACAAGGTGGAAGCTACAAGCACTAGGATTTCTCTAGGATGACAAAGCAACCAAGAGATTACAAGATCCCAAGGGGTATGGTATGGGAAAACAATTTTTGGCTTGGTAGAAAGGTAGATCTGGGCCTCCTCCATGAGATCCTTGAAGGGCATCGAGTTTGGTTGGAGCAGGAGGGAGATCGAAGCGTTTTGAGCTCTTGAGCAATGGAGGAGAGAGATGAATGGACGAACTAGCTCTCTAGAGGAAGAAGACAACTATTTATAGCCTCCTCCAAGATCTAACAGTTGCAGCTCTCCAGGGCCGAAATATTCCGGTGTTAGTACCGGAAATTTCCGGGGCAGCCAGGGCGGATATTTGAAATAACCGGGGGCGGATTTTTTTTAATATTTCGGGGCCAGATTTTTATGGCCACTAATCCGCCCCATATCTGCAAGCGGGCAGCAGCAACCAACCTGATTTTTCGCTAAGGATCAGGGGGGCGGATATTTTCCCCGGAATATTCCGGGCAAGCGACACCTCCAAAATCTGCTAAGGACCAAGGGGCCAGAAATTTGCCCCGGAAATTTCGCCCCAGCTTCTGCGAGCGGGCAGTTGGAGGCCAGGGATTGATCTTTTGAAGCCTCGAGAGGGACGGATTATTCCAGCCTATATCCACCAGAAATTTTGGGCAAGCGACCTGAATAATCCGGCTGCAGTTTTTCCTTCTTCAGAAAACCTTTGTGCAACTCCTCAAGAATATCATCGTGAATTACATATGAGGCCATATGTAGACACTTAAACCATATGGTTAGTAATCATACCCGCGTTGTTATCATCACCAAAATCATCAGAGGAGACATGAGCTTTCAATCTCCCCCTTTTTGGTGAGTGATGACAACACGGGTATTTGCATAGTTATAATCCAACAATACTATAGGAAATAGAACAACACAGATAATCATAATTTAGGATACATGCCTCCCGATAATATAAGTTCACGAATAGGAAATCCACAAAGAAAAACTAAGTTGTTCGAAAAGCACGAGAAATATAAAAAACAAGCAGCCCACCCAAGCAAATCCCGCGATCTCTAGATCTTCTACCCCTTTGGCATCAGGATACCAAAAAGAGAGAAGGATGCACTACGCCCCAAGAAACAAGCTCTAGGCCATGTCATCATCATCCTCGGCATGCTCGGTGTGGTCTTCCTCCTCACTAGGAGTAGGGATGTCGTCATCATCAGGCACATCGAGATCCCAGTCCACATCACGGTTGTTCCAGTTGCGGTAGGGAATCTGAACACGAAGAGGAGCAGGAACATTGGGCATGTTGAGTAGGGATGGAAATGGGTACCCTGTACCCTAATACCCTGCGGGTAAAAACCCTATTAAGGTAAGAGTTTGGGACTAAAAAAATACCCATGGGTATATAAATGGGAAAATCCCATGCCCATCGGGTAGAGAGGGTACGGGCATGGGATTGCACTACTCATACCCGCGTACCCTTCTACCCGTATAAATTCTGTCAAGTGGGCCATATTGTGTAATTAAACCTAACCTAATTTTCATATTTGTTGTTGTTTATGATTATGTGATGTTGTTTCACATTCATGATGAGTTGTTTCTTATGCGCAAGTGGTGCAGTTTATGAGAAGGTGGTTTTGTTTACAATATGTTGTTATTTATAAGTATGGTGCTATTTATAAAGAACTTATGGTTGTATGTTGTTGTTTATGGCCATATTTTGGCTCAATTTGTTATGTTACTAAAATGGGCATTTTTGCCCGCGGGCAACCCTTTACCCTGTCGGGTGACGGGTATGGGAAAATGTTGTACCCGTTGACGGGTATGGGCATGGGTGACGGGTAAACTCGAGGGGGACGGGCAAGGGTATGGGGTGGCTCCACCCGCACCCATACCCTGCGGGTGCCATCCCTAATGTTGAGGGCTGTCGCTGATTATCTTGAATGGTGCAGCGCTCGACATAGGCATTGTAGTTCTCCTTGTGGATGCAGACATTCATGCACATCACCTTCTCAATGGCACGAACAATCCAGGAGCACTTCTTTGTACCAGGAGGAGGCTGCCTCATACGAGGATCACGGTGGCCCTGACCAGTGGCACCCACCAACATCATGTGCAGCTTGCGTAGTGTGGGCGCTCTTGTTGTACAGTTTCACATCCTTGTGCGTCTCACAGTCCAACTCAAGATTATCACAAAGCTCAGCGGGATACCTGGACTTGATGAGCTTCATAATGTATGGTGCATAAGGTGGCACCTTGTGGTGGAAGAGAGCATAGTGGATCTAATTGAAGATGAAGTCCATCACATCAATCTTGTGACGCTCAATATCCTCGAGATTTCCCTCGGTGAAAGTTAGAAAGGCATGGTGCATGAGGTTCACCAAACCGCAACGGATCTCATCATTGTTGCCACCTCTAGGGGCAATGGTCTCCCGGAACATGCACAGAATGATGTCATAGATAGCATCCATGGATGGGGACAGATGTGTGGCCTCTTGATCCGCAAAAGGTAGCCGGAGGATGGAGAAGGGAGGCGAGGAGGCCTCCCGGGGAGCTCGGAGGCGGCAGCTGCGGTTGGGGATGGAGTGGAGGGAAAAAGATCTGGGAACTCCCCTCCCGTCGCCTATTTATATCCCCTAGCCGCTTACCCCGGAATATTCCGGTGTTAAGGCCGGAAATTTCCGGGGGCCGGAGATTTCACCCGAAAATTCCGCCCAAAAAATCCGGGGTGCCTTCTGTGAGGGGGCACAACGGATTGGGGTGAGTTTTCGGGGAAATCTCGAAACTCGGAAATTTCCGGGCTTAAGACACGGAATATTCTGTCCCCCGGATATTTGCCTTGGAAATTTCCGCTCAAATTTCCGGAGTGCCTTCTGTGAGCGGGCACAGAGGAAATGAGGGAAATTTCCGAGACAAGTATCACGTGGACGGAAATTTCCGGGCCTTAGGCCGGAATTTCTGGGGTTCCCGCACACACCGAGTTTTTGAAAAACAAGAGATAAGATACGAGCCTCCAAAACGAGAAAAACAAAAACAACGACAATGAACACACAAACACAAAAACGAGAAAAGAGAAAAAGAGACAATCAACATAACAAAGAGATAAATGTTGGTGGCCGGAGCCACCGTGTTTGAGTGTATACCAAGGAGCCGCGAAGATATATCTTGGGCCCAAAAGCATGACTCCCGTTAAGGTACAATAAGTCACATAATGACTAGATATGCATGAAGTTTTGATTGTTTTGCGCATGATAGGAGGAGTGTTGGTTCATGAGTTGAAATACGCTCCCCCTATGTCCATGCCTACATCTAAACCTTGATAACATATGTAGTGAAGGTATCTATGCAAGGGTTCAAGTGAAGTTAGACGCATCGATCACATTTAGTTCATTCCTCAAACCCCGAAACCTTGGTTCATCAAGGGCCTTCGTGAAAATATCCGCAAGTTGATCCTTGGTCGGCACATAGGAGAGATCAATATCGCCCTTCTCAACATGATCCCGAATGAAGTGATGGCGAATTTCAATGTGCTTCGTCTTGGAGTGAAGAACGGGATTATAGGCGATCTTGATAGCACTCTCATTGTCGCACAAGAGGGGGACCTTGTCGAAGTCGATACCATAATATCGCAAAGTTTGCCGCATCCATAGAAATTGAGCACAACAACTTGCCGCGGAGATGTACTCGGCCTCGGTGGTTGAGAGAGTGATGCAATTTTCCTTCTTAGAAGACCAACATACCAAAGAGAGACCAAGAAATTGACAACCACCAGATGTAGACTTCCAATCCGTCTTCTCTCCCGCATAATCTGCATCCGAGTACCCGATGATCTGAAAGCTTGAACCCTTGGGATATCAAAGAACAAAGTTTGGGGTATGAACTAAATAGCGAAAGATGCGCTTAACAACTTCAAAATGATGTTGCCTCAGAGAGACTTGAAACCTTGCACATTTACCTACGCTATACATGATATCGGGTCTAGATGCACAAAGGTAGAGTAAAGAGCCAATCATGGAGCGGTATACCTTTTGATCTACCTCTTTACCATTCGGGTCGGGTTTCAAGTCAATAGTCGTGGACATGGGGGTTTTCATAGGCTTGACATCATGCATGTTGAATCGTTTGAGCATATCTTGAGTATACTTGGCTTGCTTGATGAAGGTTCCTTCGGGGTGTTGCTTGATCTCAAAGCCAAGAAAATACTCCAACTCGCTCATCATAGACATCTCAAATTTCTCCGTCATAAGCTTGCAAAACTCATCATTGAACTTGGCGTTAGTAGAACAAAAATGATATCATCCACATAGAGTTGGCATATGAACAAGTCACCTCCAACCTTTTTGGTGAAAAGGGTGGGATCGATTAAACCAAAATTGAACCCACGATCCACTATAAACTCTTTAAGATGCTCGTACCACGCACGTGGAGCTTGTTTAAGTCCATAGAGCGCCTTATCAAGTTTGTAGACATAATCGGGGTGGTTCGGATCCTCGAAACCCGGAGGCTGCTTGACATATACCAACCCATGGATAGGACCATTTAAGAAAGCACTTTTAACATCCATTTGTTGTAGTTTGAAATTATGATGAGAAGCATAGGCAAGCAAGATACAAATAGATTCAAGTCGAGCTACGGGAGCGAAAGTTTCACCGAAATCGACACCTTCAACTTGAGAAAAGCCTTGAGCTACCAATCTCGCCTTGTTGTGAATGACAATACCATCTTTATATTTCTTGTTCTTGAATACCCACTTAGTGCTGATGAAGTTCTTGCAATCTTTTGGCCTTGGCACTAACTTCCACACTTGGTTGCGCTCGAAGTTGTTGAGCTCATCATGAATAACTTCAAGCCAATCTTGATCTTCAAGCGCTTCATAGACCTTTTTGGGCTCAATGTGAGATACGAAAGCATGAGCCTTGCTAAAATCCACCAATTGTCTTCTTGTGACTAACCTTCCACGAACTTGTCCAAGAATCATGTCCTCCATGTGACCGGCACGAGCAAGATTTTCTAGCCTTATCTTTGACCTATGCTCTAGCAACTCCTCCAAAGACTCCTTGGATATGGCTTGATCATCACCTTCATCATCGGAGACATGTCCATCTCGTCCTTGATCTTGTTCCTCAATGGGATATGGATCTCCTATGTGTTGTGTTATATCACCAACATGAGTGTCTTGTCCTTGTCCTTCATTGCGAGCTTGGCCTTGATTATGAGCTTGGCCTTGAGTGTTAGCTTGGCCTTGATCGTTAGCTTGTCCTTGATCGATGGAATGATCTTGATCATTAGCCTGGCCTTGATTTGTAGATTGAGGGCTTGGTGCATCTTGTTGGTTAGCTTGTGTATCAATGGGCGTAGTCAATGGCTCCACTTGAGTAGAGCATAGTCCTTCTCCCTCCGTCATCCGGTAACCCTCAATGGGGATTATTTCACCAATCCCCATTCTTCTTATGACGATGGGAGGAATTGCATCTCCTATAACACCATGATCTATATAGCCCCCTTGGGACCCATTATCCTCATCAAACACCACGTCTATAGCTTCTTCAACTTGTCCGGTGGACTTGTTGTAGACTCTATAGGCGTGAGCGTTCGTGGCATAACCAACAAAAATACCCTCATATGACTTGGTCTCGAATTTTGACAAGCGTTTACCTTTCTTACGAATGAAGCACTTGCAACCAAAGACCTTGAAGTATGAAACATCCGGCTTCTTGACCGTGAGAATCTCATAAGGGGTCTTGTTCAAGATCTTGCGGAGATACAACCGGTTGCTAGCATGGCAAGAGGTGGAGACGGCCTCGGCCCAAAAATTGTATGGAGAAGAGAATTCCGCAATCATGGTCCTTGCCGCATCCATCCGTGTCCGGTTCTTCCTCTACGCCACACCATTTTGTTGAGGGGTATAGGGAGTGGAATATTGATGAGCAATCCCCTCTTTGCTAAGAAATCCCTCCACGGTGTATTTCTTGAACTCGGAGCCATTATCACTCCAGATCACTATAATGCTCGTATTGTGTTGGCGCTCTACCAAAGTGATGAACTCGATGACCCTCTTTTGATTCTCACTCTTCCTCTTGAAGAAATACACCCAACATTATCTTGAATAGTCATCCACAATCACCAAACAATACTTCTTGCCTCCAAGACTATCATATGATAGGGGACCAAATAGGTCCAAATGAATGAGCTCGAGGATTCTTGAGGTGGTGATGTTGGTCTTGGTGGGGTGAGATTCTCCATGTTGCTTTCCAAGAACGCAAGAGCTACACACACGATCTTTGGAAAACTTAGCATTCGTTAGTCCTAGAACATTATTGCCACTTTGAAGGTCATGCAACGTCCTCATATTGCTGTGGGATAACCGGCGATGCCATAGCCAACCCACATCAACTTTAACCATTAGGCATGTCGCGACACACGTGTCTCCTTTAGAGAAGTCCACTACATACATGTCGTTCTCGACATGCCCAACAAAGGCTACTTTAAGAGCTGTCTCCCAAGTGACAATCACATTCTCTTTATTAAAGAACGAGGTAAAACCACGTTTTGCAAGTTGAAGAACCGAGATGAGATTGTAACCAAGGGACTCGAATAGGAGAACATTCTCAATTGATAAATCATTTAAGATAGCTACCTTGCCTCGTCCCAATACCTTTAACTCGGAGTTATCACCAACATTGACACAATTGAGATGAGGCAATGGAGGATTAAGTTCACTCATTGCGTCCTTGCTTCCTGTCATATGTTGGGATGCACCACTATCCACCGTCCATTTGCTCGACCTAGAAGCACTTCCCTACAATAGATTAGTGTCTTGATTTAGGTACCCATCGTTGAATGGGTCCTCTTTTGTTAGCAACAAGGGTCTTTGGAACCCAAATAGTCCAATGATAGTCATCACCATAAGAAGTACCAACATATTTATCATACAGATGACCATCTCTAGATTTCATAAGAACATAAGATGGATTATATTTTCCGGCAAAGTCATTACGAGTGGTGCTCCCCCTAGAGGTCTCACCACCCACAATGGTGTTGATCACCTTTTCTTTGACCACCTCTCCCCATTTCACAAATTTCACTCCTTGTGAGGGAGAGGTGACCTTCTTCTTGTTCTTGTTGTACTTCTTCTTTGACTTAGCTACATCTCCAAGTCCCTCCTTTCCATTCTTGGATCTTTCAGGAATCACCTCATTCAGAGTATTCTCACTTCCTACAAGATTAGTTGCACCACAAGAATTGCTAGGAAAAGTACAAATGCTAGTAGATGAAGAGGACATGACTTGCTTATTTGATTGTTGAGCTAGAAGATTGTCATGAGATTTGGCCAGCTTGTCATGAATTTCTTTAAGAGACGTGAACTCCTTTTCTAGTTTTTCATGATGAGCAACAAGTTCCTCGTGAGAAATTCCTACCTTCAACTCTTCACTTTCAAGTGTTTTAACAAGAGAAATAGTTTGTTCATTACCTTTCCTAAGCTTAGAGACACTCATAGCAAAAGTCTCTTCAAGACTAGATAATTTCTCCTCAAGGGAGGCTCTAATGGAACGCTCATTTTCGAGAGACTTTTCAAGCTCTTTATCATTGCAAGAGTGACCTCCATGGATTTCCAAGGTGATTATAATTTCCTCCTTTTCATCTACAAGAGAGTTAGCATCATCAAGTTGGCGCAAAAGGGCATTCACTTTCTCCTTAGTCTCACCTTTGAGGCTAGATAACCAAATGCCTAGCTCCTTTGCCTCACTATCCTCCTCACAAACATTTTCAGCACAATCCAATAATGAAGGAGGGTTAGTGACAATGGTCTTGGAGTTTGGAGAGCATAACGAAGTGGCTTTTTCCATAAGACATGTAGGTCAGATAGCCGCAATCTCATTGGGGGATTCAAATAGAGAGACCGATGGAGATGAGGCGGTAGCTATGGCAACATGGGCCACACCTACAACTTCATCTTCTCCTTCATCTCCGGACATATAGGTTTCCAATACCGCCCCTTCCTAAATGTAAAGAGCCCTTGGCACTCTTCTAGCGAATTTCTTGTTTTGTGGAGCCTTGGCCTTGTTCTTGCGGACTAGCTTGCCTTCATTTTCTTCGCTCAAAAGGGAACTCCTTCACGAAATGACACAATTGTATCATTTCCTTGGTCGCTCCCCCTTCTTCTTGTAGTTCTTGTTTCGTGGAGGTCTTGGAGAGCCGGCCTTGTGAGCTTCCCATCTCTTCCAATATCCGTGCATAGCAAGGGCAATGCACTTATGAGCGCTGGTGTAAGTGTCCTCGTAGTCTTCCTCATCATCATCCTCCTCTTCAACTTCTTCAACTCGAGCCATTGCCTTTGACTTCAATGCAAGATTGGGAGACTTTCCCATTCCTCTTGAGCGAGCGAGAGCATCATCCGCACTCTTGTGCGATAGGATATGGCGATGAATTCACTAAGAACACCAATGGAGTTGAGGAAATTGTAGTCCGCTCTTGTCCGTATGCTAGTGGAGAGGTTCTTCTCGAAAGGTGTAATTGTTTTGATGAACTTCCTCTTTATCCACTCATCGGAGATCTCTTCTTTTCCAAAGTCCTTCAATTGATTGGCAAGGGTGAAAACTCTCCTATATAGCTCCTCAGGGGACTCATCCTCTTGCATAACAAAGTTCTCGGACTTGTCAATGGACACATCATACTTGGATTATTGGATACTAGCATTGCCTTTAAACAAAGTGTCAAGCTTGTCCCATGCTTCCTTGGCGGTCTTGCAACCTCGAATGTGAGTGAGATGCTCTCTTGGAAGATCCTTTTGAATGATGACAAGGGCGGTCTTGTTGAGCTGAGATTCCACATCCTCCCTAGGAGTCAAGCTGCTTGGGTCATGGGGATGAAACCCATGAATCACACTCCTCCACAAGGCGGTGCAAGAGCCGGAAATATGTGACTCCATTTCAAACTTCCAAGAAAAGAATTCATTAGTGTTAAGCATGGGAGGAAGTCCAACATTAATAATGTGTGGAATTGAAACTATTGGATGGATTGAGTCATAATTTTGAGGTGGTGGAACTTTTGAGTTGGACCCCGAACCATTAGCCGCTTGAGACTTGGAGCCCCCGGAATTCTCCTTTGCCTTAGCCTTTTGTGTGGCTTTCGCCTTAGCTTTGACAATGTTGTCTTTGACCTCGGTATCATCCGGAAGAGTTTCCTCTTCCAAACTATCCGCATCGGAGACATGGGGAGAATCCGTGCGCCCCTTAGGTTTACCCATCATGTTCTCCAACATCCTCTTGATGGAAGACACCTCCGAAACAACACTAGATTAACCTTGGACAATTGAGTTTGAATGGTCACAACCGTTGTCTCTAGGTTAGCTATAGTCTCGGCCATTTTGGAGAGCTCCTCCTTAGAGGAGTCGGGATCATCTCTGTTGGCCATGATACTCTTAGGCGGTTAAGCCCGATATAAGAGCCGAGCATCTGATACCAATTGAAAGTACACAATGGTCAACTAGAGGGGGGGTGAATATGTGACCTACAAATTTTAACTCCTTTTCACTTTTAGATGGGCTTTAGCAAGTAAACAACTTGGATATCTAATTGTGCAACTAGGTAGACACCCTATGTGATAAGTAACGAGTACGCAACGGAAATAAATGCAAGGCACAAGATAACCACAAGTGAAAACATGGAGACAAAGGATATGTTTCCCATAGCTCCTTCTTAAAAGAAGTACGTCTACGTTGGAGAGGTGGGGAGCCACCTAGGCACTCCTCAATAGCATGGTTGTGCGCACCTTGTTCTCCTTGAGATTCTCCGGTGTGGGAGATTCTCGTTTCCACTATGAGGTCGACTTGAAGGCGTTGACCAAACCTTTACAAGGGGGTTGAGGCTACTCCACAAGTGAGATGGAGGCTCTCAACAATCCGAAGCTTCTTGCTACAAGGTGGAAGCTACACGCACTAGGGTTTCTCCAGGATGACAAAGAAACCAAGATATTACAAGATCTCAAGGGGTATGGTATAAAAAACAATTTTTGGCTTGGTTGAAAGGTAGATCCAGGACTCCTCCATGAGATCCTTGAAGGGCATCAAGTTTGGTTGGAGGAGGAGGGAGATCAAAGCGTTTTGAGGTCTTGAACAATGGAGGGGAGAGGAATGGGCGAAGTAGCTGTCTAGAGGAAGAATACAGCTATTTATAGCCTCCTCCAAGATCTGACCGTTGCAGCTCTCCAGCGCCGGAATATTCCGGTGTTAGTACCGGAAATTTCTGGGGCAGCGAGGCCGGAAATTTGAAATATCCGGGGGGCGGATTTTTGAATATTCTGGGGCCGGATTTTTCTGGCTAATAATCCGCCCCATCTCTGCAAGCGGGGAGCAACAACCCAACAGATTTTTCGCTAAGGACCAGGGGGCCGGATATTTGCCCCGGAATATTTCAGGCAAATTTATGCCCCATGTTCTACGAGCGGGCACCAGCGACACCTCCAAAATCTGCTAAGGACCAAGGGGCCAGAAATTTGCCCCGGAAATTTTTGCCCGAGCTTCTGCGAGCGGGCAGTTGGAGGCCAGGGATTCATCTTTTGAAGCCTCGATACGGCCGGAATATTCCGGTGCTGAGGCCGGATATTCCGGCCTATATCCACCGGAAATTCCGGGCAAGCGACCTGAATAATACGGCTGCAGTTTTTCCTTCTTTATAAAACCTTTGTGTAACTCCTCAAAAATATCGGCGTGAATTATGTATGAGGCCATCTGTAGACACTTAAACCATATGGTTAGTAATCATACCCGCGTTGTTATCATCACCAAAATCATCAGAGGAGACATGAGCTTTCAACAGGCTATACGCCATTTTTCCTTGTATATGGAGCAGAGGCAGTACTTCCAACTGACATAGAGCATGACTCTCCGAGAGTGACTCTATATACAGAGGCAGAGGCAAGAGAAGCCCGAGAAGATGATGTTGATCTACTAGAAGAAGTAAGAGAGTTAACTCTATCGAGATCAGCTGTATATGAACACAATATGAGACGCTATCATAGCCAAAAAGTGAAACAGAGTATTCCGAGAAGGAGATCTAGTGCTGAGGCTCGTGCAACACACAACCGGGATGCATAAATTTTCCCCTCAGTGGAAACGGCCGTTCATCGTGAGAAAGGCTCTGCACAATGATGCATACTATCTCATTGATGCCCAGGAACAGGAGAAGAACACGATGGATCGGTACGGAGAAGAAACTAAGCGTCCCTGGAATGTAGCTCTACTTCGTCGTTCTCATTCCTGAAAATGCATTGTATGTATCTCCTTACCGAGTTGAAACTATGTCATCACCCCGAGGAGGAACCCGGGGACTGCCTGTGCCTAACTTGCTGTGTGTATTTACTTTCTTACTCTTGTATGCTAGTTAGCTATCTCGGAATTTCGTATGTCGGTCTAGTAGTGTGCCTAAACCTAAGAGCCAACTCTTCAACTTTGCTGATGTCTGAAACCGGGCTTCATGGCAAGCAAGAGAACAAGCTAAGGGTCAACGAACACATGAAAAACGACCAAGGAAATTAAGAGTTGGCAAACCGACATAAGATGTTTTTTTTTTCCTTTTTGGCTAAGTGTTGGACAGTTTTAATTCTTATCTTGGAGTTGTGAGTATTGTAAACTTGGTTTTCGAAATCGCGTGACTCGACTGACCACAAGTGGTAGGCAAGAGCGGATAATAAAAAAACTAAGTGGATAAGAAAACAAACTCGGGGACTCGACTTAAAGCAATCCGACATTCAGCCAGTCTTGAACAAACTCAATTAAAAGCAAAGTACCAAAAGATAAACTTGTTCATTACATCTGCACCCGGCATACCGAGGATCTAACAAATTTAAAAGAGTGTTTGATAAGCATTTGGCCGCGGCCGAAGGAGTGGGAGCTATGCCGGTTCCTGCCGGAATGGTTGACTCGGTGGACGTCTCGGTAGAAGTCGTCTCGGTGGTGGAGGTCTCGGTGGCGGCCGGGTTCTTGGTGGGGATCTCGGTCGGGGTTGCTGATCCGGTGTTCGTGGACGGATCGGTCTCGACCTCGATCACCTCGTCAACTTCCTCCTCGTCAGCTTCGCCTTCAGCCTGGCTGCCCTCATCCTCGGTTTCCTCTCCCTCCTCGTCCTCGGTCTCTGGATCGGGGGGGGGGCTCGATGAAGCCCTTGGTCTCGGCGTAGGAGGCGAGCCAAAATGTGGTTTTCTGGTGAAGCTGAACATGGGCCTCATCCAATGACCACTTGGACTTGGTTCACATGGTCTTGAGCACCTTGAGAACGATGGACTCGTACGAGGATAGCACAAACTGCAAGGTTTCATCTGCGCCAGCGCATTCAGCAGAAGCACGCCACTCCCGAAGTCAGACCTTGGTCTTCTCGAGGCACTTGGCCAACTCTTCAATTGACCCTGGGACCTCCATACCCGGCCAAAAGGCCTTGTATACCCGGATGGAACTAGACAGAAGATCAGCTCCAATGGATTTGAGCGGTGTAACTCGGGCCCTGATCGCCGCCAGGAGGTCCTCAGCGGAGGCCCCCTCTGAGAGAGAGTCTCCCCATCTTGAGCTCTTCTTTCCCGGGCTTTCTGGATGGCCTTCTCGGCACCACTCTCCGAGAGGGGAAAGTTCTTGTGAGAAAAGTTGTCCGAGTTAATCAATATCAGTACAATGGATCAGATAAAAAACTAGAAGAAATAGAGAGGAAAAGGGGCTTACTTTTCAGCTCTAGGTTCACCTTAGCAGCCTTGGTCAGCCATTTGTCAGCATCCGAGTTCGCCTTGTCCAGCTGGGTTTGTAGCGAGTTGGCCCTGCTCTCGATCTCGGTGTGCTGGTCCTTGAGGTTCTCGATCTCTTCTTCTTGGCATGCCTTCTCGGCATCAGCATTTTTCTCCACCTCAACCTTGGCTTTCTCTGCCTCTACCTTCAGCTTCTGCATCGCGGCAAGCTCTAATTTTAGCCGAGTTACCTCGGCCTTCTCGGACTGGAGCTTGTCCTTGAACTTGGCCTCACAATCCGAGAGCTGAAGTGCAGTTTCTTCCATGGTGAGGTAGCTCTGGTATTGGGCTTCAAAGTCCTTGTGTTCCTCTGTAAAGAAAAAATAGTAATTAACAAGTGGTCAAGATCATGGTACTAAGATGCAAATAAAGGAAAAGAACTTACTCTCAAGGGTCGAGATCTTAATCTGGGCCGACTCGGCCAGAGTGGCAAAATCATGGTGCTGGGTATGGAGAGCCTTGAGGTCACCTACACAGAAGCAAAGATGTTAGAAAACAACCAAGCGTACGAGTACAAAACGCAGAAGAAAAAAGAGGAGAGCTTACTCTCGAGCTGCGAGATCTTGGTGACAGATCCCATCAGCTGCTCCTCTAACACAGTTGTTGGGGATAAAAAGAATGCGAGTTAGAAAATCGATGCAGTAAAAAGCATACACGATATCTCAAGGTTAAAAAATGATACCTTTGCCTCCCAGCCGCTCCTGGAGACGTTGGTTGTGCTCATAGAGATTGCGGTGGGCCCAAAGGAGCCTTTGGTATAGTTACGTGCGGGTCTCTGTGCAAACCTGGAAAGAGGCAAATGAATAATGAGTTTGAAGATTCGACCGGAGTAACCCTAAACTCGGGTGAGTGATGCCTACTCGACCCAAATCTCGGGGACTGAATGTATGTGTGTATCTCGGGTTTGCAATACGTAATCTCGGAAAGAACGGAAAAGTAAAAAGTCACTTACCCGAGAAGTGATCTCGACATCTTTGGCAGCAGTTCGCAGGGAGTACATTTTGTGCGCGAGTGCTGGAGGAGGCTGCAACTGGCACAGTCACCTGGCCGATGTCGACTTGGTTCCAGTCCTTGCGGTAGTGGTCCAGCGGGCCCAGCTTCTTTCCGGCGTGGGTGCCGGGGATATACCCGATCTGGTCAAGGCTCACCTCCAAGTCTTGCTGGTGAACTCCTAGCCCTTGGTGCGGAACCATCTGCATGTCAGAGTGGATCGTCAGTGTGCCCGCTTTCGGCTGCCCGGTCTCGGTCTTCTTCATGCGCGCAAAGGCTTTCTTCGGCCGAGATGGCACTGACAGATCCTTCCCGGTGGGCGGTAGCCCCTTTTGAACCACCCTGCACAGGTGCTGGGGCTTGTCTCGGTGGGGGCGGAGGAACAGACCGACCCACAAGTGGTTGTTGTATAGGAGGAGGAGTTGTTGTTGGTGTCGGAGGAGTTGTTTTTGGTGCTGGAGGAGTTGTTGTTGGTGCTGTTGGAGTTGCAATTGGTGCTGCCGGTTGTGTTGCTGGTGGTGGGACTTGCTGCTGCGGTGGGTCCTCTGGCTGCTGCTGCTGCTGTGGCGCCAACTCCGAGCGTTCCGGATCCTCAATATTCTCCATCTTGGTGCCTATGTTGCTGGCACCGAGATCATGATCTTCCCTCTCGGGGGTGGGCATTTCCGACATATCCATGGAGTGGGCCTCCGGGATGTCCTGCTCGAAGTCGACGTAGCCTCCTGCTTCTGGGAGCTGGATCACAGGAGGGAGCGTGGATGTCTGTGGCACCGAGACATGGCGTCTCGGCGTCGAGGTGAACGCGGAAGGCTCGGTCATGTGGATCTCAATGGGATCACTGTAAGAAGAAAAGGGAAGTAAGAAAACCAAAGCAATCGAATCTTGCCATGCAAAGAGAAGGGAGAGCAGAAGTGCAAAAGTAATGAATGCATCTCGGAAAATGACTTACCCGTTCGACATGGGATGCTTGCTCTTGCGGCTGGTTTGGCCCTTGTTCACGAGCTTCTTCCTGTTCCTCTTGGGGGGAGGGGCCACTGCGCCACTTCCAGTTCTCTTCCTTGTCTCAACGGGGGTGGCCACAACCACGGGAGGAACTTTAAGAACCTACTCTCCTGGATCAACTAAGGTCGAGGGCAGAAGGTACACGTATGAGATCGGAGTGGGATCAAGTACCTCTACAATAATACAGTCGTCACCAACTTCTTCGTTGTCCTCGGACCAGTCTCGGATATAGGTTGGAACTCGGGACTTACCGGCTTGGGCAGCAAGCAAGGTGTCCGGGATCAACAGATTGTCTTCATCTTCGAAGTCCTCTACGTCGTCCTCGGTTCAGTCCTCGCCCAGTGGTCCGACAGAGTCTCACCGTCTTCTTCCTGCTGACGGGCAAAGATCTGAATATGTGAATACAAAGCATTAGTTCCGGGATAAAATCATCTTAGAGCATGCCGAGATGAATGTAACCCGGTCGAGGTCGAGACACTTATGTTGGGCGCATGGCGTGCTCTGTTGTAGGGCTCAAGGCCCGACTCCCAATCCTCCGAGAGGTCGCTATTGGCAATCGCCTTGATCCGAGTGCGCACCTCCTTCTTGGTGAGCTCGATGGTGGTAACCTGGGTGGGATCTCGGTGCCCGCTCATGAAGAACATCTTGTGAGTCTGGCGCTGGAGAGGCAGCACTCGGCGACTCACAAAAGTGGCGAGAAGATTGTCTGCGCCGAGTCCGGCTCGGAGGAGTTGGATGAGTTGGTTGTGGATGAGGTTGACCTCTTGAACTGTATCTCGGGGGTGGTAGTCCCAATTTACCATCTTTTTGGGTGGACTGTCGTGAAACACCGGGAGGCCAATAAGATCTATGTCGGTGCCGTTCTTGACATAGAAAAATCCCCACTGCCACTTTTGGCGGGACTCCAAGCCCCGGATTTGTGGGAACTTGGAACCCGCGTGCGGGATCACCATAGCGGCCCCACACTGTGTCATGTTCTTGGGTGCATTCGGGTTCTCGAGATTGGGAATAACTTGCTTCCGAAACTGGAAGTATTTACTCCACATCTTGACAGTAGGATGGAGGCCGAGATAGGCCTCCGAGAAGGAAACGAAAGATGAGAGGGTGGCGATAGACTTCGCCCGGAGATGATGTGGTTGAAGACCGAAATGGATAAAAAACTTGATCATGAAGGGGGGAAAGGGGAAGACCGAAACCACGTTCGAAGCGGGCGAGAAAGACGACATATTCACCTTTCCTGGGCTGTGGTTGGATCTCGGTCTCGGGCTGCCGACACTCGACGCCAGCCGAGATGCGTCGGGTGTCCACAAGACACTGGATGTACGTGGCTCTGATCTCGAAGCCGTCCCACGCGCCACGCGTGGATTCCGGAGCCAACACCTCCAATTCCTCCGCTGCTTCAAGTTCCATGGCGCTGCTCCAGAGATCCGGCATCTCCGGGCGGCTCGCGGGGAAGTGCTCGGGGCGGAGCGATCGAAGGAGAACGGCAGCGACGCGGAAGATGGTCACCGTTGGCGCAGGCTCGGGCTCGGTGAAGAAGCTGTGGAAGAACGGCGATGGCCCGACGGCGCGGAGATCTGTGGTGGAGAAGTGCAGGACCGTGACGCGACGCAGGAGCACGGCGGTACTTGCGGAACGGCAGCAGCACTCGGGTGCATGCGGTAGAGCGGAGTGCTCTGTGCGCGCGTACGGAGCGGAGGAGACGAAGATGGGGGCAAATGCGGAGAAAGAGGAGAGGGTGGACGGACCGCGGATATTTATAACCCGGGTAAATGAACCGTGCGAGGGATCAATCGTGGGTGTAATTTGGTAACCACCATCACTTACTACGTGTACCCACGTTCGAGAACGTGCGAGCGTGGAGCGGTTACTACGTAACGGAAACAGTAAACCCCGTGGAATCCGCGGGAGGCACTCAAGTGCGCCGGGTGATTTGATGGCCCACTGGGCCCAGCCACAACCGTATGTGGCGTGCGCGGGTGCGTGCACAGTTGGGCGCGAAACACGAGGCGACGTGCGTCGCGGTCTCCTGCCACGTGGTGAAGCCACAACACGGGGGAAACGAGGCGGTTTTGCCTCACATCAGTGGAGTTCACGAGAAAAACGGCTAAGTGTTGGGATCTCGGAGGAACCGAACCCGGCAGAGGTATCTCGTATTTTAGTGCAAATCCATAGCGATGACTGCGGATTGAATCCGAGTTCGATGTTGAAATCGAGCCGAGATGAAAGTATCTCGGTTGAATGATGTGAAGCTTATTGATTTAAGATGGTGCATCTCGGTTGAATGATGTGAAGCTTATTTATTTAAGATGGTGCGGCCCAACGCTCGAGTTCACTGGACCATACCAGCTTCGGGGACTAATGTCGGGGGACTACCCCGGGTATGGCAAAGCTTGGTACAAGTGGGTGTCCCAACAGTGGATACCGAGATGAAATTGACCGGGTTGACTACTCGAACCGAGATGAAGGTTACCGAGATGGATCTATCTCGGTAAGAAGAATCAAGGGCGGTATGCTGAAATGGGTATTCCCCGAGTTATCCGAGTTACACTTGGAGAACCCGGGTTACATGAAGAATAGGCTATCTCGGACCAAGGTCAACGGAGCAGGTGCGACCCCGAAGATCACGGGAGAGTACATGCGCGTTGTTCAACTTACAAGGCACATGATGTATAGACATACACTGGCACAGTGCAGGGCATGGGCGAGGCCACGTCATGTCTCTGACAAGGGGGACAGGACACCGCAGCGGATACGGAGGAAGCGACTTTCAGCGCCGTGCTAGCGGGCGTGCGCTACGTCACAGTGTTCTCCGCCTAACCCTGTATAATCCGTCAGTGGCCACCAGTATATAAGGAGGCCACACCCCTCCTGCGCGAGGGACGATGCAACCAGTAGACATTTCCCGCTTAGAGAAAAAGAGAGCCAGAGATAGCTTCTTCTTCCTCTAGCTCAGAGAACTTGAGGAACCACTTTGTACTCGGTTACACACTTATATTGACAGACAGGCAGGAGTAGGGATGTTACCTCCACGCGAGGGCCCCGAACCTGGGTAGTTCTAGGTGTTAGCAGTGTTTTGAGCGTGCCTTCCGGTGTGCAATCCCTCCCCGGATACCTACAACCTCCATCGGTCCTGTATCTCAATCCATCCCATGGCATCTGTCTCTACACCACCACGACACTTCCCCATGGTTTGATGAAAGCTGGTGGGTACCCGTGAACACGGAGAGCCCTGGTTTGTGAAAGAAAGGCGAGCGAAGTACCAATTAATAAAACAACGTAAACCGTTCTCAAGAGTTTAAACACTTTGCTTGACATGGATTATGATAAGTTTTTCATTACCATTAGTTGACATATAAATACACCTATCTCAAAATTGTTTTCAATACCACTGTTTATCAAATAAAAAGCTATAGCACATGAGTAATCCCTGCTTCCCTCTGGGAAGGGACTTTCTTTTACTTTTATGTTGAGTCTTCATATTTTTACTTTATGAACCAACTATGAGAGCATTGTTGTCATTCTAAGTATAATATGCATAGTCCCAAAATTTATTATTGATTGATTCATGATTGTGGTATTGCTTGCTGTCAAATTATTTGTATCTAGTCACCATTTAAACTTTGAACGTGTCCTGTATACCACATGAAGGACTAGCTGGATACCACTTTATTATGGTTTTCTTTATGATTGAAACAATCGTATCACTTTGAATGCTTCATTATTCATTTTCTTTTGTTTTTGTTTATTTTCATGTGTAACATGGTTGCTAAGTTCACATTAGTTCAAATAATATTTATCATGCCTTTGTTAAAAACTTTGATCTCAGCTTGCAATGCTTTTACATAAGGGTAATCAAGATTTGTATTGGCTTCATGTCACCTCAAAAATTATTTTGTTATCACTTACCTACTCGAGGATGAGCAGGAGTTAAGCTTGGGTATGGTGATACGTTGCAAACGTATCTATAATTTTTTATGCTCCATGCTTGCTTTCTACCCACTACCTTTTGTATTCCACATGTTTTCTTTCATTTTCCTGATGTTTTCATAGACTAACCTATTAAAAAGATGCCCCATGCCAGTTGATGTTTTTTGTTGTTTTTCTATTTCAGAAAAGTTCTTAAGGAAATATTCTTGGAAAGGGCTGAAAATCCACGGAGATCCATTTTTACCCGGAACAAAGACGAAGTCCAAAGAAGAGAAGGAAGGGAGCCAGCGGGCCACGAGGAGGAGGCACCAGGCGCGACCCCTAGGGGCTCTGGCCACCGCCTCACACCCCATTCGCCTATAAATTGGCTTTTACCCTAAAAACGTCGAGGGCGGAGTTATTTTCCACGAAACATACAAGAAGCGTTGTCGTCTCGAAAGTCCAATCTAGGGCTTCTAGAGTCCTGCTTTGGCACCCTGCCGGAGAGGGGGATCGTCACTAAAGGTATCTATATCGTCATGATCGCCTCTGGACAGAGCGTGAGTAGTTCATCTCAGGACTACGGGTCCACACAAGTAGCTAGATGGTTGTTATCTCCCCTATGCCTCCATGTTTAGAGTCTCGTGAGATTTCTCACATGATTGAGACCACTGTTATGTAACTGTGCATGTTGTGTTTGCTGGGATCCGATGAACCATGATATTTTGATTATTTTGTTCATGTCAATCTAAGATGCTTCACTTATATTTGTAGAGAGTTTTAATATTATCTTGCAATGCTCTCTCATGTTTATGATTACCTTGGCCACGTAATTGTTTTCCCCTCCAAAAGAGGGTTTATATGCTAGATAGTGGGTTTATGCATTCTTGTTGCCCGCGCTCGAGTGACAGAAACGTGCGGGGGGGGGGAGGGGGAGGATATGTTGTTGCCAATAGGGATAAAACAACGGTGCTCTTGTCTACGGATGAGAACCATTGGTTACATTACGTATTGATCTTAATGCATTTGTGTGTTGCACTCAAAGCAATCACTTCGTTGATGCAACTTAATACCAAGAGATTTGGTAGATATCTTTCTTGATAAGGACTTTTAGATATGGATGCATGCTGGATAGAATGCCTGCAATGTTAGAACTCATGAACTTTATCTCGTCATAATAGTATTGTTATACGTTCATGATTTGTCAATTGGCCAGCTATAGTTTGTTCGCCCAGCATGTTTGTTTTCTTTGGAGAGACACCACTAGTGAACCTATGGTCCCCGGTCCTATTTTCCTCATATTGCAAACCTTCTTTTAAGAACTTCTAACCATTGTTTCCTCGCTGTTCCGTATTTTACTTTTATCTTTTCCAAGACTCTATACGTTTAATTCTCCTGTTTTTAGCAAGACAGGAAGATTGACAACCTTCCGAAAAGTTGCGGCAAGAGAGAGTTTGTGCTTTTGTGCAGGTTCCACGCTTCGTCACAACACACCAGTAATTTTATGCTGTCGTAGATAAAGTAACCTTCTTCAAGACTACAAAGTTCTACTGGTTTGATAACCTGGTTCCATACTGGGGGAAAACTTACTCTAGAAGACATCATACCTTCCGCTTGGGGTCTCCCAACGAGTGTGTGATCACGTCAGCATCACATAACGTTGATCAAGATTTGTGTTGGCTTAATGTCACCTAAAAAATTATTTTTGTTATCATTTACTTAATCGAGGACGAGCAGGATTTAACCTTGGAGGATCCTGATACTTTGCAAACGTATCTATAATTTTTGATGCCCCATGCATGTTTTATACGCAATACCTTTTGTTTTCCACTTTTGCCTTCTGTTTTCCTTCGTTTTCTGGATGTTTTCACAGACTAACGTATTAACAAGATTGTTGAGAATATGCCCTAGAGGCAATCATGTATGATGTAATTCCCACTGTATTCATAAAGTTATTAAGTTGTCCTTGTTTTGAACATCTGATATATGTCATTGAATATGTGATTCGATTGTGGAACTATATATTCATGTTGTTCATACTAGATTGTCCTTGGTCATTTAGGTTGTGCTGGACACACACCCTAGACTAATGTGAGTGTTGGCTGATGACACGGTTCCACTTGTCATGGGCATGGTGATGCCATTCCAACGTTCACGGACTTGGCTAAAGAGTTTAGCAAGTCGGACTGACCCACATTGAGATGCAACGATCAAGTCGTCATTTGCATGTCTCAATCAATGTAATCCTTAGACCTGAGGTTGTCGCACAATCCGAGTTGTGGATCACCGACTTAGGTTCTGTCAAACGTTGTTCTGTGACAAGGCAACTATAAAGGCAGAGTTCGGGTCGAATGAGAAGCAAGCTGCGTGATGTGGATAATCAAGATGGGATTTTGCCCCTCCGAATGGAGAGATATTCTCTGGGCCCTCTCGAGTGATATGATTCAGGAAGCATGGCCATGCGCGACTTAGTTAAGTGTTAACTGTGTCGGTTGACTAAGAGTTAGTCAGATGAATCACATGTCACAGATCGAGAAGAGAGTTGAGCTATTTAAGGGATGACGATAAATCGCCTATAGCTCGACAAGGTATATCGTGAGGCAAAAGCGACTAAGATGAATATCACATTGAAAGGTATGTCGTCATGACTCAATGGTACTTGGGAGTCGGCACGTTCTGCTAGGAGCCGCTACCGATTGATCGATTGGGAGTTGGACTCCAATCGTGTCCAAGTTGCCATGAGCCTGCAGGGTCGCACACTTAAGAGCGGGAGCAAGTATTGGTCGGGTTGGACCCGAACCGGAAATGGACTAGTTTTGTGAGTCGGACTCACAGAGGGAATGGGCCACAAGTGTTGTGAAGCCCATTACCATACGCTATATAAAGAGGGGCGCAGGTTGCCCAGCGGGCACGTTAGTCCACTCTCCCATGCGTTGGGAACCCTAGCCCTACTCAGTCCAGCCGCCGCACCGGACCTAGCAGTCCGTCGTCGAAGCTCCTCCTCGTACGTGTGGATACCGGCAGAGGTGCTGTACGTTCGGCACTTCGACGTTCAAGGGATTGGATCGGCCGGACCGGATAGGATCGTGGGACTGCACTGCCCCGACGCGCTGCATCGATAATCCGCACATGCGCGTCTAGTGGTAATACTTGTGGCCTTCTACCTCGGCTAGATCTTGGAAGCATCGCGTAGGAAAAGTTTTGTTTATCTCTACGCGTTCCAACAGTGGTATCAGAGCGGTAGCTTCTGGTATTAGGCCCGAGATCCGTACATATGTGATATGTAGTTAGCGTTAGATGTGATCTAATTGCTGTTTTGGTGGTCGGTCTATGAGATAGATCGGTTTTGTACAAGGTTGATTGGATCAATCGTACTCGGGGTTAATGGATGATCAGGTTTCCGTGATCATACTGCTAAGGTCGTGGAACAACTTACCCCTACCGGTCGGTTTCCGCCATCGGGGTATACCGGGACCGCCGGCTTCGCCCTGTCGTAGCGCCTTAGATGTCGTTGCGAGTTTCTCAACGCCGGTAGATATCGTATCTATGCATAACTTGTTTTTGCAGGAAGTTGTGAATGGTATGGCTTATGTGCATGTGATGTGTGTAATCCATACATGATCTGCGTATCATGTTCTTGTCAGCCGGCTGGAGCCTAGGTGCTGTCATTTTATTGTATAACGACCTGCGTGTCAGATTCTCTATGTAAATTTTCATTTACTAGCTAGTGTAGCTTCTTGGATAACCCGGATGACATGCAAGTCGATGTACAAGTCGGCTACATGGAGCAAGATGGCACGTGACAAGAGTTGGCACGAGTCGACTTGCAAGCTTTGTGGAGATGGAGATCACCATGAAGAGAGCCATACCATTTCACATTATAATTGCTTTATTTGTGTTATTGTTATGTCTCTGTTTACCTCTATTTAGATAGTTGGCAGATTTTAATCCCTCAAAGAAGGTCTAGTCGGTCGCCCCGCCAGTGCTGCACCATCACAAGTCGGACATTCTTGGTAGTGGGCTCATGAAATTGAGGTGCTACCAATTCTTTCCGGTTAGGTGGGTTTGAGTCGGACTCTTACAAGCAGAAGCACTTGGTAATCTAGACGAGTCCATCACAACGGTTGTGGGGCTCGGGGCGAGGTAGGTTGGGAGTCGGGGCATGTGATGCCACCCAACTAACAGGAGTCGTATTGGATACGATTGGCAATGTGTTGCCTACCTAGATCACTTGACGGCTAGCGGTGATGCTAAAGCTCACTAGTCGGCTTGCTTATTTAGGATCTTGAATCACTTAGCAACCATCGGAGGGGTGTTGGTTCTAGTGGGAGCATAAGTATTAAAGCATTTAATATGCCTGCTCTTTTATGAATACATGTCTTAAGTGTTTTTGCATATTTTCTGTTGTAGATCAATGGCACCTAGCAACCTTCCTCAGCTGTCCACTTTTGCGTTGAGGTCAATCCTAGAGAAAGATAAGCTTAATGGAACTAATTTCACCAACTGGTACCGTAATATGAGGATAGTCCTCAAGCATGACAAGAAAGAACATGTTCTAGAAACTCCACTTCCAGATGAGCCAGATGACGATGCGACTGTCGCTGTCATGAATGACTACCGTAAGACTAGAGATGAGTCTACGGAAATTAGCTGTCTTATGCTTGCACACATGGAACCGGACTTGCAGCAGCAGTTCGAGAATGTTGAGGCCTACGATATGATCGAAAGCCTCAAAAGTATGTTCCAGGCTCAGGCAAAGACCGAGAGGTATCAAGTCTCTCAAGCTTTGCTGGGCTGTAAGCTGAAAGATGGCGATCCACTGAGTCCGCATGTAATCAAGATGATTGGTTACATCCAGTCTCTGGATCGGCTGGGCGTCCCAATTAACGAAGAGTTCGCTACCGATATAATTCTGAACTCTCTTCCTAATGCGTATGGTTCGTTCATCTCGAACTACCATATGCATGGTATGGATAAGAGTATCACTGAATTACATGGGATGCTCAAAACGGCAGAGGCTGATATCAAGAAAGGCGTCAGTCAAGTGTTGATGGTGCAGAATAAGGCTAAGTTCAAGAAGAGTTCTTGGACTAAGAAGAAGAAGGATAAGTCAGGAGGTAGCGCCCATGGCCCTGTCCAGAGTGCTTCCTCAAAGACTAAGCCATCTCCTACAGCCGGAGCCAATTGCTTCTATTGCAAGCAGGATGGCCACTGGAAGAGGAACTGCACCAAGTATTTGGCTGACAGAGCCAAGAGTGGAGGTGTGACTTCCAACTCAGGTACGCTTGTGTGCAATGTTATAGACATTTATCTTGCTGATGCACCTAATAGTTCTTGGGTATATGATACCAGATCAAATATTCACATATGCAACTCATTGCAGGGACTGGTAAGAACTAGGAGCGTGGCAAGAGGAGAGGTTGACATTCGGGTCGGCAACAAGGCGAGAGTCGCTGCGTTGGAAGTCGGCACGATGCAACTTCATTTACCTTCAGGATTTATTTTGGAACTAAATAATTGTTATTATGTTCGAGCGCTTAGTCCAAACATTATTTCCGCCTCATGTTTGATGAGACAAGGTTATGAGTCGAATATTAAGAATAATGGTTGTTCTTTATATTTGAAAGATATGTTTCATGGCTTTGCACCCGTTCAGAACGGGTTATTTATTTTAAATCTTGACAGTGAATCGGTCTATAACATAAATGTTAAAAGGTTGAAACCAAATGATCTGAATATGACTTACTTTTGGCACTGTCGGCTTGGTCATATAAGTTGGAAGCGCATGAAGAAGCTCCATGATGATGGACTTCTAACTTCGTTCGACTTAGAGTCATTCGAGACATGTGAATCATGCCTACTAGGCAAGATGATCAAGACACCTTTTGCAAGGAGTTGTGAAAGGGCGTCCGACTTGTTGGAACTAATACATAGTGATGTATGTGGACCAATGAGCACGACAGCTAGAGGTGGTTATGAGTACTTCATTACCTTCACTGATGATTTGAGTAGGTATGGATATATCTATTTAATGAAACACAAGTCGGAAGCCTTTGAAAAGTTCAAGGAATTCTAGAGTGAGGTACAAAATCAACTCGGCAAGAAAATAAAGTTTCTACGGTCGGACCGTGGAGGCGAGTACATGAGCCATGAGTTTGATGACCATCTAAAGAGTTGTGGAATAGTTCCTCAACTCACTCCGCCGGGTACACCGCAGAGAAACGGTGTATCGGAACGGAGAAATCGGACCTTGTTGGACATGGTACGATCAATCATGAGTCGGACAGATCTACCTTTATCATTTTGGGGTTATTGTCTAGAAACTGCAGCGTTCACACTAAACAGAGTACCATCAAAGTCAGTAGAGAAGACACCACATGAGATGTGGACTGGTAAAAAGCCAAGTTTGTCTTTTCTTAAGATTTGGGGTTGTGAGGCATTTGTCAAGCGACTTCAGTCGGACAAGCTCACGCCCAAGTCGGATAAGTGTATTTTCATGGGGTATCCGAGGGAAACCTTGGGGTACTACTTCTACAACCGGGAAGAGGGCAAAGTGTTTGTCGCTCGGAATGGTGTCTTTCTTGAGAAAGAGTTTCTCGGTCGGGAAGTCAGTGGGAGCACAGTGCAACTCGAAGAAATTCGAGAGGAACCGGCTAGGGGCGAGTCGGCGAATGCCTTGGAGGCTGAGCCGGTCGTGGTACCTACACCGGTAACAACACCTGAACCACGGAGATCTGCCAGATTACAGAGTGCTCGAGATGTTTTACTGTTAGACAGTAATGAGCCGGCAACTTATTCGGAAGCGATGGTGGGATCTGATTCCGAGTCGTGGCTTGGAACCATGAGATCCGAGTTAAAGTCCATGGATGAAAACCAAGTTTGGAATTTGGTTGATCTGCCTGACGGTGCAAGACCCGTCGAGTGCAAATGGGTCTTTAAGAAGAAAATTGATATGGATGGAAATATCTCCGTCTATAAAGCACGACTTGTCGCGAAGGGGTTCCGACAGGTTCAAGGATTTGACTACGACGAGACATTCTCGCCTGTAGCGATGCTTAAATCAATTCGGATCATGTTACCCATAGCAGCCTATTTCGACTATGAGATATGGCAGATGGATGTCAAGACGGCTTTCCTTAATAGAAATTTAACTGAGGACGTGTATATGATACAGCCCGAAGGTTTTGTTGATCCGGCTAATGCTGACAAGGTATGCAAACTTCAGAAATCCATTTATGGGTTGAAGCAAGCATCTCGGAGTTGGAACATTCGCTTTGATGAGGTAGTCAAATCGTTTGGCTTCATCAAGAGCGATCATGATTCTTGTTTATACAAGAAGTTTAGTGGGAGCAAAGTAAACTTTCTAATCTTATATGTGGATACATATTGCTGATTGGAAATGATGTCATGATGTTGCAAGAAACCAAAGAGTCATTGGAAAGGAGTTTCTCAATGAAGGATTTGGGTGAGGCAACTTACATATTAGGAATCAGGATCTATAGAGATAGATCCAGGCGGCTCATTGGATTGAGTCAGAGTATATATCTGGACAAGGTTTTGAAGAAATTCAAAATGGAAAAGTCCAAGAAGGGATTCTTACCGATGTCCCATGGCATAAAACTTAGCAAGACTCAGTGTCCTTCGACGACTGATGAGCGAAGTCGGATGAATGTGATCCCGTATGCTTCGGCAATCGGATCCATCATGTATGCCATGATTTGTACTAGGCCAGATGTTTCCTATGCTCTAAGTGTTACGAGCAGATACCAGGCTGACCCTGGCGAAGCGCACTGGGCAGCGGTTAAAAACATCCTTAAGTACTTGAGAAATACTAAGGAAATGTTCCTAGTTTATGGAGGTGATGAGGAATTCAGTGTAAAGGGTTACACGGATGCGAGTTATCTCACCGACTCAGATGATTCTCGTTCGCAATCTGGATACGTGTTCGTGATGAACGGAGGGTCTGTGAGCTGGAAGAGTTTCAAGCAAGATACGGTGTCTGCATCTACAACAGAGGCTGAGTATATTGCTGCCTCAGAGGCGGCAAAGGAAGCTGTTTGGATCAGGAACCTCCTGATTGATCTTGGTGTGGTTTAGGGCGCGTCCAATCCTTTGGACGTATATTGTGACAACAATGGTGCTATCGCACAGGCCAAGGAACCTAGACAACACCAGAAGAACAAACATATACTCATGCGGTACCACCTCATTCGCCAGTTTGTCGAACAAGGTGATATCAAGTTATGCAAAGTACACACGGATGCAAACATTGCAGATCTGTTGACAAAGGCGCTACCACAGCCTAAGCATGAGGCGCACACGAGAGGCATGGGCATTCGATGCCTAGGCATATGATGCCAGAATGATTGACTCTAGTGCAAGTGGGAGACTGTTTGGAATATGCCCTAGAGGCAATCATGTATGATGTAATTCCCACTGTATTCATAAAGTTATTAAGTTGTCCTTGTTTTGAACATCTGATATATGTCATCGAATATGTGATTCGATTGTGGAACTATATATTCATGTTGTTCATACTAGATTGTCCTTGGTCATTTAGGTTGTGTTGGACACACACCCTAGACTAATGTGAGTGTTGGCTGATGACACGGTTCCACTTGTCATGGGCATGGTGATGCCATTCCAATGTTCACGGACTTGGCTAAAGAGTTTAGCAAGTCGGACTGACCCACATTGAGATGCAACGATCAAGTCGTCATTTGCATGTCTTAATCAATGTAATCCTTAGACCTGAGGTTGTCGCACAATCCGAGTTGTGGATCACCGACTTAGGTTCTGTCAAACGTTGTTCTGTGACAAGGCAACTATAAAGGCAGAGTTCGGGTCGAATAAGAAGCAAGCTGCGTGATGTGGATAATCAAGATGGGATTTTGCCCCTCCGAATGGAGAGATATTCTCTGGGCCCTCTCGAGTGATATGATTCAGGAAGCATGGCCATGTGCGACTCAGTTAAGTGTTAACTGTGTCGGTTGACTAAGAGTTAGTCAGATGAATCACATGTCACAGATCGAGAAGAGAGTTGAGCTATTTAAGGGATGACGATAAATCGCCTATAGCTCGACAAGGTATATCGTGAGGCAAAAGCGACTAAGATGAATATCACATTGAAAGGTATGTCGTCATGACTCAATTGTACTTGGGAGTCGGCACGTTCTGCTAGGAGCCGCTACCGATTGATCGATTGGGAGTTGGACTCCAATCGTGTCCAAGTCGCCATGAGCCTACAGGGTCGCACACTTAAGAGCGGGAGCAAGTATTGGTCGGGTTGGACCCGAACCGGAAATGGACTGGTTTTGTGAGTCGGACTCACAGAGGGAATGGGCCACAAGTGTTGTGAAGCCCATTACCATACGCTATATAAAGAGGGGCGCGGGTTGCCCAGCGGGCACGTTAGTCCACTCTCCCATGCGTTGGGAACCCTAGCCCCACTCAGTCCAGCCGCCGCACCGGACCTAGAAGTCCGCCGTCGGAGCTCCTCCTCGTACGTGTGGATACCGGCAGAGATGTTGTACGTTCAGCACTTCGACGTTCGAGGGATTGGATCGGCCGGACCGGATCGGATCGTGGGACTGCACTGCCCCGACGCGCTGCATCGATAATCCGTACCTGCGCGTCTAGTGGTAATACTTGTGGCCTTCTACCTCGGCTAGATCTTGGAAGCATCGCGTAGGAAAAGTTTTGTTTATCTCTACGCGTTCCAACAAAGATGCCCCAGACCACTTGCTGTTTTCTGCTGTTTTTCTATTTCAGAAAAGTTCTTAAGGAAATATTCTCAGAAAGGGCTGAAAATTCACGGAGATCATTTTTTTACCCAGAACGGTGGCAGAGTCCAAAGAAGAGACAGAGGGGTGCCTGGTGGGCCCCTGGGGGACCTGGACACCGCCTCAAGTCACCTTTTCGCCCATAAATTGCCCCTAACCCTAAAAATCACGGGGACAAAGTTATTTTTCACGGAACATGCAGAGAGGCGCCGTCACCTCGAAAATCCAATCTAGGGCTTCTGTGGTCAGGGGGGCGGTGTTATTTCAAGGCTATCATACTTCTGTTCGTTCTCATAGTTTTTCTTGTTTTTGTGCTTGTAGGCCTGGGAATTCTTCTTCTAAACTAAGTTTGCACTATAACCTCTCTCAAGACCTCGAGCATGTCTGCCTTTTGCTCTCGCATTCTCTTCCATATAAAGACAGCCAATGAGATTCATAACAGAAAACTCATGTCTCTTATGCTTCAGCGAGGTAGCAAAACTCATCGACGAAGAAGTGAGTTTGGCAATGATGGATTCGGAAATAAACTTGTCCGGTAACTCACACGAGTATTGCTCGATTTCTTTAGCAATGGACTATATCTCATGAACCTGCTCAACGACGGAGCGCACATCAGTTACTCTTGTAGTCATAAAATTGCTCCATGTCATACAATTCACTGCATGCGTCTAAGGCACCAAACTTAGCCTCAAGCGCATCCCACATACCCTTTCCAGTGGTGATGGACAAGTATGGTTCAGTGATGTTCTCATCAAGAACGCTGATAATATAAGTCCTCACAAGGGTGTCGGCTTTCTGAAAACTTTCTCCTCAGTAGGCTTGACTTTGGCGGCGTAGAAGCGCTTCATGGTCTAAACAGAGAGTAGCTCTCGCATGAAGCCAGTTGAAATCCTTTTCTTGAAAGCAGGAGGCCTCGCTGAAGCAACAAAGCCAACAGAGAAAAATTAACTAAGATAAGATTTTTGTATTATTGGCTATATGAGCAAATTTTCAAGTTATTTAATCCATAAAAATAGATAAAACATGGCTAGAAAATAGGAAGTATACTAAATATGGGATCTACAGTAAGGTAGAAAATAAACAAGCCCAAACAGATTAGAAATAGTAGAACAAGTAGCATCATGTCAAATAGAAGCGCAAGCAACACGTACGGTACATGGGAAGTACCGCTCGCGTTGGCTCGAGAAGACATGTTGTCGAAGAGGTAGTCAATATCCATGTCGACGAAGAAGTTAGTAGTCGCGCGATAGCGCTTCCCAAAAAACATATCGCCCTTATCCCGTACACGATCCGCAAGCCTATTGTCTCGTCCCGTGGTGCACATCGCGACACGGGGTGGAGAAGTCTTAATCGGCAGCGCGGTGCTCGAGAATCATGTGGCAGTCGCATATGAGGAGTGATTGTTGTGTTGTGTCTATTTGAGAGGCGCACGCGTCGGGACGAGGAGAGAGCGAGGCGGGCGGTGGAGGCGTGTGCATGTATGTCTTCTCATGCTCATACACCCCAAGTGGAAGAGTCTCCCTTATAACGAGGTGAGACTCATGCTCAACTAGTAATGTGGGACTAAACTTTTATCCCACCTCTTGCCATACACCAATGGACCACATGAGTCTCTAGGATTTCAGAAATTTATGAAAAGCTAAATGGGTTGGGCCATTTAGCCCAAAATCCCAACATATCATCTATTCGTAAAAACTCTTAAGTGGATAGAACCAAACCCCAACATATGCCGATCATCCTGAAATAAGTATATATCTACCTTTAAGGAAATCAAATATTTTAAATGTTAACCAATTTTATAGAAAAATGTAGCAACATTTATAACACTATCCGTTTTGAAATATAGTTTCAGAATACATAGATTTCAAATCATATATGTTATTTTGTCTGTTGAACCATCACCCCTTTAATAATATCATAATATATTTTAATGTCATCTTTGTATGGGAAACGTTGACACGCTGTTTTATAGAACAACCAAGAGAAGAGAACAAAAGCCTACATTTTGCCATCTCTTTTCCGAAACACAGTACAACGCAAGCGCGCACAAATACACGCATACGAGCAAGTACGATAAGCTTATGTCAGCGGGAAACATCTTATACTCCCTCCGTTCAACAATAGATGACTTGCATTTGTCTATATATGGATGTATCTAAACACTAAAAATGTCTAGATACATCCATATATAGACAAATGCAAGTCATCTGTTGTTGAACGGAGGGAGTATTTAGGAACGGATGGAGTATTAAACTTGCTCTAAGATACCAATGTCAATGCCAATTTTCGATAGAGAACGTGTGTTCTTCCTGTCCTTCCCTTTAGGGCCCGCTTGGAATATCTGTGCGAAATCCCGCTCCGAAATATTTCACGCGCCCGTTTTGTTGTGCCCGCAAAAACCAGCCGGATTTCGAGCGGGACCTCCGGAGGTCCGTGAAATTTTCCGGCTACACGTACACTAAACGCGCTAGGCAAAAAGACGGAGGGACGGAAAAAACGCTGAACCAAGCGGCTCGCTTTGTGAGCAGTTACGGCTCCGAAATTTACGGCCGTTTTGGCTAATATACGCTCAACCAAGTCGGGGCCTTAGTGGTAGAGATAACCGCGTATTACTTTTAAGCATGACAATGTTGGATATACAAACAGTAGCTCAACCAAAAATCATCTAGTTTTCGTTTTTTTCCCAAACAAACACATTGCCACAAGTAAAGTCGCTAGAGCCCATATCAGCTTAAGAGCCCATAACACAGAAAAGGTTGCAGCAAGCCCATTTCAGCAAGGAAGATAAGGTCAAATAAAGCATTGCACCGCAGCATCCAGTACAGTCCATGTCGAAGCCGCGGCGGAAACAGCAACACATGTTGGTCGCCCTAGCCGGTCTTCGGGCGGGCCAGTCTGCACCACGGACGGGTCCAGCGTCCAGGCCTCTGTCTCTGCGCCCCAGCATATCTGACCGGTCGTGCAGCATGGCCCGCGGCCCCAGAAAACACACTACACTAGCCAGGCCCCTCCCGCCCACACCACCGAGGCGCGCCTCCCACCAAAAAATCAAAAACAACTCAGACATGTCAGTGTGCCACTGCGCGCAGAGTGGCAGGAGCAGCAGTAAACAAGGCATGCCATCGAGCTTTGACGAGCCGCGAACACCGAGGCAGGCGTGACTAACACGGAAATTAAAATTACAGACAGCGTAATCCTCGCAGATTTCCCCGTTACAGTTCCAGATAACCAACAAGCAAAAAGATCCCCCTAGCCACTAGCGAACTGCAGGAAATGCGTCTGGGCATCGATCGATCAGGTGGCGCGGGCGAGGAAGACGCCGGCGGGGGACGCGAAGCCGAGGCGCTGCTGCTGCGGCGGTGGCGGCGCGTGGGCGTGCGCGTGCGCACCGGGGGTGGCCTGCGCGTCGGCGGCGTGCACCGCGCGGATCGGGACGGCGGAGGTGGCCGTTGCTTCCACAGGCTTTCTTGAACGGCCGCGGCCGCGGTGCACGTGCCGCTCGCAGTACTTGCTCCCCGGCACCACGCCGCGCGAGCACCTCCACTTCTTGCCGTCGGTGCGCCGGCAGCGGTCCGGCTCCGGCTCCATGCTGCTCCTGGCGTCGAAGCACATCCTCCCCAGACCGGCCACTGCGCGCGCAAGCAGATTTAAACGATCATCGTGGGCAAAAAAGAAAGAAAGGGGAAAATAATCAAACGAGAGGAATGCACGTACGGGACGGGAACCTCTGCGGGACGGAGGAGTAGGCTGCGACGCTGTTCCATATGGGGAGCACGAGGTTCACCGGCACGGGGGCGCGGGCCAGGAAGTAGCGGTAGATGAGCACCTGCTGCTCCAGCTCCTGCCGCTGCATGAACGTCAGCGCCGCCGCCGACGGCCGCGTCACCACCGTCGTCGCGGGCGCCTCGCCGTCACTCCCGCTGCTGTCGCTGCGGCTGCCGCCCACGCCGAGACCCAGTCCAAGCACCAGCGGCGACGTCGCTGCCGCCGCCACGGTCACCGCCCCTACGCATAAACACGCATCAATAACTAACTAATCATTGGCCAGGCCAAAAAACGAACCGTAGACGTAGTAGCACCGGAAAAAACCCCTACCGTCATTGGCGTCGGCGCCGGAGAGGCGGGGAAGCTTGGACGGCGGCGAGTCGACCTGCCTTCGTTCTGTCATCTCGTAGGCGCGAGTGAGTGGCCTGCGTGTCCGTTGTTCAGCTGCTGGCTATAGAGGCAGAGAAGTGAAGGGACGCTACGCTGCCGTGTGCCGTCGGCTGTCGGTGTCAGTAGAGACTCCACCGGCCACCGCTGACACCCAACTGACCGGATGCAATAACTGAAACTGTCAAACCGAAGGCCGGGTCGACGCTTTGGGCCATGTAGCCCATGGCAGAGTAGCTGGACCTTGGAGGGGTCGCGCATAGCCCAAAGCGTCCTGGGTACACATATTGGGAGTCGACAGCCCATCTAGGCCTGCCTTGCTTAAACCAGGGTCCAGACAAACCGAACACAATAACGAACCGACCTGGGCTGCTGTGTAGGCCTGGAGCGCAACGCTCTTTTTAGTCCCACCTTTCTCGGCCTTTTGGCTAAGATCAAGTGTAGTATCTGTTCTTATCAGTTTAATATCTGATATGTTGGCCTAAGGGTCCACAATGATATTAAATTTATTTTTTGTGGGGGAGGGCCCACCTCAGTAGCTTGCTACTGGGGCTCTCAGGTGTCGCCTAGTGCGTTGCACTGCTGCCTGGGCCGGCGCACCCCAACCAAATCAACTTCAATTTTGTTGTTAGCACTGCAGCGGCTTAAGTGTCGCCCAGAGCGTTGCATTGCGCTGCTGCATGTTCTCTTTGGTGCTCTTTAGTACTGGAATTTGATCGTTGTTGGGCCTTGGCTGTAGCCATAGACCTGTCCACGCTAATTCAAGGTGAAGTTTAAGGCTTTGTCATGTCGGAATTCTGTGGAAGCTTCAGCCTTTCTGTTGTAATTCTGTGGAAGCTTCTGGCTTTCTGGTTTTATGTTGGAAGCTTGAGGCTTTGTTATAAATGACATGCATTTTCTACTCTTGGTGACTAAATCTTAACAGCGGAATATATCAAGAGAACACACGTGCAACCGAAGAACTAGCACTTGCAGCATCTCGGCCGGAAACAATAGTAGCCGTCACCAGCAAATAACAACGATGACACCCCTGCAAAAATGGAGTTCCCGCTCCTCTACATTCTTCTTCTTGTTTCAAGAAGCCTCAAGCCCAAAGAAGAGGAGTGCAATGCAGCTAGCAGAGGCTGTTGGGTGATCGATCAGTGTGCAGTGGAGTGCACAGTGCAGAGTGAGAGACGAGGCCACCGCTGACACACCTTGGCTAACGCTCTGAACTGACCGGATGCAATAACTGAAACAGTGAGACTGAAGGTCGGGCCGACGCTTGGGCCATGGACCCATGGTATAGTAGCTGACCTTGGAGGTGTCGCGCAAGTAAAACTCCGACCTGTAGAACTCTCAAAGTCGAACTGAAAACCAATTTTAGGGGCTCAACCTCGTGTGGCAGAGCAGAGCCTGAAAAAAGCGAACTGGATACTCCTTTTTCCCCGCAACTTCTTCCTCCTCCTCGATGTCCCTGGAAATGCCGGCCTCGGCGCCTCACATCCACCTCTGGGACTCCACGGTGCTCCTCCGGGACCTCAACGCCACGACGCTTGTGTGGATAGCAGCGGAGCTGGCCTCGCCAATCTCGGCGTCGTCCCTCCTTCTCGAGTCCGTCCCCCTCGAGTCCGTCCTGGCAAGCTCGGCACCGCCCACGACAACGCGCCGGCGGTGTAGGATTTCATCGGCTCCAGGAGCCCACTAGGGAGCTCAGACTGGCCATCGAGCGGCACCGGCTCCCTCTTGGTACTCCTTCAACCTGGGAACCGACGAGCTCTTCCCGGGTTTGGGCTTCGCGTGCCGCAACTTCGAGGAGGATCTCTAGCAGTACATGACGTACAACGCCAGCGGCGAGTGTCCCGACAACGAGGCCCTCGCACTGCAGCTCATGCTCAAGGGGTGCGAGCCTCTACCGCGCCGGCGCTGCAGGTCGAGATCCCCGACGAGGTGCTAGCGAGCATGTGGTCGACGCCCCCGGGGACGTGCTGCGGAGGAGAAAAAAGGAGGCGGCGGTGCGAGGGGAAAGAGAGAGGAGGGGATATAACGCTCTCCGACCAAAGCTCCTGCGATGGCCGACGGTGGCGCCCGGGGACACGTGGTGGCTGTGATGGGAAACAGACGGTAGGATTTGCATCTTGCGAGCATGGGCCATCTTTTCCGTGTGAAGTATGAGTGTTTGCCCAATTGGTGTGCAGTTTGTGGCATGTTGGGGCATCTGTATAAGGAGCATGGCGACGGGGTGCACACACCATCAACTCTGTTTTTCAAGGATCTACGTGCCAACATGGGTGGCAGGGGTAGAGGACCTGGCAAACGTGAGAGTGGACGCAGTGGAGGTAGAGGAAGGGTGCACTGTCGCAGCGATGCCCGATCTGATGCTGCCCATGATGATGATATGGAACTGAGCGACCAAGACAGGGAAGATGATCCAGATGAACAAGAGAATTATGCCAGAAAGCGTGTGGCTCTCTTGAAGAACGGTTCTGCTACGGATGAGGCTCCTCTTCTATCTCATCGCACACCCGATTCTTCCGCTTTCCCCTTCTGTTCATGTCGTTGTTGTATCTTCTGTTTCCCTCGTAAGCGTATGAGGTTCCCATACGATCTTCCTCGGGTGAGGGTGGGTGGGTGTTACGAGCCGACTCTTCTCCTTCCGCCCAACTGTTTGCTACTTCCATCACATGCTAAAATAAAAACCTCAGAACATCTTGTAGAACTATAACATTGTACGGAATTGATATAGCTCCAGAGATCCAGGGTCGAGTGGCTGTCAGCGGGGGACAAGAATTCTAATTTTTTCCATCAACGAGCAAGTATTAGGCGCCGGAAAAACCTAGTCAAATCACTGTCAAACAATGGGGGTGATGTCATTGTGGAGGCGAAAGAGATGGAGGCTCTCAGTAGTGAGTTTTACAAAACTTTATACACCTCGGATGGAGTGCAAGACATGAATCATATCTTAGATCATGTGCCATCCATGGTGTCAGCAGAGATGAACACCACACTCACGACAGATTATACGGGAGAGGAGGTAAAGAGAGCTCTCTTTCAGATGTTTCCCACTAAGACTCGGGGCCGATTCCAGTTACATTTCTTTCAACGTCACTGGGAGGTTTGTGGGTCTGATATTACCAAGGAAATTCTGAAAACTGTCAAGGGGGAGGAAAGTGCTTAGTGCATAAACGAAACTATCCTGGTTCTTATTCCTAAGGTATAAAAGCTGACACTTTTGTCTCAATTTCGTGATATAAGCCTATGCAACATCCTTTATAAAATTGCCTCAAAGGTTGTTTCAAATTGACTCAATCATGTTCTCCCTAGTATTATTTCCGAGGAACAATCAACTTTTGTGTCGGGGAGGCTCATCACGGATAACATTACCTCGGCATACGAATGCCTTCATTTTATGAAGAGCAAAGCGAAAGTTAATAGCTGTTGTGCGCTGAAGTTGGACATGATGAAGGCATATGATAGATTAGAGTGGGACTATCTACATGCCATTATGCTGAAACTTGGTTTTGACCCTGGTTGGACATCTATTATTATGGACATGGTGAGGTCTCTTTCTTTCTTGGTTATGTTTAATGGCAACAGATTGGAGGAGTTTATTCCCTCGAGGGAATCCGGAAGGGAGATCCAATTTCATCCTATATTTTCTTGATAGCAACAAAGGGTCATTCGTGCCTCTTAAAATCCAATTCTCGGTTATCACATGTGGAGGGGATCAAGGTGGCACCGACGGCACCACATGTGGACCATCTATTATTTGTTGATGACAACCTGTTGTTCTTCAGAGCGAGTGTTCAGGGAGCGAAGGAGGTTTCACTGAAGGGAATATGCCTGAAAGGCAATAATAAAGTGTTTATTATGTTATTCCTTGTTTATGATAGATGTTTATTTCTCATGCTAGAATTGTATTAACCGAAAACGTTAATACATGTGTGATTAATAAACAAACCGTCGTTCCTAGTGAAGCCTCTCTTTTAACTAGCTCGTTGATTAAAAGATGATCAAGGTTTCCTGATCATAGACATTGGATGTTGTTAATAACGGGGTCATGTCATTAGGAGAATGACCTGATGAACTTAGACCCTAACTAAGTATAACAATACGATCAAGTCATTTAGTTTTGTTGTTATGTCTTACATTCGGAGTAACGTTGTTCCTTAGACCATGAGATCATGTTAATCACTAATACCGAAAGAATACTTTGATGGCATCAAACGTCACACCGTAAAAGGGTGACTATAAAGATGGCGTTAGGTATTCAGAAAGTATAAGTTGAAGCTCATGGATCAAGAGTGGGATTTGTCCATCCAATATGACGGAGAGATATACTCAGGGCCCTCTCGGTGATATCGCATCGACACCGCTTGCAAGCACGTGATATGATCACAAGGATGTTATATCACGGGAACGAGAAAAGAGTACTTGTCAGGTAACGAGATCGAACAAGGTATGGTTGATACCAATGATCGGATCTCGAACAAGTAAAATATCGCGAGACAAAGGGAAATCGTTACGATGTTGAAAGGTTCACACGATCACGAGAGTCATCGTTGTATATATAGGAGTAATCACGGATCTCCAGATCCCGCTGTTGATTATTGATCGGAGAGGAGTCTCGATCATGTCTATATTATTCAAGAACCGTAGGGTGACACACTTAAGGTTCAATGAAGCGTTTGAGAGGATACGGAATACCGAAGAATGTTTTGGGCAGCTCCGAAATTGTTTCGGGGGAAAATTGAAATAGTTCAAGGGGTTTTTCGTTGAATGGTTGTTAATAGAATTAACAAATGATTCGAGGTGCTGCATGCAAATGTTTGTTAATGGAATTAACAAATATAAATAAAGAAATAATTTTTTTATTTATTTATTAAAGAAAAACCTTTGGATTTTCTAAGTGGAAAATTAAGGGAGCATGAGTGGGTGTGAGTGGGGCTTCCACTCACATGAAGAGGGGAAGAGGTGGGGGCACCCATGGCTGGCCGCACCCCCCTTGGGCTGCCTCCCCCTCCCCTATAAAAGGGGGGGTGAGAGCTCCCTCTTCTACACACACTTGCCCACTTCCTTTTCCCTCCACCCACTGCTCCATTCCATGGTCTACCGCTTGGTGAAGCCCTGACCGTGGGATTCTTCACCACCACCATGCCGTCGTTCTGCTAGAGTTCCGGGGGATCCTCTACTTCCGCTACCCGCTGGATCGAGTGAACGGAAGTCTTCATCGAGCTGAACGTGTGACCGATTACGGAGGCACCGCCGGATTGCGGTGCACTTCTTCTCGCTCGGGATCGGCGTGAGTACGAATACGCCAACAACGATATTTTATCTCGTACCACTTTGAGTCTTCGAGGGTATGTCATCTCAAGACTCTCTTTCTCCCTGTTACCTTTCATCTCTTAGATTATATCTTGGCCATTCGGCTTTATCGCGCGTAGGAAATTTTTTGTTTTCTATGCAACGTACCCTTCAGTGGTATCAGAGACGGATCTATACGTAGATGATTTGTACGGGTAGAACACATAGGAGTATGTGGGCATTGATGATCATGTTTTTGCCTCTTTGAGTATTTTATGATCTTAGTGGCATAGTAGGATGAAGCTGCCCTAGACTAAGTTTACGTGTACCATTTACGCGAGAATTGTCTCACTTGTGACTAAGGGGGTGTCCGTTTCTCCTACTATAGTCAAGATCTAATCTACAAAGGGTTGTTAAAAATATGTTTTATCAACGTTGTGGCTCTTGTACGTAGGTATGAACGGTTATATCCTCGTAAGCCCAAGCCACGTAAAATATGCAAAAATAAATTAGAGGCGTCTAACTTATTTTGCAGGGCATGTGATGTGATATGGTCAATGTTACAAACGTTATGTATGAGATGATATCTTTTGTAAATTATTGATATACCGTCTGGAGCCATATGGTTGTCTTATTTTTATGGTCTGCGTGCTGTGTATCATATCCATGTGATATGTTGTAATGGACAATCAAGATGGATGTGCCACGAATCTTGGTGCCACGCCGGTGGAATGATGGAGATCATACCATGATGCACAAGATGGAGATCAAGTGCAAGAAGGACCATATCATATCACATTATCCATACATGTGATGTTTATCCTTTTATGCATCTTATTTTGCTTAGATCGCGATGGTAGCATTATAAGATGATCACTCTCACTTAATATCAAGATAATAATGTGTTCTTCCTTAAGTATGCACCGTTAAGAAAATTCGTCGTTTCGAGACACCACGTGATGATCGGGTGTGATAGACTCAACGTTCGCATACAACAGGTGTTTTCAAACCTAGCATGTACAGACATGGACTTGAAACACACGCAATACTACGGTTCTACTTGGCGAGTCTAGCATGTACAGACATGGCCTCGGAACACGTAATCGAAAGGTAAAGCATGAGTCATATGGATGATATGATGAACATGTTGATGTTCGCCTTTGCAACTACACCGTCTCACGTGATGATCGGTTTTGGTGTAGTGAATTTGGTTTGTGTAATCACTAAAGACGACTAAGAGGGATGTTGTTTTTTACTAGGAGTTCATGAGATAATTTTAGAATTAACTTGAACTTAATTTATCATAAACATAGTCTAAATAGTCTTTGCAAATATGTTGTAGATCATGGCACCATCCACCTTCAATTTCAATATGTTCATGGAGAGAGAAAAACTAGCGAACAATGGAAGCAACTTTACCAACTGGGCACTTAACCTGAGGATTCTCCTCACCGCTTGCAAGAAGCTCTATGTGCTTGATGCACCGGTAGGTGACCAGCCCGCTGATGATGCTTCTGATAAACATAAAAATGTTTATCTGACTCAACAAGAAGACCACAGTATAGTTCATTGCGGCATCCTCTATGGATTAGAGCCAGAGCTGCGAAAACGTTTCGAAAACATCACTGCTTATGCTACAATGGGAGAATTGAAAATGATTTTCGATACCCATGCCGCAGTTGAGAGTTATGACGCTTCAGAAAAGTTCTTTAGCTGCATGATGGAAGAGAACAACTCTGTTAGTGAGCACGTACTCAAGATGTGTGCGTACGCTGATAATCTCATAGCCTTGGGAATATCGATTCCCATTGAGCTAGGGATACATCGTGTTCTCCAATCTCTTCCACCTAGTTACAAGAACTTTGTGATGAACTATAATATGCAAAGCATGAAGAAGTCTCTTCCTGGGCTTCTCTTGATACTTAAAACTGCTGAAGTGGAGATCAAGAAAGAACATCAAGTGTTGATGATCATTAAGACCACTAGTTTCAAGAAAGGAAAGAAAGGCAAGCCAAGGGTAAACTTCAAGAAGGGCGGCAAATATGTTGCTGCTCCTGAGAAGAAAACCAAGTATGGCCCTAAGCCTGAGACTGAGTGCTTTTATTGCAAGGGTACTGGCCACTTGAAGCGCAATTGCCCCAAATATCTGGCAGATAAGAAGGCCGGCAAAGTGAACAAAGGTATATAGGATATACTTGTTATTGATGTGTACCTTACTAGTACTCGCAGTAGCACATGGGCATTTGATACTGGTTCAGTTGCTCACAAATGTAACTCAAAACAGGAGCTGCAGAATAAGCGACCACTAGCAAAGGATGAGATAACGATGCGCGTCGGCAATGGATCAAGAGTTGATGTGATCGCTGTCGGGACACTACCTCTACGTCTACCATCGGGATTAGCTATAAACCTCAATAATTGTTAAGCATGAATATCGTTTCTGGATCTTGCTTAATGCGGAATGGTTATTCCTTTAAGTCTGAGAACAATGGTTGTTCGATTTATATGAATAATATCTTTTATGGTCATGCACCTGAGAAGAATGGTTTATTTCTTTTGAATCTTGATAGTATTGATACACATATTCATAATGTGAATGCCAAAAGAATTAAGTTAAATGATGATATTGCTAATTACATGTGGCATTGTCGCTTAGGTCATATTGGTGTTAAACGCATGAAGAAGCTCCATTATGATGGACTCTTAGAATCACTTGGTTATAAATCATTTGAAACATGTGAACCATGCCTTATGGGCAAGATGACTAGAACCCCGTTTTCTGGAACCATGGAACGGGCGACAAACTTACTGGAAATCATACATACTGATGTGTGTGGACCAATGAGTGTATCGGCGTACGGTGGATATCGTTATTTTGTCACTTTCACAAATTATTTGAGTAGATATGGGTATATTTACTTCATGAAACACAAATCTGAGACATTTGAAAAGTTCAAAGAATTTCAGTGTGAAGTTGAAAATCATCGTAACAGAAAGATTAAATTTCTACGATATGATCATGGAGGTGAATATCTAAGTTACGAGTTTGGTATGCATATGAAACAATGTGGAATAGTTTCACAACTCACACCTGCCGGAACACCACAGCGTAATGGTGTTTCCGAACGTCGTAATCGTACTTTATTGGATATGGTTCGATCTATGACGTCTCTTACAGATTTCCACTATCGTTTTGGAGGTTATGCACTAGAGACCGCAACATTCACTTTAAATAGGGCACCATCTAAATACGTTGAAACGACACCGTATGAATTATGGTTTGGAAACAAACCTAAGCTGTCATTTCTAAAAGTTTGGGGATGCGATGTTTATGCGAAGAAGCTTCAACCTGATAAACTCGAACCCAAAGCGGAAAAATGCGTCTTCATAGGATACCCTAAAGAAACAATAGGGTACACCTTCTATCACAGATCCGAAGGCAAGATTTTCGTTGCAAAAAATGGATCCTTTTTGGAGAAATAGTTTCTCTCGAAAGGTGTGAATAGTAGGAAGGTAGAACCCGACGAGGTTATTGAACCTTCTCTTCTTGGAATGGCGAGTAGCCAGGGCCGGTCTTTAGATTTTGGGGGCCCAGGGCAAACCAAATTTTGGGGCCCTTAATATAGATATTTATGTGTAGATTTTTTCTTTGATATAACACTTAAATGCATCCAAAAAAAGTAGAGATATCAAATAACTTATATACATATTACCTTAAAAGTTTTCTTCTACTAGCATTCTCCATGCAAATACACTTATGACGGGGTCCATCTCATATTAGCCAATAATTTGTTCATGCATAATGTTGCCAAACCATTTAACCATTCTCAAATGCAATTTTCGTTTGGAAAAGCTCCTTTTAATCAATGCGACAACCAAAAGAAAAAGATGTGATAACTAATAATTTATACACAATGGGGGGGGGCGCAAAAACCCTCGCTTTTTTCCGCCGCGGTGCGAAACGACGCTATTCTGGGAACTGGGGGGCGCGTTTCGCAGCCGTGAACCCAGGCCCCCCCCCCCCCCCCCAGCGGCGACTCGGCCAAATTTGGGCAATCAAAAAAATTCCCACCAAATAAACATAGTTTTCCCACACAAATAAATAGAGTTTTGCCACACAAATAAATAGTTCAACAATTTAAACAAAAAAAAGTACACTAGTCATCGTCCTCAACATTTCCATTCCCCTTTCGCGCCCACAAATGCTGCACCAGGTCATTCTGCAGAACATGGTGTGTTGCAGCGTGTCGAATCTCCTGTCGCTTGGTGAGGAAGTCTGTCCATGATGCCGGCACCTGGTGATCAACATCTGCAAGAGGGCCCTGCCGGTAGTATGGTGTGCTTGCCTCACTGTCAGGCACCGGGTCATCCCGCTCACTCTCAATGATCATGTTGTGCAAGATCACACAACACTGCATCACCTCCCACATGTTGGACTTCGACCAAGTCATAGCTGGGTACCGGACAATAGCTGGGTGAAAAAACGGCGCTTTTCGAGCAGAACGGCGCTATTTTGCGTCATGGGGGCTCTGGGGGGACGACTGGAGATGCCCTTAGGGCGTAGTAATTTTAAATCAGCCATGTGCCTGTGTAGGTACCATGCGGCCGTGCTGGTGACGGCGAAACTGGTCTCGCGATCGAGGCCCAGTCCAGGAATTGAAATCGTTGGTGATTGGAAATTTAAAATTAGGAGGAATTTAAGAGAAAATGAGCATAATGGTCGAGAAAAACTACCTCGTTACGGCGGCGGCGGCAAGACGATGGGGATGCTAGAGGCTCTGCATGACGTGCCTGCGTTGGAACTGCCGCACAGCTGAACGGGGTTACCGAAACAAACCGGGTAGATTGCTTGCGATAGGATCTGTAGTAGCTAGTCCGCTCGCTGGGCCACGTTCTACGCAGCCCATATGTAGGCCGTTTTTCTGCTGGCTCAGCTAACGTGCAGATTTTTTTTTCATAAGGTCAATACGTACATACTATGGTCTATATACAGCATACCTTGGCAGGGGCCCCTAGATTTTGGGGACCCTGGGCGACCGCACACCCTGCCCCCCCTCAGGGCCGGCCCTGCGAGTAGCGCAGCGCCGTAAGTTGTTCCGGTGCCGACCCCGTCAGTTGAAGAGAGAGCTAATGATCAAGATCTCGAAACTCCAGAAGAGGAAACTATCGCACCTCGCAGGTCAACTAGGGAACGTACGTCTCCTGAATTGTACGGAGATCCCGTATTAAACTTCATGGTAGATGGAGGTGATGACCCTGCGACGTATGATGAAGCGATGATGAGCCCAGATTCCAACAAATGGCTTGAAGCCATGAAATCCGAAATAGGATCCATGTACGAGAACCAAGTTTGGACTTTGGTGGACTTACCCGATGACCGCAAGGCCGTTGAGAACAAATAGATCTTTAAAAAGAAAACTGACGCTGGTGGTAATGTGACCGCCTATAAATCTCGACTTGTCGCAAAAGGTTTCCGACAAATTTAAGGAGTTGACTACGATGAGACTTTCTCACCAGTAGTGATGCTTAAGTGTTAGCACTTGCTGTATTTTCGATTATGAAATCTGCCAGATGGATGTCAAAACGGCGTTCCTTAATGGTGACATTGAGAAAGAGTTGTATATGATGCAACCCAAAAGTTTTGTTGATCCTAAGGATGCTGACAAGGTGTGCAAGCTTCAACATTCCATTTATGGACTGAAGCAACCATCCCGGAGTTGGAACCTCCGTTTTCATAAGGTGATCAAAGGGTTTGGATTTGTCCAAACATACGAAGAAGCTTGTATTTACAAGAAAGTGAGTGGGAGCTCTGTAGCATTTCTAGTACTATATGTGGATGACATATTGTTGATTGGAAATGATATTGAACTTTTAAAAAGCGTAAAAGGTTATTTGAACAGTAGTTTTTTGATGAAAGACCTCGGTGAAGCAGCTTATATATTAGGCATCAAAATCTACAGGGATAGATTGTAACATCCAAGTACGAAAACAACCTAGTTGTTTTACTTCTTTGTTTAATTTATGCAATGCATCATGGCATCATACTCATTTTATTGTTCTGTTGCATTGTTTTCATAATGAATCAAACCTTGTTTTCACACTTGTCTGTTACAATCCTTTCAAACAAAGAATTGCAAAACAAAACCTTTCCTTGTTTTCCAAATAATTCAATTAATGTTCAATTCTCAAAGTGTTGGTTTTAATCAAACCAATATTCCAATCAATTAGTTCAAATCATTAACTCCTAAATCATTTTCCATCTCAAACCAATCCTTAAAAGTCAGTACCTTTTGAAACCATAAAATTCACCACACTCTTGTACCCTCTAAAGCATTCCAAAAACCCTAGGGGTGACCCTATTCAAATGCATGTTTTCTTAATGTTTTATCAATATTAAAATTCCTCTAAATTTGGGTTCAATACAAACTATCATCTCAAATCTCAATTTTTGAAATCCAATCTTACAATATGGTTTCTAATTACATAACAAGGCTAAACTAATTTTTCTGTAATTTTTACTAACTAAAACCTTAACTTTTTCTTCCAAAAGCAAAACTACAAAAAAAAAATATAACAGAAAAGAATAAAAATAGCAAAACGGGCGACAACTAGCTAACCTAACGCAGCCCAGCCCGCTAGCCCTACGCGCACGCGCGACCCAACCCAATTAACCCCCCCGTACCGCTTGGAGATTCGTGCGGCGTTCTAATCCGCTTCTTCCCGCGGTACGGCGCGCATCGGCCGGTGCCACCGCGGCACCGCGCGCGACTCCGGCGGCTAGGAGAGCGCCGTGGCGCCTATAAAGCGAGCCCTAGCCCCCTGGCCGTGCCCTAGCGCCCTAGGTTTCCTCCTCCGCCTCGAGCGCCGCCGTTCGCCACCTCTGTCGCCAAGTCCTTCCTCCTATGAACCTCACCGGCGTCCACCTTCTCTGAATCCATCCATGGCGCCGCCGCGTAACGCTCCCACTTAGCCACCCACCACATGCCATCAGTCCGCCTCCCTCTCCTCTCGCTGCTGGACACCAGATCGTCGCTGGTAAGCCTCTAATTCGCCGCCGCGGTCCTCGCTCCTTTTTCCGGCCACCGTGTCGACATTGTCTGAACCCGAGGATCTCCTCCTCGTTGCAGAGCCGCACGGAGCTGTCTGCTCCCTGGAATCGATTCGCCATCGTCTCCACGTCGTTTTGGACACCGTAGCAGCCGCAGGAAGCCACCAGGATCTCGCCGCCGTCCTCTTCCCCTCCGACGCCGCCTCCGTCATCAGGACGTCACCGTCGACCCCAAATCACGGTGAGCCACCGTGCACCTTCTCCCCTCCCTCTGTTGCTTCCCGTGCGTGCCCACTGCTTCCCTGCACGCACACACACACCAGCACCCACTCGAGCACGGCCGTGATGCCCCCGCCGGCGAGCATCTCTGTCTGACGGAGTTGAAGTGGCAGCGCGTCAGTTAAAAATTCAGTCTTGGCACGAACTTAACCTCAACCTGTTTCAGTTCCCCCTACTGTCAAACACACGACAGCAGCGCAGTGGTTCAGGCCTTTTGCGCGCACAGCGAGCTCGCGGGATCGATCCCCCGCGGCCGCAAAATCTTTTTCAATTTTCTCCCGCAGCGCGAGGCCCACCAGTCAGCCACCCCCACTGCCACGCATGCACGCAAAGCCACAGGGCCCACTGGCAGCGTGTGGGTACGCTTCCAGTGCGGTACCAAATGATTTAAACATTTCTGTTTTTATTTCTAATATTTTTTTAAATAGCAGAATAATCGATAAACTTTGAAATTCAATATCTTTTGTTTCATAATTCCAATAAATACAAGCTTTATATGAATTCTGGCCCAAATTTTCTAATCTTTCCAAATATTCAACTTGTGTTCTGTTTTGAATTTTTAAAATGCATTTAAATTTCAAATTTGAATAATTCAAATGCAAATTGAAATAATTCATAACTAATTCATACTGTTTTCAAATAATTCAAATAAAATATGTTTTTCACACCTTTTTGAATGTGCTATTCAAATATAAAATTTGTTTTATTGTTTGAACAATTTAAATTGACTAAATAATTTAATACTTGTTTAATACAATTAAAATTGATAAAATCATAACTTGCTTAATATAAAATAATTTTGAACATGCAAATTATGTTTTCAAATCACCAAAGTGTGAACTTTTCAAATGTGAAATTGAATTTCTGTTTTGAACAAATAAAATTCAAATAATATTTAAGCTTGTTTTAAATTCAATTAAAACTTGTTTAATACTGCTTAAATCATAACAAATTCACCCTAGTTCAAATTTCAAAATGTGAAACATGTAACCCAACTAAAATTTGATGTTCTTTTCAAATATAAATTTTGCTAATTGTTTTGCACACTTTAAATTGGTGAAAACAATAATTGTTGTGTGGCATGTCTAAGTAACCAAAACTTTCCAAAATTAACAAATAATTTCCAAACTTGTTTTATTCTTTTTCCTTTGCACCTATCCTTGTTATTTTGTTGTTATCTTGTCATCATCATCATACATGCATCATGATAACAACTCTCACCTAATAACTAGTTGTAAACCATTTGTTCCACTTATTTTCAAGGGATCCTTTTCCATATGCAACCCTTGCATATGGGTCCATTTAATTTGTGCTATCTTGTTAGTCAATTCATTTTGAGGCACCTATTAAATTGTCATGCATCATCTTGATTGTGCACAATGCCATGGCAATGATTGTTTACATTCCTGTTTTGTTTGTTTGCTTCTTCTCGGTTAGACGACGACTACGTTGAGACCGACGATCCTTACGACACCACTACCTAGGACCTAGCTCAGTACCCGGCTGTTGAGCTCCCAGGCAAGTTATCACTCACATGAATCATCGAGTTCCTTTCCACACTTGTTGTCGATACTATCCTTTTGTCTACTATTGCTAGCCCTATGTATCGTTGCTTGTTCTCCGAACCTATCACATGATACCCTGAACCAATGATACTGCCTCACCTCCATACCTACAGCCTTTGTTTGTGCCTTAGTATTATCTAGCATGCTTAGGGTTGCTTTTACTCGAGTCTGTTGTCGGTTACTACTTTTACTATCTTGTTACTTGTACCGGGGGCTCGATGTTAATCAATCAATCCTGTTAATTGCTAATGGTAATAATAATTTGATGATAAGGCACCGGCAGGAGGCCCATGAGAGGTTTTGGAGCCTGCTAGTGTCGACCCTAATAGGAAAAGGGTCTTGCCTACTGATCCATGATGAGCGCACTACCCGCATGTGGGAAGCGAGTATGGGCGCCCCCCTCAACTTGACCTGATTCGCATCTCGTCCAAATCATCTCATTTAGTTCGTGCTTTCTATTTGCCGCATGCATGTTTTTGCGAGCCCAGCGCAGGGTGGAACTTTTGTAGTCGGCATATAGGGGGACACGTTCTTAGAGTCCTATGAGGGTCCATTTTCTTCTGGGCTCGATTAGCCGTGCGCCCAAGGTGCTTTGGGCTTGATGCGGAGAATGGTTGGTTGTGTAGAGTACCCCGCTTGGTGGGAGGCATCCCATCTGGCGGGTTATTCTTGCGTGTACGGCCAAATTGGTGCAACCCTGCAGGGATAATCTTCTCGAGAAGCCGTGTTTTCCGCGGTTATGGATTACTTGGTGAAAGTACTGGCTAACAAGTACTCAGGACAACTTCAACATAATGACCAATCATGTTTCACCCAATGATTAATAACTTGACTAGTAATAGGTTATTCACACCAATAACTTGATTCATCTTAATCCAACTGTGTGAGTTATCCTCGGATTGCTTCTTTGGATAAGGGGCGAGATCCAGGATGGGTTTGGTTGAAGTTATCTTTCAGTTGGTTACAATCCTCGATCTTGTCTTTTCTGTTAGCCGGAACTTGTAGTTATCCTCTGTAGTTGGTTAGAGCAGCCAGCAGCAACTTTTCATATCACCCCTTTCTTCCGTTGATCCCAAGCATCTATGCTTGTGTTGACGGGTAACTCTTTGATGAAGTGTGAGTCTTGCTTGCCAGTACTTGGATGTACTGACCCCGTTGGGGCTGTGGTTTACGCAGAGTACGACTACGGCTACGATGACCACCAGGATGGCTACTTTGTGGAGTTCGACGAGACTGCAGACGAGTAGTTAGCTGGACCAGGGCTGGATCCAGGACCTACGTGGATGGGCTTCGTCTTATTTATTTTCTCCGGCTTCTTAAGCCTGTTGGATTTGTCTGTACCCAGACACCTTTGATTGCTTCCGCTGTTGTAATGGATGATATGTTGGGACATGTGTCCTCTGGATGATTGTATTCGCTATTTCTGCCTTAGTGAAGGCCAGTTGCAACTTTATTTCTATCTTTTGTGTCGTAGAGATAAGTTGTGATAATCATTCGTTCAAAGCTGTTGACGTACAGTGCGTGCTTGTTATGAAGTACGTCGACAGTAGTGCCTGTGACTCCTAATGGATAGTTTACATCGACGGTGGAATAGTAGGGCTTGTGTTGTCGCGCATAAGCGCAGGCCTACCAGGAAGCTGGGACGTGGGAGCAGTTATGCCCCATAATCTAAGCACCTACTATCCAGTTCGTACGATGAGTATCCCTTAGAAGCCAGGGTGCGACAAATGGTATCAGAGCCTGTCTGCCTGTAGGATCCCCTTTTACTGGTCGCAGTTGAGTCTAGAAATTATTTTGTAGCTACATAGGAAAAATGCAAACGTGAGAGTAGGAATTCTGCCATTTTTCTTCTTTCCCCACCCACCCACCCTTTTCTGGTAAGGAAGTGCAACGTTGTTTTTCTTTTCTCACCTAAACTTTCAAGTTAGGATTTCACGTGTTTTGGGTTCTCCTTAGTACCTCAGGACTTTTGGTCTCGTTTTCCCGATGTTGCTTCGATATCATGTTCTTTTCAACATCCTTATCGTCTGTTGAACCTTGTTGTTGTTTTCCACATCCTTTTTCATCTACCGGAGTCTAATCAAAACCTTCCAAATCATCTGCAGATGGGTCTCAGCTACTACCCGCAGGTGGTTCGCATGACTCGCTGTGAGAGCACCGCCGGTTTTCCGGAGATGCTGAGAGACATGGTTACCTATCTGGGGTTCCGTTGGGCACCAGAGTACCAGGTCTACGAGCACCAGCGAGAGTTTGACCAGACTTGCTACCGGGCTATCGTCTACATTCTGTCGGATGATGGCAGGAGCATTGCCCACCGCTACGAGGCAGTAGGTTCCACAGTGGATATGGTCGTGCAGCAGGCATCGTACGTGAGTCTCACCGTTATCCGTGCTGACTACTGGGGGTTTGATGATTCCATCTATCGTCACATCCCCCGTGGTTACATCACGGCAGCGGGAGTTCACTTCACTCTCCACCGCAACCTGGATACCTACGAGGATGATAGCTCCAGGCTGCACACCACTGCCTAGTTTGTGTGGCACAGTGACGCCGTTGCTTCCACACTTGCTCAGGAGTTGGCCTCAGTCAGGGAGCAGCTCTACCTCGCGTTGACGCGTCTGGCGACGTACACCACAGACTTCGTTGGAGACGAGCGCTTTGCGCGTTTCCAGCAGACACTGGGTTTTCCTCTGCCAGATGCTGGAGGTTACGAGCCGATCAGAGGCCCACTTCTCGACCTCGGAGCTGGTTACACAGGGATTCCCCGCTATGGAGCACAGGGACACGACGCTTTCTACTTCACCACACCGAGAGTTGCTCTCAGAGCAGTTCCTATCTACAGGGATCGTCGTCATACCTACTTCCGTGGGATTCCTCCGCACCGTATCTCTCGTCGTACTACTCACCGCCGTCCTGCGTGATGAGCATGGGAGTACCGATGTATCCATTCCTAGCTATGTTTAGTTATCCTTGTCTTTCGAACCATGTATTGGTCTGTTGGATATTCTGATGTATTTGAACATGTGATGATGTACCTGTTGGTTATCTATTCATGCGTCGGAATAATCTATCTTTCGGTTACCAAGTCTATCCTTTTCTGTTGTTGTGCTAAAATGAATTTCTGTTCAGGATGCCTCCAACCAGGAACAACCCGCCTCCGCCACCACCAATGGGGGAACTGTTGGCTCAGATGACCCAAGTGGTGACACAGATGGCCCAGATCCAGGCTAACCAGCACCACAACCAGAATGCTCCAAGGGTCACCATCAAGGACTTCCTCAGCTTGGGCCCAAAATCTTTCGTGGCAACACGTGAGCCCCTGGATGCTGATGACTGGATCCGTGACGTAGCAAGAGCTCTGGAGATTGCTCATGTTGCGGAAGAGGATAAGGTCAAGTATGCCACCTACCTACTGAAGGGTCAGGCAGCTACTTGGTGGGAGAACTATCAGACCATGAGAGCTGGCTTTCCTATCACCTGGGGATGTTTCAAGGATGCCTTCCTGAAGCACCACATCCCGGATGGTCTCATGGAAAGGATGCGTGAGGAATTCTGCTCTCTCAGACAGGGCAAGCTGGACGTTCTCGGCTACCAGAACGAGTTCAATCGTCTCGCTCGGTACGCTGGTGACGAAGTGTCCACTGAAGCCAAGAAGATGGCAAGGTTCCGCCGAGGTTTTAACCCGGAACTGAAGTACGCTCTCACAAACATCAAGTGCAAGGACTTCGTGGAGCTTGTGAACACCGCGCTCAATGAGGAGAATGGGCGCAAGGCGTTCGAAGAGTCGCGCAAGCACTCGCGTGAGGGTGGTTCCTCCTCCAACATGACCACCCCTCCGCAGATGCGCCGCATCTGGGTGCCAAATGGTGCTGTCACTCGAGCTCCAAATGCCCAAGCTTCTCCAGGCTTTGGTCCCCGCCCACCCAACCCATCTCAGATGCAGGGTCAGAGGTTCCCTATGGGGCAGCCAAGGCCAGGTCCTTCTCGTGTCGTCACTTGCTACAAGTGCAAGGATACTGGACACTATGCTGATAAGTGCACTCAGAAGAAGCTACCCCTACCTCCTCGCCCCAACACCAACCAGGCTATGGTTCGTGCTCCCCCGGCTAAAGCCTTCAACTCCAACAACAGGCCTGTCGGGAGGAACGCGAGGGTGAACCATATCAAGGCCGACAAAGCTGAGGAAGCTGCTGACGTCGTTCTCGGTATATTACCCGTAAACTCTATTCCAGCTAAAGTGTTGTTTGATACTGGAGCATCGCATTCATTTGTGTCAAAGACTTTTGCAAAAGCATACAACCTAGTTCTGGTTCCGCTAAGCAATCAAATGACTGTTCACTCTCCGGGACCGCAAATGTTGACTTCCAAGATAAGCATGGACAATGAGATCCTAATTGGAGGTCGCATATTCCTTGCTTCACTCATGTTGCTGGGAAATTCTGACATTGATGTCATTCTGGGTATGGATTGGTTGAAGACCCACAAAGCTAAAATTGATTGTGCTCAAAAGTCAATAACTCTCTCCCACACTTCAGGCCAGATAGTCTATTCTCCATATGGATCAAGTTCTGTTCAGCTGTTCAACCTTGATGCCAAACCCCTTCCTGCAATTGAAAATGTTCCGGTGGTTTGTGAATTCCCTGACGTCTTTCCAGAAGAGCTGCCAGGGATGCCCCCGGACAGAGCAGTTGAGTTCGTGATCGAGCTTGAGCCAGGTACTGCTCCAATCTCTAAGCATCCATACAAGATAGCTCCTCCTGAACTGAAATTGTTGAAGGAGCAAATCGATATGTACATGGACAAAGGTTACATTCAGCCTAGTTCCTCCGCTTGGGGTTGCCCAACTCTGTTTGTTGCCAAGAAGGATCAAACAAAAAGACTCGTGGTTGACTATCGTCCTCTCAACGAGAAAACAATCAAGAACAAGTATCCACTTCCTCGTATCGATGATCTTTTTGATCAACTTGCTGGAGCCTCAATATTCTCAAAGTTGGATTTGAGGATGGGTTACCATCAGATAAAGATCAGAAAGGAAGATATTCCTAAGACAGCTTTCACCACTCGTTACGGTCTATATGAATACACCGTCATGTCCTTTGGTCTCACCAATGCACCGGCAACGTTCTCAAGACTCATGAATTCTGTCTTCCATGAATACCTCGACAAGTTCGTTGTGGTATATCTTGATGACATTCTAGTCTACTCAAAATCCGAGGAAGAGCATGGAGAACACCTTCGTCTCACTCTCATGAAACTTCGCGAGCATCGTTTGTATGCCAAGTTTTCCAAATGTGAGTTCTGGATTCCAGAAGTTGCATATCTTGGTCATATCATCTCTGCCAAAGGCATTTCCATTGATCCTGAAAAGGTTAAGGCAATTGTTGATTGGAAACCCCCTAAGACGGTAAAGCAAGTCAGAAGTTTTCTTGGCTTGGCTAGCTATTGCCGTCGATTCGTCCAAAACTTTTCCAAGATTGCCAAACCTCTCACTGATCTCACAAAGAAGGACAAAAAGTTCGTTTGGACTCCACAATGTGATGAGAGTTTCAACCTCCTGAAGACTAAACTCACTTCCACACCTGTTCTAGTTGGCCCAGATACTACCAAACCTTTCCAGATATTCTGTGATGCATCTCTCCAAGGCCTAGGAGCAGTTCTTATGCAAGAACGTCAAGTTGTCGCTTATGCTTCACGTCAGTTGAACCCACATGAGCAAAACTATCCCACTCATGATCTTGAACTTGCAGCAGTTGTGTTTGCCCTCAAGAAATGGAGACAATACTTGTTGGGTAACAAAACTGAAATCTTTTCCGATCATAAGAGTCTGAAATACGTCTTCACTCAGCCAGATCTGAACCTCAGGCAAAGGAGATGGATTGAGAAGATTAAAGACTTTGATCTCACCATTTCTTACACTCCAGGCAAGGCTAATGTTATGGCCGATGCTCTCAGTCGCAAATCCTATTGCAATAATCTCATGATCATGGAAAGCCAACCTCCACTTCATGAAGAATTCCAGAAGCTGAACCTTGGTCTTGTTCCTGAAGGTTATCTTGCTAGCTTGACAGCCAGTCCAACTCTCGAGGACAAGATTCGTTCTGAACAACTTCGTGATAATGAAATCAAGAAGATGGTAGAGCAAATCAAAGAGGGCAATGATAAGTTCAAGTCCTTCTCAATTGATGACAAGGGAACTGTGTTCTTCGAAGGACGCATTGCAGTCCCTCAGATTCAAAGTCTCAAGGATATCATTCTCAAGGAGGCTCATGAAAATCCTCTATCCATTCACCCTGGAAGTAAAAGATGTACCAGGATCTCAAGACTCTGTATTGGTGGCCTGGCATGAAACGTGAAATTGCTCAATACGTTTCTGAATGCGACGTTTGTCAACGTGTTAAGGCAGTCCATCAGAAGACAGCAGGTCTACTCCAACCTCTGAAAATTCCTGAGTGGAAGTGGGACATGATTGAAATGGACTTCGTTACTGGGTTTCCAAAGTCCAAAAAGGGCAACGATGCAATCTTCGTTGTTATTGATCGTCTCACTAAGGTTGCTCACTTCTATGCTGTAAAGGAAACTATCTCAGCTAGCCAGTTAGCAGAGCTCTACACAGCAAAGGTTGTTCCTCTTCATGGTGTTCCATTGGAAATAAGCTCAGACCGTGGAAGTATCTTCACTTCTCATTTCTGGAAAAGCTTTCAAGAAGCACTGGGCACCAAACTTCTGTTCAGCACAGCTTATCACCCTCAGTCTCAGGGGCAAGTCGAAAGAGTCAATCAGATTCTCGAGGATATGCTCAGAGCATGTGGTCTCTCCTTTGGCATGAAATGGGAGGATTGCCTTCCATATGCTGAATTCTCCTACAACAACAGCTACCAGGCAAGCCTAGGCATGGCACCATTTGAGGCACTGTATGGTCGCAGATGCAGGAGTCCAATCAATTGGTCTGGAGCTGGTGAACGTTCACTTTTAGGCCCTGACATTGTTAAGGAAGCCGAGGAGAAAGTTCGTATCATTCGTGACAATCTCAAGATTGCTCAGTCTCGTCAGAAGAGTTACTATGATAGCAAGCACCGGGACATGGTCTATGCACCTGGTGATAAGGCATATCTCCGTGTAACTCCCCTCAGAGGCACTCATCGTTTTGGTGTGAAAGGAAAGCTGGCACCAAGATACATTGGCCCTTTCAACATCCTCTCAAGACGTGCAGAAAATGCTTATCGTCTTGAACTTCCAGAAAAACTTTCCAAAGTGCACGATGTGTTCCACGTGTCACAGCTCAAGAAGTGTTTCAAAGATCCAGATCGTGCAGTTGATCATGATTCCATTGAACTGCAAGATGATCTATCTTATGAGGAGCACCCTATTCGTATTCTCGATGAGACCGAGCGTAAGACTCGCAACAAGAGCACCAAGTTCTTGAAAGTCCAATGGTCGCATCATTCCGATAAAGAGGCAACATGGGAGACCGAAGAGGATCTTCGCAAGAAGTATCCGGACCTGTTCATTTCTCAGTAGGGAATCTCGGGGCGCGATTCCTTCAAGGGGGGGCGTTTTGTAACATCCAAGTATGAAAACAACCTAGTTGTTTTACTTCTTTGTTTAATTTATGCAATGCATCATGGCATCATACTCATTTTATTGTTCTGTTGCATTGTTTTCATAATGAATCAAACCTTGTTTTCACACTTGTCTGTTACAATCCTTTCAAACAAAGAATTGCAAAACAAAACCTTTCCTTGTTTTCCAAATAATTCAATTAATGTTCAATTCTCAAAGTGTTGGTTTTAATCAAACCAATATTCCAATCAATTAGTTCAAATCATTAACTCCTAAATCATTTTCCATCTCAAACCAATCCTTAAAAGTCAGTACCTTTTGAAACCATAAAATTCACCACACTCTTGTACCCTCTAAAGCATTCCAAAAACCCTAGGGGTGACCCTATTCAAATGCATGTTTTCTTAATGTTTTATCAATATTAAAATTCCTCTAAATTTGGGTTCAATACAAACTATCATCTCAAATCTCAATTTTTGAAATCCAATCTTACAATATGGTTTCTAATTACATAACAAGGCTAAACTAATTTTTCTGTAATTTTTACTAACTAAAACCTTAACTATTTCTTCCAAAAGCAAAACTACAAAAAAAAATATAACAGAAAAGAATAAAAATAGCAAAACGGGCGACAACTAGCTAACCTAACGCAGCCCAGCCCGATAGCCCTACGCGCGCGCGCGACCCAACCCAATTAACCCCCCCCGTACCGCTTGGAGATTCGTGCGGCGTTCTAATCCGCTTCTTCCCGCGGTACGGCGCGCATCGGCCGGTGCCACCGCGGCACCGCGCGCGACTCCGGCGGCTAGGAGAGCGCCGTGGCGCCTATAAAGCGAGCCCTAGCCCCCTGGCCGTGCCCTAGCGCCCTAGGTTTCCTCCTCCGCCTCGAGCGCCGCCGTTCGCCACCTCTGTCGCCAAGTCCTTCCTCCTCTGAACCTCACCGGCGTCCACCTTCTCTGAATCCATCCATGGCGCCGCCGCGTAACGCTCCCACTTAGCCACCCACCACCTGCCATCAGTCCGCCTCCCTCTCCTCTCGCTGCTGGACACCAGATCGTCGCTGGTAAGCCTCTAATTCGCCGCCGCGGTCCTCGCTCCTTTTTCCGGCCACCGTGTCGACATTGTCTGAACCCGAGGATCTCCTCCTCGTTGCAGAGCCGCACGGAGCTGTCTGCTCCCTGGAATCGATTCGCCATCGTCTCCACGTCGTTTTGGACACCGTAGCAGCCGCAGGAAGCCACCAGGATCTCGCCGCCGTCCTCTTCCCCTCCGACGCCGCCTCCGTCATCAGGACGTCACCGTCGACCCCAAATCACGGTGAGCCACCGTGCATCTTCTCCCCTCCCTCTGTTGCTTCCCGTGCGTGCCCACTGCTTCCCTGCACGCACACACACACCAGCACCCACTCGAGCACGGCCGTGATGCCCCCGCCGGCGAGCATCTCTGTCTGACGGAGTTGCAGTGGCAGCGCGTCAGTTAAAAATTCAGTCTTGGCACGAACTTAACCTCAACTTGTTTCAGTTCCCCCTACTATCAAACACACGACATCAGCGCAGTGGTTCAGGCCTTTTGCGCGCACAGCGAGCTCGCGGGATCGATCCCCCGCGGCCGCAAAATCTTTTCAAATTTTCTCCCGCAGCGCGAGGCCCACCAGTCAGCCACCCCCACTGCCACGCATGCACGCAAAGCCACAGGGCCCACTGGCAGCGTGTGGGTACGCTTCCAGTGCGGTACCAAATGATTTAAACATTTCTGTTTTTATTTCTAATATTTTTTTAAATAGCAGAATAATCGATAAACTTTGAAATTCAATATCTTTTGTTTCATAATTCCAATAAATACAAGCTTTATATGAATTCTGGCCCAAATTTTCTAATCTTTCCAAATATTCAACTTGTGTTCTGTTTTGAATTTTTTAAATGCATTTAAATTTCAAATTTGAATAATTCAAATGCAAATTGAAATAATTCATAACTAATTCATACTGTTTTCAAATAATTCAAATAAAATATGTTTTTCACACCTTTTTGAATGTGCTATTCAAATATAAAATTTGTTTTATTGTTTGAACAATTTAAATTGCCTAAATAATTTAATACTTGTTTAATACAATTAAAATTGATAAAATCATAACTTGCTTAATATAAAATAATTTTGAACATGCAAATTATGTTTTCAAATCACCAAAGTGTGAACTTTTCAAATGTGAAATTGAATTTCTGTTTTGAACAAATAAAATTCAAATAATATTTAAGCTTGTTTTAAATTCAATTAAAACTTGTTTAATACTGCTTAAATCATAACAAATTCACCCTAGTTCAAATTTCAAAATTTGAAACATGTAACCCAACTAAAATTTGATGTTCTTTTCAAATATAAATTTTGCTAATTGTTTTGCACACTTTAAATTGGTGAAAACAATAATTGTTGTGTGGCATGTCTAAGTAACCAAAACTTTCCAAAATTAACAAATAATTTCCAAACTTGTTTTATTCTTTTTCCTTTGCACCTATCCTTGTTATTTTGTTGTTATCTTGTCATCATCATCATACATGCATCATGATAACAACTCTCACCTAATAACTAGTTGTAAACCATTTGTTCCACTTATTTTCAAGGGATCCTTTTCCATATGCAACCCTTGCATATGGGTCCATTTAATTTGTGCTATCTTGTTAGTCAATTCATTTTGAGGCACCTATTAAATTGTCATGCATCATCTTGATTGTGCACAATGCCATGGCAATGATTGTTTACATTCCTGTTTTGTTTGTTTGCTTCTTCTCGGTTAGACGACGACTACGTTGAGACCGACGATCCTTACGACACCACTACCTAGGACCTAGCTCAGTACCCGGCTGTTGAGCTCCCAGGCAAGTTATCACTCACATGAATCATCGAGTTCCTTTCCACACTTGTTGTCGATACTATCCTTTTGTCTACTATTGCTAGCCCTATGTATCGTTGCTTGTTCTCCGAACCTATCACATGATACCCTGAACCAATGATACTGCCTCACCTCCATACCTACAGCCTTTGTTTGTGCCTTAGTATTATCTAGCATGCTTAGGGTTGCTTTTACTCGAGTCTGTTGTCGGTTACTACTTTTACTATCTTGTTACTTGTACCGGGGGCTCGATGTTAATCAATCAATCCTGTTAATTGCTAATGGTAATAATAATTTGATGATAAGGCACCGGCAGGAGGCCCATGAGAGGTTTTGGAGCCTGCTAGTGTCGACCCTAATAGGAAAAGGGTCTTGTCTACTGATCCATGATGAGCGCACTACCCGCATGTGGGAAGCGAGTATAGGCGCCCCCCTCAACTTGACCTGATTCGCATCTCGTCCAAATCATCTCATTTAGTTCGTGCTTTCTATTTGCCGCATGCATGTTTTTGCGAGCCCAGCGCAGGGTGGAACTTTTGTAGTCGGCATATAGGGGGACACGTTCTTAGAGTGCTATGAGGGTCCATTTTCTTCTGGGCTCGATTAGCCGTGCGCCCAAGGTGCTTTGGGCTTGATGTGGAGAATGGTTGGTTGTGTAGAGTACCCCGCTTGGTGGGAGGCATCCCATCTGGCGGGTTATTCTTGCGTGTACGGCCAAATTGGTGCAACCCTGCAGGGATAATCTTCTCGAGAAGCCGTGTTTTCCGCGGTTATGGATTACTTGGTGAAAGTACTGGCTAACAAGTACTCAGGACAACTTCAACATAATGATCAATCATGTTTCACCCAATGATTAATAACTTGACTAGTAATAGGTTATTCACACCAATAACTTGATTCATCTTAATCCAACTGTGTGAGTTATCCTCGGATTGCTTCTTTGGATAAGGGGCGAGATCCAGGATGGGTTTGGTTGAAGTTATCTTTCAGTTGGTTACAATCCTCGATCTTGTCTTTTCTGTTAGCCGGAACTTGTAGTTATCCTCTGTAGTTGGTTAGAGCAGCCAGCAACAACTTTTCATATCACCCCTTTCTTCCGTTGATCCCAAGAATCTATGCTTGTGTTGACGGGTAACTCTTTGATGAAGTGTGAGTCTTGCTTGCCAGTACTTGGATGTACTGACCCCGTTGGGGCTGTGGTTTACGCAGAGTACGACTACGGCTACGATGACCACCAGGATGGCTACTTTGTGGAGTTCGACGAGACTGCAGACGAGTAGTTAGCTGGACCAGGGCTGGATCCAGGACCTACGTGGATGGGCTTCGTCTTATTTATTTTCTCCGGCTTCTTAAGCCTGTTGGATTTGTCTGTACCTAGACACCTTTGATTGCTTCCGCTGTTGTAATGGATGATATGTTGGGACATGTGTCCTCTGGATGATTGTATTCGCTATTTCTGCCTTAGTGAAGGCCAGTTGCAACTTTATTTCTATCTTTTGTGTCGTAGAGATAAGTTGTGATAATCATTCGTTCAAAGCTGTTGACGTACAGTGCGTGCTTGTTATGAAGTACGTCGACAGTAGTGCCTGTGACTCCTAATGGATAGTTTACATCGACGGTGGAATAGTAGGGCTTGTGTTGTCGCGCATAAGCGCAGGCCTACCAGGAAGCTGGGACGTGGGAGCAGTTATGCCCCATAATCCAAGCACCTACTATCCAGTTCGTACGATGAGTATCCCTTAGAAGCCAGGGTGCGACATAGATCAAGATGCTTAATTGGACTTTCGCAAAATACATACCTTGACAAGATTCTGAAGAAGTTCAGAATGGAAAATAGTAAGAAGGGGTTCTTACCTATGTTGTAAGGAAAAACGTTGAGTAAGACTCAATGTCCAGCTACAGCAGAAGATAGAGAGAAAATGAATAAGATTCCCTATGCTTCAACCATAGGTTCTATCATGTATGCTATGCTACGTACAAGACCGGATGTGGCACATGCTATTAGTTTGACTAGTAGGTACCAATCTGATCCAGGTTTGGAACACTGGACGGCGGTCAAGAATATCTTTAAGTACTTTAGAAGAACTAAGGATATGTTTCTCATATATGGCGGTGAAGAAGAGCTCGTCGCAAGATGTTACCTCGATGCTAGCTTCGACACTGATCCGGATGACTCTAAGTCTCAGTCCGGGTACGTATTTGTTATGAGTGGAGAAGCAGTAAGCTGGAGGAGTTCCAAGAAATCCGTGGTTGCGAGATTATCAACAGAAGCAGAATATGTTGCTGCCTCGGAGGCAACACAATAAGCAGTTTGGATGAAGGAGTTCATATCCGAACTAGGCATGGTTCCGAGTGCGTTGGATCCAATGGTTATCTATTGTGACAACAATGGTGCCATAGCCAATGCTAAGGAGCCAAGGTCTTACAAGAATTCCAAGCATATCAAGCGCCGTTTTCACTCCATCCGTGAACATGTCGCAGATGGGGATGTGAAGATGTGCAAAGTACATATGGATCTGAATGTGGCAGACCCGTTGACTAAACCTCTCTCAAGGGAAAAACATGATCAACACCAAAACTCAATGGGCGTTAGATTCATCACTATGTAATATAGATTATTGCCCCTAGTGCAAGTGGGAGACTGAAGGGAATATGCCCGACATGCAATAATAAAGTGTTTATTATGTTATTCCTTGTTTATGATAGATGTTTATTTCTCATGCTACAATTGTATTAACCGGAAACGTTAATACATGTGTGATTAATAAACAAACCATCGTTCCTAGTGAAGCCTCTCTTTTAACTAGCTCGTTGATTAACAGATGATCAACGTTTCCTGATCATAGACATTGGATGTTGTTAATAACGGGGTCATGTCATTAGGAGAATGACGTGATGAACTTATACCCTAACTAAGTATAACAATACGATCAAGTCATTTAGTTTTGTTGTTATGTCTTACATTCGGAGTAACATTGTTCCTTAGACCATGAGATCATGTTAATCACTAATACCGAAAGAATACTTTGATGACATCAAACGTCACACCGTAAAATGGTGACTATAAAGGTGGCGTTAGGTATTCGGAAAGTGTTAGTTGAAGCTCATGGATCAATAGTGGGATTTGTCCATCCAATATGATGGAGAGATATACTCAGGGCCCTCTCGGTGATATCACATCGACACCGCTTGCAAGCACGTGATATGATCACAAGGATGTTATATCACGGGAACGAGAAAAGAGTACTTGTCAGGTAACGAGATCGAACAAGGTATGGTAGATACCAATGATCGGATCTTGGACAAGTAAAATATCGCGAGACAAAGGGAAATCGTTACGACGTTGAAAGGTTCACACGATCATGAGAGTCATCGTTGTGTATATAGGAGTCATCACGGATCTCCAAATCCCGCTGTTGATTATTGATCGGAGAGGAGTCTCGATCATGTCTATATTATTCACAAACCGTAGGGTGACACACTTAAGGTTCGATGAAGCGTTTGAGAGGATACGGAATACCGAAGAATGTTTTGGGCAGCTCCCAGATTGTTTCGGGGGAAAATTGAAATAGTTCAAGGGGTTTTTCGTCGAATGGTTGTTAATAGAATTAACAAATGATTCGAGGTGCTGCATGCAAATGTTTGTTAATGGAATTAACAAATATAAATAAAGAAATAAAAATGTTTTATTTATTTATTAAAGAAAAACCTTTGGATTTTCTAAGTAGAAAATTAAGGGAGCATGAGTGGGTGTGAGTGGGGCTTCCACTCACATGAAGAGGGGCATAGGTGGGGGCACCCATGGCTGGACGCACCCTCCCCTTGGGCTGCCTCGCCCCTCCCCTATAAAAGGAGGGTGAGAGCTCTCTCTTCTACACACACTTGCCCACTTCCTTTTCCCTCCACCCGCTGCTCCATTCCATGGTCTCCGGCTTGGCGAAGCCCTGGTCGTAGGATTCTTCACCACCACCACGTCGTCGTACTTCTGGAGTTCCAGGGGATTCTCTACTTCCGCTACCCGCTGGATCGAGAGAACGGAAGTCTTCATCGAGCTGAACGTGTGACCGGTTACGGAGGCACCGCCGGATTGCGGTGCACTTCTTCTCGCTCGGGATCGGCGTGAGTACGACTACGCCAACAACGAGATTTTATCTCGTGCCACTTTGAGTCTTTGAGGGTATGTTATCTCAAGACTCTCTTTCTCCCCGTTACCTTTCATCTCGTAGATTAGATCTTGGCCATTCGGGTTTATCGCGCGTAGGAATTTTTTTGTTTTCTATGCAACATACCCTTCATTCACAGCTGCTGGATACATATTGTAGAGCATCAGGAAAATGAATCAACACTACCAAATCATCAATCTTCTTCAACAAAGGTTGTACTTAGAAATAAAGAGAGCAGGTTAAAAATATTTTGAATGTGCAAAATGAGAACTTTGAATGAAAGGTACCTTGGGATGCCCTCCGACGTTTGTACCTCAAGGAGAGGCAGTTTCAAATATCTTAAAGACTGTGTTTGGAGCAAGGTGAAGGGGTGGTTCGTGATTTGGTGAAGCAATCAGGGCATGAAATTGAAGCAAGGACAAGGGTGTACTGGTGCCTTCCTGATAAAACTTTCCAAGATGGGTTGATCTCCAATGAAAATGATGCTCATACATTGCTAACGACTGAAGCTGCAAAGGAGCATAAGACACTGAATTTGATTGTGGACCACACAGATTTTGTTTCAAATTTCAGGTCTGATTTTCTTGCAAATGTTGGTGTAGAACCCCCCGCTGTAAACAGGAGTAGAGAAATCTCAAAGGCATCTAGAGATAGGACACCTAGAAGAAGACCTGTAAGTGATGGTGAAGGAGAAGATGGCAATGTTGATGACTCAGAGGAAGATGGGTCAGACACTGAATTTTATGACAGTGATTGGGTCGAGGAGCTGCCACCAAATGCCTTTATCATGGCCTTCTTTAGTGATTTTCCTAAGTGTGACATGTTGCTGAACAACCACTCTGAAGTATTCAACAGTTATATTCTAGATGCTAGAGAAATGCACGTGCTCTCCATGCTGGAGCATATCTTCTACAAACTAATGCACATAATTGTTGGAAAAAAAAAATACTAAATCTCAATCATGGCCTGGAAGGATCTGTCCTAAGATAAAAAAGAAATTGGATAAATTCACTTAATGGTCAGCAAATTGTGAAGTGCTAGGACCTGGTGGAGGGATTTTCAAAGTTACATCACTAGAATTTGAGAGAGATTATTGTGTGGATTTTAACACTAGGAGTTTTCACTGCAAGAGATGTCAGCTCACAGGCATACCATGCCATCATGCAATAGCCTGCTGCAGAAATGAAAGAATTGACCCCGAGAAAATGGTTCATAGCCGCTACACTATTAAAACTTACAAGAAGTGTTGTGCTTACAACATGGTACCTCTCAGAGGCAGGTGCCACTAGCAGAAGCAGAATGGAGTTTTTGTGCATCCTCCACTTTTCACCAAAGTATTGGGAAGGCCTAAGAAAAACAGAAGAAAAACACCTGAAGAAGTTGAGAAAGATGGTGCTAAGAAGACTTCAAAAGCAGGTGTTCCAATGCACTGTTCCATTTGTAAAAAAGAAGGCCACAACAAAAAAGGCCATGATAAATTTATGTCAGAGTAGGCTAGTGGTTCTGTTCTAATTGGAGATGAAAATGGTGATGTGGATAACCCATCAATTTTGCAGGTAAATTATCTTATTAGGGTTGTGCATTGTCTACAACACAAATATATAAATCACTCTCATTCATTTTGATAGCACATTGTTCCCCAAAATGTTATCCCTGCCTTAGATCCTACTCATCAGAGGCACATGATGGTACACAAAATGGGCCAAGAGGTGCTATTTATTTGCAATTATTTCTCAAAGATTTCATATTGCAAAATACTGAATGCAAAACTTACTATCATTGTGGCTTACATGACATAGCATTGCAACCAATCCCCAGGCCAACTGTCCCTTTGCCCGAGGAGAGTGCATTTGTTGTAGCCAAAAGGAACTCACTTCCCCAAACGAGGGTAACTACAACAATGAACAGAGGAGACATCTCAGGTGCTAGTGCAAGGGGAAGAGGGAGGACCATCACAGTTGGAAAAGGAAGGGAAAGGAAGAGCAACTCTGCACCTACTTCCGAGGAAGCAACACAGCAAGAAGTACCTTCAAATAGCAGAGTCAGAGGAAGGGGAAAACCAAGAGGAAGACCTCACACAGAAGCAAGCTCATCACAATCAAGGCCAACCAAGAAATCCAGAAAGACACACCCTACAGGGCCAGGCTCTGCCTACTACTTGTTGTTTGGTGATGACACCCAGCAGAGAGTGCTACCAGACCTGAATGAGGCAGCTCCAGAAGAGATCATCAGTCCACAAAATGCACCTCAAAATGTTGTTTAGATGCACACGATGTTCTGAGCCTTTGTAATGCAAGAAAAGTTGTTTACAAAGCCTTTGTAATACCAGACCTAGATATTTTGTACTGAATTTATGCAATGCAAAACAAGTACTTTAAGAACAAGCATTACATATATAGCAGTAGCATAGCACATTACATACTTAGATACTAGTACTGGTTCAGTTTCCTTACATAACACATTTCAGGCTCCTTACATATATAGCAGGTTCAACCATTACACAACAACTACATAGAACAACCATATATAGCAGGTAGCATAGCTTTGCCCCTAGGGCATCTTTCACACTCTAGCAGCTCAAATGAGATCATAGTGGTACTCAATGGCAAACCAAAGCTTCCAGGCTCAATCCTGTCAACATACAGCTTCAGCTTCTTCTCTTCATGGGTCCTCCTAAACCAAAACATGAGCACCTCACCCTCACCATAGCTCTGATCAGCAAAACTTCCATCCACTTTGATGTCATTATTGCACACTTCCTGACCTTGTCCATCTTTATCTTAACTGGAGTCATTTTCTGTCCCTGAGCATAGTAGACCCTCATGTCATATCCATACCCGGTGATGTAGTTTTTCAGGTAGGTCTAGGTGAAGTCCTTGTTGAAGTACTGTAAGGTAAGCAATCAAAAACCAGTGAATAAATTAACAAACAAAGCTGAGTAACTGAAGAAACTAAATGAAAGTTGAATGCATAACCAACCATTTCCCCCTTATTCTTGTCTTCTGAAACCCGTGCCTCTCTCATGGTGGTAACATAGATTGGAATTGTTGGCTTTTGTAGCTGACAGATATCCTCCAGAATCACTACTTGACGTGGCTCCAAACCAACACGATTAGGGTACACACTGTACTCATCATATGGGTCCTGTGCAGTCCACCTTGGCCCTACATCATACATTCAATAGCACCACATGAACAAAAAAATGGAGATATCTGGCCCTACATCATGCTAGCAGTACAAACAACATGCATAAGTACAAAGAGATCTCAAGTAAAAACTTGGCCCTGCATCATTCAGTCAGAACAGTACTTTTGATTGTAATGTTCATATCCTTCTCCATCTAGCAGACTGAACAAGAAAGGTCACTTCTCTCTCCACTGCTATCATCCGAAGAGGAGGAAAGGTCCACCACCTCCACATTGGGGTCTATCGATCTACTAGGACAAAAACTAATTTCAGTAAAAAGCCTAGGTTTCGACAGTCCATGCCCATGTTTGGTATGATTCAGAAGAATAGAGTGAGGAGAAACAAGCAAACGAGTGATTCAGAAGAAGAGACTGTAGAATACCTTGATGCGCCTTCGACCAAGTGGCTTCTCCGGTAAGTAACTGGTGCAGAGTGAGATGAGTGTGAGTGGGTGGGGTTGTAATGAGGTAGGGGCAGTAAATAGGCCTTAATGGGGGGGGGGGAGAGTTGTGCGTGGGGGCAGTTGCCCTTCTATTTGGCTGACAGGTGGGTCCTACCATTTCCTAGTATTTTCTTACGAAAACCTCATTTCCTTGCGTAATTTAGTAAACAAAATGCAGTTGCCTTTCATAGCATTCCACTTAACTTGCATGACAAATTCATAGAAACTGAATGCAACTGCATTTACTTGCATTATACATTGCATTCAAACATACATACAATAGGAGTTCAAATTCCAAGCATTATTCAGATTTAAATTCAACTACACTGCACACCACTACTTGCTTACAGATAGAAACTTGCATAGCACTTCACACCACATAGCAAAATTCCCTAGCAGTTCAACTACATTCCACACCAGCTACTAACCAGCATAACTTGCTTACCAACCTCTCAGTGTAGCACCAATTTCCCTAGCACTACACCTACCACAAACACAACAAACAGAACCAGCACACACATATTTCTCCCCTTGAGTGCATGTATCTTTGCATTCTGCATCTTCAACTGATCTGCAATAGCTTGCAGAGCCACAACTGGATCTTCATTCATTGCAACTACTGGATCTTCATTCATTGCAACTACTGGATCTTCATGCCTTGCACTGAAATCTTTAGTCCCAGCAAAAAAACCTTCACCTTTCAGTCTCCAAACTTCATCACGCAAGTCTCCAAAAACTTGGGCAGTTCACGATCATGCCACTCCACATATCCGTATCCACCTTGATGTTCCAATTGAAGTTCACCATTGCATCGCATCACACAACACAACACAGATGAAAAGCAAAGTACAGATGTGCAGAGCAAGGAAGAGTAGCTCACCATTGCATGCATGCAAGCATAGTACCTCCTCCCAGGGTTCATCCTGCTCCAGGAGATCCATCTCGGCGCCTTCTCCGGCGGATCGCACCAGCAGTACTTCGCCGGCTCGTATGCCATGGCACCCTCGCGGTACCGCACAAGTGACCTCGAATCCACGCCGCCATCCCTCCTCCCGCTGGCCCGACGGAATCCCGGAGCAGATGAACCAGTGGACCAAGACATCCCCGCCGCCGTCGTGCACGCTCACCTAGGGTTCGTCGGGAGATAGAGCAGAGAGAGCGAGGGGTGGGGAATTGAATGTTGGGGGTTTTCTGTCCGAACTCGTTAAATTTAAGGGGAAATGATGTCAGTTTTTTTTACTGGCCCCGCAAGACTACATGGGGTTTCTGAAAAAATTTCAGGTCCTGACTGTGCCCCCCCTCCATCCTACGTGGCAGCCTGCGTGACGTGATTTAGCCTAACTTGTAGTTTTATGCTTCAACTTGATAAGTTCGTGTACTCCCTCCGTTCGCTTTTAATCTACATTCTGGGTTATGATTTTGTTCGGAAATAATCTACATCCTGGATGGTCCCCACTCTGATAATTAAGAGGAGAGAGAGGCCACACACCATGCATGGGTAGAGATTGGCCAAATTATATAAAATTTGCATGCATTACATTAATTAAAATTGGTATAACCAATATGGTGATTTGTTTCTTGTGAGACCTATAATTATGATGCATAGAACCTTGTGCAAAGTGGTACTAATAAATGGTATCCTAATTTGTCTGAATTTTTTCAAGATGTAGATTAAACCCGAACGGAGCGAGTATGTGTTAGTGCACATTTGCAAGTTCATGTATGTATTTACTCCCACTGGACAAGTTCACGTATGTCCCATGCTAATATCTCTCAAAAATAAAAGCTGCACGCAAATGTTGCTTGCCAATCATCATAGATGCGGCTGCAGAATATCTCGTTGTCACCGGAGGAAAATGGAAGAACCACAGCAACAAAAACACATCCACTCCAGTTGTTCATCATTCATGAGCGAGCAGATGATCGAGCCTAGAGCACGCCTGCATATCAATCATGAGCGCTTTCGAATGGTTCCTGTTTTTTCTTTCCGTTGCTGCTCATCACGTTTGTGAGGTCTGATCAGTAATAATAGTAAACTCACTCGAGTCTGCATTTTAACTCACGAATGATGAGACGGGCGCTCAGGAGGTTGTCTAGATTGATTTCCGAGTCTGTGTGATCGTTGGCTACTTGCTTTATGATTATTTTTGCCATGGAAAACGAAATCTCGATATATAAACCGCCTCACCCATAAAAAACAGATTATAATGCATACCCGGTCGGTTGATGAAACAAGACGTTGCAATACAGTGAGCACTGCAATACACATGGACCGGGCCGTTTTCCTTTCCTCGTGTTCGTTACGTTGTGATGACGAGAGCGCGTCCTGTCCTGCGCGGCACTTTTGGCAGGGTCTATGATCTTCTGCGGAAGGACGAGGAAATATCAGGTCACACAGGGAAGGAGTTTATACAGAAGAAATGAATAAATGTAAAAAATAAGCTATGGAACTCGGAAAAATATGCCAACATGAATCCTAGGTGAATATACTCCGTAGTTATGAAGTCTCAACGTTCAGGGCGATAAGAAATTTGAAGAATTTCATTCTTTATTTAGGGGTTACTTCGGGGAAATTCCCAAGGAATTTTGATCTTTAGATTTTCCCCCTATCAGTACATTGTTTGATTTGTAGGATTTGAATGCCTAGGTTTTTTTTTAACGATTGCATTGCACTTCACCTGTCTCTCGCTTTTTTTTTTTTTTTTTTTTTTTTTTGGGCTTCCTTAGCTAATATTCCATAAAATGAGCTCTCTACGAATTCCATCTTTTGGAGCATTGGTGCAGCTTCAAATATTTAGAAGCCCGGACAAATCAAAACTAAACTGTGCCTATATAGTTCTAGAATTTCAGCCAATCTATAGCCTAGAAGTCTGCCCTGTAAGAAGGACACTAGGTTCTCCCCTGTTTTAGAAAAAAAAATCCTATGAAACATAATCACTTGTTATAATTCCTTTGTTTTTTCTACAAAGTCAAACATTATGCGATAAGAAATTCCATAGTTTTCTAATCATGTAATACTCAAGAAGACATGCCACTCTATTTTCAAAAAGTGTTCTTCGCTCCCGAGTACCGGTGCTCTGCCAATTTTAAAAAATTGAAAAATATATTTATGAGTTTTAAAAAATTCCGAAAATAAATCTACACACAGTCAATGGTGTATCCTATAAACGTGCACAATTTTATTTTAAAATATAAAATAGTATGAGCTACACAAAAAATGATAACATGTAGAGATTTGGAAATAGACACTACTCATATCCAGACTTTTGTCATTTTTGTGTAGCTCAGACCACTTTGTATTTCAAATTGTAATTTTGCGCGTTTGTGAGATATACCATTGACTACATCTAGAGTTTTTGTTTGGAACTTGTAAGTATTTTTTATTATTATTTTTTTTAAAATTGTCAGGAACATTGGTGTCCAGGTGCACCAAATCTCTACTCTTCGTGCATTTTGTCTACTCGCATGTTATGAGAATCATGCAAATCAAAGGGGCCACGGGAAAATTTCCTACAACATTTGTTTGGTTTCTATGATTTAATTCTATAGTAAAGTTTCTATGGTTTATTTTGCATGCAATCTTATACGTATGCTATACATACAATCCTTCAGAATTCATGTGTTTTTCTTCCGGTACAATCTACGTATACCAGATGTATTACAAATTTCTTAGGGTTCAACATGTGCTTACATTCCCGTGTATACAAAAATCTTGCCAACTGAATAGGTCCTTGAGAAATTGAACAGGCCAATCCTTTTTTAGGCTGGTGCCAATGGGGGCTATAGGAGGGGGCGGTAGCGGCGCTACCGCCCGGTGGCAGGCGAGAGGGGGCGGTAGGAGGAGGCGATAGGTGCCGACGGGCGGTGGCGGTACCGCCCGGGCTATAGCCCGTGTCGCCCGGGCTATAGCCCGCATAGGCGGGGCGGTAGCGCGGGGGCGGGGCGGTAGCGAGGGGCGGTAGCGGTGCCAATGGGGGCGATAGCGCGGGCGATAGTGGGGAGAGGAGTATGGTAGTGGGGGCTATAGCCCGTGCACTGGCACCGTGTCCGTGAGAGTGGGGTGATAGTGGTGAGAGAAGGTGACGTGGCGGGGGATATAGCCCGTGAATAGTAGGCGGTGCATTGGCACCAGCCTTAGGGACGAACAGAACAGGCCAACCTTTTTCCCCTCTTTTTCTTGACTTGGAGAACAGGCCAACCTTGACACAAAAGCAAAGGTCTCGCCCACCGCCGAAGATCATCACAGCTCTCAACGCACTGGAACATGCTCAGACATTACTGCCCCACACCCAATCCTAACCCAACCACGGTTAAAGTAACCCAACCACACCTCAACTCAACAAGTTAACCCAACCTCCCAAGAGGCCAATAAACCCAGGCGCAGAAAGCTAAAACCCCCACGCCACGGCGCAGGCGCAGCACCCCTCTTCCCCCATCCCCATTCCCCAACACCACCACCGCCAATCCGCCATGGCCGCCTCCCACCGCCTCCTCTTCCTCCTGGCCCTATCCCTCGCCGCCGTCTCCGCCGCCCGCGCCCACAACATCACGGCCATCCTCGACGGCTACTCGGAGTACTCGCTGTACAACAGCTTCCTCTCCCAGACCAAGGTGTGCGACGAGATCAACGGCCGCAGCACCGTCACCTGCCTCGTCCTCACCAACGGCGCCATGTCCTCCCTCGTCTCCAATCTCTCCCTCGCCGACGTGAAGAACGCGCTCCGCCTCCTCACCCTCCTCGACTACTACGACCCGAAGAAGCTGCACTCCCTCCACGGCGGCTCCGAGCTCACCACCACGCTCTACCAGACCACCGGCGACGCCTCCGGGGACATGGGTCACGTCAACATCACCAACCTCCGCGGCGGCAAGGTCGGCTTCGCCTCCGCCGAGCCCGGCTCCAAGTTCCAGGCCACCTACACCAAGTCCGTCAAGGAGGAGCCGTACAACCTCTCCGTCCTCGAGGTCTCCGACCCCATCACCTTCCCGGGCCTCTTCACCTCCCCGTCGGCCGCCTCCAGCAACCTCACCGCGCTCCTCGAGAAGGCCGGGTGCAAGCGGTTCGCGGCGCTCATCGTGTCGTCCGGGGTCATCAGGACGTACCAGGCGGACATGGACAAGGGGCTGACGCTGTTCGCGCCCACCGACGAGGCGTTCCGCGCCAAGGGCCTGCCGGATCTGAGCAAGCTCACGGCCGCCGACCTCGTCACGCTCCTCGAGTACCACGCCCTGCCGCAGTACGCGCCCAAGGCGTCGCTGAAGACCATGAAGGGCGGCATCCCGACCCTGGCCTCGACGGGCAAGGGGAAGTACGACCTCTCCGTGGTTGCCAAGGGCGACGACGTGTCGATGGACACCGGCATGGACAAGTCCCGCGTCGCCTCCACGGTGCTCGACGACACCCCGGTGACCGTGCACACGGTGGACAGCGTGCTGCTGCCGCGGGAGCTCTTCGGTGGCGCATCACCGCCGGCACCCGGAGCGTCCGCCGATACGCCCGCTTCTGCCCCTGCGCCAGAGACCACCTCGCCCGCGCCCTCTCCTAGGCACGAGAAGAAGAAGAAGAAGAAAGGCAGGTCGCATTCCCCGCCCGCGCCGCGGGGTGATGTTCCCGACGCGCCGCCGGGTGCCGTCCCGCCGGCGGGAGACGATTCCAACGGCGCCCCCGCGGTAACCATGAGCTTCGCGTCCATGGTGGCCTCTATCGCTCTGGTCGCCGCGTCATTGTTTTGATCTGATCTGCCAAGGTGTTGGACCCTCGTTCGTTTGTTCTGCTCTGGGCACGCATGATGTGATGGTGCACTCACTGCGAGTTCGTCGTTGGCCACTGAAACTCTCGTCCGAAGTTGTTTTTTCTTACTGATCGTTATTAGAAGGTGCTAGTAGAGGTTGAATGATTGGGTGGAGTTGGGTGGTTGTGATGCCTGCATTGGTAGTTTCAGAAGCTCGTCAGAACTGTTCTAGTGGTAGTAGTATTGAGTTTGATTGTGCGATGCTTGTTCCAGTTTGCATTCCATCTATCAATCAAAAACTCCATTTCTCATCCGGTGTCTTGCATTCTTGCTGAATTTGATTTTGCTCTTGAACTCGTGGACTGTTGCCTGCTTCATTGTAGTACGTTCTGGAGTTTACATCAGTGCATTTCCTTTGCTGGCTATGGGGTTTTTCAGGGCCAAAAACTGAACTGCTGGCAACCTGATATGCTCTTCCGAAGCTGTTTTCTCTAATTAGAAGGTACTGTAGTACTAGTAGGGTTGGGTGATTGTGGTGCCTGCATTGGTAGTACTAGTAGTATTGAGTTTGATTTGTGCGATGCTTGTTATCAAGAACTCCATTTCTCATCCAGTGTCTTGCCGAACTCGAGTTTTGCTCTTGAACTTGTGAACTGTTGCCTGCTTCGTTGAACTACATTCTAGATTTTACATGATCAGTGCATCTTCTTTGGTGGCCAATGGGAACGGGATTGATAGGGCCCTTTTTTTTAAGGAAAAAAAAAAGGGATTGATAGGGCCAGAAGTAGTGCTGGCACCGTGAGTACAAAAACTCGTAAAAGCCAACACACGGCTTGGAATTTCTCATTTTCTGCTTGGAGCACCAAAGCAGATTGTGTACTGCGTATGCCGTATGCGAGCCCTGTGCACAGGTAAATCAATGACAGCTGGTATAAATGCAACAACTGGGACGCGCCTCAACGTTACTCTAAACTACGTACTCCCCTGCACAAGCAAGACCAAAGTAGAAAACTGCAGCTGGACGGAAGTCCGATTTTTTTTTTTTTTTTGACAGGGACGGAAGTCTGATTTTGGTGGCAGTGGCACAATCTAGGTTTGAAACCCGTCAAAATTTCGAAACATTTCCTCCTCAAGTTCATCGCCTGACCTTGCCTCGTTTCTGGAATCGCATTGCGTATCATGTGACTCTGCCGTCTGCCCGTCTGCGCCGAGCCCGACACCGTGGGGCCCATGCCCACCTTTAACCCGTGCACGTTTCTGCCGTCCTTGCCGATATGCTGGCCCGACGCTGGTGACCTGCTGTGGTGCAGATCATCAGTCATCGTCCACGCAAAAGTCACAGCTCCGAGTAGTACATCCATCCAATGCCTAATTTCGTACTGGTATAGGAGTAGCAATTTGAGCAATGCATCAACCGTGGTATACGTGTCGTTTCTTGGAAACTTTTTGGGTGGATGCCTGCCGTACGTTTGCGGTTTTTTTTTTTTTGAAACAATCACTCAATTAAAACTCACGACGGGTACAAAGAGTTACCCAAGCAAACACGTAGGAATGCTGGGATGAAATTGACCCAAAGGCATCTACGCCTATTACAGCTCGCTTGCTTAGCACACAAATGTGCAGCCTCATTAATCTCCCTAGAAATATAAGAAATATGACAAGTAACAAAACTAAAAGCCAGGTTGGAAATTTTCCTGCAGATCGCCCCGATATCAGCTCTATCAAAATTGTCCGAATTGCATAAATTGACCACCTCGAGAGCATCACTCTCGATCTCTACCATTGTGTAGCCAAGGTCCGCTGCAAAACGGAGGCCGTCCCTTATTGCACATGCCTCCATCGATCGAGCACTTGCTGCAACCTCATACCATAAGGCCTGGGCACGAACAAGAGCACCGTCCGCGTTGCGAATAATGGCCCCTGTCGATCCCGACCTCATCGATGGATCATAGCCAGCATCCACGTTAACCTTTATAAAACCCTCTCTCGGGGGTCTCCACTCCTTCCTTGGACTGGTAATCTTGGTCTTAGGCGTGGAAGATAGATCAAACGCCACATCTACCGCCCACTTGACCGAAACTTTCGGATCAGTGATGGTTTTCCCATGGCGCCTATTGTTTCTTTCGGACCAAACACTCCAACAGCCGCACATGATAATGGCTGCGTCATGCGAGGAAACAAGACCACCATCAATGATATCTACCGCCCAGGAATTAGGATGAAGGCGAGGAATCTTCACTTCAGTAATTCCCCTTAGCTCTTGCCAAAACCTTTTCGCCCAAGTGCACTCGAATAGCGAATGGAAAATAGTTTCAGCCACTCCACAATCCTCGCAGTTATCGATGATTTCAACATGCTTTTCTTTGAGGACTTTGCGACACGGTATAAAACCATGAATAACTCGCCACCAAAAGTTTCGTACCTTGGGGGGAGTCTGCATCTTCCATAGCTTCTTCCAAAGAGGTTTCAAATTCCCATTCGAGTCAGAGGGAGCATCAGGTGGTCTCCTATGTTTGCACATGAAATGATACGCCGACTTGACCGTGAAATTACCTCGTTTATCAGCCTTCCAGGCCCAGAAGTCCTCGTCCTCGCTCCTCGATATACGTTGGATAGCACGGACATCAGGCGGAACAAAATTACTCCTTAGCTTGTCCACGTCCCAGTCCCCATCCGCATCAATTAATTCCTCGACCCTTGTGGCAGTCGTTGTAGGTAAACGAGCCAATGGCCAAGAGCCCGTGTTCTCCTCAACCCACGGATCCTCCCAAATTCGGATGGAGGTACCAGATCCAACTCTCTTAATGAGACCAAGTTGAAGAGCATTGCGACCATGCAATATTGCTCTCCACGTGTGAGAAGCGTTCCTCCTATTACCAGCCTCCATAAACTCGCAATTGTGGTAGTATCTGCCCTTAAGAACCCGAGCACAAAGCGACTCCGGCCTAGTCATCAGCCTCCAACCCTGTTTAGCAAGCATGGCTTGGTTAAACACCTCGAAATCCCGAAAACCCATACCTCCTTCTCCTTTAGGGATGGCAATGCGATCCCATTTTCTCCAATGAATCCGTCTCTTCTTATCATCACCTCCCCACCAGAACCGTGCAATCACGGCAGTTAGTTTCTTGCAAAAGTTCCTCGACAACCGAAAGCAGCTCATAGAATAAGTGGGAATTGCTTGGCATATTGATTTAACAAAAATCTCTCTACCTGCGCTGCTAAGTAACCTCGGAATACCACCAAAGACCAGTTTTTTCACCTTGGCAATAATATGCTCGAATTGCGAATCCGATGATCTACCCACAGCAGTCGGTAGACCCAAGTACTTCTCACCCAATGCCTCCACATCAATATTCATACCTTGATGGACCACCAATTTCACCGGTGTGGTGGTATTTTTACTGAAGAAAATCGCAGACTTAGAATAGTTAACCATCTGCCCTGATCCTCTTCTATATAACTCCAGAATAGAACGTAATCTAGCAGCCCCAACTGGAGATGCCTGGGAGAAAATCAAGCAATCATCTGCAAATAAAAGGTGAGAAATCCAAGGAGCATGAATTCCCACACGGATACCTTTAGATAAAATAAGCAGGGCCAATATTTTTTATCATGCTGCTAAAACCCTCCCCGCATAAGAGGAATAAATACGGGGAAATCGGGTCTCCTTGACGAATGCCACGTGATGGTCTAAAAACCTCCGAGAAGACCCCATTAACTCTCACCGAGAAAGTCACCGTCTCAACACACTTCATGATCAGATCAACCCATAATTGACAGAAGCCCAATTTCTCCATTACACCTCTCAAATAACTCCATTCAACCCTGTCATACGCCTTGGCCATATCTAGCTTAATAGCACATGCCGCAGTCTTACCCTTCTTCCTCTTCAAATAGTGGATGCACTCATACGCAGTTAAGACATTATCGGTAATTAACCGCCCCGGAACAAACGCACTTTGTTCCTCAGATATTATCTCATCCAGAACCGGCCGCAGTCTCAGAGCTAAGACTTTGGACGCAATCTTATACAGCACGTTACACAATGCAATAGGTCTATATTGTGTAAGATCTTGAGGTGACTTAACTTTCGGAATAAGCACCAACACTGTCGAATTAACCACCTCAGGCATAGATCCACCTTCCAAGAATTCACGGATTGCTTTACAGACCATAGTCTTGAACAAATCCCAATGGCGAACGAAAAAACCAGCATTAAAACCATCCGGCCCGGGGGATTTATTGGGATGCATCATAAAAAGTGCATTTTCTATCTCAGTGTCTGAAAAAGGAGCCACCAATTGCTCGTTCATTGCATCTGTCACCCTCGGAGTGACCCAATCCGTAACCAGCTCAGGTTGTGTATCCTCTTGAGCCGTGAAAAGGTCCCTATAGAACCCGATAGCCATTGCTTCCATCTCAACTTGTGAAGTGGCCACTGTGCCATCCTCCTTCCGCAAGGATTTAATTTTATTTTTACGTCCCCTCTGTTTCGCTTTGGAGTGAAAGTAGGCCGTGTTCCTATTCCCCTCCTTCAGCCACAAAACCCTAGAGCGTTGTTGCGCTTCAATTTCTTCGCGCGTTTGAAGTTCAGAAATCCGCCTCATAAGCTGGCATTCAGTTCTAGAAGGCCCCGAACCGATGGATCTCGCGCGTGTGTCCTCCAGTCGTTTTCGGAGAGTACTCAATTGCTTGCGAACGGAGCCAAAATCATCCCTACTCCACTTCCTTAAGCCCTGCCTCACTTCGCCAAGGGCATTAGCAATGCCATCCAAGGAACCCGCACTGGTGTTAAGCAAGGATTCCACCGTTTGCGGGTACCTTTCATGTCTCATCCATGAATTCTCAAAACGGAATGGCTTCTGTCCTCCCTCATCCAAACACCAATCAGACTTGCTAATACTGATTAATAGGGCACAATGATCACTTTGCGTTGTTTGAACATGTGTAACCATAGAGTTATCGAACACTTCCATGAATCTAAGATCTGCCAATCCTCTATCAAGTCTCACCTTGATATTGTTAGCTCCTTGTTGTCTGTTGTCCCAAGTATAGGGAAGACCCGAGAAGCCCATGTCCTCAAAGCCACAGCGATCAATAACATCACGAAATCCATCCATCTTCCATTCTTCTCGATCATGACCTCCAAACTGCTCACCAGCCGAAGTGATTTCGTTGAAATCTCCCGCACAAAGCCACGGAGTATCATACTCCCTTCTCAAAAAGGACAGTAACTCCCAGCTTCGTTTTCTTCTTGTTCTCTTAGGATCCTCGTAGAATCTTGTAAACCGCCACTCTACCCCTCCCATCTCATTGTTAACCACAAAGACATCAATGTGTGATTTACTATAAGATTTGAGAGAGACCACCGACTCCGAATTCCAGAATAGGGCTAGTCCACCGCTCAGCCCCTCACTGCTCACCCCCAAAGCGTTTGAGAAACCCAATCTTCCTCTTAGATTTTGCGCCCTCGTAGCACTTAGTTTGGTCTCCGAGAGAAAAACCAAACTCGGACGATCAACTTTACTAAGTTGCATAATTCATGAATTGTCTCGGGCCGTCCGCACCCTCGACAATTCAAGCTTAATAGACTCATTGGACCCGTCGGTCACCCTCGAGGGATGCCGCCGATCCAGTGGAATTTGCAGAGTACGAGGATCCATCTCCTCCTTTAAGACGTTTCTTCTCCTTCACCTCCCGATTCTTGCTACCAATATCTTGTTGAGGACTGTCCCCTTCCATGTGGCCTTTTTCGGTCAGCATAAGCAACTCATTGGCTTTCTTATTTTCTTGCTCAAAAGCCAACCGTTTCCTAGCATTCTTCTCCATCTCGATCATGTGTTGATCCGTGGGTTTGATTGGGCTGGTCACCGTGTCCTTCAGGTCATCCGCCACAACCAGGGGCTTCTCGGGATGAGCTCTCCAATCAAATGGTTGCCCCCTCCCGTGTAGCCCTCCTCTACCACCAATATTTCTTCCTCCTCCACCTCTCGGACCACCACGGTAGCCACTCCCTCCTCGGGATCGCCAGCCATCTGCGTGAATCCACTCCCCGTATTTCAGTTCTTTCTCCTAAAATACTCCCAGTCCGCACTCCTTGTGCGTGTGTCCTATTTTGCCGCAAGCAAAGCATAACATGCCTAGTTTTTCATACTTCACCTCAAATATTGATCTCTTCCCTCCAAGAGAAACCGAGACAAACCGTGTCAAGGCCTTCCGCACATCTTGCTTGATCCTAACTCGGACATAATCTCCTTTGAACACTCCGGGTGGCACCATCTGAATTTCAATAACCTCTCCGGCCTGCCTACTAACGAGTTGCTTCACAATGGAGTGTTGTCTGTATCCCTCAGGAATCTTATGAATCTGAATCCAAATAGGCATGAGGTGGAGATCTACCTCATCAGGATCCGATAAACCATCATACGGCGCTATCACCACCGCCCACTCCCGGAACAGCCACGACCCTCGATCAATGATCTTCTCCCAATCTCCTAAACAGTAGCATTGAATTACAAACCGTTTCACTCCAACCGGCCTGATCGAAATCTCCTTTGCCGGGTTCCATGCCGCACGCATCTGGAGGAAGAAGGCCTCGTGACTGAAGCCTTTATCACAGTGTACCCTAGCGATTGCTAGCCATCGTGTACTCTCTAGCAGGTTAATGTCTGTATCTTCTATCACCAGATCATCGAACTCCTCTTCCCCAATATCCAGCCGATCAAACAATGAGTGAATCGTTCCACCATGGGTTCCCGAGCCTTCCCCCGCATCATCCAGCACGGGATCTTCCATGTGCTGTTTCAATTTTGAATCTCTCGAAGCCGTTTCCGAGTGTCCAGCCGATCGCGAACTCGACATGTTCAACCAAGAAATCTTCCTCAACAGCGCTCCGCAAAGGATCAGGGAGCAGTCCACCGAGGAATTTGAAGGGTGTAACATCCCAAGTATGAAAAATAGCCTTTAGAATGTTTGCTCTCTGTTATTTTATGTTTTGCATCATGGCATCATGTTCATTGCATTTGTTTTCCTCTGTTTTCATTTGTTTTCCAACTGTTTTCCTTTGTTTTCTATTTGAATTTCAAACCAAACTTCAAACCTTTTGTTTCATCCTTGTGATGTTACAATTTCCAAAAGGACATTTCAAAATAAATCAATCAATTGTTTCCATTAAAGTTGTAATTCCAAACTGTTGTTTTGTTTCTATAAAAATGCATCCAATATCAAACCCTTTTCAAATTCAATTATGATTTTCTTCCAAACAACAACCATGTTGAAAGTTATGAAAATTGCAAAACAAATCAATCATTTGTTTCCATTAAACCCTAAGGTTCAACCATTAAAATTATGGATTTTAATAATTTAATTAATCTAAACTTAATTCAATTGTTATTTCAAATTCAAGTCAAATCACCAAACAGCACCCCAATTTGAAATTATAAAATTACCAAAACCATGCTACTCCTTTGTTCTTATTAATCATTAGGGTTCACCCTAATAAAAACATTGTTTTCAATATTACTCATTTAATTATCAAATTCATTAAAAATGGAAGCAAGTTACAAACAGCAATTTTAAATTTAAAACTTTGAAAAACAAAGTTGGCAATCAGTTGTTTTTGTAACTACTAACTCACACTAATTTTACTAAAATTTTACTAACTTAAAACTCCTCTTATCCTTCCATTACCTTTCAGCAAAACAAAATAGAAGGAAAGAAAAAAATAAAAAAGCAAACCAAAGAGCAGGGGAGAGAGGGGCAGACAACCAGCCCACAGCCCACCTTTCCCTGGCCCATACCCCCTTCCCCCTTGTCGTCTTCTTCCCCTCTGTACGATCACCTCCAACACCGCTCGATCATCTTCCCCCTCCTCTGATTGCAGCCGTACCAAGCTCCTCCCCACCATAAAACTGGCCTCCCCCCTCTGCCCTAGCCTAGCCCCTAACCCTAACCCTAGCGCCGCCATCTCTCCCCTTGCTCCCCTCCATCTCCCTCATCTATGTATTTCTTCCCTCTATACTGAACCCAACCGAAAAAGCTCTCTCCTTTCCACGGCGATCGCCGGCGTTGGCGTCGCCCTCCGGCCAAGCTGCGGGCGGGAATGGAAACGCCGTGGTACGGGCTCCCTCTCCACCCCCTCGGCTTGGGCCGAGGATCCTCGAGACGCCGCCTCCATGCTCCTCTTCCCGCCGGCTACTCCCTGCCCGACCTGCTCCGCCCCATGCGTCCCTGTGCACCTGCCTCGAGGTGAGCCTTCCCCTCCTTCCCTCTCGCCTCCCTCCTCTCTCCCTTGGCCGCAGCACGCCCCCACGGCCACCTCACGCACAGCAGCACCTCGATCACTCCATCGCCGGCGACCATCCATCTATTTGTGTCCGCCAGGTTCAGTTACGTGCAGAGAAATTCAGTTATCCCGCGGAACAGCAGCATAACCTCCCGAGATCCCCTTCCCAACACAGCAGCTACCCAGTTGGTTCTGTTCCTCTGCGCGCACCCGCGAGGTGGGGGGATCGAATCCCAGCCCCCCCACTCTTTTCTGCTCTTTTTTCCGTTTTAGTTCAGTTACACAGCGCACCACCACCTTATCCACCCCGGTGCCCCCTCCCTAACACAAGCAGCAGCTCACCCCAATGGTTAGCACCCCCAATCTCACAGCAGCAGATCAGGGGTTCGAGTCCCCCCTCTCCCAAATAAAACCAACCTTTTTATTTTCATTTGTTTGGTCACAGCAACATCTCAGAATCACACATAGGTCCTTGTAATCTTTTCTAGACCCCTGCAATATTTTTCCTAAGTCCCTAGAGGTGGTAAAAATGGCAGATTTACACCAAAACTTGTAAAATGAATAATTAAATCATTTTAACTCCAAATCCAACTTTTAAATATGTTTTCTGTCCCAAATTGAATTGTCTATCCAAATATAAAATTTGTTTACTGTTTTGAATATTTTAAATTGTTGAAATATTTGAATTCTTGTTTAAATCACTTAATTTTGCAAAATTCATAACTTGAGCATAAAAATTCCAAATTCCACAAACTAAATATGTTTTCCAATCAACTTTTCATGTACTTTCCAAATATAATTTTATTTTTGCTGTTTTGAATAATTTAAATTGCTGAAAACAACTGTTTCTTAATTAATGCATTTAAAATTGCCAAAATAATAACTTGCTCATTTTAAATCCAATTTCAACAAATAAAATATGTTTTCCATGCAAAATTAAACCAACTTTTCAAATATAAAATTTGTTTCATGTTTTGAATAATTAAAATTGGTTAAATGATTTAAACCTTGTTTAAATCATTTAATATTGCTAAATTTATAACTTGATCAAAACAAATTCTTTTGGGACATATAAAAGATGTTTTCAAACCATCAAAGTATAAACTTTTGAAATATGAATTTGTTTTAATGTTTTGAACAAATAAAAATTCAAATAAGTTCATGTTTGAATTAAATTCATTTAATTCTTGCTTAAACTTGTTTAATTCCTAAATAATTTATTTGAAATCCTTTTTCAACAAGTGAAACATGTATTCCAACTAAAATCTTGTGTTCCTTCCAAATATAAACTTTGTTATCCATTTTGAACAATTAAAAGTGGTGAAAACAACAAATGCTAGTGTAACACCTTTAAGGAACCAAAATTCCAACACTTAATAAACAAATTCCCAAACTTGTTAAACCTTATTTCCATTTGGTTCTATTGTTGTTATTTTGCTGTTTTCCTCATCCATGCATCATGCTAATTCAGTTTCATATAATGATTAGTTGTAAAACAATTAATTCAACCATAATTCATGGGCTTTCCATATGCAATCCAATTGCATATGGGTCCATTTAATCATGTTGCTATCTTGTCAACTAGTTTATTTTGATGCATCAATTAAATGGTCATGCATCATCCCATGTTTGTGCACTATGCCATGTTATTGATTGTTTATCTTTCTTCATTGTTTGTTTGCTTCTTCTCGGTTACACAACGACCTTGAGACCGACGATACTTACGACACCCCTTCTAAGGAGTTAGCTCAGTACCAGGCTACTGGGTTTGCAGGCAAGTATTCACTCACATGAACCATCGTGTTCCTTTCAACATTGGATACCGATACTTTTCCGTTGTCTATTCTGCTAGCCCTATGAATAGTTGCTTCTGTTACGAACCTATCACATGTATCCTTTAACCCTGATATTGCCTCACCTCCATACCTATAACCTTTTGCTTGTTGCCCGTGTCTTACCAGCATGCTTAGGGTTGTTTTGCTCGAGTCTGTTACCCGTTACTTTCTGTTGCTATATCATTATGTGCTGGGGGCTCGATGTTTAATCAATCAATCATGCTAATGTTATTATTAATAATAATTTGATGATAAGGCACCGGCAGGAGGCCCTGCGTGGTTTTGAGGCCTGCTAGTGTCGACCCTAATAGGAAAAGGGTCTTGTCTACTGATCCATGATGAGCGCACTAACCGCATGTGGGAAGCGAGTATGGGCGCCCCCCTCAATTTGATTCGATTCGCATCTCGTCCAAATCGCCTCATTTAGTTCGTGTTTTCCATTTGCCGCATGCATGTTTTTGCGAGCCCAGGCCAGGGTGGAACTTTTGTAGTCGGCATATAGGGGGACACGTTCTTAGAGTGCTATGAGGGTCCCTTTTCTTCGGGGCTCGATTAGCCGTGCGGCCAAGGTGCTTTGGGCTTGATGCGGAGAAGAGTTGAGTTGTGTAGAGTGCCTCGCTTGGTGGAAGTGCATTTCCTATCTGGCGGGGTATTCTTACGTGTACGGCTAAATTGGTGCATCCCTGCAGGGTTAAATCTTCTCGAGAAGCCGTGTTTTCCGCGGTTATGGACTACTTGGTGAAAGTACTGGCTAACAAGTACTCAGGACAACTTAAACCTAATGATTAACAACCTTACACCCAATGATTAACAACTTGACTAGTAATAGGCTTATTGACACAATAATCTGAACCATCATTAATCCAACTGTGTGAGTTATCCTCGGATTGCTTCTTTGGATAAGGGGCGAGGTCCAGGATGGGTTTGTTTGGAGCTAGCTATAGTTGGTTACGATACGCGATCTTATCTCTTTTCTGTTAGCCGGAAGTTGTAGTATGTTTCTGTAGTTGGTTAGAGCAGCCAGTTGCAGCATCTTTCATATCCCCTTTCTTCCGTTGAACCCAAAACATCTGTGCTTGGTGTTGACGGGTTACACTTTGGTGAACTGTGAGTCTTGCTTGCCAGTACGTTTATGTACTGACCCCTTTGGGGCTGTGGTTTCCGCAGACTACGTTTCCGAGGATCCCCATGGTGGCTACTACGTGGAGTATGACGAGACTGCTGACGAGTAGATAGCGGACCCGGGTAGGATCCGAGACTTCGTGGATGGGCTCCGTCTTTTCGTTTCCGGCCTCTTAGGCCTATTTGGATCTTGTCTGTACTCAGACATGTTGAATGCTTCCGCTGTGTTGTAATGATGTTATGTTGGGACATGTGTCCTCTGGATGATTGTATTTGCTATCTCTGCTCTAATGAGAGCTATTTGCAACTTATTTTCATATTTTGTGTCGTAGAGATCTGTTGTGATATCACTTGTTCCAATGCCGTTGACGTACCATGTGTGTATGTTTTGAAGTACGTCAACGGAAGTGTCTGGATTTCTATGGGATGGTTTGCGCAGACGATGAATAGTAGGGAATGGTTGTCACACGTTTACGTGTTGGCCTGCTCATATTGAGATGCGGGTGCCGATATGCCCCGTAAGCCATTCTATCTACTGTTTAGCGGACTGTGAGTATCCCCTAGAAGTCCGGGTGCGACAAATGGTATCAGAGCCTGTCTGCCTGTAGGGTCCCTTTTTACTGGTCGCAGTTGAGTCTAGAAACTATTTTGTAGCTATATAGGAAAAATGAAACGTGAGAGTAGGAATTCTGTTCTTTTTCTTCTTTCCCCACCCACCTTCCCTTTTCTGGTAAGGAAGTGCAACGTTGTTTTCCCTTCTCATCTAAACTTTCAAGTTAGGATTTCACGAATCCTGGTTTCTCTAGGATGGTTATATCTACTAGACCATAGGAATGGAGGTGGTTGTGACATGATTTATCATGTTGCCTACTCACGATTGAGAACGGAGGCGTGTAAGCCCCGGAAGCAGATCCTCTATTCCTTAAGCAGTAGATATTGATCCTCTAGAAGCCCGGATGGGTTTTCCGTAGTACCTCAGGAGTTTTGTTCTCGTTTTCCCCGATGTTGATATCCTGTTCTTCTCAACATCCTTTTCGTCCGTTGAAACCTTGTTGTTGTTTTCCAGTTCAGTTCTTCTACCGGCGTCTAATCAAAACTTCCCAAATATCAAGTCTATCTGGCCAGAAAGGTTGTTGTTGTTTCGAAAACTACCAGGCTATGAGAGCTGGCATTCCTATCACCTGGGGTTGTTTCGAGGAAGCATTCCTGAATCACCACATTCCAGATAATCTGTTATCCAAATGAATCAAAGTCTACCCAGCTATACACCCTCCATACAAAACCTCTACCTTTACTCGAAAATGTTCCGGTGGTTTGCAAATTCCCTGACTTTTTTCCAGAAGAGTTGCCAGGGATGCCTATCGTTTTCAACTTCCAGAAAAACTATCCAAGGTGCACGATGTGTTTCACGTGTCACAACTCAAGAGGATCTTCGCAAGAAGTATCCGGACCTTTTCTTTTCTCAGTAGGAATCTCGGGGCGCGATTCCTTCAAGGGGGTGCGTTTTGTAACATCCCAAGTATGAAAAATAGCCTTTAGAATGTTTGCTCTCTGTTATTTTATGTTTTGCATCATGGCATCATGTTCATTGCATTTGTTTTCCTCTGTTTTCATTTGTTTTCCAACTGTTTTCCTTTGTTTTCTATTTGAATTTCAAACCAAATTTCAAACCTTTTGTTTCATCCTTGTGATGTTACAATTTCCAAAAGGACATTTCAAAATAAATCAATCAATTGTTTCCATTAAAGTTGTAATTCCAAACTGTTGTTTTGTTTCTATAAAAATGCATCCAATATCAAACCCTTTTCAAATTCAATTATGATTTTCTTCCAAACAACAACCATGTTGATAGTTATGAAAATTGCAAAACAAATCAATCATTTGTTTCCATTAAACCCTAAGGTTCAACCATTAAAATTATGGCTTTTAATAATTTAATTAATCTAAACTTAATTCAATTGTTATTTCAAATTCAAGTCAAATCACCAAACAACACCCCAATTTGAAATTATAAAAATTACCAAAACCATGCTACTCCTTTATTCTTATTAATCAATAGGGTTCACCCTAATAAAAACATTGTTTTCAATATTACTCATTTAATTATCAAATTCATTAAAAATGGAAGCAAGTTACATACAGCAATTTTAAATTTAAAACTTTGAAAAACAAAGTTGGCAATCAGTTGTTTTTGTAACTACTAACTCACACTAATTTTACTAAAATTTTACTAACTTAAAACTCCTCTTATCCTTCCATTACCTTTCAGCAAAAAAAAATAGAAGGAAAGAAAAAAATAAAAAAGCAAACCAAAGAGCAGGGGAGAGAGGGGCAGACAACCAGCCCACAGCCCACCTTTCCCTGGCCCATACCCCCTTCCCCCTTGTCGTCTTCTTCCCCTCTGTACGATCACCTCCAACACCGCTCGATCATCTTCCCCCTCCTCTGATTGCAGCCGTACCAAGCTCCTCCCCACCATAAAACTGGCCTCCCCCCTCTGCCCTAGCCTAGCCCCTAACCCTAACCCTAGCGCCGCCATCTCTCCCCTTGATCCCCTCCATCTCCCTCATCTCTGTATTTCTTCCCTCTGTACTGAACCCAACCGAAAAAGCTCTCTCCTTTCCACGGCGATCGCCGGCGTTGGCGTCGCCCTCCGGCCAAGCTGCGGGCGGGAATGGAAACGCCGTGGTACGGGCTCCCTCTCCACCCCCTCGGCTTGGGCCGAGGAGCCTCGAGCCGCCGCCGCCATGCTCCTCTTCCCGCCGGCGACTCCCTGCCCGACCTGCTCCGCCCCGTGCGTCCCTGTGCACCTGCCTCGAGGTGAGCCTTCCCCTCCTTCCCTCTCGCCTCCCTCCTCTCTCCCTTGGCCGCAGCACGCCCCCACGACCACCTCACGCACAGCATCACCTCGATCACTCCATCGCCAGCGACCATCCATCTATTTCTGTCCGCCAGGTTCAGTTACGTGCAGAGAAATTCAGTTATCCCGCGGAACAGCAGCATAACCTCCCGAGATCCCCTTCCTAGCCACAACACAGCAGCTACCCAGTTGGTTCTGTTCCTCTGCGCGCACCCGCGAGGTGGGGGGATCGAATCCCAGCCCTCCCCCACTCTTTTCTGCTCTTTTTCCCGTTTTAGTTCAGTTACACAGCGCACCACCACCTTATCCACCCCGGTGCCCCCTCCCTAACACAAGCAGCAGCTCACCCCAATGGTTAGCACCCCCAATCTCACAGCAGCAGATCAGGGGTTCGAGTCCCCCCTCTCCCAAATAAAACCAACCTTTTTATTTTCATTTGTTTGGTCACAGCAACATCTCAGAATCACACATAGGTCCTTGTAATCTTTTCTAGACCCCTGCAATATTTTTCCTAAGTCCCTAGAGGTGGTAAAAATGGCAGATTTACACCAAAACTTGTAAAATGAATAATTAAATCATTTTAACTCCAAATCCAACTTTTTAAATATGTTTTATGTCCCAAATTGAATTGTCTATCCAAATATAAAATTTGTTTACTGTTTTGAATATTTTAAATTGTTGAAATATTTGAATTCTTGTTTAAATCACTTAATTTTGCAAAATTCATAACTTGAGCATAACAATTCCAAATTCCACAAACTAAATATGTTTCCAATCAACTTTTCATGTACTTTCCAAATATAAATTTTGTTTGCTGTTTTGAATAATTTAAATTGCTGAAAACAACTGTTTCTTAATTAATGCATTTAAAATTGCCAAAATAATAACTTGCTCATTTTAAATCCAATTTCAACAAATAAAATATGTTTTCCATGCAAAATTAAACCAACTTTTCAAATATAAATTTTTTTCATGTTTTGAATAATTAAAATTGGTTAAATGATTTAAACCTTGTTTAAATATTTTAATATTGCTAAATTTATAACTTGATCAAAACAAATTCTTTTGGGACATATAAAAGATGTTTTCAAACCATCAAAGTATAAACTTTAGGAATATGAATTTGGTTTAATGTTTTGAACAAATAAAAATTCAAATAAGTTCATGTTTGAATTAAATTCATTTAATTCTTGCTTAAACTTGTTTAATTCCTAAATAATTTATTTGAAATCCTTTTTCAACAAGTGAAACATGTATTCCAACTAAAATCTTGTGTTCTTTCCAAATATAAACTTTGTTATCCATTTTGAACAATTAAAAGTGGTGAAAACAACAAATGCTAGTGTAGCACCTTTAAGGAACCAAAATTCCAACACTTAATAAACAAATTCCCAAACTTGTTAAACCTTATTTCCATTTGGTTCTATTGTTGTTATTTTGCTGTTTTCCTCATCCATGCATCATGCTAATCCACTTTCGTATAATGATTAGTTGTAAAACAATTAATTCAACCATAATTCATGGGCTTTCCATATGCAATCCAATTGCATATGGGTCCATTTAATCATGTTGCTATCTTGTCAACTAGTTTATTTTGATGCATCAATTAAATGGTCATGCATCATCCCATGTTTGTGCACTATGCCATGTTATTGATTGTTTATCTTTCTGCATTGTCTGTTTGCTTCTTCTCGGTTACACGGCGACGTTGAGACCGACGATACTTACGACACCCCTTCTAAGGAGTTAGCTCAGTACCAGGCTACTGGGTTTGCAGGCAAGTATTCACTCACATGAACCATCGTGTTCCTTTCAACATTGGATACCGATAATTTTCCGTTGTCTATTCTGCTAGCCCTATGAATAGTTGCTTCTGTTACGAACCTATCACATGTATCCTTTAACCCTGATATTGCCTCACCTCCATACCTATAACCTTTTGCTTGTTGCCCGTGTCTTACCAGCATGCTTAGGGTTGTTTTGCTCGAGTCTGTTACCCGTTACTTTCTGTTGCTATATCATTATGTGCTGGGGGCTCGATGTTTAATCAATCAATCATGCTAATGTTATTATTAATAATAATTTGATGATAAGGCACCGACAGGAGGCCCTGCGTGGTTTTGAGGCCTGCTAGTGTCGACCCTAATAGGAAAAGGGTCTTGTCTACTGATCCATGATGAGCGCACTAACCGCATGTGGGAAGCGAGTATGGGCGCCCCCCTCAATTTGATTCGATTCGCATCTCGTCCAAATCGCCGCATTTAGTTCGTGTTTTCCATTTGCCGCATGCATGTTTTTGCGAGCCCAGGCCAGGGTGGAACTTTTGTAGTCGGCATATAGGGGGACACGTTCTTAGAGTGCTATGAGGGTCCCTTTTCTTCGGGGCTCGATTAGCCGTGCGGCCAAGGTGCTTTGGGCTTGATGCGGAGAAGAGTTGAGTTGTGTAGAGTGCCTCGCTTGGTGGAAGTGCATTTCCTACCTGGCGGGGTATTCTTACGTGTACGGCTAAATTGGTGCATCCCTGCAGGGTTAAATCTTCTCGAGAAGCCGTGTTTTCCGCGGTTATGGACTACTTGGTGAAAGTACTGGCTAACAAGTACTCAGGACAACTTAAACCTAATGATTAACAACCTTACACCCAATGATTAACAACTTGACTAGTAATAGGATTATTGACACAATAATCTGAACCATCATTAATCCAACTGTGTGAGTTATCCTCGGATTGCTTCTTTGGATAAGGGGCGAGGTCCATGATGGGTTTGTTTGGAGCTAGCTATAGTTGGTTACGATACGCGATCTTATCTCTTTTCTGTTAGCCGGAAGTTGTAGTATGTTTCTGTAGTTGGTTAGAGCAGTCAGTTGCAGCATCTTTCATATCCCCTTTCTTCCGTTGAACCCAAAGCATCTGTGCTTGGTGTTGACGGGTTACACTTTGGTGAACTGTGAGTCTTGCTTGCCAGTACGTTTATGTACTGACCCCTTTGGGGCTGTGGTTTCCGCAGACTACGTTTTCGAGGATCCCCATGGTGGCTACTACGTGGAGTATGACGAGACTGCTGACGAGTAGATAGCGGACCCGGGCAGGATCCGAGACTTCGTGGATGGGCTCCGTCTTTTCGTTTCCGGCCTCTTAGGCCTATTTGGATCTTGTCTGTACTCAGACATGTTGAATGCTTCCGCTGTGTTGTAATGATGTTATGTTGGGACATGTGTCCTCTGGATGATTGTATTTGCTATCTCTGCTCTAATGAGAGCTATTTGCAACTTATTTTCATCTTTTGTGTCGTAGAGATCTGTTGTGATATCACTTGTTCCAATGCCGTTGACGTACCATGTGTGTATGTTTTGAAGTACGTCAACGAAAGTGTCTGGATTTCTATGGGATGGTTTGCGCAGACGATGAATAGTAGGGAATGGTTGTCACACGTTTACGTGTTGGTCTGCTCATATTGAGATGCGGGTGCCGGTATGCCCCGTAAGCCATTCTATCTACTGTTTAGCGGACTGTGAGTATCCCCTACAAGTTCGGGTGCGACAAAGGGGCACCCGCGCGGGGGTAGATCGAATCCGCCTCGGAGATTGAATCCCGCTCGAATCCCGATAGGAAGCGGTCGATATCGACTCGCCACCTGAGTCGCCAGGTGGGAGGACGAAACCCTAGGTGAAAGGGTACTCGTGAACCTTATGGACCCCGTTTGCGGTTTGTAGCCTTCTTGGTTCGCTGGATTTGCTTGCTGCTTTTGCCAAGTTCCCGGCATCAATTTTCATTCATGTCAGAGACTGTATAACATTGGTGACACCTATGATGCCAGTCTCCCACCGAGTATCCGAGGAGTATTTCACAGATAAAACAGCTGAACTCTCGTGCCCGTTGGGGCTGGAACTTGGAAGGAGACGAGACTAAGGGTCAATGACCGAGCCGTCTGGGGATATGAAAAATAGTTGAAGCTACTGTCGTGTGTTTATCGGTGGTGTGGGCTCATGGCTCTCGTTTGTTTCAAGTCCCTCGGTTCACTACTCCCTCCAATCTGCGACTCTTCGGACTTTGGTTCTTCTGGAAGTCAATCGTGAACAGAGGGATTCTAATAACTACCTACTGTACTGCTTCGATTGGAAACAATGGCAGTTTTATACTCTATTCCATTCCTAATCTCGGTGTCGTCGCTAGAAATTTCAGAGAATAGTGCCGGGGAGGTCCGCAGGAAGAAGACTTTTGACCCTCGAAAGAACAAGGGCATCCGCAATGTGCAAAAAAGCACGCCTTACAAGCAATAAAAAATTGTTTCTCTCTCTTATCTCCCTCACATATGTGTGTATACCAATAGTACATATGGGTCCTGTCTTATAACTAAAGCTCACCTTATACATTGTGAGAAATTCCATAAGATAAGTGGGTCCCAGCATATGGCAAAACTACGCCATATACATTGCGGATGCCCTAATAGCATCGGATATGCATTGACCACGGAGGGACTGGAAGAAAATAGTACTAAAACAACTATTATCTGCCATGTGGGAAGCGAATGGTATTCGTAAGCTGGATCGGAAAGGCTTGTACTCTCTCCGATTACACCATATCTAGACATGTTTTAACATATCTAGACAAAATGTGAAACAACTAAAATATTTTATATTATGCACCGGAGGGAGTAGGCGATAACGATTTCGGTACCACCACTCAGGGGATTAGGGGTGGAAACGGATCGGATAGTTCCCTTCTCACATCCGTTTTCATATTTTCAAAACGAATACGAACATGAATACAGATGTTGTCGGATACGAATGCGGTTTGGATGTTAGTTGAAAACGAGTACGGATCGAACATATTCACAATTCGGAAAATAAACGAATATAACAAAATAACATAATTGTGTCTTATAACGAGTCAACTATATAATGGAACGTTGACAAATATGGCTATATAATACACAATAGTTTAAATTTCAATCGTAGAAAAAAATACATTTGATCGCCTTCTTACTCTTTTAGGTTGGGTAATAGCCATACCAGGCTAGTACCAAAAATTTCTAACATAATTTTGTTCGGATACAGATATATCTATTTTCATACCTATATTATCTTCAAAATTAAAGAACACATTTCTTTTGTATTTGTAAAGCGAATACAGATATTTACCACTTCCATTTCTATTTCGTTTGGATTCGAACACTTACCACTTCCATTTCAGTTTCTTGAATACGAATTTAGAATAGTTCGGATTACCCGATACCGGTTCCCATCTCTACAAGGGATGTCTTACTAATGCAAAATGATTGGGCCCACCAAACAAATCAGCAAAATACTCATGCAAGACTACCCAAACTCCAAAAGCATTAGTGGCTACTTTTGTTGCGAGTACATTAAGCTATTTCATCGGTCGTGATCACAAATAGTTCAAGAACATTTTTTGCACTGATTTCAAGAACATTTCTGCGGTACAGAAATGTATAATGTATCCTTGAAAAATCAGTGGGTTCCTCGTAAAGAACGGATAGGCCCCATGCCGTTCTCAAGGAAGACTACACTCAAATCATCATTCTACGTCCTTTTGGCCTTTTCCCCCCTTGCTTCCGATCCTAGTTCACTCGTCGTTGTGTAAAGGCAATGGTGAAAATGGATTCTAATTTTGATGTATAGTGGAGGAGCAAGGACCTTTTGAAATTTTTCGAATAGATTTGCATGTCGTTTCCATCATCTATCTATTACGTGCGCATCTAATTAATGAGCGGCAATAAGAAAACCGCAAACATGATGTTTCGACCAAAGTTTTAAAACATGGACCGGCATTTCGACCGCAAACACCTAAAACCATAGACTTGTCTGATTTAATAAGATGTGTTTGGTCTTTCTATAAGAGAGAGGGAAAAATATTCGGAAAAATGTGTGATAGTAAGGGACCTTGACCTTGAAGAAAGACACACTAAAGCCCCGATAACCAACTTGGGTAGCAATGCTTTTGTTTTAAGGTTATCTTTTTTTTTTCAAAATTAGTTTAGCTATTCAGTTTTTCTATTGCCAGTGAACCAACCGGATAAACCAGAACTGATAAACGTAACTGTTCGGTTTTTTAAACTATGATTCATACAACCCAGCGCGTTTGAGCATTTGGGGCGAGTTTGTTTGCCCATGTGCTACTCAAACACGCCCTAGGATGCATGACATGGGGGTACCCGAGAGACCCTCCACGATGGGTGTACCCGGTGTGGCCCAGTAAGGCGTATGTCGGATATATACCGATTAGGAGTATGTCCGGCATTGGCCTAAAGAGCTGGATTACCAGAGTGACCTGTTGCTAATGGATCATAGTCCGTTGGGCGGCCCAGTAAGCTGATGCACAGGAAGCCGAATTCTAGAATAATCCGGACCACGGCCCAAAGTGGTGCGGCTTGGAGAAGACGGATTCCTTACTTTCCAAGCTAGATATTTTCCGTAGTCTTCTAGGTTTCCTTTCTGTAAGCCCTAACCCGGCTATCTATATAAAGCCGGACGGGGGAGAAGAAAGACACAACCAATTAGCTAGAAGCCAACTCGCCGAGAAGTTGATCCTCGTCGAGTTAGCAAAACCATACTCACATTGTACTTTGTATACTTCGGGTTTCAACCCTGATTTAGTGAGATTGCAGGAGTAGGAACGCCGCCTAGTTGCGTCCGACTGAACCTGGGTAAACTTGGTGTTCTCGTTTGTCGTACTACAACGCTCCCCCTCACGAATATACCAGTAGTCTCATGGCACTCCCGTCTATAAACTCTACTACGATGTCTCGACAGTTGGTGCCCACCGTGGGGCCAGCGAGTTACGTTTCGATCGGGGATACCTCGGCCGAATCGGCAGTACAATAATTGTCGGAAACTTGGAATTCGACGGTGATGTCGGACGCTTCCTCGACAACGGATCATACATGCCATCACGGAATCATCTGGTAAGTGGCTGCGTTTTACCGATTGGATCTACAAATATTTTTATCGGATTAACATCAGAGGCCATGGGATTCTGTGGTGGAAGTAAATTTATCCCACCCGCCCTGTACCCTATTGAGGAAAACTATGATACCGGATTCTGCTCAAATCATCAAACAATGTTGAATTTGCCGCCTCTTCGGAGACGTCCGCAATCAGATCTCACTTCATTGGCATGGTGCAGTCCGAGATCGCTGAAAACACGGAAGAAAACAATCCCGTGGACGAAGCAGAAAAAGATAATCCCACAGAACAGGTGGAAGATCCGACACCCGTCAACGAAACGACAAACTCGGAAGCCGACTCTATGTTAGCCGCTATAGAAGCAAGATTTGGGTCGGAACCCGGATCTGAAGACATAGATTCCGAAGATGAAGACGAAGACGCTTTCGAGAGAAAGATCAAATCTATGCAGGGGAACTTCCATTAAGTACTTATGGCAAAACCGACTGAAAACTCGGATGCCAAAGACGACGAAGACCCCAAAACACCTCCGCCAGACGAGGAAAGAGAGGATGGTGAAACCATTCCAACTTACCTCGATGTCAAAGAATTAACAGAGGACGAACCTGGCAAGAAACCTCCCTCTTCCAAAAAGAAAAACAAGACTGCCAAAAAACTTCAGTATAAACTCTAGAAGAAAAAGTTAGTAGATATTTCCAACCAAAACCTGGAAATAGGAGGAGGAAGCGGAATCACACCTGCGGAGAATAAAAATAAATAAATCCCCGCTCCACAAATGTCGCAACATGACGAAATTGATCTAACTCAAACCCAGTAGGAAGAGATGAACCCCCTGAAGTGCTGGAAGCGAGGAGACAAGCTTTACAGCGGCAGCAGCAACATCTATTCCGTACCCGGGAAAAACTCATGAAAACCCAGGCTGACATTAAGTTGCAACAGGAAGAAATAGAGGAATACGAAAAAAGGAATATATCTAGCATAAAACCTACACGGTTACCCGGAATTGCAAAACCGGATGAACTGCAATCAAGAAAGAGGTTCGAAAACGCTTCTTGGCAAAGGCAGGTTAACGACACCAATGCCAAGGGCGAACGCATATACAAAACCGCAGCTGAAAACGCGAAGGCCGCGTTCGCCATCCTTAATGACGATTTATACTCCAATGACGAAAAACTCCAGGGAGTGTACGCTTTTCTAGGAAAAGCATTACAACAGCATCAACGAGGACATGCAAGATCATGGAAGTTGCATGACGACTCGGCCCTATGCAAAACCGTCACATGCGCCGGTGGAGCTCCTGGACCTGGAGAACCTGGAGATTCAGGCGATTCTAAGGAAAAGAAGGGAGATCCCAAGAAGGACAAGAAAATATCGGATAATAAAGATGCAGCGTCCAAGACAAGATCCCATTCGCCGAAAGGTGGAAATAATCCCCGCGAATATAAAGAACAGGAGGACCAAAACGGGAAGGACGGAAAATGATGCCACCTCCGAGACACCCAGCTGATAAAGCTGGAAGATATGACAACCCTCACAGGCGTGAGAGATCCCGTACTCCTCCTAGGAACAAAGAAAGGCCAAGAAGTAGAACTCCACCTTACTCCAAAGGACACGACAATGTACGAAACAGGGATAATCTCGGAAAAGCGCACTCGCGCAACAATGGGCCAGAAAGGAGCAGATCCCCTTCTGTCCATTCAGCCGACAGATATTCCGCTCATGTCAATAAGGCGGAAAGAGATGATCTATACTTTGGACCTAAGTGCTTCACTAATAGGATCTGAAGAGTAACTCTACATTCTGGATTTGCCAAAGTTGGTCCAACTTATCAAAAGTATACCGGAAGTACAAACCCAGATACATGGCTTTGAGACTATTACACTGCTGTTCAGATCAACAAAGGAACAGACCTGGAGGCGGTAAAATTCCTCCCCCTAATGTTGCTGAATGGAGCCAGAGATTGGATCAACGGGCTTACGTCAAGAACCGTTGATAGCTGGGACGATATGGCTAGAGTGTTTGCTCGGCATTTTCGGGGTACGTACAAACGCCCTAAGATCATTAACCAGCTAAATCGTTGCGTTCAATTTGAAGACGGGTCGTATGTCGACTTTATATCAAGATGGACAACAATGAAAAATAGTTGCTCTGGAGTAAGAGATGTACAAGCAATGTGTGCTTTCATCAATGGCTTGAAACCCAGCCTTGTATAGTTCATGGTTGGTTCAAACAAGCACAAAGATCTCAGATCTATGCTTACCACCGCCAGTGAGCACGCAGCGGCCGAAGATGATATCAGAGCGAGAGGTGGAAATATTGATGCTTTGCTTCAGGCCAAAAAGACGCCTCATTCTGAAAATAAAGCTACTCCAGAAGCGCAGCCAAAATCCAAAGAAGTTAACTTAACTTTTGGAGTGGATAATGGCAGAAAATGGAAGGGAAGGAACACATAACCTATGTCCTACTCAAAGGAAGAGTGGGAAAATATTAAGTCGGAAAACTGTGTCCACCATTCGCAATTTGGGAAGCCTACCCACACCAATACGCAATGTCGGCTTAATAAGCACATGAAAGGCACTGCAGGATCCGGGAACAAAGTAAAGAATTTCAAACGGAAGTTCTCCAAGCAAAAGCGAGAAGATGAAAAAGAAGAAAGTGAATCGGACACTGATGACAAAATCCAAGAACAACAACGGAAAGGCGAGCCAAAATTCCCGAGAGTTGAAGAATGTAACTTAACTTTCCTGGCAACTCCCTCAGCAAAGAAGGAGAAAAGAACACTTCGAGAAATAACCGTGGTTGTACCTCCAACCCCAAAGTTCTTGAAGTATTCAAATACGCCAATCAGCTGGGATAAGTCTAATCATCCCGGAAATATCCCAGAACCCGGCACGCATGCTTTAGTCGTAAGCCCTATTGTTCAAAACACTAGGATCAAAAGAGTGTTGATGGATGGAGGATCTAGTATCAACATCATGTACTTAAGTACATTTAAGCATCTACGCATTTCCCAGACCCAACTCAATCACAGTAACATACGTTTCCACGACATCGTTCCTGGCAGACAAGCACAATCCCTAGGATAAATTTCCCTAGACGTAACCTTTGAAAAAGAGAACACTTCCGCCAGGAAAACATCTCATTCAGGTGGTGCCATTCGAAAGTGTGTACCACGCAATACTCGGACGTCCGGCTTTCGCCAAATTCATGGCAAGATCATGTTATATCTATAACAAGCTGAAAATGCCAGGGCTAAAAGGAGGAGTAATCACCATATCTAGAGACTTCAAATTGGCAAACGATCTGGAAAAAGGAAACACCCTTTGCACCCAACAAGTGATTCGAAAGAAAGAACTAATAGAGTTGGCTAAGGATGTATCGCCGACAGAAACGCCGGCAGGAAAAGAAAGCCGGAAGCCGACGGATAGCTTCAAAGCATCAGAGAATACAAGGAAAGTTATCCTAAATCCCAAAGTTTCGACAAATTTTGTCGTTGTGGGAACCGGGATGACATACGCATAGGAAGGTGTGCTCATCAAGTTCCTCCGTGAGAAATGGGATATTTTTTCCTGGTGTCCTGCGGACATGCCGGGTGTACCGAAGGAACTTGTTGAGCATCAATTGAAAGTGATTCCAGGATCAAAACTCGTCAAGCAAGGTCTCCGTCGTTTTGACGGAAGAAGATGGAAGGCTATTAGCAAGGAAATTATCCGGCTTCTAGCAGCTGATTTTATCCGGGAAATGATACATACTGATTGGTCTGCGAACCCAGTATTAGTCCCGAAGAAGGATAGTACTATTCTTAGGATGTGTATAGATTACACAGGATTGAACAAATTATGTCCAATACATAGGTTCGCGTTACAGCGGATCGATCAAATAATAGACGCCACTGCTGGCTCTAAGCTTTTATGCTTTTTAGACGCTTATTCCAGTACCATTAAATACGCATGAAAGAAGAAGATCAAATCAAAACCTCTTTCATAACACCCTCCTTAACATACTATTACATAACAATGCCTTTTGGCCTGAAGAACGCGGGTGCAACATACCAGCGTTGCATGCAACGTTGTTTGCATAGTCAAATTGGCAAAAACCTGCACGTTTACGTGGACGATATTGCCGTGGTTTCCAAGGAAAAAGATACACTCTTTGAATATCTACGAGAAATCTTCGAAAATTTGCGCACTTATAAAATAAAGTTGAATCTATTAAAGTGTGTATTCGGGGTTCCTTCAGGAAAACTTCTCGGTTTTATCGTTTCTCACAGAGGAATAGAGGTAAACCCGGAAAACATCAAAGCAATCTTAAACATAAAAAGGCCTACGTGCCTAAAAGATGTCCAAAGACTGACGGGTTCGGCAGCCATCGTAAGCAGATTTATAAGCCGGCTTGGGGACAAAGCTCTGCCATTATACAAATTGTTGAAGAAATTCGACAAATTTGAATGGACAGAAGTGGCGGAAAAGGCGTTAACCCAGTTAAAAGAAACTTTGATGAAAGTTCCGATTTTGGCATCGCCAAAAGACAAAGAACCCATGTTGCTGTATCTTACAGCAACTAACAGGGTTATCAATGCAGTGATAATCGTGGAAAGGCGCAAAGGTGAACAAAGAATACCAGATCAATATCTAGTATACTATGTCAGCGAAGTATTTTCTAAATCTAAGCAAGGATATCCACATTATCAAAAACTGGCATATGGCGTGTTTTTCGTATCCCAGAAACTCTGCCATTATTTCCAAGGACATTCCATAATAGTGGTAAGCAAAGCACCACTAGGGGATATCATCAACAATGCGGACGCAACAGGCCGGGTTGCCAAATGGGATATTGAAGTGGTTGCGTTCGACATTAAGTACCAACCCAGGACGGCAATTAAATCCAAGGTTTTGGCATATCTTGTCGCGGATTGGACAGAAGCAATGGAAAACACACCAATGCCGGAGTCGGAATATTGAATTATGCATTTTAAAGGATCCAAAATGAAAGAAGGTACCGGAGCTGGTGTAGTGCTAAAATCCCCAAAAGGTGACAATATGGAGTATGTATTACAAATACAATTCAACGCCAGCAACAATGTGGAAGAATACAAAGCTTTGCTTCATGGCTTGCATATAGCAAAAGAAATAGGAGTTAAGCGTATACTTTGTTATGGTGACTTGGATTTGGTACAACATCAGCTAAACCAAACACGGGATGCCAAAAGTCCCATCATGGTTGAATATCGGAGAACGGTGGACGATTTTGCCATTTGCTTCCAAGGATTTGAAGTACTTCATATCAAAAGGGAAGGAAATTGGAACGCGGATGCTTTAGCCTGCATAGGCTCGGAAAGGGTTAAAATTTTACCTGCTAGTGTGTTTTTCCAATATTTACATGAACCATCAATAAAAGACGGAGATGTTGACTATCCTCTAATTTCCGAGTCAATAGAAGTTCTGCTCGTTAACCCAGATTGGACAATTCCATACTTAAACTTCTTAATTGATCAGAAATTCCCGGATGGAGCAGACGAAGTCTTGCAAAGGCAGATACAACGCCGATGCAAAGGATACACGGTAATCAATGGTTGCCTGTATAAACGCTGTGCTATCGGAATTTTTCTGTGATGTATTTTGCCAGAAGAAGGCCGAGAAATCTTACAAGAAATCCATACAGTAGATTGCGGACATCATGCTCAGTCAAAAAGCATAGTTAAAAAAGCATTCTGTGCAGGGTTTTTCTGACTCACAGCCAAGACAGCCGCGGAACACATAGTAAACACATGTGCCGGATATCAGTATTACGCCAAGTAGACGAAGATGCCAGCCCAAGCACTCAAAATTATCCCCATTACATGGAAATTTGCGGTCTGGGGGCTAGATATGATGGGACCATTCAAAACTGCAAGAGCTGGACTTACACATCTACTCGTTGCAGTGGATAAGTATACCAAGTGGGTGGAGGCGAAACCCATCAAAAAACTTGACGGTGTGACTGCGAGCAATTTCTTCATTGACATTGTCATGAGATACGGCGTTCCACACAACATAATCACGGATAACGAGACAAATTTCTCCATTAGAGAGTTGGCAAAATATTGCCGACAAACGGGAATTCACCTCGATCTCGCATCTGTGGCACACCCGCAATCCAATGAGCAGGTTTAAATAATGAATAGCTCAATCCTGCAAGGAATACGCCCAAGTCTCGAATCTCCTCTTCACAGAGCAGCTCGTGCATGGGTAGAAGAATTACCTTCTGTACTTTGGAGTATTCGAATGACGCCAAATAGATCAACATGGCAAACACCCTTTTTCCTGATTTATGGTGCAGAAGCAGTGCTTCCTACGGATATGATCCATGATAGCCCAAGAGTGCAGGCTTACAATGACTCGGATGCCGAAAACGCACGACAGGATGTCATCGATCTCTTAGAAGAAGAACGAGAACTTTTGCTACAAACATCCGACATTTATCAACAAGGACTATGACATTATCATAGGGAAAAATCAAACATCGTTCTTTCAAAGAAGGTGATTTGGTGCTAAGATTGGTACAGGAAAATAAGCACAAATTAGCCCAGTTTGGAAGGGACTATTTGTCATTAGCAAGGCTATGAAAAATGGATCATACTACCTTGTAGATATCAGAGACACGGAAGATGATCCTAAAAACTCGAATCGCAAGAGAAAGATAGATGTCGAACTAGGAGAGACAAAGAGACCCTGGAGCATCCAACAGTAACGTCCCTTCTATACTTAGTTCAATTTCTATGTAAACATCTTTGAGATCATGAAATAAAGTTGTTAGAATTCATGCTTTCTTGTTTTATCTGATTTTTCTCATTCAAAGCATAAGTCTGTCTTATCTAATTCCCAATGATCTTTCAAAATGCTTCAATGTTAACCCAAATTATGCTTGCGTGCTCGGTGTTAAAAAACTGAATGCTTTCACAGCCTAAAAAGGACTAAGGAAACCCAAATTGTGCCTGCGTGCCTAAGTTTCATAATTTTCCGAAATTCCCTACCATTTCCTAAGTATTATCTGTCTGTTCGTATGTTCGGTCACTGGAATTAGTAAGTAAAAGTGCCTAAGTATGATCCATGTTTCCGAGTTTCGACTGACTTGGTCCATACCCAGTCACTCGGCGTGAAGATTAAATACTTTTGAGCCACTTCAAACACTAAGGAAAGTTAAACCATACAAAACAGAGAACTCGGAAGGAAAGGAATTAAAACCTAGAACAAACTTTGCAAAGACTTAGAAAATTTACTGCAAAAGGGGTGAATACTTGTTTCATACAAAAGATAGATAGCATTACAACAAATATTACATTGGAAGAAAGGTAATGCTTCTATTTTGTTCTGGAACAGCTACTCAAGAATTAGGCGACGTCAGAAGAATCTGAGTCTTCTTCCTCGCTGTCGCTGGGGTTCTCGGGAGTCGCCGGAATCTCTTCCTCTGGGTAGAAGGTTGAGACAGACACCATTTGAGCTATCTTGGTGGCATGCCCCTTGACAGACTAAAAAATGTCGTCTCTCTGCGATTTGGTGTACCCTTGCGGGATACCGGTCGCAACACGCCACGATTTTGCAGTGGTATAATGCATACACATTAGCCCAAGGGCCATGCGCGCACCACCGCGTGCTGCAGAGCGGAACCAAGATTCCTTTTGGTTCGCCACCTCGTCAATTTCTTCCGGAAGCTTGCTTATTTCCGAGAATTCTTCAGCTTTGTCGGGAATGTACTTGTTCACAAGCAATATCCCCGTAGTCTTCAAGTCCGAGAAGATTCTCCCGAAAGCCCGGATTCTGTCAATCCGAGTAAGAAAGGGGTTCCCTTCTGTTTAAAATAACAAGGAAAAGTTAGAAAAACAGAGAAGAAGAAACAAAACATACTGTAAAAAGTATAAGAATAAAAACTCGGTAAAAGGAGCTACAACTTACCGAGAATCTTATCCATCTCAACGCCTTCTTCAAGGTGTTGATTCAGAGCGTTCTTCAAGTCCTGGATGGTGGCCTTGTCCTTCTCGGCCTGGGCGGGAGCCTTAGACTCGGCAATTCGAATAGCCAGTTGGCTAGCCTCCACATCCTTCTGAAGCTTTACCGTAATTTGGTAAAGTTCAGAATTCTCCTTTCGGAGATTCTCGGCGTTGCCAGCATCTTCAGAAATTTGTTTGGATTTTTCCAAAGAAGATGAAAATAGTAAAAAAAAAATGGAGAGATCAATACTCGGAAAAAGACTTATAGAAAATAAGAAGTACAAGTGATAAAAACATTTACCTGCCGAGTCCTTCAGCTGCTGCTGAACCGAGGCCAACTCCGAGTCCTTGTCCTCAAGAATACTAAGGAGAGTTTTAACCTCCTTGTTTTGATGGTAAGTTTATTAAAAACTTCTATGTTGATTGTCTCGGCAGTTTGCTGAAACATAGACAAGGGAAAGATCGCTTAATTCAAAAAACTAGCAGGAATAGGAAGAAAGCATTCAGTCAAAAAGAATATATTTGTCTAAATGCTTGGGGGCTAGAGGTATTTACCTGACTCATTTTCTGTAGACTCGTCAAATTCTCGGAAAATTCCTTTGCATACTCTGCAAAGGTGATTCGACATGGCAAATGCCGTCTTGTATGACCTTCCGAGGCGAGAACACGTAATTATTCCTAACTATAAGTCCGCCTTGCGGCCATGGACGGATTAAAGGAGCACGAGCAAAGTATTTTTTCGCCCACGGACGAATATATTCGTGTTCGTCAAAATGTTCTTCTTTAACCTTGAAATCCTTATCAAAGTTAGGGATGGGCTCCTCCTTTGGGATGTTTGAAGGGACAGCCTCATCCGGCGCCGCCCTTTCCCTCGCATCCGAGGGGGATGCAATGGGCTGGCTGGACGGCAAAGGATGCTCGTCTTCTCGGGTAGCCGACTTTTCTTCATCCGCCGCTATCGGAGTATCTAGTGCAGCGGTGGGAGGCGGCCTTGCTCCTCTGTGAGCAACGGCCTTGTTCTTCTTCTGGGATTTCCCCTTCAAAGTTATAGGGGCAAGGCTAGAAAAGGAAAGAAAGTAAAATTCCGAGAAATGAGATTCCGAGAAATAGAAAACATGCAATAAAAAGCATAGATATAAAAAAGCCTGGGTTTATTACCTGGAAGTTGCGACGGCCACGCCGTCAAGATCAATGACCTCCTGGGTGGCGAACGACTTCTTGCGCTTCCTTCCTCCGGACTGGAAGTTGGCACGAAGCGCGTCCAACTCTTCTTCGGTGGCAAGTTCGGCCTCAGGAAAGGTGAGAAGCTGTCAAAACAAAATAAATCCGGGTAAGAGACAAAAAACATCCGAGAAAAAGAAGACTCAAAAAAATTCCCAAAAAGACAAAATCGTAACTTTGGAGCTGGGTTTTCGGCGATGTACATTGGCCGGCTCTCCTCGTACGATCATGATTCAAAACCAGCTGGTTTACGCGCTTCTTCAAGTCCTTTTTTGACAAAGACTTGTTTGTCGCCCTCATCGCGTCTTCCGGGCCCGTGTATTCACACATTAGCCGTTTTCCGCGATAGTCCAAGGGCTGGATCCGTCTTTCGAGCCAGCATAGGAAGGTGTCCATGCCGGTCAGAGGACGGGTGGCGGAAACAAGTTTAGCAATCCGCCTCTTGATGCTCATCAGATCTATAGGCAGAGTCTGGACCGCGTCCACCACCCAATTGTCTTGGGGAGTGGCCGCGGAATTGACAAATGGTGGAATGCCAATTTCCTTTCCAGGAAACGGGACATCCATGTGATAAAAGAAAGAGCCCGTCCAAAATTTGACGGACTCAGAGGTTTTGATTTTCGGAAACCAATCCTATCTAAACCTACGGAGGGTAAAGGAGATGGTCCCGCATGTCAGAAGGGCGCCCTCAGAAGGGTTGCGTTTTACTCCGAAACAGTACTGCCAGAAATCCAGGCGGGGTTCTATCCCTAAGTAACCCTCGAAAAGGGCTTGGAAGCCAGCTAAGTACATTATAGAATTTGGTGGTAGGTTGTGTGGTTGGATCCTATAGTGATCTAGGATCTGAAGAAAAAAGGCGGAGGGCGGAAACCCCATACCTCGATTGACGTGAGATGCTAAGATAACCCGTTCGCCGGGTTCTGGAGATGTCTCAGTGTCGTCTTTGTTGTACCACCATTTTCCTTCCACCACAAATCCTTCCTTCTCCAAAGCTGGAAGAAGGGAAGGAACCACATTACAGTGGCTCCAATTCCCGGCGTTTTCCTCCCCTTCGTCTTAATCACCGGCGGTGGCGGAAGCAACGACCTCATCGCCACCGTGAGTTGAGATTTCCTCCACGGGCTCGGAGAAGCGAGGTGGAGGAGGAGCAGTTGAAGTAAACGACGGCACGTTTCTGGCCGCAAAAGGCAGATCCCTGCCGGCCGGCTCGCTGGTGGCCCCCCTCCGGCGCGTTCGTGGCACTGCGAATCGGAGAGTCGAGGCGGGGTCGAGGTCGTTGATTATTTTGTCGATGTTCATGGCGGCGCTCGCTAAGTCCGAGGCCCGCGGGGAATCTCCGGTGGCCATTCTTGGGCGGCGCAGCCGTGAGCTGGTTCCTCCGATGGTTCTCTCCGGGGTAGGGTTTGCGGGCTCGGTTCTCTGCGCTCACACTCGTGCTCTCGAACTGTGGCTCTGGGTGCTAGGGCTCTGAGTGTGCTCGAGGAAGAAGATGAAGCGGAAGAGTATCCGGAGACCCCAAGGCGGCTATTTATAGCCAGATCTATGGAGATTAGCTCCAACGGCTATTTTAGCCGTTAGATGATTGACGCGTGTTACGCCCGAAATTTCCAGGAAATGAGGGGTGATAATTGCTATCTCCTCATTTCCCGCGAGAATCTGTCAGAGGATACGTTTCAGGGTTTTAACTGAACCCAAACGTCCGTGACGTCAACACGATTTCATCGCTGACGTCCCTTGGTTCCTTCTCCGCGAAGGCTCGTGGAAGAAAAAGGCGGACTTTGGTAAAATCCGAGTTATGGGTTATAAGTTTTTGGAAAAAGAACAATCAAGACGAAACACCGACATTTCTCGTAAAAGAATGCAATCGACGAAAGGAGGCAGAATGAAGTCTTAATCCTTCTTGGGGGTTACTGTCGGATATATACCAATTAGGGGTATGTCCGGCATTGGCCTAAAGAGCCGGATTACCATGGTGGCTTGTTGGCAATGGATCACAGTCCGTTGGGCGGCCTAGTAAGCTGATGCGCAGGAAGAGAAATTCTAGTAGAACTCGGACCACGACCCAAAGTGGTGTGGCTTGGAGGAGAGGACAGATTCCTTACTTTCCAAGCTAGATACTTTCCGTAGTCTTCTAGGTTTCCTTTCTGTAAGCCCTAACCCGGCTATCTATATAAAGCCGTACGGGAGATAAGAAAGACACAAACAATTAGCTAGAAGCCAACTCGTCGAGAAGTTGATCCTCGTCGAGTTGGCAAAACCATACTCACATTGTACTTTGTATACTTCCGGCTTCAGCCCTGATTTGGTGATATTATAGGAGTAGGAACGCCTCCTAGTTGCGTCGTACCAAACCTGGGTAAACTTGGTGTCCTCGTTTGTCGTACTACCACTCCCCCCCATGAATCTACCAGTAGTATCATGGAACCCCCGTCTATGAACTCTACTACGATGTCTCGACATGGTATCTTAGCGGGCTCCTCGAGTAGCTACATGGAAACCCTTGAAAGAAGCCTACGCAAGAGCAGAATAAGGAAAGACTTACACAGCAAGAATAGGAAAAGGTTGCAACCGACTCAGAATCGAGTCCATATCATGTACGGCCCCCGGGATCCGGCTGCCTATATAAATCGTGGGAGGGGGTTCACAAACAGGACATAGAGCCCTAGATTGAGAGCTGTCCGGGCTAAGCTCCTGATTTCCCTTTAAGTACTACAGGCACTTGAAGTGTTAATCAAAAGTTTTTATAGGCAAGAATCTAACAAAACAAGTTCACTTGGCCTTTGCCCAGGCTCCTTTGATCAGCTGGCTCCGTCACTATACATGAATGCTATAACGAACTTTGTTTTTGATGATTAGTTGATTCCAACTCTATCTATTGCGCAACTGTAATTTATTTAACAAACATGTTTTTTGTTATCTTTTGGAGAGACACCACTAGCAAAACTATGGGCCATAGTCCATTCTTTTACGATGATTATAACCTCGTTTATTTTCTTTTTATTATTACTTGATTACTGTTTCGTTTCACTTCCATCATTATTTTTCACACCATACATTTATTCTCTTTCTTTTCTTCAAAATAGAAAGATTGAAAACCTTTATGAAAATATCGCGGGGGGGGGGGGGGTAAACTGCACACTTGTTAAAGTATCAGCTGACGATCACCATGCTATAGATCACTATGTCCTGCACGTTCAATTCAACCTTAGTCTCAACATTAAGGGAAAACTTTTTAGTACGCTACATCACCCTTGTCTTGGAGACCTCAATGGGTGGTGACACTGCATCTCTCACCGCCCTTCACGATGCTATGATGACGTGAGATAAATTTACCACGCAGACACGAGATAAAAGTAGACGAAATATAAATATACCAAACATGTCGGGGCTTAAAAACTGGTTTCCAGCGAAACGGGTTAATGAAAGATCATCTTCCGTTTTGATAATTGAATGACAACATACCTATTGGACTAATGTTTATTTGTTATACGTGAAAATGCCAGGTTCATCAAGTATACAATATCTATGGGTTACAATTTTGTTTGGAATGAAAAGAGCTCGAAATAAAAAAAAAAACTGGAAAGGTATTTTTGTATGCAGCGGGGCTCCGGTGAAACCACCGGAACCTCCGCCCGAGTCTTTTTCCAGCACAGCCAGGCGTGGGCCTCCGGTGCGGGCTCCGCCAAAATGGCGTTCGGGTGGATAAGAGCGGAGGCCAGAGCGGAACCTTCGGTGCCCATACGGTGGGCGGAGCCTCCGGTGAAACCACCGGAGCCTCCGCTCTCTCCACTGCCCCACTGTGGGGCTAGCCTCCGGTGGCGCATCCGGTGCAGCCTCCGCCAAAATAGCGTTCGGGTGGATAAGAGCGGAGGCTCCAGCGGAGCCTCTCCGGTGGGCGTTGCATCCGCCAAAACCACTAGAGCCTCCGCCCTACAGGATACAGTACGAAGAAAAATGGGATGCGCAGTTGCGAGCATATGAAACCACCGGAGCCTCCGGTGCTGCGTGGATTGCTCAACGGCCACATTGGGGAAGGGCTTTAAATACCCCTTCCCCTACCTCATAAACGCTAAGCTTTTCCTACTCTCTCTCCTAGCCATTAATGAAAGCTTCAACCTCCTATATCTCCCTCTCCAACCACCCAAACACTCCCATACTTTGTGGAGAGCTAGAGGAGACCTAGATCCCCATTTCCACCAAAGGAATTTCAAATCCATCCACCACATCCTAGTAGATCTAGAATCCTACTTGAGGCCTATAAACCTTAGTAGATCTTGTGCTTGTAGCTTCCACCTTGTTGCAGGAAGCTTCATATTGCTTGAGAGCCTCCATCCATCTTGTGGAGTGACCTCAAACTCGTGTAAAGGTTTGGTCAACGCCTTCAAGTCGACCTCGTAGTGGAAACGAGAATCTCCGTCACCGGAGAATCTCAAGGAGAATAAGGTGTGCACAACCGTGCTTGAGGAGTGCCTAGGTGGCTCCCCACCTCTCCAACGTAGACGTACTTCTCATTGAGAAGGAACTGCGGGAATCATATCCTTGTCTCCTTGTTTACACTTGTGGTTTATCTTGTTACCTTTCGTTTTACTTCCATTGCGTATCTTACCTTGTTCACATAGGTTGCTTACCTAGTTGCACATCTAGAGAACCTTATCTTATCTTGCTTAGCCCTACTAAATGGAAAAAAAAAACAAAAATTGGTAGTCAACCTATTCACGCCCCTCTAGTTGACCATAGTGCACTTCCAATTGGTATCAGAGCCTCGGCTCTTGCTAAGGACTTAACCGCCTAAGAGTATAATGGTCAATGAAAATGCGCCCAACGGTTCTAGTGCGGAAATCGGCAAAGTTGCCGACACTATATCTAACCTACAAGAAACGGTTGGAACCATCCAAACCGAATTGTCCAAGGTTAGCTCTAGTGTTGGTTCAGAGGTTACTAGCATAAAGAAGATGTTAGAGGCCATGATGGGGAAAACCAAGGAGTCCGAGGAACCACCTCTCACCGCCGATGATGTTATCTCGGATGATGATTCCATTCCGGACATCACCGAAATGGAAGCTAACATTGCTTTAGCCAAGGCGAAATCCAAGGCAAAAGCCGATAAAAAGGCTAAGAGCGGTGGGAGCTTCGAACGCTCCAAGTCTCAATCGGCTAACGGTTCGGGGTATCACTCTAAAGTTCCACCACCTCCCAATTATGATTCTATCCATCCCATTGCCACAATGCCACACATGGTTAATGTTGGAGTTCCTCCCATGCTTAACACTAATGAATTTTCATCATGGAAGTTCGATATGGAGTCTCATATTTCAAGATCTTGCACCGCTTTGTGGAGAAGCATACTCCATCGATTTCACCCTCATGATGCAAGCAACTTGACTCCAAGAGAAGATGTGGAATATCAACTCAACAAGACCGCTCTTTTCACTATCCAAAAAGCTCTCCCAAGAGAGCATCTTGAACACATCCACGGTATCAAGACCGCCAAGGAGGCTTGGGATAAACTTGACACCTTGTTCCAAGGAAATGCTAGCATCCAATCATCCAAGTATGATGTTGCTCTTGACAAGTCCGAGAACTTTGTTATGCTTGAAGATGAAAGTCCCGAGTAGCTATATAGAAGAGTTGTCACCCTTGGCAATCAATTAAGGGACTTTGGAAAAGAGGAAATCTCCGATGAGTGGATCAAGAGGAAGTTTGTCAAGTCCATAAATCCTTTCGAGAAGAAACTATACACTAGCATTCAAACAAGATCCGATTACAACTCCCTCAACTCCATTGATGTTCTTAGTGAGTTCATAGCCATATCCCTATCTCACAAGAGGGCGGATGATGCTCTCGCTCACTCAAGAGGGGTCGGAAAGTCTCCAAACCTCGCCTTGAAGTCTAAGGAGATTGCTACGATAGAAGAAGTGGATGAGGATGAAGAGGACTATGAAGACACATACAAGGGTGCTCATAAGTGCATCGCTCTTGCCATGCATGGTTATTGGAAGAGATGGGAGGCTCACAAGGCCGGTGCTCCTAGACCTTCAAGAAACAAGATCTACAAGAAGAAGGGAGAGCGACTGTCGGAAATATACCAATTAGGGGTATATCAGATGGTGCTCTAAAGTGCCGGATTACCAGGGTGGCCTAAATGGTAATGGATTACGGTCCATTGGGAGGCCCAGTAAGCCGACGCACAGAAGCCGGATTCTAGAAGAACCCGGACCACGGCCCACGTGGTACGGCTTGGACTAGAAGGAGGATTCCTTGCTTTCCAAGTTAAGACATACCGTAGTCTTCTAGGTTTCCTATTCTGTAAGCCCTAACCTGGCTATTATATAAAGCCGGACGTGAGATAAGAAAGATAGACAAGAAGCTAGAGGCTAACTTGCCGAGAGGTTGATCCTTTTCGAGTAGCTAATCTAAAATCACATTGTACTCTGTATATCCAGGATTTAGTCCTGATTAGTGAGATTGCAGGAGTAGGAACGCCGCCTAGTTGCGACGTACCGAACCTGGGTAAAACCCTGGTGTCTTTGTTCATCATACGATCACGTCTCCCCACCTCTCTATCGGTAGTCTCATGGCACCCCCGTCTATGAATTTTACTACGATGTCTCGACAGTTGGCGCCCACCGTGGGGCATACGACGTCAGGAGTTATGTTCCGATCAGGGATACTCGGCGGAATTGGCAGTACCATAACTGTCGGAAGCTTAGAATTCGACAACGACGTCGGGCGCTTCCTCGACAACGGATCGTACATGCCAGCACGGAATCATCTGGTAAGTGCCTGCGTCTTACCTATTGGATCTGCAAACATCTTTATCGGATTAACTTCAGAGGGAATGGGATTCTGTGGTGGAAGAAAATTTATCCCACCCGCCCTATACCCAGTCGAAGAAGACTATGACGCCGGATTTTGCTCAGATCACTGATACTCTGCTGAATCGCACTTTATCGGTATGGTGCAATCCGAGATCGCCAAAAACACGGATGAGAGCAATCCCGTGGAAGAGGCAGAAAACAGCAAACCCACAGTAGAGGTGGAAGATCCGACATCCGTCAATATGACGACGAACTCGGAAGCTGACTCCATATTAGCCGCCATTGAGGCGATATTGGAATCAGAACCCGGATGAGATGATTTCGATTCCGAAGATGAAGATGAGGATGCTTTCGAAAGAAAAGTTAAATATCTTCAAGAGGGATTCCATGAAGTACTAATGGCAAAACCGGATGAAAACACGGATGCCGATAGTCAGGAAAGCCCTAGAACACCTCCGCCAGAGGAAGAGAGAGAAGAGGGGGAAACCACTCCAACATACCCCGACATCAAAGAATTGACAGAGGATGAACCTGGTAAAAAACCTCCCTCTTCCAAGAAAAAACACAAAGCTTCCAAGAAACTCCAGTACAAGATCCGGAAGAAAAAGCTAGTTGATCCAGCCAACGAAAACCTGGAAGTAGGAGGAGGAAGCGGAGTTAAACCTGCGGAGAAGAAAACGAAGGAAATCTCTGTTCCGCCAATGTCAGAACAAGACGAACAAGATCTACTTCAAACACCAGTGGGACCTCACGAACCCCCTGAAGTGCTGGAAGCCAGGAGACAAGCTCTCCAACGGCAACAACAACATCTAGTCCGAACTCGGGAACACGTCCAAAAATCGCAGGCTGACATTAAGTTAAAGCAGGAATAAATCGAGGAGTACGAGAGAAGGAATAAATCTGGCATTAAACCTACAAGGTTACCCGGAATCGCAAGACCGAAAGTATTGCCACCAAAGGAACGGTTTCAAAACCCGGCCTGGCAAAAGCAAGTAAACGACAAAGATGCCAAGGGCGAACCTATATACAAAACTGCAGCAGAAAACGCGGAAGCCGCGTTTGCCATCCTCAACAACGATATGTACTCCAATGGCGAAAAACTTCAAGGGGTGTATGCTTTCCTAGGAAAGGCATTGTAACAACAACAATGAGGGCAAGCACGTTCAGGGAAGTTGCATGACGACTCAGCCCTATGCACAGCCACATGCGCCGCTGGAGCACCTGGACCCGAAGAACCTGGAGATTCAAGTAACTCAAAAGAGAATAAATCAGATCCGAGAAAGGACAAGAAAAAACCCGACATTAAGAATGCAGCATCCATAAACGAATCCCATCTGCCAAAAGATCGAATGAATCCCCTAGATCGGGAAAAACAAAACCGGAAGGACGGAAAAGCAATGCCGCCTCCGAGACGCCCTGCTGAAAAAGCCGGAAGACACGATATACCTCACAGGCGTGAGATATCCCGTACGCCCCCTAGGAATAAGGAAAGACATAGGAGCAGAACTCCACCTTATCTCAAAGGGCACGATAACGGAGGAAATAGAGACAATCCCGGAAAAGCGCGTTCGCGCAACAATGAAAAAGAAAGGAGCAGATCCCCTTCTGTCCATTCAGCCGGTAGATACTCCGCCCACATTGATAGAGCGGAAAGAGAAGACCTATACTTCGGGCCTAAGTGTTTCACGGACAGGATCCGAAGAATAACTCTACATTCTGGCTTCGCCAAAGTTGGTCCAACATATCAAAAATATACCGACAGTACAAACCCGGAACCTGGCTCTCAGACTATTACACAGCCGTCCAGATTAATAACGGGACAGACCTAGAGGCAGTAAAATTCCTCCCCCTTATGTTACCGGATGGAGCCAGAGATTGGATCAACGGGCTTCCGTCAAGAACTGTCGACAGCTGGGATGATATGGCTAGAGTTTTTACTCAGCATTTTTGGGGAACCTACAAACGCCCCAACAGCATCAACCAGCTAAACCGCTGCATCCAGTTTGAAGATGAGCCATGCTGTAACATCCCAAGTATGAAAATCATCCCCTTAGAATGTTTGTTGCATGTTTATTAAAGTACTGCATCATGTCATCATATTGTTTCCATGTTGTTTGCATTTGTTTCTTAATTGTTGCATTTGTTTTCCACTGTTTTCACAACTCAAATTCAAACCTTATTCAAACAATGGTTTCATACTTGCTCTGTTACAACATTTTGAATAAAAATCACAACTAAAAACAACCCATTTGTTTCATGTTTTTCCATAATGATCACTTGTGAAATTGTTGGTTTTAAATCCATTACTTAATTCCACCAACACATTTAAAATTCAAATCCAAGCACCCACAAACAGAACCATTTTGAATTTATGTTGTTACCAAATCAAACCAACTCAAATTGTCTATTTACCATAGGGGTTACCCTATTTAAATGATTGATTTTATTAATGATTATTAAATTTAACAATTTCACCCAAATTTGGTTTAAATTTTAAACAGCAATCAAATATTTAAAATTTTGAAAATAAAAGTTGCTAACTGTTAGTAATTGGCCTAAGGAGCTTCCCTAATTTTTCTCAAATTTTTCACTAACCAAAAACCCATCTTTTTCTTCCCAATTCTTTTTCAGCAAAAAAAGGCAGAAGGAAAAAAAAATAAAAGAGAAACCTACCGCGCGCGCAGCACCTAAGCGCTACCCAGCCCAACTCACCCCCGCGCGCGTAGCCCAGCCCACCTAGCGAGGCGCGTACCGGTTCAGTCTTTTCGCTGTCGTCTTCCTGGAGTACGGCAGCGCATCCGCGCCGCCACGTCGGCGACAAGCGCCCGTGGACGGCCATCGGCGCCCAGCACCCCCTATAAACATGCCCTAGGGCTCCGCGTCAAACCCTAGGCTCCCCTAGGTCCCTGTTCCACTCTCCAACGCCGCCAATCGCCACCTCCCCATCGTTTTCTTCTCTGCTGCCACCTCGCCGGAGCCGCCATGACTGAATCCATGTCGCGCGCCACCTCCTTAGCCACGCTCTCCACTCGCTGAGCACGGGAACCAAAACCCCGCTAACCCCTCTCGCGGTTGGACACCTCCAGGAGCACGGTGACCGCGTGTATCTCCCCCGCCATCCTCGACCACGCCGCGGACGCCGCCGTCGTCAGCAGCTCTCTGCAACAGCGACGAACTCCCGGTGAGCTCCGCATGCTACCCCTCTCCATCTCTCCCTCTGTGCTTCCGTGCGTTTCCACCGCGCCCAAACACCGCACCCTCACTGCAACGATGCACAGCAGCGTTACCTCAACGCCGGCGAGCCCTCGCTTCCATCAGACGAGCAAGGTTTTGTTCGTCAGCAAAAATTCAGTTAACGGGCGATGAAGTGTTAACCTGTCCGCGAAACTGTATCTGTCAAACGAATCGTTTCAGCGCAGTGGTTCAGGCCCCTGTGCGCGCCCGCGAGGTGCAGGGTTCGAGTCCCTCGCGCCGCGTTTAATCCAACATTTTGCATCTCCAACTGACAGCCGTGGCCCACGCTTCAGTGACTGCCACTGCCACGCAAGCGTGCGCAGCGCCACGCTGGCCTCTGGCCCATGCGGCAGTGGCAGTGTGTAGCTGCAGCACAGTGAGAAACGTTTCTGCGAATTTCTGTTATTTCCAAAATCAATTTAAATAACAGATTTGAACCTAAAACTTCAAACTTTAATAACTTTTATTCTGTAATTCCAATAACTAAAAGTTTTATATGTTTTCTATTCCAAATTTCATAATCTTTCCAAATAATCTATTTGTGTACTGTTTTGAACTTTCAAATTGCAATTCAAATTTAAATTCAAATCATTCAATTGAATTTTGCCAAAATTCATAAGTAATTCATAATAATTCCAAATCATGCAAATAAAATATGTTTTCAATGCTATTTTAAATAACCTATTCAAATATAAATTTTGTTTCATGGTTTGAACAATTTAAATTGCCTAAATAATTTAATACTTGTTTAATTCATTTAAATTTGATAAAATCATAACTTGCTCAAAATAAAATATTTTTTTGAACATGCAAAATATGTTTTCGAACCATCAAAGTGTGAACTTTTCAAATGTGAGTTTGAATTCATGTTTTGAACAAATCAAAATTCAATTAAATTCAAACTTGTTTTAAATTCATTTAAAACTTGTTTAATATTGTTTAATTCATAATTAAATAATCCTAACTCCTATTTCAATATTTGAAACATGTAATCCAACTAAAATTTGATGTTCTTTTCAAATATAAACTTTGTTATTTGTTTTGAACAATTTAAATGGTTGAAAACAACAAATACTTGTGTGTCACCTTTAAGGCACCCGAAAATTCCCTAAATTAATAATAAAATTCTAAATTGCTACACCCTATCTTAATTTGATTCTAATGTTGTTATTTTGCTGTTTCCCTTTTGCATGCATCATACTAAACCACTAGCACCTGTTGATTAGTTGGAAAACAAATAATCTAACCAAAATCCATGGGCTTTTCATATGCAACTCAAAGTTGCATATGTGTCCATTTAAATTGTGTTATCATGTTATCTAGTTTATTTTGATGCATCTATTAACTTGACATGCATCATATTTGATTGTGCACTATGCCATGATAATGATTGTTTATATTTCTGCCTTGTTTGTTTGCTTCTTCTCGGATAGACGACGACGTTGATACCGACGACCTTTACGACACCCCTTCTGAGGATCTAGCTCAGTACCCGGCTACTGGGTTTGCAGGCAAGTTATCACTCACATGAACCACTGTGTTCCCTTCAACATTTGGTTACCGATACTTTCGTTGTTCTTTTCTGCTAGCCATAGTGGTAGTTGTTTCTGTTACGAACCTATCACATGATACCCTAAACCCTGATATTGCCACACCTCCAGTCCTAAAACCCCGTTGTTTGGGCCCGTGTCTTACTAGCATGCTTAGGGTTGTTTTGCTCGAGTCTGCTATCAGCTACTTTCTGTTATTATATTCTGTTATATTCTGGGGCTCGATGTTAAACAACAACTTGTTAATTTGAGGTAATAATAACTTGCTGATAAGGCACCGGCAGGAGGCCCGGCGTGGTTTTGAGGCCTGCTAGTGTTGACCCTAATAGGAAAAGGGTCTTGTCTACTGATCCATGATGAGCGCACTATCCGCATGTGGGAAGCGTGTATGGGCGCCCCCCTCAATTTGATTCGATTCGCATCTCGTCCAAATCACCACACTTAGTTCGGGCTTTCCATTTGATGCACGCATATGCAGGTACGAACCCGAGGCCAGGGTGGAATTTTTGTAGTCGGCATTTAGGGCGGCGTGGTCTTCCAGTGCTATGAGGGTCCTCCTTTTCTTCGGGGGGGGGGGCTCGATTAGCCGCGCACGCACAGCACGTGGTGCTTTGGGCTTGATGCGAAGAAGAGTTGAGTTGTGTTGAGTGCCCCGCTTGGTGGGAAAGGCCTTCCCATCTGGCGGGTTATTCTTACGTGTTCGGCCAAATTGGTGCACCCCTGCAGGGATAAATCTTCTCGAGAAGCCGTGTTTTCCGCGGTTATGGTTGACTTGGTGAAAGTACTGGCTAACAAGTACTCAGAACAACTTACACCTAACTAATGATAACTTGACTAGTAATAGGCTTATTGACACAACAACTTGATCCATCATTAATCCAACTGTGTGAGTTATCCTCGGATTGCTTCTTTGGATAAGGGGCGAGGTCCAGGATGGGTTTGTTTGGTGGTTAGTTATAGTTGGTTACGATACGCTATCTTATCTCTTTCTGTTACACCTGAAGTTGTAGTATGTTCTGTAGATGGTTAGTGCAGCCAGTTGCAGCATCTTCCATACCCCTTTTCTTCCGTTGATCCCAAGGCATATGTGCTTGGTGTTGACGGGCTACACTTTGGTGAACTGTGAGTCTTGCTTGCCAGTATGTTGTTGTACTGACCCCTTTGGGGCTGTGGTTTACGCAGACTACGACTACGGCTACGATGACCACCAGGATGGCTACTTCGTGGAGTTTGACAAGACTGCAGACGAGTAGATAGCTGGACCAGGGCTGGATCCAGGACCTACGTGGATGGGCTTCGTCTTCTTTATTTTCTCCGGCTTCTTAAGCCTGTTGGATTTGTCTGTACCCAGACACCGTTGATTGCTTCCGCTGATGTAATGAATGCTATGTTGGGACATGTGTCCTCTGGATGATTGTATTTGCTATTTCTGCCTTAGTGAAGGCCATTTGCAACCTTATTTCAATCTTTTGTGTCTTAGAGGCATGTTGTGTTATCCTTTTGTTCAAAACCGTTGACGTACCATGTGTGTATGGTATGAAGTACGTCAACGACAGTATCCTGATTTCTACGGGATAGTTTACATCGACGGTGAACAGTAACGGTTGGTTGTCGCACATAAGTGCTGGCCTACCCGTAAGGGGACGCGGGAGCCGTTAAGCCCCGTAATCCAACCAAAATACTGTTCAGTTCGTACGGTGAGTATCCTCTAGAAGTCCGGGTGCGACAAATGGTATCAGAGCCTGTCTGCCTGTAGGATCCCTTTTTACTGGTCGCAGTTGAGTCTAGAAACTATTTTGTAGTTATATAGGAAAAATGAAACGTGAGAGTAGGAATTCTGCCATTTTTCTTCTTTCCCCACCCACCCACCCTTTTCTGGTAAGGAACTGCAACGTTGTTTTCTGTTCTCACCTAAACTTTCAAGTTAGGATTTCACGTGTTTTGGGTTTTCCGTAGTACCTCAGGACTTTTGGTCTCGTTTTCCCGACGTTGCTTCGATATCCTGTTCTTCTAAAGAACCTTTCGTCCGTTGAAACCCTGCTGTTCTTTTCCACTTCATTTCTTCTACCGGAGTCTAATCAAAACCTCCCAAATCATCTGCAGATGGATCTCAGGTTCTTCCCGCAGGTGGTTCGGATGACTCGCTGTGAGAGCACTGCCAGTTATCCGGAGATGCTGAGAGACATGGTGACTTATCTGGGGTTCCATTGGGCACCAGAGTACCAGGTCTACGAGCAGCAGCGAGAGTTTGACCAGACCTACTACCGGGCTATCGTCTACATTCTGTCGGATGATGGCAGGAGCGTTGTCCACCGCTACGAGGCAGTAGGTTCCACAGTGGATATGGCCGTGCAGCAGGCAGCTTACGTGAGTCTCACCGTCCTACGTGCTGACTACTGGGGGTTTGATGATTCCATCTATCGTCACATCCCCCGTGGTTACATCACATCAGCGGGAGTTCACTTCACTCTAAACGGCAACCTGGATACCTACGAGTCTGATAGCTCCAGGCTGCACACCACTGCTCAGTTCGTGAGGCACAGTGACGCAGTTGCTTCCACACTTTCTCAGGAGTTAGCCTCAGTCAGGGAGCAGCTCCACCTTGCTCTCACTCGTCTGGCGACGTACACCACAGATTTTGTTGGAGATGAGCGCTTTGCACGTTGCGTTCAGACAGCTGGGTTACCGCTGCCAGATGCTGGAGGTTACGAGCCGATCAGAGGTCCACTTCTCGACCTTGGTCCTGGTTACACTGGGATTCCCCGCTTTGGAGCACAGGGAGACGACGCTTTCTACTTCACCACACCGAGAGTTGCTCTCAGAGCAGTCCCGCTCTACGTGGATCGTCGTCATACCTACTTCCGTGGGATTCCTCCTCACCGTATCTCTCGTCGTACTACTCGCCGCCGTCCTGCGTGATGAGCATGGGAGTACCGATGTATCCATTCCTAGCTATGTTTAGTTATCCTTGTATTTCGAACCATGTATTGGTGTGTTGGATATTCTGATGTATTGGAACATGTGATGATGTACCTGTTGGTTATCTATTCATGCGTCGGAATAATCCATCTTTCGGTTACCAAGTCTATCCTTTGCTGTTATTGTGCTAAAATGCATTTCTGTTCAGGATGCCTCCAACCAGGAACTCCCCGCCTGAACCACCTCCGCTCACGGAGCTGTTGACTCAGATGACTCAGGTCGTGGCTCAGATGGCCCAGATCCAGGCTAACCAGCACAACAACCAGAATGCTCCGCGAGTCAGCATCAAGGAGTTTCTGAGCATGGGGCCGAGAGCTTTCGTGGCAACACGTGAGCCTCTGGATGCTGATGACTGGATCAGGGAGATGAACAGGGCTCTGGAGATTGCTCATGTTGCTGAGGAAGATAAGGTCAAGTATGCCACCTACCTACTGAAGGGTCAGGCAGCTACCTGGTGGGAGAACTACCAGACCATGAGAGCTGGCTATCCTATCACCTGGGGTTGTTTCAAGGATGCCTTCCTGAAGCACCACATCCCAGATGGTCTCATGGAAAGGATGCGTGAGGAATTCTGCTCTCTCAAACAGGGCAAGCTGGACGTCCTCGGCTACCAGAACGAGTTCAATCGTCTCGCTCGATACGTCGGTGACGAGGTGTCCACTGAAGCCAAGAAGATGGCAAGGTTCCGCCGAGGGTTTAACCCGGAACTGAAGTACGCTCTCACCAACATCAAGTGCAAGGACTTCGTGGAGCTCGTGAACACCGCGCTCAATGAGGAGAATGGGCGCAAGGCGTTCGAAGAGTCGCGCAAGCACTCGCGTGAGGGTGGTTCCTCCTCCAACATGACCACCCCTCCGCAGAAGCGCCGCATCTGGGTGCCAAACAGTGCTGTCACTCGGGCTCCAAATGCCCAAGCTTCTCCAGGCTTTGGTCCCCGCCCACCCAACCCATCTCAGATGCAGGGTCAGAGGTTTCCAATGGGGCAGCCAAGGCCAGCTCATCCTTGTGTCGTCACTTGCTTCAAGTGCAAGGAGACTGGACACTATGCTGATAAGTGCACTGAGAGGCAGCTACCTCCACCACCTCCTCGCCCCAACACCAACCAGGCAATGGTTCGTGCTCCCCCGGCTAAAGCCTTCAACTCCAACAACAGGCCCGTCGGGAGGACCGCGAGGGTGAATCATATCAAGGCCGACAAATCTGAGGAAGCTGCTGACGTCGTTCTCGGTACATTCCCCGTAAACTCTAACCCAGCTAAAGTGTTGTTTGATACCGGAGCATCGCATTCGTTCGTGTCAAAGATCTTTGCGACATCAGTTAAACTACCTTTTGTTGGTTTGGGTTCCCCGCTAGTAGTAAACTCCCCTGGAGCAACTATGCAAACTTCCAAGATCAGTCACGAGAATCAGATCTTGATTGGAGGTCACATATTCCTTGCTTCTCTCATTCTGCTTGGCAATTCTGACATTGATGTCATCCTTGGCATGGATTGGTTGAAGGCCAATAAAGCTACGATTGATTGTGCTAAGAAGTCAATAACTCTGTTCCACCCTTCCGGCCAGATAGTCTATTCTCCAAGTGAATCAAGTTCTGTTCAGCTGTACACCCTGGATGCTAAACCTCTACCTCTGCTTGAAAATGTTCCGGTGGTTTGTGAATTCCCTGACGTCTTTCCAGAAGAGTTGCCAGGGATGCCTCCGGACAGAGCAGTTGAGTTCGTGATCGAGCTTGAACCAGGTACTGCTCCAATCTCTAAGCATCCATACAAGATAGCTCCTCCTGAACTGAAATTGTTGAAGGAGCAAATCGATATGTACATGGAGAAAGGTTACATTCAGCCTAGTTCCTCCGCTTGGGGTTGCCCAACTCTGTTTGTTGCCAAGAAGGATCAAACAAAAAGACTCGTGGTTGACTATCGTCCTCTCAACGAGAAAACCATCAAGAACAAGTATCCAATTCCTCGTATCGATGATCTTTTTGATCAACTTGCTGGAGCCTCAATATTCTCAAAGTTGGACTTGAGGATGGGTTACCATCAGATAAAGATCAGAAAGGAAGATATTCCAAAAACAGCTTTCACCACTCGGTACGGTCTATATGAATACACCGTCATGTCCTTTGGTCTCACCAATGCACCGGCAACCTTCTCAAGACTCATGAATTCTGTCTTCCATGAATACCTCGACAAGTTCGTTGTGGTATATCTCGATGATATTCTAGTCTACTCAAAATCCGAGGAAGAGCATGGAGAACACCTTCGTCTCACTCTCATGAAACTTCGCGAGCATCGTCTGTATGCCAAGTTCTCCAAATGTGAGTTCTGGATTCCAGAAGTTGCTTACCTTGGTCATGTCATCTCTGCCAAAGGCATAGCCATTGACCCGGAAAAGGTTAAGGCAATTGTTGATTGGAAACCCCCTAAGACGGTGAAGCAAGTCAGAAGTTTTCTTGGCTTGGCTAGCTATTGCCGTCGTTTCGTCCAAAACTTTTCCAAGATTGCAAAACCTCTCACTGATCTCACAAAGAAGGACAAAAAGTTCGTTTAGACTCCACAGTGTGATGAGAGTTTCAATCTCCTGAAGACTAAACTCACTTCCACCCCAGTTCTGGTTGGCCCAGATACTACCAAACCTTTCCAGATATTCTGTGATGCATCTCTCCAAGGCCTAGGAGCAGTTCTTATGCAAGAACGTCAAGTTGTGGCTTATGCTTCACGTCAGTTGAACCCACATGAGCAAAACTATCCCACACATGACCTTGAACTTGCAGCAGTTGTGTTTGCCCTCAAGAAATGGAGACAATACTTGTTGGGTAACAAAACTGAAATCTTTTCCGATCACAAGAGTCTGAAATATATCTTCACTCAACCAGATCTAAACCTCAGGCAAAGGAGATGGATTGAAAAGATTAAGGACTTTGATCTCACCATTTCTTACACTCCAGGCAAGGCTAATGTTATGGCCGATGCTCTTAGTCGCAAGTCCTATTGCAATAATCTCATGATCATGGAAAGCCAACCTCCACTTCATGAAGAATTCCAGAAGCTGAACCTTGGTCTTGTTCCTCAAGGCTACCTTGCTAGCTTGACAGCCAGTCCAACTCTCGAGGACAAGATTCGTTCTGGACAACTTCGTGATACTGAAATCAAGAAGATGGTTGAGCACATCAAGGAAGGCAAGGAGAAATTCAAGTCCTTCTCAATTGATGATAAAGGAACTGTGTTCTTTGAAGGACGCATTGCAGTTCCTCAAGTTCAAAGTCTAAAAGATATCATTCTCAAGGAGGCTCATGAAACTCCTCTCTCCATTCACCCTGGAAGTACAAAGATGTACCAGGATCTTAAGAACTGTATTGGTGGCCTGGCATGAAACGTGAAATTGCTCAATACGTTTCTGAATGCGACGTTTGTCAACGTGTTAAGGCAGTCCATCAGAAAACAGCCGGTCTACTCCAACCTCTGAAAATTCCTGAGTGGAAGTGGGACATGATTGAAATGGACTTCGTTACTGGGTTTCCAAAGTCCAAAAAGGGCAACGATGCAATCTTCGTTGTTATTGATCGTCTCACTAAAGTAGCTCATTTCTTTGCTGTCAAGGAAACTATCTCAGCTAGCCAGTTAGCAGAGCTCTACACAGCAAAGATTGTTCCTCTTCATGGTGTTCCATTGGAAATAAGCTCAGACCGTGGAAGTATCTTCACTTCTCATTTCTGGAAGAGTTTTCAAGAAGCATTGGGCACTAAACTTCTGTTCAGCACAGCTTATCACCCTCAGTCTCAGGGGCAAGTCGAAAGAGTCAATCAGATTCTCGAGGATATGCTCAGAGTATGTGGTCTCTCCTTTGGCATGAAATGGGAGGATTGCCTTCCATATGCTGAATTCTCCTACAACAACAGCTACCAGGCAAGCCTAGGCATGGCACCATTTGAGGCACTGTATGGTCGCAGATGCAGGAGTCCAATCAATTGGTCTGGAGCTGGTGAACGTTCACTCTTAGGCCCTGACATTGTTAAGGAAGCCGAGGAGAAAGTTCGTATCATTCGTGACAATCTCAGGATTGCTCAGTCTCGTCAGAAGAGCTATTATGATAGCAAGCACAGGGATATGATCTATGCACCTGGTGACAAGGCATATCTTCGTGTAACTCCCCTCAGAGGCACTCATCGTTTCGGTGTGAAAGGAAAGCTTGCACCAAGATACATTGGTCCTTTCAACATTCTCTCAAGGCGTGCAGAAAATGCTTATCGTCTTGAACTTCCAGAAAAGCTATCCAAAGTGCACGATGTGTTCCACGTGTCACAGCTCAAGAAGTGTTTCAAAGATCCAGATCGTGCAGTTGATCATGATTCCATCGAACTGCAAGATGATCTCTCTTATGAGGAGCACCCTATTCGTATTCTCGATGAGACCGAGCGTAAGACTCGCAACAAGAGCACCAAGTTCTTGAAAGTGCAATGGTCGCATCATTCCGATAAAGAGGCAACGTGGGAGACCGAAGAGGATCTTCGCAAGAAGTATCCGGACCTTTTCCTTTCTCAGTAGGAATCTCGGGGCGCGATTCCTTCAAGGGGGGGCGTTTTGTAACATACCAAGTATGAAAATCATCCCCTTAGAATGTTTGTTGCATGTTTATTAAAGTACTGCATCATGTCATCATATTGTTTCCATGTTGTTTGCATTTGTTTCTTAATTGTTGCATTTGTTTTCCACTGTTTTCACAACTCAAATTCAAACCTTATTCAAACAATGGTTTCATACTTGCTCTGTTACAACATTTTGAATAAAAATCACAACTAAAAACAACCCATTTGTTTCATGTTTTTCCATAATGATCACTTGTGAAATTGTTGGTTTTAAATCCATTACTTAATTCCACCAACACATTTAAAATTCAAATCCAAGCACCCACAAACAGAACCATTTTGAATTTATGTTGTTACCAAATCAAACCAACTCAAATTGTCTATTTACCATAGGGGTTACCCTATTTAAATGATTGATTTTATTAATGATTATTAAATTTAACAATTTCACCCAAATTTGGTTTAAATTTTAAACAGCAATCAAATATTTAAAATTTTGAAAATAAAAGTTGCTAACTGTTAGTAATTGGCCTAAGGAGCTTCCCTAATTTTTCTCAAATTTTTCACTAACCAAAAACCCATCTTTTTCTTCCCAATTCTTTTTCAGCAAAAAAAAGCAGAAGGAAAAAAAAATAAAAGAGAAACCTACCGCGCGCGCAGCACCTAAGCGCTACCCAGCCCAACTCACCCCCGCGCGCGCAGCCCAGCCCACCTAGCGAGGCGCGTACCGGTTCAGTCTTTTCGCTGTCGTCTTCCTGGAGTACGGCAGCGCATCCGCGCCGCCACGTCGGCGACAAGCGCCCGTGGACGGCCATCGGCGCCCAGCACCCCCTATAAACATGCCCTAGGGCTCCGCGTCAAACCCTAGGCTCCCCTAGGTCCCTATTCCACTCTCCGCCGCCGCCAATCGCCACCTCCCCATCGTTTCCTTCTCTGCTGCCACCTCGCCGGAGCCGCCATGACTGAATCCATGTCGCGCGCCACCTCCTTAGCCACCCTCTCCACTCGCTAAGCACGGGAACCAAAACCCCGCTAACCCCTCTCGCGGTTGGACACCTCCAGGAGCACGGTGACCGCGTGTATCTCCCCCGCCATCCTCGACCGCGCCGCGGACGCCGCTGTCGTCAGCAGCTCTCTGCAACAGCGACGAACTCCCGGTGAGCTCCGCATGCTACCCCTCTCCATCTCTCCCTCTGTGCTTCCGTGCGTTTCCACCGCGCCCAAACACCGCACCCTCACTGCAACGATGCACAGCAGCGTTACCTCAACGCCGGCGAGCCCTCGCTTCCGTCAGACGAGCAAGGTTTTGTTCGTCAGCAAAAATTCAGTTAACGGGCGATGAAGTGTTAACCTGTCCGCGAAACTGTATCTGTCAAACGAATCGTTTCAGCGCAGTGGTTCAGGCCCCTGTGCGCGCCCGCGAGGTGCAGGGTTCGAGTCCCTCGCGCCGCGTTTAATCCAACATTTTGCATCTCCAACTGACAGCCGTGGCCCACGCTTCAGTGACTGCCACTGCCACGCAAGCGTGCGCAGCGCCACGCTGGCCTCTGGCCCACGCGGCAGTGGCAGTGTGTAGCTGCAGCACAGTGAGAAACGTTTCTGCGAATTTCTGTTATTTCCAAAATCAATTTAAATAACAGATTTGAACCTAAAACTTCAAACTTTAATAACTTTTATTCTGTAATTCCAATAACTAAAAGTTTTATATGTTTTCTATTCCAAATTTCATAATCTTTCCAAATAATCTATTTGTGTACTGTTTTGAACTTTCAAATTGCAATTCAAATTTAAATTCAAATCATTCAATTGAATTTTGCCAAAATTCATAAGTAATTCATAATAATTCCAAATCATGCAAATAAAATATGTTTTCAATGCTATTTTAAATAACCTATTCAAATATAAATTTTGTTTCATGGTTTGAATAATTTAAATTGCCTAAATAATTTAATACTTGTTTAATTCATTTAAATTTGATAAAATCATAACTTGCTCAAAATAAAATATTTTTTTGAACATGCAAAATATGTTTTCAAACCATCAAAGTGTGAACTTTTCAAATGTGAGTTTGAATTCATGTTTTGAACAAATCAAAATTCAATTAAATTCAAACTTGTTTTAAATTCATTTAAAACTTGTTTAATATTGTTTAATTCATAATTAAATAATCCTAACTCCTATTTCAATATTTGAAACATGTAATCCAACTAAAATTTGATGTTCTTTTCAAATATAAACTTTGTTATTTGTTTTGAACAATTTAAATGGTTGAAAACAACAAATACTTGTGTGTCACCTTTAAGGCACCCAAAAATTCCCTAAATTAATAATAAAATTCTAAATTGCTACACCCTATCTTAATTTGATTCTAATGTTGTTATTTTGCTGTTTCCCTTTTGCATGCATCATACTAAACCACTAGCACCTGTTGATTAGTTGGAAAACAAATAATCTAACCAAAATCCATGGGCTTTTCATATGCAACTCAAAGTTGCATATGTGTCCATTTAAATTGTGTTATCATGTTATCTAGTTTATTTTGATGCATCTATTAACTTGACATGCATCATATTTGATTGTGCACTATGCCATGATAATGATTGTTTATATTTCTGCCTTGTTTGTTTGCTTCTTCTCGGATAGACGACGACGTTGATACCGACGACCTTTACGACACCCCTTCTGAGGATCTAGCTCAGTACCCGGCTACTGGGTTTGCAGGCAAGTTATCACTCACATGAACCACTGTGTTCCCTTCAACATTTGGTTACCGATACTTTCGTTGTTCTTTTCTGCTAGCCATAGTGGTAGTTGTTTCTGTTACGAACCTATCACATGATACCCTAAACCCTGATATTGCCACACCTCCAGTCCTAAAACCCCGTTGTTTGGGCCCGTGTCTTACTAGCATGCTTAGGGTTGTTTTGCTCGAGTCTGCTATCAGCTACTTTCTGTTATTATATTCTGTTATATTCTGGGGCTCGATGTTAAACAACAACTTGTTAATTTGAGGTAATAATAACTTGCTGATAAGGCACCGGCAGGAGGCCCGGCGTGGTTTTGAGGCCTGCTAGTGTCGACCCTAATAGGAAAAGGGTCTTGTCTACTGATCCATGATGAGCGCACTATCCGCATGTGGGAAGCGTGTATGGGCGCCCCCCTCAATTTGATTCGATTCGCATCTCGTCCAAATCACCACACTTAGTTCGGGCTTTCCATTTGATGCACGCATATGCAGGTACGAACCCGAGGCCAGGGTGGAATTTTTGTAGTCGGCATTTAGGGCGGCGTGGTCTTCCAGTGCTATGAGGGTCCTCCTTTTCTTCGGGGGGGCTCGATTAGCCGCGCACGCACAGCACGTGGTGCTTTGGGCTTGATGCGAAGAAGAGTTGAGTTGTGTTGAGTGCCCCGCTTGGTGGGAAAGGCCTTCCCATCTGGCGGGTTATTCTTACGTGTTCGGCCAAATTGGTGCACCCCTGCAGGGATAAATCTTCTCGAGAAGCAGTGTTTTCCGCGGTTATGGTTGACTTGGTGAAAGTACTGGCTAACAAGTACTCAGAACAACTTACACCTAACTAATGATAACTTGACTAGTAATAGGCTTATTGACACAACAACTTGATCCATCATTAATCCAACTGTGTGAGTTATCCTCGGATTGCTTCTTTGGATAAGGGGCGAGGTCCAGGATGGGTTTGTTTGGTGGTTAGTTATAGTTGGTTACGATACGCTATCTTATCTCTTTCTGTTACACCAGAAGTTGTAGTATGTTCTGTAGATGGTTAGTGCAGCCAGTTGCAGCATCTTCCATACCCCTTTTCTTCCGTTGATCCCAAGGCATCTGTGCTTGGTGTTGACGGGCTACACTTTGGTGAAATGTGAGTCTTGCTTGCCAGTACGTTGTTGTACTGACCCCTTTGGGGCTGTGGTTTACGCAGACTACGACTACGGCTATGATGACCACCAGGATGGCTACTTCGTGGAGTTTGACGAGACTACAGACGAGTAGATAGCTGGACCAGGGCTGGATCCAGGACCTACGTGGATGGGCTTCGTCTTCTTTATTTTCTCCGGCTTCTTAAGCCTGTTGGATTTGTCTGTACCCAGACACCGTTGATTGCTTCCGCTGATGTAATGAATGCTATGTTGGGACATGTGTCCTCTGGATGATTGTATTTGCTATTTCTGCCTTAGTGAAGGCCATTTGCAACCTTATTTCAATCTTTTGTGTCTTAGAGGCATGTTGTGTTATCCTTTTGTTCAAAACCGTTGACGTACCATGTGTGTATGGTATGAAGTACGTCAACGACAGTATCCTGATTTGTACGGGATAGTTTACATCGACGGTGAACAGTAACGGTTGGTTGTCGCACATAAGTGCTGGCCTACCCGTAAGGGGACGCGGGAGCCGTTAAGCCCCGTAATCCAACCAAAATACTGTTCAGTTCGTACGGTGAGTATCCTCTAGAAGTCCGGGTGCGACACATGCGTGGACTTTATCTCAAGGTGGACTGCAATGAAAAATAGCTGCTCTAGAGTAACTGACGTACAATCAATGCATGCTTTCGTCAATGGCTTAAAACCCGGACTTGTACCGTTCATGATCGGTTCAAAAAAGCACAAAGATCTCAGATCTATGCTTACAACCGCAAATGAGCACGCAGCGGCCGAAGATGATATCAGAGCGAGAGGCGGCAATATCAATACTTTGATTCAAGCCAAAAAGACCCCTCCCCTGAGAAAAAAGCAACTCCAGAAACACAGCAAAAACCCAAAAAAGTTAACATAGCCTTTGGAAGGGAAAATGGGAGCAAATGGAAAGGACAAAGCGCATAACCGATCAACTACACCAAAGAAGAGTGGGAAAGAATCAAGTCGGAAAACTGTGTCCACCATTCGCAATTTGGGAAACCCAACCATACTAACGCACAATGCCGGCTCAACAAACATATGAAAGGCAGTGCAGGATCCGGAAGCAAAGGGAAGAGTTCCAAGAGAAAACTCTCTAAGCAAAAGCCAGAAGCCGAAAAAGAAGACAGTGAATCGGACACCGACGAAAAAATCCAGGAACAGCAGCAAAAAGGCGAGCCTAAGTTTCCGAGAGTTGACGGAGAATGCAACCTAACTTTCCTAGCAACCCCCTCAGCAAAAGTGGCAAAGAGAACACTTCGAGAAATAAACGCGGTTGTTCCCGCAACCCCGAAATTCTTTAAGTACTCAAATACGCCAATTACCTGGGATCAGTATGATCATCCCGGAAACATCCCAAAACCCGGCACGCAAGCTCTAGTTGTAAGCCCTATTGTTCAAAACACTAGGCTAAAAAGTGTGCTAATGGATGGAGGATCCAGCATTAACATAATGTACCTGGATACACTGAAGCATCTGCGAATCTCCGAGACCCAGCTCAATCATAGCAACATACGTTTTCACGGCATCGTCCCTGGCAGGCAAGCACGATCCCTAGGAGAAATTTCCCTAGATGTAACCTTTGGAGAGAAAGATCATTTCCGTCAGGAAAAAGTATCCTTCGAGGTTGTGCCATTCGAAAGTGTGTATCACGCAATACTCGGACGTCAAACTTTCGTCAAATTGATGGCAAGATAATGTTATATCTATAACAAGCTGAAGATGCCAGGGCCAAAAGGAGGAGTAATCACCATAAAGGGAGACTTCAAATTGGCAAACGAGCTGGAAAAAGAAAACGCCCTTTGCGCAGAAAAAGTGATAGCAAAGGAAGAACTGAAGGAGCTGGCAAAAGAAGTATCGCCGACAGAAATGACGGCAGGAAAAGAAAGCTGGAAGCCAGCAGATAGCTTCAAAGCTTCCGACAATACAAGACAGGTTATCCTAGATCCTAAAGATCCGACAAAATTTGTCGTAGTAGGAACTGGGATGACCGACAAATAGGAAAGCGAGCTCATCAAGTTCCTCCGTGAGAACTGGGATATTTTCGCATGGTGTCTAGCGGACATGCCAGGTATACCTAGGGAACTTGCTGAGCACCAACTCAAGGTGATTCAAGGATCTAAACCCGTCAAACAAGGTCTCCGTCGATTTGACGGAAGAAGACGGAAGGCTATTGGCAAGAAAATTATCCGGCTATTGGCAGCTGATTTTATCCGGGAAGTTATACATACTGAGTTGTCTGCAAACCCAGTGTTAGTCCCGAAGAAAGATAGTACTGTTCTTAGGATGTGTATAGATTACACCGACTTGAAAAAATTGTATCCAAAAGATAGATTTGCATTACCGCGAATCGATCAAATAATAGATGCCACTGCTGGCTCTGAGCTTTTATGCTTTTTGGACGCTTATCCGGGTACCATCAAATACGTATGAAGGAAGAAAACCAAATCAAAACCTCCTTCATAACCCCATATGGAACATACTACTACATAACCATGACTTTTGGCTTGAAGAACGCAGGTGCAACTTACCAGCGTTGCATGCAACGATGTTTGCATAGTCAGATTGGCAAAAATGTTCACATCTACGTGGAAAACATTGCTGTCGTTTCCAAGGAAAAAGACACACTCCTTGAAGATTTGCGAGATACCTTCGAAAATTTGCGCACTTATAAGATAAAGTTGAATCTATTGAAGTGCGTATTCGGGGTTCCCTCAGGTAAACTTCTGGGTTTCATCGTTTCTCACAGAGGAATAGAAGTAAACCCGAAAAAGATCAAGGCAATCCTAAACATCTCAAGGCCTACATGCGTAAAAGATGTACAAAGATTGACGGGTTCGGCAGCTGCCGTCAGCAGGTTCATTAGCCGGCTAGGAGACAAAGCTCTGCCATTATACAAATTGTTGAAGAAATCGGACAAGTTTGTGTGGACAGAAGAGGCAGATGCAGCATTAACCCAGTTAAAGGAAACCTTGATGAAAGCTCCGATTTTGGCATCCCCAAAAGACGAAGAACCCATGTTGTTGTATCTCACAACAACAAACAGGGTTATCACCGCAATAATAGTTGTGGAAAGGCGGAAAGACGAGCAAAGCATACCAGATCAACATCCGGTGTATTATGTAAGTGAAGTTTTTTCCGAGTCCAAACAAAGGTATCCACACTATCAAAAACTGTCATATGGAGTATTTTTCGCATCTCGAAAACTTCGTCATTATTTCCAAGGACATTCCATAACACTGGTATGCAAAGCACCACTAGGGGATATAATGAACAATGCGGACGCAACAGGCAGAGTAGCCAAATGGGGCATCGAGTTGGCTGCGTTCGACATTAAGTACCAACCCCGGACGGCAATAAAATCTCAGGTGTTGGCAGATTTCGTTGCTGATTGGACAGAAGCAATGGAAAACACACCAATGCCGGAGTCAGAATATTGGGTTATGCACTTTGATGGATCCAAGATGAAAGAAAGCGCTCGAGCGGGTGTAGTCCTAAAATCCCCAAGGGGGACACAATGGAGTATGTATTACAAATACACTTCAACGCCAGAAATAATATGGCAGAATACGAAGCTTTGCTTCATGGCTTGCACATTGCAAAAGAAATAGGTGTCAAGCGCATCTTATGCTATGGTGACTCAGATTTGATACAACATCAGCTCAACCAAACATGGGACGCCAAAAGCCCCATCATGGCCGAATATCGGAGAACGGTGGACGAGTTTGCAATTTGCTTTCTAGGATTTGAAGTACTTCACGTAAAAAGGGAAGATAACTAGAACGCGAACGCACTAGCCCGCATGCGATCGGAAAGAGTGAAAACCCTACCACGAGGTGTGTTTGTCCAACATTTGCACGAACCATCCATAAAAGGTGGAGATGTCGACTATCCTCTCGTTTCCGAGTCAATCGAAGTCCTGCTCGTTAACCCGGATTGGACAATTCCATATCTAAACTTCTTAGTAGAGCAGAAGTACCCGGATGGAGCAAACGAGGTCTTGCAAAGACAAATAAAACGTCGATGCAAAGGATACACGGTAATCAATGATTGCCTGTATAACCGCGGTACTACCGGAATTTTTCTGCGATGTATTTCGCCATAAGAAGGACGAGAAATCCTGCAAGAAATCCATGCTGGAGATTGCGGACATCATGCTCAATCAAAAATCATAGTCAAAAAAGCATTCCGTGCAGGGTTTTTCTGGCTAACTGCCAAGACAGATGCCGAACACATAGTCAATACATGTGCCGGATGTCAGTATTACGCCAAGCAGATAAATATGCCAGCCCAAGCACTCAAAACTATCCCTATTACATGGCCGTTTGCGATCTGGGGGCTAGACATGATGGGACCATTCAAAACTGCAAGAGGTGGACTTACACATCTACTCGTAGCAGTGGATAAGTATACCAAGTGGGTGGAGGCAAAACCCATCAAAAAACTTGACGGTGTAACTGCTAGAAATTTCATCATTGACGTAGTCATGAGATACGGTGTTCTACACAGCATAATAACCGACAATGGGACAAATTTCTCTATTGGAGAGTTGGCAAAATATTGTCGACAAACGGGAATACGTCTAGATCTTGCATCTGTGGCACACCCGCAATCCAATGGACAGGTTGAAAGAGTGAACAACTCAATCCTGCAAGGAATACGCCCAAGACTCGAATCTCCTCTTCATAGAGCAGCTGGAGCATGAGTGGAAGAATTACCCTCTGTGCTTTGGAGCATTCTAACAACACCAAATAGGTCAACAGGGCAAACCCCGTTTTTTCTAGTTTATGGTGCGGAAGCAATTCTTCCAACGGACATGATCCATGATAGACCAAGAGTGCAGGTCTTCGATGACTCAGATGCCAAAAGTGCACGACAGGATGCCATCGATCTCTTAGAAGAAGAACGAGAGCTTGTGCTTCAAAGATCCGCCATCTATCAGCAAGGTTTACGACGTTATCATAGTCGGAAAATCAGGCATCGTTCTTTTAAAGAAGGTGACCTAGTGATAAGATTGGTGCAGCAAATAAAGCACAAATTGGCCCCAGTTTGGGAAGGACCATTTGTCATCAGCAAAGCTATGAAAAAATGGATCATACTATCTTGTAGACATTCGAGACACGGAAGACGATCCCGAGAAGCCGAATCGCAAAAGAAAGAGAAAGATAGATGATGAACTAGGGGAGACCAAAAGACCCTAGAGCATCTAGCAGTTACGTACCTTCTATACTTAGTTCAATTTCTATGTAAACATCTTTGAGATCATGAAATAAAGTTGTCGGAATTCATACATCTATGTTTTTTACATGTTTAGTATAGTTTAAAGCATAATTCCGTGTTATCTATTTCCCAATGATCTTTCAAAATACTCAATGTGAACCCGAATTGTGCCTGCGTGCTCGGCGTTAAAAAACTGAATGATTTTCAGCCTAAAATGGCTTAGGGAAACTCAGATTGTGCCTGCATGCCTGAGTTTCGTTCAAAAAATTCCTTACTGTTCTCTAAGTATTATCTGACTGTTTTTATGCTGGGTCACTGGAGCTAGTAAGTAAAAATGCCTTGAGTATGATCCATGTTTCCGAGTTTAGACTGATTGGTAATACCTAGTCACTTGGCATGAAGATTAAAATACTATCGAGCCATTTCAAACACTTGGGACAGTTAATGCATATAGACCCGAGAACCTGGAAGATAAAGAAATAAAAACCCGGATAACTTGCAAAAGACTTAATAATATTGATGCAACAGGCGGAGAACTTGTTCATACAAAAGAATAGGAAGCATTACAATAAGTTTACATTGTAAGATCAGTAATGCTCCTATTTCGTATCTCTCTACCCAGGTCCAGGGAATTTCCTTCAGGCATCCGAGTCATCTTCACTGCTGGATTCCTCTGGATTTTCCGGAATAACTTCCTCTGGGTAGAAGGCGGAGACGTTTACCATGGAGGCAATCTTGGTGGCATGACCTTTGATGTCGTCAAAGATGCTGGTCCGCTGCGCCTCCGTGTATCCTTGCGGGATGCCGGACGCAACGCGCCAAGATTTGGCAGAAGGGTAGTGCATGCGCATGAGCCCTAGAGCCATGCGTGCACCACCACGTGCTGCGGAGTGTAAGGTGGACTCCCTGGACTCCGCCACCTCCACGATAGCTCCCGAAAGTTTGTCAACTTCCGAGAACTCCCCAGTCCTTGCGGGAAGGCATTTGTTGACAAGCAACATTCCCGCAGCCTTGATTGCGGTGAACACCTTCCCAAAAGATCGGATTTTCTCAATCCGAGTAAGCTGGAGGTCATCTCCTATTTTCAGAAAAAACACCAAAGTGTTAGAAAAAAACAGAGAAAGATGGCAAAACATGGAAAATCTGGTAAAGGATAAAGTACTTACCGAGAATTTTGACCATCTCGGATCCCTCCTCCAAGCGTTGGGTCAAGGCGTTCTCCAGATCTCGGATGGTCGCCTTGTCCTTAGCAGCTTGATCGGAGGCCTTGGACTCGGCAATGCCGACAGCCAGCTGGTTGGCCTCCAGTTCCTTCTGTAACTTCATATTCTCCTTATGAAGGTCCAGATTTTCCCGGCGGAGATTTTTGGCATTGCCGACATCATCAGCAATTTGCTTGGCTTTCGCCAAAGCAGCTGAAAAGCAAGTAAAAAGACGAGTTAGAAAACTCGGAAAAACACTTAGAAAGAATTTACAACTGGAAGCAGATAAGTTTCTTACCTGCTGTTTCCTGCAGCTGATGCTGAGAGGATGCCAGTTCTGCCTCCTTAACATCAAGAATAGAGAGAAGATTTTTAACCTCCTTATTCTTGATGGTAAGTTTGCCAAAAACTTCCAGGTTTATATTTTCAGCGGTTTGCTGAAACACGGAAAAGAGACAAAATGCTTAAGTTAAAAACAAGCATGAAAAGTTAAAAAAGCATTAAGTTAAAAGCATGCATTTGACTTATTTCTTGGGGGCTAGAGATATTACCTTGCTCATCCGCTGTAAACCTGACAAGTTTTCGGTGAACTCTTTTGCAAACTCTGCAAAAAGAGTCCCGACATTGTTAAGGCCTTAGTGGATAACCTTGAAGTCCTTATCGAAGGTGGGAATGGGATCCTCCTCAGTTGTCCGAGAAGGACCTCCCATTTCCGGGGCCTCCCTTTCCCTCGTGTTCATTTCCGGCACAATGGGATGGCTGGTTTGCTGGGTTTCTTCGTTTGTAGCAGCAGCATGCTCTTCTGTAGCTGAAACTGGGGTATCCGGGGCAGTTGCAGGAGAAGGATGTGGACCTCTGTTGGCTACAAACTCTGTAAAAAGTTGAGGGAGCCAGGCTAAAAGAGAAGTACCGGAAAGTTAAAAATCCGAGACAAAGGAAGAAATTCCGATAAAAACATAAAACCCAGATAACAAACCTGGAGGTAGCGACGGGGACACCGTCAAGATCGATTACTTCCTGGGAGGCGGAAATCTTCTTGCGTTTCCGCCCACCGGCAAAGTTGGCACGCAATGCGTCAAACTCAGCATCAGTTGCAAGATTCGACTCAGGAAGATCGAGGATCTGTCAAAAAAGGCAAAGTCCGGGTTAAGAAATTATCCGAGAAATAAAAAGAACACAAAACCCAAAAGGTGGAAAACGTACCTTTGGAGCCGGGTTAGATGCCGTGTACATCAGCGGACTTTCCTCATATTGATCGCGCGAGACGACCAACTGATTTACGCGCTTTCACAAATTCTTCGCCGTCAAGGATTTATTCGTTGTTCGCATAGCGTCCGCGGTTCCCGTGTAGTCGCATAAAAGCCGGGAACCGTGGTCAGACAAAGGCTGAATTCGCCTCTCTAACCAGCATAGAATTGTATCCATGCCGGTCAGAGGTGGATCGGAGATGACGAGTTTGGCGATGCGCCGCTTAATCCTAAGTAGATCTGGCGGCAGCGTCTGCACTGCTTCTGTTCCCCAGTTTTCTTGGGGAGTGGCAGCGGTGTTGGCGAAAGGTGGAATACCAGCGGTTTTTCCGGGATCGGAACGTCTGGATGATAGAAGAAGGAACCCGTCCAGAATTTGACGGATTCCGAGGTTTTGATCTTGGGGAACCAGTCTTCTCTGAATCTACGCAGGGTGAAAGAAATGGTTCGGCAAGTCGTAAGTGCGCCCTCTAAAGGGTTACGCTTAACTCCGAAACAATATTGCCAGAAATCTAACCTAGGGGCTAAACCTAGATACCCTTCGAAAAGAGCCTGGAACCCGGCTAAGTAGAGGATGGAGCTAGGTGGCAAATTGTGAGGCTGGATGTGGTAGTGGTTAAGTACCTGTAGGAAGAAGGCGGATGGCGGAAATCCCATACCTCGTAAGATATGAGAAGTAAGAAGAACCCTCTCTCCGGCCCTAGGGAGGGGCTCGGACTCTTCCTCCTCGCACTTCCATTTGCGTTACGCGATCATTCCCTCCTTCTCCATTGCCGGAAGAAGGAGGGAGGGATGTTGCACCGGCTCCAATTGCCGACACTTTCGCCCTCGTCCTCAACTCCGGTAGCGGCGGACGCAACGACAAGCTCTTCTCCGACGAGCGTGATCTTCTCCTCCACCGTCTCGGGAGCGAGAGGCGGAGGAGGCGCGGAAGAAGACGTGGCCATATTTGCGGCCGCGAGAGGTGGATCCTCGCAGGCCTGGCCGCCGGAAGATTTCTTCGTCACGTCGCCGGTGGTGCGGTTCGGCGAATCCACCATGGGATCCATGGTGTTGATTATGTCGTCGATTTCTGCAGCGACGGAGCGGTCCAGAGAGGCGCGCGGAGATTCCATATCCGGGCGGCACGACGAGGACTCCGTGCTCTCCGACGAGAAATCCGGGAATGGCGCGGTCGCGTGTGCGGGCTCGGGTTTTTGCTCTGCTCTGCTCTCACTGAGGCTCGGGGGCTATGGCGCTTGGGGCTTGAAGATGAGTGGAGAGTGGAAGGTTTGCTAGAGGGGATGAAGTAGGCTATTTACAGCCGGAAATCCATTACGATACGTTCTAACGGCTCTTTTGACCGTTGGATGCTCAACGCATGTCACTCGCCAGAAATTCCGGGAAATGAATCGACATGTGATTATTGCTATCTCCTCGTTTCCCGCGAGAATCTGTCAGAGATACGTTTCAGGGTTTCACACTCGAAACCCAAACGTCCCTGACGCCAGCATGATTTGAGCACTGACGTAGGTAGTTCCTTCTCCACAAAGGCTCGTGGAAGAAAAGCCGGATTTTCCGAGATCCGAGTTTCGCGTTATATCATGATTTAAAGGAAAAGAAGAATCAAGACAGAAAGCCGGTATTTCTTGGAGAGAATGCAAATTTGACGAAAGACGGCAGATTGAAGTCTTAATCCTCCTTGGGGGCTACCGTCGGATATATACCAATTAGGGGTATATCACATGGTGCTCTAAAGTGCCGGATTACCAGGGTGGCCTAAATGGTAATGGATTACGGTCCATTGGGCGGCCCAGTAACCTGACGCACGGAAGCCGGATTCTAGAAGAACCCGGACCACAGCCCACGTGGTACGGCTTGGAGTAGAAGGCGGATTCCTTCCTTTCCAAGTTAAGACATACCGTAGTCTTCTAGGTTTCCTATTCTGTAAGCCCTAACCCGACTATTATATAAAGTCGGACGGGAGATAAGAAAGATAGACAAGAAGCTAGAGGCTAACTCGCCGAGAGGTTGATCCTTCTCGAGTAGCTAATCTAAAATCACATTGTACTCTGTATATCCAGGATTTAGTCCTGATTAGTGAGATTGCAGGAGTATGAACGCCGCCTAGTTGCGACGTACCGAACCTGGGTAAAACCCCGGTGTCTTTGTTCATCATACGATCACGTCTCCCCACCTCTCTATCGGTAGTCTCATGGCACCCCCATCTATGAATTCTACTACGATGTCTCGACAGCAGCCAAGGACATGCTTCAATTGTGGAAGTGCAAACCACTTTGTCAAGGAGTGTCCGTTCGAGCCAAGAGAAGAGAATGAAGGGAATCTTGTTCGCAAGGACAAGAACAAAGCTCCACAAAAAAAAGAATCTTGCTAGGAGAGTCCCAAGGGCTCTATATGTTCAAGAAGGCCCCACATTGGAAACATACTACTCCGGAGATGAAGGAGAAGATGAAGCCGTAGGTGTTGCCCACGTCGCCATAGCTACGACTTCATATTCATCGGTCTCTCTATTTGAATCCCCCAATGAGAAGGCATCGATCTGACCTACATGTCTCATGGCAAAAGCCACCGCGGTAATATCTTCCACCACCAAGTCTATTGCCACTAGTTCTCCCTCATTATTGGATTGTGTTGAAAACATTGTTAATGATGAGGAGGCCAAGAATCTAGGCTCTTGGTTATGTAGTCTTGAAGGTGAAACTAAAGAAAAGGTAAAGGCCCTTTTGAGGCAACTTGATGATGCTAACTCTCTCATAGATGAGAAGGAGGAAATCATCATGACTTTGGAGAGACATGGTGGTCGCCACGAGAATCATGACGATGAGATTGTAAAAGCTCTTGAAAAAGAGAGATTCATGAGGGCCTCTCTTGAAGAGAAACTATCTAGTCTATAGGAGACTTATGCTATTAGTGTTTCCAAACTTAGGAAAGATAATGCAAAATCTCTTGCTTTACTTAAGATATTTGAAGAAGAAGAGTTGAATCTAGGAATAGCTCATGAAGAACTTGTTGAGAATCATGAAAAACTAGAAAAGGAGTTCACGTCTCTTAAAGAAATTCATGACAAACTCACCAAGTCTGGGAATAAGCTTCTAGCTCAGCAATCTAATAAGCAAGTGATATCTTCGTCTAATAGTATTGTTATCATGCCTACCTCTTGCACTGCGAATAACATTGTAGGAAGAGAGAAAATTCTCAATGATGCCATAAGCTCTCAAGGAGCCAAGAAAGGGAAAGAAGGACTTGGCTTTGTTGCCAAGTCAAAGAAGAAATCCAAGAATGTCACTTCCTCCTCTCAAAATGTTGTCTTTGTGAAAGAGGGAGAGGTGACCAAGGAGAAGGAGACCAACTCCATTTTGGGTGGTGATACCTCTAGGGGGAGCATCACTCACAATGATTTCACCGGAAAATATAACCCATCTTATGTCCTTATGAAATCTAGAGATAGACATGTTTATGCTAAATACGTTGGTACTTCTTATGGTGACGATTATCATTGGACTATTTGGGTTCGTAAGACCCTTGTTACTAACAAAAGAGGACCCATTGAAGGATGGGTACCTAAATTAAGAAATTGATCTCTTGTATGGAAGTGCTTCCGGGTCGGGTAGATGGACGGTGGATAGTGGTGCATCCCAACATATGACCGGAAGCGATGACGCAATGAGTAATATTGAACCTCCATTACCTCATCTCAATTGCGTTACTATTGGTGACAAGTACGATCTTAAGGTATTGGGACGAGGCAAGGTGGCTATCTCAAATGATTTATCAATTGAGAATGTTCTCCTTGTTGAGTCCCTTGGCTATAACTTGATGTCCGTTCTTCAACTCGCAAATTGTGGCTTTACCTCTTTCTTTAATAAAGATAATGTGATTGTCACTTGGGAAACAACTCTTAAATTAGCCTTTGTTGGGTTTGTCGAGACCGATATGTATGTAGTGGACTTCTCTAAAGGAGACACGTGTGCCGCGACATGCCTAATGGCTAAAGTTGATGTGGGTTGGCTTTAGCATCGCCGGTTAGCCCACACCAATATGAGAATGTTGCATGACCTTCAAAGTGGGAATCATGTTATAGGACTAACCAAGGCTAAGTTTGCTAAAGATCGTGTGTGTAGCTCTTGTGCCTATGGAAAGCAACACGGAGAACTTCACCCAACAAAGACTACCATCTCCACCACAAGAATTCTTGAGCTCATTCACATAGATCTCTTTGGTCCACTATCTTATGATAGTCTCGGAGGAAAGAAGTATTGCTTGGTGATTATGAATGATTATTCAAGATATTTTTGGGTGTATTTCTTCAAGAGGAAAAATGAAACTCAAAAGAGAGTCATCGAGTTCATCACTCTAGTGGAGCGCCAACACAATGCTTCCATATTGGCCATCCGGAGTGATAATGGCCCGGAGTTCAAGAACTACACTGTTGAGGGTTTTCTTAATGAAGAGGGCATTGCTCATCAATATTCCACTCCTTATACCCCTCAACAAAATGGTGTTGCGGAGAGAAAGAACCGGACTTTGAAGGATGCGGCTAGGACCATGATTGCGGAGTTCTCTTCTCCCTATAACTTTTGGGCCGAAGCCGTCTCCACTGCGTGTCATGCTTCCAACCAGTTATATCTTCGCAAGATCTTGAACAAGACTCCCTATGAGATTCTCACGAGCAAGAAACCGTATGTATCTTACTTCAAGGTCTTCGGTTGCAAGTGCTTCATTCTCAAGAAAGGTAAACGTCTCAAAATTTGAGACCAAATCTTATGAGGGTATCTTTGTTGGCTATGCCACAAACGCTCACTCCTATAGAGTCTACAACAAGTCCACTGGACAAGTTGAATAAGCTATAGACGTGGTGTTTGATGAGGATAACGGCTCCCAAGGTGGGCGTATAGATCATGGTGTTGTAGGAGATGCAATTCCTCCCATCGTCATAAGAAGAATGGGGATTGGTGAAATAATCTCCATTGAGGGTTACCGGATGACTGAGGGAGAAGGACTATGCCCCAGTCAAGTGGAGCCATTGACTACACCCATTGATGATCAAGCTACTCAACAAGATGCACCAAGCCCTCAAGATAATGATCAAGGTCAAACGAGAAATCAAGGCCAAGATAATGATTAAGGCCAAGCTACTCATCCTAATCATGATCAAGGTTCTATCATTGTTGAGAAATATCAACCTAGTGGTGATCCTTCACCCATCATTGATCAAGGACGAAATGAAGATGGACATATCTCCGGTGAAGAAGGCGATTCTCAATCTATATCGAAGGAATCTTTGGAGGAGATGCTAGCTCGTAGAGCAAAGATAAGGCTAGAGAATCTTGAATGAGCGGGTCACACGGAGGACAAGATACTTGGGCAAGTTCGTGGAAGAGTTGTTACTAGGAGGCAATTGGCGGATTTTAGCAAGGCTCATGCTTTTTTTTTATCTTTCATTGAGACCAAGAAGATCATAAAGCACTCGCAGATCAAGATTGGCTTGAAGCCATGCATGATGAACTCAATAACTTCGAGCGCAACAAAGTGTGGAAATTAGTGCCAAGACCCAAGGATTGCAAAAATGTTATTGGCACCAAATGGGTGTTCAAGAACAAGCAAGACAAAGATGGTATTGTCATTCTCAACAAAGCAAGATTGGTGGCTCAATAGTTTTCTCAAGTCGAAGGTATTGACTTCGGTGAAACCTTTGCCCCCGTAGCTCGTCTTGAATCCATTCACATCTTACTTGCTTATGCATCTCATCATAATTTTAAGTTACAACAAATGGATGTTAAGATTGCTTTACTAAATGGTCCCATCAATGAGTTAGTATATGTCAAGCAACCTCCGGGTTTCGAGGATCCCAACCACCCCGATCATGTCTATAAACTCGATAAGGTACTCTGTGGACTTAAACAAGCTCCACGTGCGTGGTACGAGCACCTTAAAGAGTTTCTAGTAGATCGTGGGTTTAATGTTGGTTTAATAAATCCCACCCTGTTTACCAAGACGGTTGGAGGTGACTTATTAATATGCCAACTCTATGTGGATGACATCATTTTTGGGTCTACTAACACCTTGTTCAATGAGGAGTTTTGCAAGCTTATGACCGATAGGTTTGAGATGTCCATGATGGGAGAATTGGAGTTCTTCCTTGGTTTTGAAGTAAATCAATATCATGAAGGAACCTTCATCAAACAATCCAAATACACTCAAGACATGCTCAAGAGATTCAATATGCATGATGCCAAGCCTATGAAGACTCCCATGTCCACAACCACTGACTTGAAACCTGACCCCAACGGTAAAGAGGTAGATCAAAAGGTATACCGCTCCATGATTGCCTCTTTGCTCTACCTTTGTGCATCTAGACCGGATATCATGTATAGCGTAGGTAAATGTGCAAGGTTTTAAGCCTCTCCGAGGCAAAGTCATTTGGAAGCGGTGAAACAAATCTTTCGATATTTAGTTCATACCACAAATTTTGGTCTTTGGTATCCCAAGGGTTCAAGCTTTCAGCTCATTGGGTATTCGGATGCGGATTATGCGGGAGAGAAGACGGATAGGAAGTCCACTTCTGGGGGTTGCCACGCTCCTTAGTATGTTGGTCTTCAAATAAGCAAAACTGCATTGCTCTCTCCACCACCGAGGCCGAGTATATCTCCGCGGCAAGTTGTTGTGCCCAATTGCTTTGGATGAGGCAAACCTTGAAGGATTATGGTATTAATTTTGACAAGGTGCCTCTTCTTTGTGACAACGAGAGTGCTATCAAGATCGCCTACAACCCCGTTCTTCACTCCAAGACGAAGCACATTGAGATCCGTCATCATTTCATTTAGGATCATGTTGAGAAGGGTGATATTGATCTCTCATATGTATCCACCAAGGATCAACTTGCCGATATCTTCACGAAGGCCCTTGATGAACCAAGATTTTGAGCTTTGAGGAATCAACTAAATGTCATCGATTCTTCCAACTTCACTTGAAACCTTGCATATGTACCTTCATTATACGTTATATTAGGTTTGGATGTAGGCACAGACATAGGGGAGCGTCACTCAACTCATGAGTATACACTCCTCTTATTATGCGAAAATCAATTCATCATTGCATATCTAGTAAATTTGTGACTTATTGTGCTTAATTCTGAGTATTACTCTTGGACCCAAGATATATCTTTGTGGTGCCAAAGTACACACTCTCTGAGTTGTTTTTATTCTTGGCTCTTTCACGCATATCCTATTCCCCCTTGACAACTTGTGTGGGTTCGGCTTTTATTTACTTGCATCTTGCGAACCCCCATCGAGTAATGTCTCTCGTATGACAGTTACCATCCTCCAACCCAAGCTTCCTTTGCCCAAAAGCACCATTCCAATCTTAATGCTCTCGTTTTTCTGTTCTTGGCGCGCGAAAACTGGGTCTGGCGGAGGCTCCGGTGAAACCACCAGAGGCTCCGCTGCGCCTGTCCACCGGAGCCCACCGGTACCTCCGCTGGTGCGAAATTTGCCCAGCAGATCCGTACCGCACTACGCCAGTTGGACAGGGGCGGAGGCTCCGTTGAAACCACCAGAGGCTCCGCCCGCTACGATTTTGCGGGATAAGACCTAGGGCGAGCGGGGTCAAAGAGATCTCAATCTCTTTTACCCCACTCACAATCCCTCTTGTCCCTCCAAACCGCCGCCGCCCCCCGTATCCACCTCCGGGAAGGGTGCTCCACCGCCGGGAGTCCCTCCTCCTTGCCTTGGACCACCCCGGGATCTTCTTCCTCCTCACCTTCCACCATGGATGCGGGTATGTTTGCTCTCTCTCTCTCTCTCTCTCTCTCTCTCATCTAGTTGATGGATTGGGAAGCACTAGGAGCCACATGTTTTTCACATCTAGATGCGTGGATTTAGGTTTTGGAGTAGGAAATCACGAGTACAAAACCTAGAAACTTATATTGTGAGTATTAGGCTTGAATCACTTTGGTTCTTAGGGTGGATTTGTTCATATGCCCTACCCCTTGTTATTCAACCCTAATGTTCTTCATATCTTTGTTTCTTGGATTTGTGCGTCACATAAACTTGAGCATTACCTTTACATCATGCTTTTGTTGCTGTTTCTTTCATAGATGCCTCCGGGTCCAAGGGCAAGGGCCCTCGCACCAAGAAAATGGATAGTCCCAAGGCTCCAAGGGTTGATGAAATCGAGGAAACATCGGACCCATCTCAGCCCAAGCGCATACAGAGATTCCCGGCTACCGATAAGACTTTGCCTTGCAAGGAAAAGACAACTTCTCAAATGTCAGAGGGAGTATTCTTGGCACAATGTTGCGAGAACCCATACATCATTGAACACAACCGTTTGATGCCACAGTTCCGGGGTAAGGACCCTCGATTCCACACCGTCTTTCAAATCCAAATCTATCATGAGATTTTGATGAGGAAGCCCAAGGAGAATGTTGCCCCTCAACATGCTATTAACTTTGGTCATTTGGAGAGGAATCCAAAGTATTTTGGAGAGGCACTAGAGATTGTTGATGCACTTGGTCTTTCTCCCATTATGCAAGTCCAACAAGATTATCATGAAGGTCTGGTCTGTGAGTTCTCGACCACTTTGCACCTCGCCAATGAGACAGAGCATCATCTTATTTGGATGACCAAGGGACAGCAGCTGACTATCAAGTGGTCTGAAGTTGGGAATCTTCTTGGCGGATACCCGGATCATGGACCTTTTGCCGGTGGCGAGGAGTTTGACACTGGATGGTTCCGTGTTCATGCCAACAATATTCAATCACTCTCCACGGATCAACTCACCCCTCTGTATCACGAGAAGAAATTTGTTGTTGGGTTTGTCAAAGGTCTCTACCCCGCTTATAATGTTATGCTCCGCATCTATGGAGATACCATCAACCCAAAGGCGGGGAACATCAATGAGATCCAAGGTTACCTCAAGAACTTCATGATTCTTACTCATGAGAAGCGGCTTGCCGGTTCAACTCAGAAGCTTGACGTGCTCGATTATTTGTGGAATGGGTTGTGGCACGTTATTGTCAATAGGAAGAATGCTTGCTTTGGGCCCTTTATCATGAAGATCATCTTGCATGTGTGGGAGAACAAGTTCCCGGAAGATCCTATTGATGATGCTAATTGGATCCCACACACGGAGAAGAGACTTCTCATCAAGGACCACACCGAGCCTATTTTGCATCCCACCCCTGCTCCTCGCAAAGGCAAGGCCAAGCCACATATCATCATTGATGAGGAAGAAGAAGAAGGGGAAGCCGGTCCCTCTCATCCTCCTCAATCTAACAGTGCTTTCAAGTGGATGGCAAGGGCCCTCAAGAAAGTGTTCCGAGTGAACAAGAAGATTGAGCAGCATCAATGGGAGCAGCATTATGACAGGAGCTTAAGCACCGCATAGCAGCACAGGCAGCGCGTCAGCTTCGTCGTGATGGTGGAGAATCCGGGGAGTCCCTGGTGCTACCTAGCATCACCAACTAGGACAAGTGGCAAGCCAAGCACTCCAAGGGAAATCTGATTGAGTGGTCTGATGAGGAACCTGGAGAAGAGGTCACTAGCTCTCGCCTCCGCACCCGCCCTCCGAGCATGGATAACTCCTCCGAGTGATCTTCAGGACGTTAGCATCGGTCTCCTCCCTCTTTTGGTATCTTCATGCCAAAGAGGGAGAGATATCTATTTAGGGAACGGGCATTTGCATGGGTCTATTTGAGTTGGTTTTATATTTGGAAACTTTGTTTGTTTAAATTATTATGCGTTGTTAACCTCGTTATATGCATTGTGAGCTTGTGAACTTATTACCTTAATTCTATCACTTGTTGTGTGCTCACTATTTCATATGTGTTTGGATATCCATTGTGTTTAAATTCTCTCAACATGAAGGGAGCATATCTCTAGGGGGAGCTCCGTCCATGTTGTGTGTTTTAATTATGCAAATAGGGATGTTGTCATCAATTACCAAAAGGGGGAGAATGAAAGATCATCTTCAATTTTGATAATTAAATGACAACATACCTATTGGACTAATGTTTATTTGTTATATATATGAAAATGCCCAGGTTCATCAAGTATACAATCTCTATGGGTTACAATTTTGTTTGGAATGAAAAGAGCTCGAAATGACAAAGCTGGAAAGGTATTTTTGTATGCAGCACAGGCTCCGGTGAAACCACCGGAACCTCCGCCCTAGTCTTTTTCCAGCACAGCTCAGGCGCGGGCCTCCGGTGCGGGCTCCGCCAAAATGGCGTTAGGGTGGATAAGAGCGGAGGCCAGAGCGGAACCTCCGGTGCCCATCCGGTGGGCGGAGCCTCCGGTGAAACCACCGGAGCCTCCGCTCTCTCCACTGCCCCACTGTGGGGCTAGCCTCCGGTGCAGCCTCCGCCAAAATGGCGTTCAAGTGGATAAAAGCGGAGGCTCCAGCGAAGCCTCTAGTGGACTTTCGGTGGGCGGATCCTCCGTCAAAACCACCGGAGCCTCCGCCCTACAGGATACAGTGCGAAGGAAAAATGGGTTGCGCAGTTGCGCGCATATGAAGACCACCGGAGCCTCCGGTGCTGCGTGGACTGCTCAACGGCCACATTGGGGAAGGGCTTTAAATACCCCTTCCCCTACCTCATAAATGCTAAGATTTTCCCACTCTCTCTCCTAGCCATTGATGAAAGCTTCAACCTCCTAGATCTCCCTCTGCAACCATCCGAACACTCCCATACTTTGTGGAGAGCTAGAGGAGACCTAGATCCGCATTTCCACAACAGGAATTTCAAATCCATCCACCACATCCTAGTAGATCTAGAATCCTACTTGAGGCATAGAAACCTTAGTAGATCTTGTGCTTGTAGCTTCCACCTTGTTGCGAGAAGCTTCGGATTGCTTGAGAGCCTCCATCCATCTTGTGGAGTGACCTCAAGCTCGTGTAAAGGTTTGGTCAACGCCTTCAAGTCGACCTCGTAGTGGAAACGAGAATCTCCCTCACCGGAGAAGCTCAGGGAGAATAAGGTGTGCACAACCGTGCTATTGAGGAGTTCCTAAGTGTCTCCCCACCTCTCCAACATAGAAGTACTTCTCATTGAGAAGGAACTACGAGAATCATATCCTTGTCTCCTTGTTTACACTTGTGGTTTATCTTGTCACCTTTCGTTTTACTTCCGGTGCGTATCTTACCTTGTTCACATAGGTTGCTCACCTAGTTGCACATCTAGAGAACCTTATCTTATCTTGCTTAGCCCTACGAAAAGGAAAAGAAAAGAAAAATTGGTAGTCAACCTATTCACCCCCCTCTAGTTGACCATAGTGCACTTTCAGTTAACTAGAACTTTACGAGTAACCAAACATTGTCCTAGTAAGCAACAGATGGTTAGGAGAGTGGCAAAAACACTAGAACCCAATATGCACCTTTTTCTTTCTCTTCTTATGGTCCATGCAACCACATTACCGAAGAATTAACTGTTTTACCGTTGGATCCCTTGCAAGTCTCTATTTTTTTTCCTTTTTTTCGAAAGGAAGGCAAAAGCTTTGCCTCATTCTATTGAATAAGAAGAAGTTTTATAGGAAATTAAACAGTTCAATACAAAGGGACTACTCTCCCGGTAAAATTTCACTCAGCCGCTTGGCGCCTGCCAAAGCCCAAGTTTTATCCTCCACCCTGATTTTGTCGAAGAGCACGAAGGACGGAGTGTGCTTGTTGCGGAAGACGCGGGCATTCCTCTGGTTCCAAAGTTCCCAAGAGATGAGGAGTGTGATCGAGGCGATGGATTTTCGGTTTGGAGTTTTCGAGCCGGTCAAGAGAGCCCACCAACTTTGGAGGGAGTGAGGTTGCCAAAGGTGTGGCTCAATGGATGACAGCCCAAGCCACTCCTTGGCAAGGCGCCAAATCTGCAAGGAGAATCTACAGTGTACAAAGAGGTGGTTCATCGATTCCATATCCCTCTTGCAAAGGGGACAAAGACCACAATTAGGCCACCCCCTCTTCTCTAGTCTATCCTCCATCCAAAGTCTATTTTGAAGAGCAATCCAACCGAAGAATTTGACCTTGGGGGGGGGGGGGCAAACTGCCCAAACCATCTTCTTCATGCCACAATAGGTAGCGCCATAGAATTGTGCCTTGTAAGCTGACGCCGCGGAGTATTCCCCATTTGAAGTGAGCTTCCAAATTATTGCATCCTCCACCCCGTCCTCAAGGGTGACGTTTTTGATCTTGTACCACGGATCAATAAATTGTTCCACATGAGTGAAGAAGAAATTTTCATCCATCTTTATTTTGTCAATCCAATCGCCTCCATGCAAAGCCTCGGAAACTTTCCATTTCTTTTCCTCCGAGAGGCCAAATGAATAAGAGGTGCAATGTACTTGGGCTTCTCTCCTCCCAGCCAGGAGCGTCCCAAAAAGCTTCCTTCCTGCCATTACCAAGCGTGATGGTCGTGGCGGCATAGAAGAGATCCATATCCTCAACGGTGCAAGGATTAACCAAGCCAATCCAAATTTTCGAGGGTCAGTTCACTCTAGCCATGGCCACCGAAGACGGAGTGCCCTCGAGAACTTCTCAATGGAGAGCACACCAAGGCCCCCAAGGTCCTTAGGACGGCACACATTCTCCCAATTAACCTTGCATTGAGCTCCCGTAACTTTGTCGGAGCCCGCCCAAAGGAAAGCCCTCTCAAGCTTCTTCAAGTTGTTGCAAACTCCCGGATGGATAATGAGAGGAGTCATGTGGTAAATGTCTTGGGAGGCAAGCACGGATCTAACCAGGGCCGTGCAGCCGACCGAATTAAACATATTTCCGTTCCACGTAGGGATTTTGTTGGCCATCTTGTCCTCAAGCGGTTGGAAATAAGCCTTCGTAAGCCGGTGAACTGACAGTGGCATACCAAGGTAGGTAATGGGAAAAGAGACCTGCACCGCCGTCAAGGCTTCAAGCACCTCGTCAAGGTCGATATTACCGCAAAAGATAGGAACCACCGAGCTCTTTTGGAAATTGGTACATAAGCCAGTGACCTCTCCAAGGTAGCAAGAATGTCGGCGAGATTTTGGATACCATTTTTTTGGGGGGCCACAAACACCGCTGCGTCGTCCTCATAAAGAGAGGTCCTCAATATAGTGTCGCGGCCTCTGATCTTACTATGTAACCCATGGGTAGTCGCAAGGTTCAGGATTTTTTGTAGGGGGTCGATACCAATATCAAAGAGCAACAGAGAGAGTGGGTCGCCTTGTCGTAGACCCCTGCCGTGGTGGATCGGCGGCCCGACCACCCAATTGAGAAGGACCCGGGAGGACGAGGATGAGAAGATGGCAGCAACCCAATCACGGAATTTCGCGGGGAAGCCTCTCCGGCTAAGGATCGCAAGGATGTAGTCCCAACACATCGAATCAAAGGCCTTACGGATATCAAGCTTTAGGAGGAGACACAGTGTTTTATTCCCGTGAAGACGCGCAGCTAGGTTCTTGACATAGAGGAAATTATCATGGATGCTTCTCTTCTTTATAAAGGCACTTTGCGCTTTGGAGAGGATCCCGTCCATGAAAGGAGCGAGACGAGTAGAAAGCATTTTAGTGACAATCTTGGCAATGGAATGGATAAGGCTAATGGGGCGAAAATCTGAAATTTCCTCTGCACCATCTTTCTTGGGCAGCAGGATGATGTTGGCGGAGTTGAGCCAATGGAAGTTCGCGGAGCAAAGGTTTCCAAAAGCGTTGATGGCTGCCATGACATCCAACTTGATGATCTCCCAACACCGCTTGTAGAACATCCCGGTGAAACCATCTAGGCCCGGAGCCTTGTCACTCGGCATGTCCCTAATGGCCTTGATCACCTCCTCCTCGGTGAAAGGGTCCCCAAGGGAATGTAACTCTGTAGCTTCGAGGTTGAGGGCATCCCAATTGAGATCATGTTTCTAGCTCCTCCTTTACGAAGGGAAGATTTGAAGTGACCGTGAATTATCCCCAAGTCTCTAAAGTCAATCTTTACCAATTTGCAAGCAATACATTGCACTCTCCAGCTAACCAATATGCGGTTCGATGGTTACGTAGGTGGTTGTATCCCTAATTCACCGCAATTTAAATTCTAAGGTTTATAACACATATATGTCACATGTAAACGGAATATTATTTTAGTGGAAGTTCTCCTCGATAACAAAACGCTCATAGTGACTTTGTCAATATTAAGACCGATCTGCCGCTCAGTCCCTCCGAGTCGGAGGTGGTCATAGGACGTGCATGTGTGTTTTTATAGGGGTGATCGTATAAGCGTGCTTGTGTCTGACATCGCACTCCAACACAGGTAGTTGTACTTGCAGTTCGCACCCTGATCTGCGCAATGGGGCAAAATGCATTGCGCTTCCTCGCCTGCCCTCCTACACTTCTCATCCGACCACTCGATCCTGGCGCTTCTCGCCGCCTCCGCCCTCCCACTTTCGAGAGCCGTCATCCGTCCGCCGTGAGCATCGCCACCGCGTCGCTCAGAGTCCCTCTCCCCCTCCCCTTTCCCACCCCCTTATGCTCACCAGTTTCTTGGCCTGCGAGGTCTGGTACATGTTCGACCAAAGGCTTCAGTGAACGTTCTCCTCCTTTCTCCTGTTTTACAGCTTTCAGAAAATCACGGCCTAGCAGTTCGTCACTCCCATCAACGCGCATTTGTGTGGTTTCGATAATTTTATATATATGCGCCCATTTGACACTATTGCTGGAATAGCTTGATTCCTCAAAGGTCAAAGCCAGGGGCGTTTTTGTGGTACTTTGTTGTCATCTCTATACCTCCAAGTTTTTCAGTTGCATTTTTTATGCTCAAGCATTCAGAATGTTTTTATTCTGCACTAGCTCTATGAATGCTTAGTCCCCATATGGTATGTTAGTTTATGTCTGGTATGTTTCCTAAGTGAGAATGCTGTTACACTGCAGGAGCATTGGAGCGTTTGCGGCTTCTTTCATTTGTTTTCCCACAGAGATCTTCGTTTTTTCAGGTGTTTGGACAAAGAAACTAAGCTGGTTGAATCAGGTATGCACCTAACAGTTTCATTATTGCCAAAGAAATATGTAAACGTAACCTTGTTGATAGCATTCAGTTCGACGACTACCACCTTCTTCATTTTGGTGCAAGCTTGTGGTCCTTTCAATGCATCAAAATCACTTTCAGTTTTGAAATGGAATGAGTATTTGAACCCTCCTCACCCCTTAACATGTTTTACATTTTTTTTTTTTTTGCAAGGTAATACGTTCTCATTCATAAGATAAATATCCGGTTACAAGACACGTAAACACCGACATTACAGTACTGGAAGGATAGTATAATCCTATGCAAAAGACCAGCGCCTGTCCATCTCCTTCAGCACCACCAAAGTGACCACCAAGAGAGAGAAGACAAATCACCTCTTCATCCGAGCTCGACGCGGCTCCATCGCTGATCTGCAGCTTTACGGACCTCCAAAATAGTTTGCCAGAAGCAAAACCATTGTCGTTGAACGAATCAGACCGGGGCAACGTGTCCCCGGACACGCCATCGAACTCCAGAACTGACATCCCCGCACGACTACAACGTCGAAGGAAGAAACCAGAACTGCCAGCTTCCATCCACAAACCCAGCACAAGATGCACCATCTTCCAGCTATTAACTGCGCAGGCAGCCGTCTGCGCGTACTCCCGGATGACAAATCCTCCCTGCTCCACTATGACGCCGGAGACAACGCCGCAGCAACGGGGACAGAACAGAAGGAGAGACACACCCGATGGGATCGCCGCCACCGCCTCGCCGATACCATCCATGAACCCTAACGCCACCGATCTGAAAGATCGGCGAACACACGATGCCATCAACTCCGAGACGCCGTCTTGAAGGACGCCGCCGGTGTGGGAGTGGAGTTGAGACAAATTTATTTGTCGAAGCGCCGCTCCCACCACCCCAACGACGCTCCACAACCTACAAAACCAAACCCTAACTACAAAACGGAGGAACGAGGTCCCCCCTCTCTCCTGCCGCCGGAGCGGCAATCGGAGAGAGAGGGGACCAACGTCGTGACCGGTGGAGATCGGGGGTAGAAGGTCCTCTCCCTAGTCGCCAAGCTTCTGGCGGCGGCTAGGTTAGGAAAAGAAGCCCAGCAATTCCGGTGACTCTTAACATGTTTTACATGGATAGCTTATGTTCAGTTAAGTAGTACTCCGTATGTCACACGAATTAAGGTATGAGCATTGCATTGTTAATCTATCCTGATGTCAATTAATCAATAATGTCAACTGATCTTGCGGACTATATTCATCAGATTAGGTTCACATGCCTAATAACTTAGTAGCTTGATTAGTTTCTCACGGAGCATTAATACTAGTATTCCACCTTAATAAAGGGTCAGATTTCCAAGCAGCTTAATCTTGTATTTGATCTGTACATACTTATTAAACGAGAATATACAAAATATAAGCAGTAGGGAAACCTACTACATAGTGCGAAGCTTAAAAAATTAAGTAAAAATATTTTCTGAAGTGGCCGCGCCCCATCTCCGCATCCGAACCTCCCATTCACGCTTCCGTTTAGAGCTCAATCCCTCGGCGAACATGATGTGTAACCTCTCAAGAACCAGCGCGTTCCGAAACAAGAGCTTGGCCAATATCCTCTGCGGCTCGCAGCCATCGTAGCCTTCCATGCTGAACACCCTTAGGCGCTGCCGCAAGCACGGGATGGAGAAGTTCAGCTTGTCAGGGACCATGATCTCGTTAGGAACTCTTTTCTTGTCATCATCATTCATGTACCTCCATGAATTTTTTTCTTGCGGCTCCTTCATGATCAGACACAGGACCTCCAGGCTCGGAGTCTGCTCTAGGATCCTCCCCACCGCTGTGACGGTGTAGCAGGTGCGGACGCAGCCTTCCAGTGTGAGCCACGTCAGGCCAGCGAACAGCGGGAACCCCATGGCGAAGAACCCGCTCTCTAGTCTATGGTGATGCAGATGCAGGTGCTTGGTGTCGGAGATTTTCTCGAGGAAGCTCGTGAGCCGGGCAAACTCTTTAGAGTGGTAGGGAGCTCTGCAGAGCTCGATGGTGCATGAAGGGATGATCGCGGGTGAGCCGTGCAAAGATAGGAGCGACTCCTTTGGCACCCTACCCTTGTATTCCAGCGACTTCAATTCTGACACGTCAATGTCAACAGACCTCATGTTGTGGCAGCAGAGAAGAGCGAACCTGCGGAGGCCTTTGTTGTCAATAACGGATACCCTTTTGAGCGTGAACATGGCTTCTAGTGTCAGGTCGGCGAGGCGAGGGCAGCTCGAGATCAGCTGTTGGATGCTTGTCTCGGAATCGTAGAGGTTCGTCAGCCACAATGTCTCAAGAAACGGCAGGTCGATGGGCACGCCGGGCAGATCGAGCCGGCAGTAACAGAGGCACAATGTCCGGATGGCGGCGCACGAGAAGAGCCTTCGTGGAAGGAGATACCTCCACCTAATTTCGTCCTCATCATGGTAGGAGTCTATGTCCACCTCACCGTCGGTGTCACAGAAGGAGGCGATCCGGAAGCACAGGTCGAGGTGGAGCTCCAGGTGGCTACTGGTGCTGCCACGGTTCCTACGCGGCAGCGGCAGCACGTAGGCGAGCCACTGGTCGACGGCAACCTTGTCCCAGCAATGCCAGCTGTCGAAGGCGAAGCGGAGACTGCGCACTGGCACCGCCACTTTTGGGCACCGGTGGCGGCAGAGGAGGGCGGCGTTCATGCCATCGAGGAGCGTGTCACTGCAGCTCTTCCTCTCCTCGGCCTCGACGAAGTAGGTGTACCAGTCCTTTTCCCTCTCGCCCTCTTGCTCCTCGAACGAGATTGTGTGGACGCTGCCGAAGACGTGGCGCCACCGGCTGGCCAGCACCGCCGCGCGAGCTGCCTCCTTGGTGGGGAGGAAGGAGAGGACATGGCCCAGTAAGTCGTCGTCGAGGCTGCTGATGCGATCCGATCGGCGCCTCGTGGACGACGACCTCTTGCGTGAGCCCATAATCTACCGGCCGGCCGGTGCTAGGAAACTGCCGGTCGCAATTAGCGTTTCATGTACTAGTAGCAATCAAGGATACACTTGGTGATCAATCGCGAACAATATATATCAACACAGGATGGTTCCCGTTTCGGAGTATGGTATGCAATCCCTATCAAAATCGAAACGGAGTATATCTTTGTGCAGGCGCCGGACTCAAATCTTCTTGTTAAAAAACCAGGGCCAGAAAAGCGCAGGAGGCACGCGGAACAGCCGATCCACGACGATGAAGAGGCGCAGGGGGCACGCGACGGACCGGCTGAGCGCTCTCCCCGACGAGGCGCTCCAGCGCATCCTCTGCCACCTCGCGTCCGACGAGGCCGTGCGCACCAGCGCGCTCTCCCGCCGGTGGCGCGACGTCCACGCCGCCGTCCCCGTCGTCCACCTCGTCGACCACAAACAAGGCCATTTGTTTGGCCCGAGATACCAGGACGACCCGCCGGTCTGCTTCGACCAGAAGGTGACAGGGGCGTTCCTCTGCAAGACCCCGGGGACGCCCATCCGCACCTTGTGCCTCGACGTGTGCGCCGCCCCTCCCGGCCTGATCGACCAGTGGATCATCTCCGCCGTGTACTTCGGCGCCGAGGAGATCGATGTCAAGCTGGGCTACGTTCACGACAGACGCAGACTGTGCCCCTTCAGCTCCTCCGCGAAGGCCTCGGCAGACTTCGTCGGCTACCACGACCAGTTTCTGAAGACGCAACACCATCTGTTCGGATGCCGGACGCTTCGCTGCCTGCGCCTGGCGAACTGGACGCTCGACCTACCGAGAAGCTTGGACATGTCGTCCCTGGAGACGCTATGCCTCACCAGGATCATGGACCGGCATGGGCTGCTGCAGCAGCTGGTTTCAAACTGCCCGCGTCTCGTTAACCTGACGTTGCAGGAGTGCCCGAGAATCAGGGAAATCTCGGTGGAAAACGCCCACCTGCGGAGTTTTGCCATGATCTGCTGCCACCATGCCAGGCAAGTCAAGCTGCACAGCGCGTGCCTGCAGTCGGTGCACTACAAAGGCGACCTTCCTAGCGAGTCTTTCTTCAGGATTGCGGACTACAGAGGAATCGTGGCGCTGACGATTGAAATCTGTGAAGACCTCTCCAGCAGGGAGTCATCGGAAGTAGCTCCGGTCACTACGCTCATCAGCCGGTGCCACAGGCTGACGTACCTTCACCTTTCCTTGCGCCCATCAATGGCTTACCACAGCAGATTGTTCGCAGATGCTGTACACAGCCTACCTATTAGGCAGTTGGGCCTCGAGGGCTGCTTGCGCAACGACCGTGCCGTCCGGTCTGTTGCCATCTTGCTTCGTGACATGAAGAACCTGAAAGAGTTGTCGTTGTTTCCTTTGGATCCACGGCCTCAAAAGGAAGAGTTGTTCTCCTTGTCTGACAGTGAATCAGATACCGAGCCTGAAGACGAAGGGGAGGATGGTGTTGACTATAGCAGTCAGGTGACAGACAGTTTATGGGACATGTACATAAAATGCTTGGATCATAAGCTGAGAAGAATCAACATGGTTAACTATAAAGGACAGCAACTTGAAAGGATACTTGCCAAGTTTCTGCTTAACAGGTGTGAGAATTTGAAGGAATTCTCGGTTAACCTTGGGAGCTCCCGGCGTAAGGATGAGATTGCAAAGGAGCTAAGATCCTGGCGATCCAATCTCCGTACCAGAGTAACCATCAATTGATGGCGGCAGAAGTTGTGATTTCACTTGTAAACACTAACCTTAGGAGAATTTTTTTAGCTAAACCACAGACACCTACCTCCCACGCCTTTTCAAGCTTTTTCTTTTTGTATCTCTCAAACAATACCACATATGGATTTGAAACTTTGCATGTGGCTGAAACATAATGTGGGGAAAATGTTTCTGAACTTTTTTGTGCAATTTAAAACCTGAAAATATTTATATAATTAAAAAAATCTCAAACTATATTTCCCACATTCTATCTCAAATGTTTGAGTGAACTGTAAAGTTTCAAATATTTAAGTTGTATATGGTTTGAAAGATACAAAACAGAGAAGTTATTTGAGAGGGAAAAAGAAGATCAAGCACAGATCTTAATGCACCTATGGCGGGTGTTGCTCAGTTGATGTTCAGAAAAAACTGCTCTCTCTCTCTCTCTCTCTCTCTCTCTCTATATATATATATATATATATATATATATATATATATATATATATATATATATATACAACATGATATAATAGATACATCTTTTGCTTTAATGTTTCTATGTTAAAACTACATTTTTTTGTGACATTAGAACCTAACTAACTGGCACTATAGTTGGACATATATATTGTACTCATGTCTAGGACTATATACTGTACTAACTAACCTGATAAGCGCACTGCAATCCAGCCTAGTCCTAGTTTGCAGAAGGAAAAAAAAATCTAGGACAACAAGCTGACAGAACTGAAATTGCATCTCAAAGGGTTAATAGAATTTAAGTTGCATCAAGATTATCGACATTTTATTTCTCATTCAACAATAGTTCTACATGACCTGCAATGGAATTAACAAAAGTATTATGCATTATTACTAAGCTGAGTTGGAAGAACAAACTATTTATTAAGGATACAATTTTTTTTTTGTAACTCATTAAGAAGTTCCATACAGAAGGAACCTAACAGAACAATTTTCAAAACTGACACTTTTTAGACCAAATCTCTGATATTAACTACTCAATTAGTCAGACATGTGAACAAAATCTGATGAATATGACATGCAAAATCGGTTGACATAATTGAGTTCTTGACATCAGGACGTATCACCAACAATGCAACATATAGAAGGTGTAGCAAATACTGCAATACCATTTCCAGACTAAAAATGGCCGAGGCATGGAAATGGATGTTTATGAAAATAGGTAAGAGCATCTCCACTCGCCTCCCCCTAATAGGCGTTCGGATGGGCGCCGGAGCTGGCCCTATGGGAGCTGTCTCGGCGGAAAGGCGCCGTTGAGGGGGCGTCCTTCACCACTCGCCGCCCCAAAGAAAAACCCTCAAAACAATTTTACGACAAATTAAAGTGTGTAAATGCAAAAATACTTAAACAAAATGAAATTTTGGGCATAAATTTGAATTTCAGGCCATAATTTCAAGGTTTAGGCCATTACAAAACGATAGGAATTCGTTCGCGAGCTAGGATCAATCGACGTCGACAACGTTGTTGAAGCCAAGGAATCCGGAGTTGGGGTAGAGCTGAGCAAGTCATTGTCGGCGGACTCAGCGCCCTGGGTGTCGCCCGACATGTCGTTAATGTCGCCGCGAGTGCCATCTCTCTGTGGCGTGGCCGCTCTGTGGCGCAGTGGACGCTGATGCCGACGGCGCCGCGAGCCCCATCTCGGCGTAAATGGTCGCACGCCACCGTCGTCTGCGGGTCAAGGTTCGACGTATCGGTTGCGTATATCATGAAGTCCCCTTTCCTCTTCTTGGCCACGGCCTCGCTGGTCTCGATCTCAATCTTCTTGTCGGCCTTCTTGGAGAATTCTACCCATGTCTCTCGGCTGAGTTCTTGCAAACATTGTACATGACCTTGCCAATGACGGCGTGCACTCGCTTTGAGCTCGCCGCCGCCGCAATGGCCGTTGTGGCTTTCTTGTTTTCAATTGGCCTTTCCGAGATCGTCACCACCTCATCGATTTGAGCATCGCTGTGTTGCTTTTGTTTCTTTCGAAGTCTTAGTTTCTTCCACTTCTCATTGTTTTGGAGTATGTCGAAGCAATGTAGGAGCACAAAGTCTTTGTCATCGTTAAGCGCCTTGAACAAGATAAGAGCATAAAAAATTTAGTAACACGGGAATACAAGCAACATGCATGGTTGTTCTCATTGCATAGGACAAGATGAGACACACAAAATAATTTGGTCTCTTGCATTTTTGCCACTCTCCGGCCTCGCTTGAATGTTTTTAAAGCATCCTCGAAACTTGTTCACCAATTTTTGGATAACCGACCATCTATGGGATAACGCACTTTGATTGCGGTCCATATTGTAGTCCACGTTGTCCTTGTGGTACTTGAGCTCATTGAGCTCAGCCTTGATCTGCTTCCAATGCGAGTCACTTGTTTCGTTCGCCCTGGTGGTCACGTCATGGGTGATGACACTTCACGAGTCAATCAAGCACTCATCCTACTTGACGCTCCACGCGATGCCGTGATTTCCACCATTCTTTTTCTTCTTCACATCCATCTCCCGCCTCTTGGTCATCACCATAGTCACCGATGTTGTCGCCATTTTGGTCTTCGTCATCACCGGTGTCATCGCCATCTTGGTACTCGTCGACAATGGTGCTTCTGTGGCCGTCTTGCATCTACACCAAAGCCGGATAAACAATGAACACGGTGGAGTGTCAAAACAAACGAAAAAGGTGCCGCGACGTCGCAGGGGTCGTATCTGGCTGCTGTTGTAGTCGTCGGAAGGCGCCTGGTCACCGAAAAGGTTGCGGGCACCAACGTCCAACAGGTTGTGTGCACCGGCGTCGAAAGACAGGCTGCGGCCGGACTGGTGCTGGCCTGAGATGGCGACGTCCCGACGGATACCCGGAGACGCCTCGTATGCCTTGTTGAGGTCGAGGCCCGCTCCGGCGCGACTGAGAAGACGACGTTTGGGTCGAACCCGCTGAAGCCACCGCCTTAGCCATACAAGTAGCCACCGGGCTCGTTGAAATTGCAAGAATTCGGTCATGATCAAACCTGCTCGTCGGGAATTAAAGATTGTCGCTAAAATAGGTCTCCTCGTCGTGAAATCAAGCTCGGGAGTCGCCCGTGCCGGCATTGACGAGAGCGTTTACTTGTTCATACAAAGAATCGACTCCAAAACTGGTCTTATAGTGTGCGGAGTGATAATATTCATGGACCTGGCTAACTTTTTTCCGGTTTATGTCGTTTTATGAGATAAATTATGTGTCTTTGTTTTCAGCCGCAACTGCATTTTTTCGGGTTTCACAAGTTTTTTAGGTATGTGCTAGAGTTACTACGAAAGCACTTGACCACTTAGAGCATCTCCACCGGCACCCAAACATCCCCAATGGCCCATTCGAAGTCCGTACGGAAAAAATCGCCCAAAGCGGCACCCCTCAAAGCAGTCCGCCCATCAAATTTATGTCTGGCATTCTCAACCCACCCGCCAAACTTGGGGGCCTGCCTTGGGGCCAGACATTGTTCGGTCAATCCACCCGACAGGAGGGGCCCGCTTGTCATAGTGAGAAGGCGCGTCCAAGGCGGTTAAAGGTGTCGTGCAGGAGGTCATTCCGTCCGCGTTAATGGTGACGACGGGACATGACGGGCGACGGGACGGCGGTTCGCTTATGCCGCATGCCAAGCATTTACGTGGGCTGCAGCATTCCCGGCTCCCAAGCGGCGCCGCGATCAGGACGTGTCGCTGGCATTTACTCCGACGGACGCATGCTCCGACCCGTGCGCCGACGGTCCTCTCCTTTCCGCCGCTTCCCGCCCAGCTATAAACGCCACTCTCTTGTCGTAGACAACATAACGCCATCGCTGTAGCCACTTCTAAACTCGCAACGAAGCCGGGGATGACGGAGGAATACCCGCGTTGGGTCCGCGCGGATACCGCGGCCAACCGTGAGCGCCGTCTCCAACGCGGATCTAGTGTTCCGCCTGCAGAGGACGACAACATCTATGAGTTGCCGCCGCAGTAGCCCGTGGGGACAGGGAATGCCAGAATTACCCTGGGAAACCGCAGGGGCTCTAGCACCTTTAGCTGGAACAACCTCTTCGAGCATGTCGTGTCGGCATTGATGCGGATGGAAGAGGCCGAGGACGAGGTTTACATTGCCGGCATCTCGCCTTCGACGCCGGCGCTCCGGGTGCGACGGACCGGCTCCAGGTGGCGGTGGATGACTACGCTGGACTCTACGGAAGATCGTGGAATCGGATATCCTCAGCATCGGACACAACTAGATAGGTTTAACTTAAATTTTCGGTGACGTTGTTTGATTTCTACGGTTGGACTTGTTTAAATTTCAATGTATGTGAGAAGTTGTTTCCGCTTGGTAGGTAAGGCCAAAATTCCATCCGTTTCCTCTCAATCCCGGTTGAGCCCGGGAACAAGCCTTGCGTCGACGTTACAACTTGCGCCCGGCGCTATATCTTTTTTTCTTCTTCCGATCTAGACTCAAAAGGTACCGTGCAAGCGCCTGTACTTTCTCATTTAGCGTTGTAGGCAACGACGCCACCACGGCTGCTAGGCGATTAAGCGCCCGCTCAAGAGTCCAAGCGATGTACATGCCCTTAGGGCGGGCGCTAGAATAGATTTCCTGGCCGTTATGTCCAATTCCCGGTCGAGGCTGGGATTTTGCCTTGCGTCGACGCTACTTCTTGCTTCAGGCGCTTAAACTATTTTTCCCCGCATACGGCAGATTGACTAGCGGCCGACGCTAGTTCTAGGTGCTAGAAAAACGTTGGAGAGTTTTACCTCAACAGTTGACCGAATCCAGCAAAATCGGAGAGATCCAAAAAAAATTAAAGCACACAAGGAGATTCATCCAATACAGGACATGTAGGCAATCGATTGGTATATGAACGTGCTCTGGCGCCGGTGGATTTGTACGAAGCGGGAAGCCTGATGCTCTACTGCCGATGGAAACGTTTGGAGCTCCTCCAGCTCCGCTGCTCCCGACTCAAGAAACCGAGAATCGAGATGAAGAAAACAGAGGAGAAACATTCATACCCGGCCGATTCGTTCTCCGCCACCCAGTGCACAACTGTCCGATAGCCGAGGAGCTTGGCTTTGTGGGCTTGCGGAGGAGCTGCGAGCAGCTGAATGGACAACGATGTCGCCTAGAGGGGGGTTGAATAGGCGATTAAAAACTTTCCGGTTAAGGCTTGCTAAATGCGGAAATAAACTAGGTGTTTAAATTAACAAGCACACAACCTAAATATTTTAGGGTCAACTAGGTGCATCAACAACTTATTCTAAGCAAGACAAGTAACAAGGTGATAGCAAGATATATATAACTTCAAGCACGAAGGCTATCACAATGTAAATTGCATAAGTAGAAAGCTCGGGTATAGAAATAACCGAGACACACGGAGACGGTGATGTATTCCCGAGTTCCTCCCACAAGGGGAGTACGTCTCGTTGGAGGGGTGTGAGCTCGCCACAAAGGCCTACTCAACGCCACAAAGGCCTCACCCTATTCTCCGATGAACCCCGCCACAAAGGCTTAGTTCACCTTCCACTATTGGCAACCTTCAAACCCGAGGCACGCATCCACAACTTAATTGGAGGCTCTCGGTGTCACCACAATCTTGGGGCACACATCCACAACTCAATTGGAGGCTCCCAAGAACACCACAAGTCGTCTAGGGTCCAATACCCAAGAGTAACAAGCTCACAATCTTTCACTTCCACGAATCCTCGTGGAGAGAGCAAACCGATGCAACCGATGCAAGTGGCAAGAGCACAAGTGTTCAAATACTTCACTCTCAAATTCCAACAAAGCAACAAATTCTTATGAGGGAAATGTAACACCTGGGGTGTTTCCCCTAAGTTAGAAAGTTGGTTGTTTTTCTTTTTGCTTGCATCACATGCATCATATGCATTGCACCTTGTTTTCAAAACAACTCAAAAGTTCAAACTAATTTAAACTTTCAAACATGTCCAAGTTTCTAATTAAAAGTTGCAAACTAAACAACTCAAATTGTTTTCAATAGTTTTGAATTTGAATTATTTAAATTGCTTGGTTAATAAAAACCCCTTTTATTAAAACCCTAAGTCCCATTCAAATCCAATTTCAAATTCAAATGCAAACACATGAGCATAATTTGAAATTTTGAAAACAAAACATCATGCAACTGGGCTTTTGTAATAAATAATTTATACAAAATTATCTCCCCAATTTCCAAACCCCAAAACCCTATTTGAATTTTAAATAACAACTCAAATCATTTGGCAATTTCAAATATTTGAAAATAAGCACACATACTTTGGAATCTTGCTGTTTTGGTAATTCAATAAAATTATTACTAAAATGCAAACACCAAAAATCTTATTCCTTTTCTCACCTTTTCTTTCCTACAAAAAAAAAGAGAAACCAAAAGAAAACGAAAGAAAACCAGCAAGGGGGAGGCAGCCAGGCCCAACTCCAGCCCACTTACCCCTTCGAAGCCCCCCCACCTTTCTTCCTCCTCCGTACAGGGAGGACGTCACCCTCCCCCCACCGATTCCCCACCTGCTCCCTCCTCCCCTCCCCTACAAAGCCACCTCCTTTTCTCCTCCCTAACCCTAACATTCCCCTCTTCTTCCTCTCTGGCCGCCGCCCCCCTCTCCTCTCCCCCTCGTCTGCTATTTTCCCTTCCCACCACCTCACCTCCATGGCCGGAGAAGAGAGCACACGAGGCCGGGGACGGGGTAGCTGCAACGAGCCGATTATGGTGGGAACGGAACCGCCGCGTCGAGCACGTCGCCCTCGCCGAAGAGCAGGAGCTGCCTCTGCCCGGAGCGCCGCCAAGCTCGTCTTCCTCTCCTCCTAGCTCGCGGACGTCTACGTCGACTCCCTCCTCTGCTTGCCTACGACCTTCACGGCGAGACTGACTCCTTCAGCCCTCCCCGGTGAGCATCCGAACCGTTTCCCCCAATCCCTCGTTTGCCTATGCCATCGCAAGTCTGCAACATGCGTTACGGATCCATCCCGTCGTTCTCTGTTTCTCGGCGTCGACCTACAGGAGAACGCACGGATGCCTTCTTCAGTTTCGACAGTTAGCTGCGCTCGGTTACCTCTTGTTCCGTCAAACCTGTATCCTATCACGAGCACAAACTTATCACAGTGGCAGGCCAACTGCGCTGCACACCCTAGGTCCCGGGATCAAATCCCAGAGGGGACACCTTTTTACGTCTTATTTTTGTTCTGTCAACTCTGAATCCTTCTTCAGTTCGTCAGTTAACTGTCGCAGTGTCACTTGATCCTCTGTTCGCACTGTACCCAATCACGACAACGCACATAGCCTAGTGGCTCTGTTCCCTGTATCTCAGCGAAAGATCAAGGGTTCGATTCCCCCCCGGCGCAAAGCCACCCCCTTTTGCCTCCTTTTTCTTTTTATTTCCCTATTCCAGAAAAACAGATCTGTTTCTTTAATTGTAAAATCAATAACAAATTGAATATTGCTCCAAATCCAATGATTTAAGTTTCTGTGGATTCATAATTTTGTGCTCTTCCTGTTAATGTCAAAGTTTCAACATGTTTCTGTAATAATTTTTGCACTAAATAATTAAATACCTAAATGGCTATTAAAAGTTGAAACTTTGGAATTTCATAACTTGAGTTCTGTTCATCCAATTTGAGCAAACTTGGGCTCTAAAAATTTGTCTTAATAAACTCTACACATTGGTATTTTATTTGGTCACAATTGAATTAATTTTGAACATGTTTCCCTCTGTTTACTAAGCCTTTGTTCGTTTCCGTCCACCCCGGCCGGGATCGGGACGAAATCCCCGCGAATCAACCGGGATCAGACCCGCGGGGGTTAAATCCCGGTGATCTATTTTGACGCGTTCGGTTATACCCGGTCGGTATTCCACCCCGCCCTGTTCCCGGTCGATCCCGTCCGTTTTGAGGGGGAATTAAACCTCGACCCTAATCCCGTGGAACGAATCCCCCAGAGCTGCTCTCTCTGAGACTCTCTCTCCCTCACCCCCATCTTATTTCTCTCGCGATTTGGAGGGGCCGCCGGGCACTGCGGCGGAGGGACGGCGACGGCGCATCAGATTGAGCAGCTCAAGGGCTCGTGCTTCTCCCTCCTCCCCCATTCCATCCGGCGGCAGAGCGGCCGACCGAATAGCTGGAGATTGATTCGGAGACCACACCTTTGTGCGAGCTCGGTGGCGCCCGCGAGACGGTACCTCCGGCGTCCTCTCCACCTCTGGCTGCTTCGAAATGGGTAATCTTCTACTCTTTGTCCTCCTTCCACGGTTTCTGCATTCTAGGGTTCTTGGCATATTTGTTTTGTTCTTGCCGAGCTCGTACATCAGACATTAATTGTCTTTTCTTGGTAATGGCAACTCTAGGAACATGTACTCCCATGTGCAATCCAGTTTCCCCAAAAATTGCAGAATAAAGCACACAGGCTGTTTTCTTGGTCCAGCTAGACGTCAATGATTTACCTCCAGAATTGGGTTGACTGATGGAAACAGCTGGGTGGTTGGTCTAACTATATAGATATGGTGTTGAATAGTAGTCTAAATGCAAACCTAAAGCTTCGCTAATGGCCTGATTAGTTTAGTTCTAAAGGTTTTGGTTACTCACTCTATACAGACGTATGATTTATTCTTAAGTTTCAGATTGACAAGTTAGAAGCAATTAATTTTACAACAAGATCCCATTGTTAGCATCCTGGGATCACTTAGTTGATCATTTAACTTCCTAAAATGATACCGCCTGATTTTCTTAGGCATAAGTCAGCTATGGGCATGAGCATGTGTATTTGTCGCTAAAAAACAGAGATGCAATTAGCTAGTGTGAGGGTCCTGGAACAAACTGGTTTGTTGAAAACAGACTGTATGGCACAGTAGTGTTGCTAGTTCTCGGGGTACAGGTCAAGTTAAATAAAATCCTAACTACTGAACAACTATTCCCTTTTTCTAAAAATAACTGTCAAGTGTAATGCAATGGTGGTACTGAAGAACAATTATTTTTTCTGAACACTTCTCCCTTTATTCAAGACACAAGACACTTATGTAGCGCAATGCTATATAGGCTTTAAGTTTCAGGACATGATGCAGTATTTTCAGAGATGTAATCACGGATTTGTTCATTCACCAGTTAAAGAGTTAGGGTTTTCTGCTTGTGGGATCTCTAGCGTTTTCATTATCCCTTTCTCATTGATGCACACGACCAGTTTTAAGGTTTGGCGTAGCTCAAATGTCAGATAATGCAAGTGTTTTCTACAGGGAGAGTATTTCATAAATCAGCATACAATGTTCTGTTTTTTTCTTTTGTAGAACTGTAGAAGCAATGCCATTTTTTATGCAGATACCCAATGTATGAAACAATTCCCCGTCAGATTTCTTTAGCCTTTAATTCAACACCGAAGGTGTGTACTTCTTAGCCATCAGCTGAGTTTGTTCATTAAAACTATGCAAGTCAAAAAAGACCAGTGATTGTGATTGGTTGATGTCCATCTTGTGGGTCTAGGATTAAAGGGTGGTCTAGGGTTCTTGGTCTGGTTATTGTATAGTAATTTCTTCTGTTCTTTTTATGGGTCAAGTTTCCATTGTTAGGATTGGAGAGTTTCCTTTGCTAACGAGCAGCTTTAGTCTTAAATTTGCTGCTGCATTTGCAACAGTTGAAACTAGTGTTGCTTTGGCAGTACAGTGGAACAGCTAAACATATATGTAGAAAGGCGTAGTAGTAGAATAAATAGTCACTTGATTTGAAAGTGCAGTGCCTAAAGTTCTAGTAGAATTAGCAACCCAGGTTTTTGGGATCTTTTGGTTGGGTCGGGGGAGCATGTCATTTTTTTTGCTTGGTCATGAGAGCAGTAGGACACTACAATACCAGGGAATGCCGAGGATTCTGTCTTGCATATATGTAACGCCACAATGTTGTCTTGCATTTTCCTTGTGATCTTATCTGCCATTTTAAGTAATTTCCTTGTGTTTCGAAGAATTTCAGGACATGCATTCTTTTCTTTGTACTTACAAGTCTCTGAAATATTATGCCATAATGGTTCTCATCAGATTATGTCATAATGCCTTAGATCAGATTATGCCATGATGCTAATTTAATGCTCGATTTCATCTGTCTTGTGCAAGTTAAATGCTACAAAAAATGAGAAGAATGAGAGGGAGCAGAGGAGCCAAACCATTTTGAAGAGTTCAAGAAGGACACGGATCAAAGAGTTGGATGCTTCAGAATGAACAAATTTTTGTTTTACTATTTGACACCGTAATAAACTAATACTTCTTGATGTTTCATTTAATCTAGTTTGTCTGAGAAATTCTTTTAATTAATCTAATTTTTACTGTCACTGTAAAAGTTGATTCAAAGTTGCTACTTTTTTCTTTACTTTTTGATGCGCGGTGCTACCTATGCGTTGATGCATGTGTATGTTGCGTGTAAAAAAGTTGCATCTGTTTGCTGTATTTGCCGGTCCATGTACAGGGATTAACCGAACGACACTAGCAACAGAGGGATTAGTAGGGAACGTGGGGGTGAGAGGTAGTGGGGATTGGGGTGATGATTGGGGTTCACCCAATCCCTGCAGGGGATAGATCCACTAGGGGATCTAATTTTGTGCAACCGAACAAGGCCTAAAAGGGCAGAATAAAAATGGTTATGGAAAATTGCATAATAAATTCAATAATAACCCAAAAATTATGTTTAATAGCTCAAAATGTTCAGTGAAACATTTGCTACATGTTTTCAACCTTTTCAATACAATTTGTTTCTGTTTTTCCTAATTAAAAGTGGTGCAATAATTCAATGTTTTAATTAAACCTTTTAAATTGCAAAATTCACAACTTGGGCAATTCAAATCCAATTCCAACATGTAAAATATGTTTTCCATCCCATTTTTCATGAACTTTGCAAATATCAACTTTGTTTTCTGTTTTGAATAAATTAACTTGCTGAAAACAACTATTTCTTAATTAATGCATTTAAAATTGTCAATTTAATAACTTGCTCATCTAAAATCCAAATTCAACAAATGAAATATGTATTCCATATAAAATTTTGTGTTCTTTCCAAATATAAATTTTTTTATCTGTTTTGAACATTTAACATTGGTGAAAACAACAAATGTTTGTTTAAATCATTTAAAATGCCAAATTTCATAACTTACTAAATAAAATTCCAAACTTGGTAAACAACATTTCAAATTGAAGCTATTGTTGTTTTCTTATTGTTTTCATCATCCATGCATCATTCTAATCAACTTTCACATGATGGTTATTTGTAGATCATTTAATTCAACATTAATTCATGGGCTTTTCCATATGCAATCCAAATTGCATATGGGCCCATTTAAATATGTTTACCATGTCAACTAGTTTATCTTTGATGCATCCTTAAACTTGTCATGCATCCATATCTTGATCATGCTGGATCTTTTGCCGTAGAAGTAATTGTTGCATCCGGTGTTTATTCTAGTTCGTTGCTTCTTCGCGGATAGGACGTTGAGATGATGTGAGCAACGACAAGTTCTGCGGATGTACCTCTACTTGCTGGATCTCAGGCAAGTATACTCACTTGCTACCTATGGCTGCCTTTCATCACTTGTTACCGATTGTTTCTGTTGTCCTTATGCTAGCCTTATGATTCGATGCTTGAGTCTCGATCATATCATATGTTTACCTTGCAGCCATGATATAGCCTTCCTTCCACTTCCTATTACCTGTTGCTTGTTTACCTTGTTGGCCCTCGTGTCGTAGATGCATGCTTAGTGTTGTTTGCGCTCAAGTCTTGTTGTCCGCCTTATCACCTGTTTAGTTTGATAGTTGGGTTTCAATTCAATCAACAACATGTTAATGTTTTGGGTAATATTAATTTGATGATAAGGCACCGGCAGGAGGCCCGGCGTGGTTTTGAGGCCTGCTAGTGTCAAACTTAATTAGGAAAAGGGTCTTGTCCTCCGATCCATGATGAGCGCACTAACCGCATGTGGGAAGCGAGTATGGGCGCCTCCCGCAATTCTGATTCGATTCGCATCTCATCCAAATCGCCACACTTAGTTCGGGCTTTCCATTTGATGCATGCATATGCAGGTGCGAGCCCTTGGCGCCAGGGTGGAACTTTTGTAGTCGGCATTTAGGGCGGCGTGGTCTTCCAGTGCTATGAGGGTCCCCCTTTTCTTCGTGGGGGCTCGATTAGCCGCGCACGCACATCACGTGGTTCTTTGAGCTTGATGCGAAGAAGAGTTGGGTTGTGTTGAGTGCCTCGCTTGGTGGAAGGGCATTTCCATCTGGCGGGTCATTCTTACGTGTACGGCCAAATTGGTGCATCCCTGCAGGGTTAAATCTTCTCGAGAAGCCGTGTTGTCCGCGATTATGGATGACTTGGTGAAAGTGCTGGCTAACAAGTACTCAGACAACTTACACTTAACGATGATAACTTGACTAGTAATATAGATTACCTCCACCATAAAAACGAATGTCACCTTAATCAACAGTGTGAGTTTCCTTGGGTTGCTTCCTTAGTAGGGGGTAACATTGGATGGGTATTGTTTGGTGAGTAGTTATAGTTGGTTTCGTCGCGCTATCTTATCCCTTTCTTTTAGCCGGATGTTGTAGCGCGTCTCTGTAGTTAGTTAGTGCAGCCCGCTGCCGCTTTCTTTGCAATAATCTCTTCCTTCCGTTGTACCCAAAGTATTTGTATCTTGTGATGATTGGTTACGCTGGTATCTTGTGAGTATGGGTTATCCACTTGCCAGTACTTAACCGTACTGACCCACGAATCCTTTTCGTGGCTGCATATTCCACATTGCAGTCAACAGGTTTGAAGTCTCACGATGTTAGCTTGGGAATCCCTCCGGCTTGGCCTGGGCAGGGATTTGGACGCCATCAGTTATCTTCAGGACTCTTAGTCCAATTTGTATCTTGTCCGTAGTCGGACGCTATGTTGTTTCTTCCGCTGTTATTTGGATCTTTGTATTGTATCAGTTGTATCCTTGACTCGTTTGAGTCGTCTTGTATATACCTCCTCTGTTGTTGTTGTGGATTATTCGTGAACTGTTGTAATGTTATCACAAGTGGCAACCTGGAATCGGTTATTATGTGGATTTTGGCGGAAATGCTGAAATCTGCATAGTGCCCGATCCTGGGGCGTCACAGGAAAAGAGAGGAAGAACAATGAAGGAGAAACCCAAAGAACTCCAAGATCTAGATTCACGAAGTTCTCCTCACTAAGAGGAGAGATGGATTGGTGAAAATGTGGATCTAGATGTCCTCTAACTTCTCCCTCAAAGATATGAAAGAATCATTGAGGGATTGAGAGAGGAGAAAGGTTTCCAAGGTCAACAATGGTGTGGAGAGAGGACGAAAACGTGTTTTGCAGCATTGGGGTCAAGGGGGAAAAATACCCCCATAAATAGAGGACCCAAAATATGACCGTTATGTGAAAATCTCGCCCAGCAGCGGTACTACCGCTAGGACCAGCGGTACTACCGCTACGGGGCTTTTCGGTAATGGTTCGGGCGGTACTGGGGCGGTACTACCGCCGGAACAAAAACGGCAAAAACACCCGATACGAAAACGGTCATAACTTTTGCGTCCGGACTCCGTTTTCGATGATCTTGGGCTCGTTGAAATCGCAACGTCGAGCTCTACAAGATTATGCAGAGAAATATCATTGTCCAACAATGAAACTTAAAACCAAATGGGGAAAGGAAAGACCTCTCTAAAAATGGCCAACCGGGAAAACCTTCGACAACAAAAACTCAATAAGTGTTTCATGTGAAAACCGTTTTTGATGAACTTGGGCTTGTCATGAAGATCACAACAAGCACCAAAACCTATAGAGATAAAAGCCAACTAAGAACCAAGAAAGATGATATGCAAGAGTGCAAAGATTTGAGCTCTCCACAACGATTCGATCAAGTTACTCACTTGAGAGCCCCTCTTGATAGTACGACTATCGATCCTATAACCCCGGTCTCCCAAATATATGAGACCGGTAAAATAGAAAACCTATAAAGATTATACCTTTGTCTTGAGCATTCCACTTGAGCTAGATGCTGACGATCTTGACTCTCTCAAGTTGGATCTTCTTTCTTGATCGTGCTAGCTAGCACTTGCTCCGCTTGATGAAGACTTGCAAGTTGCTCCCTCATACACCATGATATGGGAGAGACCCTTCGGAACATCTTCAAAAGGCCGTAATATCCAAATGGGTGGAAAGCATCAAGCATAGGATTTCTTCGATATGCTTCACTTGAGCTTCCACGTCAAGCTAGATGACAAACACCGCTTGACGACATAGACCATGGGCTATATGAAATCCTTCTTGTGAAGCATGCCCATCGAAAGATACCTAACCACACATAGAGATAGCACACACATATCATGCGTTAGTTCACAAAGCTATATGGACAATTGCTTACCATTACCACGAGATACATAATCCCACTAGGTACATCTTGTAGCTTTGTGTGTTGATCACACGCATGATCAACCTTGTATCTTTTCTCCTCTCTTCGTCAATAAAGTTGATGTCTTGAAGGTAGACATGAATTATCAATCCATCTTGTTCTTCACGACATCAAGCAAATAAGCTTAATAGCACAGCGGTACTACCGCTGCACACAAGCGGTACTACCGCCCACTAACATCACCAGGTACCCAGTGTACTGCCCACAGGAGCTCAGCGGTACCACAGAAGTACCGTGAAGCTCCAGTAGCGGTACTACCATAACCTGGCAGCGGTACTACCGTTAGCCCCGAACTCGATATAAATCGAGAAGGCTGGCGGTAGTACTAGGCCACTACCGCCCTAGTACCTTAATCATTACTATGAGCAAAACTTCCCTGGCGGTACTTTGACCGGTACCGCCAGCGGTACTATCGCGTCCTAGAAAGAGCGGTCCTACCGCTCACGGTAGCGGTACTACCGCCGTGGGGAGTGTTGCTCCGAAAATGACTAAGTACTAGCGGTAGTACTATGCCGGTACCGCCTGGGTACCGTGGATATCAGTGGCCTTTTCTTTGCTAGCGGTACCTCCAGCGGTATCACCAGCGGTAGTACCGCTCCTAGGAGGAGACGTTACAAACCGCGATACTACCGCTGTCTGGGGTGTACCAGGTGTGCCGCAGCAGTACAACTCCATGAGGAGCGGTACTACCGCAGCACAACCCGGTACTACCTCTAGATAGAGAAAAAGCTTCTCGGCCATCTTGGACATCAAATGATCATCTTCGATTCACACAAGGACTCCAACCTATTCTTATGGACAAGTCCTGAAAGAATATCTCAATGCAAACATTATTCCTTAAGGATTGTCATTAATTACCAAAACCACATATGGGGGCACCATGGCTTTCAATCTCCCCCATTTTGGTAATTGATGACAATCCCTTTTTACGAGGGTTTATATAATTAATAAAGCAACCATGCAACACAAAGAGCAAGGATGCAAGAGCATGGAAGGAAAATGCTTAAGAACGAACCTAAAGCATAAAACCAAATTCCCTTAAACCCTCTAAACTTGTCCCACATTGGCATCCATTGCCGAAATGGGAGGAAAAACTTAGAAGGTCAATATAATAAGATCTCCCCCATAATGTATGCATTCCTCATGATATGAGTGAAATCAAGTGCATATATCCAACAATGAATAGATGGAGGGGGATCAAACTATATTGAGGATCCTAAGATTGCAAATGAAAAATATTCCTCTAAACATCTCCCCACAAGAAGACAAGCAACCGAAGAGATCCAACAAGAGAGTTCTAGAAAAGAATAGAGAAGCTCCCCAATGTCTATGCACTATTTATGAGTGCACAAATATGGAATCATCACTCCTCATAATAATCTACAACCCGCAAGAAGTGCAAGAGAAAAGATGGTAAATGAAGAAATCCAACTTGCAACAAACAAATAGGTCCACAACCTTATTAAGATGCAAAATAAGTATCAAATGAAAAGCCAAGCTTGTGCCTTCTAGGAACCACCAAAGAATAAAAATCAATAAAAGTTGGTCAATAAAGAAATAGAATACCAATTAAAGATGTAACTATTCTCATGTGTATAAGTTTCTAAGTGGACACCAATCACAAAGATATAAGTCCACAAAGAAATATGCACACATAAAATAGGTACGAAGGAGAGGAATCATGATATCCAAAAGAGAGTCATAAATACACCAATAAGATTTTTTCTTGAAAGCAAAGCACAAAGCTCAATTTTATCTTACAGGGATATAGATGAGCAAACAACAAAATCATCAAAGCATCACAAATATCACAAGGGAAAGGTGATAGTTGGAATGCTTTGAGGAAGGTAACACGTATCACCAAAAAGGCAAATGGTTTTTTGAGAATTCATCAATATTGCATATGAGAGACTTAGAGCAGAAGTTGCTAGATTAATATACTTGGGATTGGTGAATCATAAAAATGATTATAAATATCCCCTAGATATGTAATCATCCCGGTTTACTCATATTTGCAATAAAGATGTTTTGATAATACACTTGCAAGAACCAAATGAAAAGAAACAAAAGGAATTCATGCCAAGATACAACCTACACAAGGTTGAGAGCTAGAAATGTACGCATGAGATAGATACTTGTTACCGAGAAGACATTGGTGATGAAGAGGATGCGAGATTGATAATCATCATAGCTTGACTCCTATAATCAAATGGTGAGAACACCTTCCTTATGAATGAGGAAAGCACCCAATGCATCTCCATTGTACCTAAAAACAAAATTAAGGTACTATATGGTACCCAAACTCATTGGGTCCAAAGTAGTTAGAGAAACTACAGTACATAGGACAAACTCCACATAAATATGTGCAAACTAATATGATTTTGAATTTCATGCACATCTTAGCCATTTAGGATTTGATGGTGTTTATCATATATATTGGATCAACGAAAGTAATCATGCCAAAAGATATACATAGTAAATATACATGCACAAAAATTTCAAGACCCAAACGAGATACAAATTGGACAAAACACAAATTAAACAAAGAAGGCACTCACAAGAGTGAGAAGAAAGAGAATTGTCCAAATTATATCAAAACCAAAATCAACGCATGATTGAAGAAACCAAATAGAGAACATACAAAAAAAAACATCAAAGAATAAACAAACCCTCTACACTTTTCATGATGGTACCCAAAGTACCAAGACAAAAAATGTTCGTCTTCCAAAGAGACAAGTCATTGGGATAAAAACCAATTTTAACACAACAAATGTTCAAACGCATATAGGAGAGCTCTTCCAAGAATAGTGCATTATTTATGATATTGCGTTTGAATACAAAATGCACACAATGGAATCATTACTCTCCATATATATATATTTAAACACTAGTCATGTTAAATAAAATCAATAAGATGCAATACCAATTTAAAGAATGGTGATCTACTCAATGTAGGATAGCTTCCCCAAGAATAGTGCAACCCAAAGAAGTATGACTTTGAAAATAAGTGCACAAGAACGGGATCATTGCTTTTCCTACCACAAGAAAGCACAAACCAAATTTTGAGTAGAGCAAGGAAGACACAGGGGAGTTAAACCAAACAAATCATTGGCAAGAAACAAGACAATTTTAGAGCAATGGCCAAAGTAAATATGATCAATAAACTTACCACAAAATATTATCACTTGTCAAAGACAAGAGATGTATGGAGATATTTCTTGATGGTAGATTTGTTCACAATCATATTCACAAAACATAAGAATGTGGCAAAAGATATAAGTTAAAAAACATGCTTAGATAGAGATTCTTGAAGGTTTCAAATAAAACCCGAAAATGCAAATCAACAAGAAACTCTCTTACAAACAAGATACCAAAGAAGAGAGACAAAAGATATTTTTAGAAAATATGGAACTTGTTTGAGAAACATGCCACATAGGAGCAAGATTATTGACAACATCAATTCTAGGTGGCAATACCTCACATGTTCACATTTTATAGGCTTGTAATATGAACATAGATTATTACTTCGCCATAATGTGATAATCCATTTTTTTAACAAGAGACAAAGAAAATAAATCCAACTAGAGAAAGTTAATGGACATTAGAATTTGAATTTCTCATGAGAAAGACATACCGCATAGAGACAAGATAATATCGATATATCAATACTAAGTGGTATTCGTCATGTACACACATTTTAGGATAGTAAAGTGCCAAGAGAATATTACTCTCCCAAAATGGGATAGACCATTAATCTCCCAAAGAGCCAACTAAAAACAAACAAAAGTTTGAAAGGAAGGCTCAACACAAAACACACAAGTACACGGAGTGCAAACCAACACACATAACTAGATTACTCAAGATAGGTAAGTAGTAAGCACAACATATACAAACACATGCTAGAAACAAAACTAACATATGCAAGGGAGCATGCAACTTTCAATGAATATATTAATTAGATACAAGTTACCGTAAGGAGCAACATTGGATAAGAGATATATATAATCCAAGTGACTTGGCTTGAGGAAATATAATTGATGACGATCCCTTAATTCTTCATGAGATAGCCAAGTCTCCAATGCCCTCCAACAACACCTATTGATCAAGTTTGAGCTTGTTGGTCCCCAACCAAGTTGGGTCCTAAGAGGTTAGTCACAATAGGTTTGGCAACCCAAATGGTCGTTTTCGTGACACCACTTTGAGTACCAAAAAACTTGGCAAACACATTGCCCACATTATCCTTCCGAATGGAATACACATCATCAACAAGGATAGGGTTGGATAATGTACCATTAGTGCATGAGGAAGCAAGGTGTCCCTTCTCACGACAAAGGTAGCAACATCTACTCTTATCTTTCTCCTTAATAGGATCCTCAACTTGAGGAGCATTCATTTGAGTCTTCTTAGGAGGTGGTCGTTGTTCAACTCGTGGTTGAGCATGAGATTAAACAAGAGGCCGCTTCCCTAGTTGCTTCTCACTTAGAGACTTCTTCTTCAAAGGGCAAGATCTAACATGGTGCCCTTCAATCTTGCACTTGAAGCAAATAATCTTGGCCGGATCTTTCACTTGTTCTTGGCCCTTCTTCTTCTCAACCATGGACTTGTTCTTGATATTGGAGTTGAATCCAAGTCCACTCTTGTCATTGGGAGGTCTTCGCACTCTCAACATCTTGTCAAGGGTGGAACTCCCTTCATGACTCTATTCCAAGTCTTTCTTCAAAGAAGTGACTTGGGCCTTGAGCTCTTTAATTTCCTCTACATGGTTAGAATCAACACAAGAGCTAGAGGAAGTAGATTCTTCATTGTTAGAGCAACAAGGCAAGGAAAGCAATTCATCACAATATGTAGAAACATTATGAGAGGATGAATTACAAATACTAGCACAAGGAAATATAGCATTACTAGAAGATATTGTTCTAGTAACCACATGAGGCTCACAACATGTTACCTTTGTAGTGATGGCCTCAAGAGCTAACTTTAGCTTAGTATGTGATGCTAGAAGATCCTCGTGAGAGCTAGATAGATTTTCATGGCTTTCTTCCAACTTACCACACTTGCTAGTCATCAACTCAAGTTGAGCCCTTAGCTCAACATTCTCCTTCAAAATAGATGCTTCACAAGATGTGGTGTTAGTAGCACAAGCATCATTAGTAATGGAATAAGACAACTTGGCAAGCTCATTATTCAACCTAGAGTTTTCCTCAATTAGTTTAGCATTGCCAACAACAAATTCAACATTTTCATTTTTAAGCACTTTATATCTAGCATTAGTATGGTCACGTGCTTTAGTGAGATAGACTATTTGTTCATTAAAGAGCTCCTCAATAGATTCGAGTTTCTCCTCAAGAGTAACTCGGAGCTCATGCTCTTCCTCAAGGGCTACCTCAACCCCTACAATTTCATCTACGTACCCACGTTCGAGGCTATAACATTTATCAAGGCAAATATCCATAGCCTTAATAGTCTCATCGCGCTCAACAAGGGTACCCATGATTTCATAGAGAATAGAAGAGGCAATCTTATTCTTTGTGAGAGCATGAAGAACTATTTTACCTTTCTCATAAATGGAATCACCATTAACATTTTCTTCTTCTTCATCATCAATATATGAAGAGGGTTCCAAAGGAGGGGATACCTTTGAATCCTTAGCCATAAGGCACATATGAGAAATGGATAACGACGATGAAGATTTACTTGAAACACCATTAAGGTCCATGTCTTGTTCCACCAAAATGTGGGGTTCCTCTACATTGTTAGCCACATAAGCACTAGAGGAAATGGAAGCATTTTTTCATGAAAACAAGACATAGGAAGCATATCATCATGAGATTTAGTTAAACAACTATTACATGATATGCAAGGACTATCAACACTAGCATGTATGGAACTTTTGAGTGCTAGAAGATATTAGGTCCAAAGATAGATCATCGCAATGGGATCGAGATGAAGTATAGTCAATAGAAAATTCACTATCCACACTGCAATTTCTATCACCACTCACCATATCATTACCTTGTGACAAATCACATGTTGGTGGAGTGGAGAAATATGTGAACTCATCACGGCCGGAAGTGGACGGAGAACAATAATCCTCAATAATGTTGGACAAATCATATATATCTTGAAGTTTTGTCCATAGCTCATGAGCGTTCTGAAAAGGCATGATTGAATCAATAACTACATCGCTCAAAACACACAAGAGACCATTAGATACAAGAGTATCAAGATAAGAGTTTTCCTCATCCTCTAAGATAAATCTTGAGAATTCTTTGGAGGAGGAAAATCCATATCTACAATTCTCTTTACATACTTTGGACCCATGTCCTCAAGAAAATTAAGAATGCGAATTTTCCAAACATCATAATTTCTACCATAGAATATAAAAGCGGGATCATGCTCTATTTCTCTAAACGACATCGTACTCTCTAGGATGTAAAGCCTAATAAAGAGAGATGAGGCTCTGATACCAATTTAACGGACAATGATGTCGCCTAGAGGGGGGGGGGGTGAATAGGCGATTAAAAATTTTCCGGTTAAGGATTTCTAAATGCGGAAATAAACTAGGTGTTTAATTAACAAGCACACAACCTAAATATTCTAGGGTCAACTAGGTGCACCAACAACTTATGCTAAACAATACAAGTAACAAGGTGATAGCAAGATATATAACTTCAAGCACGAAGGCTATCACAATGTAAAATGCATAAGTAGAAAGCTCGGGTATAGAAATAACCGAGGCACATGGAGACGATGATGTATTCCCGAGTTCCTCCCACAAGGGGAGTACGTCTCGTTGGAGGGGTGTGAGCTCGCCACAAAGGCCTACTCAACACCAGAAAGGGCTCACCCTATTCTCCGATGAACCCCGCCACAAAGGCCTAGTTCACCTTCCACTATTGGCAACCTTCAAACCTGAGACATGCATCCACAACTTAATTGGAGGCTCTCGGTGTCACCACAATCTTGGGGCACACATCCACAACTCAATTGGAGGCTCCCAAGAACACCACAAATCGTCTAGGATCCAAGACCCAAGAGTAACAAGCTCACAATCTTTCACTTCCACGAATCCTCGTGGAGAGAGCAAACCGATGCAACCGATGCAAATGGCAAGAAAGGGCTCACCCTATTCTCCGATGAACCCCGCCACAAAGGCCTAGTTCACCTTCCACTATTGGCAACCTTCAAACCCGAGACATGCATCCACAACTTAATTGGAGGCTCTCGGTGTCACCACAATCTTGGGGCACACATCCACAACTCAATTGGAGGCTCCCAAGAACACCACAAATCGTCTAGGATCCAAGACCCAAGAGTAACAAGCTCACAATCTTTCACTTCCACGAATCCTCGTGGAGAGAGCAAACCGATGCAACCGATGCAAATGGCAAGAGCACAAGTGGTCAAATCCTTCACTCTCAAATTCCAACAAAGCAACAAATTCTTATGGGGGAATAAGAGAGGAAGAACAATGGAGGAGAAACACAAAGAACTCCAAGATCTAGATTCACTAAGTTCTCCTCACTAAGAGGAGAGATGGATTGGTGAAAATGTGGATCTAGATCTCCTCTAACTTCTCCCTCAAAGATATGAAAGAATCATTGGACGGATTGAGAGAGGAGGAAGGTTTTCCAAGGTCAACAATGGTGTGGAGAGAGGAGGAAAATGTGTTTTGCAGCCTTGGGGTCAAGGGGGGAAGAAGACCCCCTTAAATAGGGGACGCAAAATATGACCGTTATGTGAAAATATCGCCCAGTAGTGGTACTACCTCTAGGACCAGCGGTACTACCGCTACGGGGCGTTTCGGTACTGGTTCGGGCGGTACTGGACCGGTACTACCGCCGGAACAAAAACACCCGATACGAAAACGGTCATAACTTTTGCGTTCGGACTCCGTTTTTGATGATCTTGGGCTCGTTTAAATCGCAAAGACGAGCTCTACAAGATTATGCAGAGAAACATCATTGTACAAAAATGAAACTTAAAACCAAATGGGGAAAGGAAAGACCTCTCTAAAAAATACCAACCGGGAAAACCTTCAACAACAAAAACTCAATAAGTGTTTCATGTGAAAACCGTTTTTGATGAACTTGGGATTTTCATGAAGATCACAACAAGCACCAAAACCCATAGAGATAAAAGCCAACTAAGAATCAAGAAAAATGATATGCAAGAGTGCAAAGGTTTGAGCTCTCCACAATGATTCGATCAAGTTACTCACTTGAGAGCCCCTCTTGATAGTACGACTATCGATCCTATAACCCGGTCTCCCAAATGTATGAGACCGGTAAAATAGAAAACCTATCAAGATTATACCTTTTCCTTGAGGATTCCACTTGAGCTAGATGATGACGATCTTGACTCTCTCAAGTTGGATCTTTTTTCTTGATCGTGCTAGCTAGCACTTGCTCCGCTTGATGAAGACTTGCAAGTTGCTCCCCCATACACCATTATGGGAGAGACCCTTCGGAAAATCTTCAAAAGGCCATAATATCCAAATGGGTGGAAAGCATCAAGCATAATATTTGTTCGATATGCTTCACTTGAGCTTCCACGTCAAACTAGATGACAAACACCGCTTGACGACATAGACCATGGGCTATATGAAATCCTTCTTGTGAAGCATGCCCATCGAAAGATACCTAACCACACATAGAGATAGCACACACACACATATCATGGGTTAGTTCACAAAGCTATATGGACAATTTCTTACCATTACCACGAGATACATAATCCCACTAGGTACATCTTGTAGCTTTGTGTGTTGATCACACGCATGATCAACCTTGTATCTTTTCTCCTCTCTTCGTCCATAAAGTGATGTCTTGAAGGTAGACATGAATGATCACTCCATCTTGTTCTTCACGACATCAAGCAAATAAGCTTAATAGCACAGTGGTACTACCGCTGCACACAGGCGGTACTACCGCCCACTAACATCACCAGGTACCCAGTGTACTGCCCACTGGAGCTCAGCGGTACCACAGAAGTACCGTGAAGCTCCAGTAGCGGTACTACCGTAACCTGGCAGCGGTACTACCGTTAGCCCCGAACTCGATATAAATCGAGAAGGCTGGCGGTAGTACTAGGCCACTACCGCCCTAGTACCATAATCATTACTGTGAGCAAAACTTCCCTGGCGGTACTTTGACCGGTACTGCCAGCAGTACTACCGCTTCCTAGAAAGAGCAGTACTACCGCTCACGGTAGCGGTACTACCGCCGTGGGGAGTGTTGCTCCGAAAATGACTAAGTACTAGCGGTAGTACTATGCCGGTACCACCTAGATACCGTGGATATCAGTGGCTTTTTCTTTGCTAGCGGTACCTCCAGCGGTATCACTAGCGGTAGTACCGCTCCTGGGAGGAGACGGTACAAACCGAGGTACTACCGCTGTGTGGGGTGTACCAGGTGTGCCACAGCAGTACAACTCCATGAGGAGCGGTACTACCGCTGCACAACCCGGTACTACCGCTAGATAGAGAAAAAGCTTCTCGGCCATCTTGGACATCAAATGATCATCTTCGATTCAGACAAGGACTCCAACCTATTCTTATGGACAAGTCCTGAAAGAATATCTCAATGCAAACATTAGTCCTTAATGATTGTCATTAATTACCAAAACCACATATGGGGGCACCATGCGCTTTCAGCAGCGAGTACGAGCAGTCATGGCCCGACGATTTCATACAGGGCGAGGGAAGGAGGAGCCGTCATCGATAGAGGAAAACTCTGGTTCATCGGTGAGGTCTGTCGGTACCTAGGGGCAAGCGCCTCGCGTTGGAGAGATTCAGTCGGTAGCGTTGCCTTCTATATATTTTTTAATCATTGTAGCGGCCAACCAAGCGCTCAACGTTGCAAGGTAGGACGCTTAACAGATAATCAGGTTTTATATCATTTTTCTTTTTACACTTAAGTGGCTATGTAAGCGGCGTGCGCTGTACATGCCCTAAGAAGGCCAATAAAATCAGGCATTCGTCCATGTGACTGTATCATACCGGGATAAAGCAGTATATATACGGCCCAAAGCGAAGATGCTTGCTTTTTTCTCCCGGGAAGAGGACAGGAGCCCAGCTAAACCGATGCATAGGATCACACATGGTGACTACAAAGACCAGCCAGCCAAAAATAAAAGGGAAAATCTATATGGAGGCGCCGTACGGAAGCTGGTCCGGAGGCCATTTGCTAGAGATCTCCCTCTATAGGGGAGAGCACATGCAATGCATATAGTAGTTTACCACATCAGGGTGACATCATTGCATTAATTGCTAAATTCGAATTTTTAAAATAATTTATCTTCTAAACCGCTATTCCGATTGGAAATCTGTTTACACCGCTAAGTTCGTCTCGACGAGAGCTTCAAATCTAGATCTCATGTTAATTTGTTTTGACGATTTTTTTTGGCACACCAGTTACTAGATTACCAACAAATAGTTACCACAATAACTTTAGATGGTTACCAAATAATTTTTTCCATACTTTTAGACATTCAAACACAATTATATATCGGGTGTGAAGTATTTTGTCCGTCACAGTAGTTGCCGTATTGCAATACTATAGGTATCAGATTAATATTGAACAATTATCATAATAATTGTACATGGTTATCGGATAAATTATGTATGTTTTGTAGCCATTTTGAGTGATGTGGATAGCTAGAGAGGAAGATTCCAGGCATATGGAAAAGTTAGTTTCATGCACTATTACATTGTTGAAGAAGAACGTCAGACAACCTGATAACTAAGTTATTATAATCCGATAGGTTAGTGATAATAATCTGATAACAACGGACGAAAAAAAGTGGTCAGAACATAACAACATGGGATCTAGTTTCGTAGATCTCGTCTCAACTAACACAGTGGTGAAAACGGATTTTTAATCGGATTATCGGTTTGAGAGATAATTCTTTTTTAATAAAATTGGTGGGAGGAATCTAGACCGACGTCATGGCTGATGTCACCCGCATGCATGCATATCAGGAACCGCCGCTCGGAACGACTAATTAGCGGCACTGCCGTGTAGTCCCGTCCAAAATAAAAACATAGAGTGTGTTTGGTAGCATACATCCAATTTGGGGCTGCAGGGGCAGGCTAGATCTGGTCGAGCGGAACCAACCCCTCAGCCGTGTTGTGCATGTTGTTAGTTAGTCCGCATTAGGAAACGGTTCATGGCGTGCATGTCGTTTGGTTGCATGAAAAGACATGCTCTAATGCATCGTATGAACGGAGTATGAACAATGTGAAAGGCAGATGATAAACATTTAGGATAGTTTTAAACATAACCGAGTGCAAGTCATAAGCAGTGAGCATATAAACAGGTAGCGGTAGAAACATTCATAAGCCGTAGTATGAAATACAAACCGGGTTAATCGTCCATCTTGACGTTGTCCGCGTGAGGAGGAGACTCTCTGACAATCTCGACGCCGGTGTTGTCGAAGATGACCACTCTGAACGTCCTTGGACCAAGCTATGGTCTGAAGGCTTCCGGAACTAAGAGCATCCTTAGATTAGGTGCAACCACCATTTTGCAAAAGTGGTTAGGGGGCACGTGTTCACATATCCAACCATAGTCTTCCTTCCTTCTATGGAACTGGGTCTTGATCTCAACCATCTCTACATTGTCCTTGTTTTTCTCATTCGTCAAATCCTATAATAAACAGCTCGGTCAGAAATGTTAAAATATGGTTGAAATGTATAACAAAGAGTACTGTTATGCTCAATCGATGGCCTCATCTATCAGAGCACATCATTTCTTGTCTAGGTACTGGAAGTAAAAGATCAAGAAACATGGACAACACTTGAACAAGTCACAAGATCGTTTACGGCAACACCTGAACTTGTGTGCTGCATAGTTAAATCACTGGCGCAAGCTGAAGGGTCTCAGTGATCATGTTCAACATCATTAACCAGAAGCCTCATCAAAACATGCCCCTCATGAAAACAGTCACACAAACATGCCAAGGAGACGACTCTTGCAGGATCAAGAGAAATGTACAAGCAATATGGTTGTACATGCTCGAGGTACTACAATGTCACCTCCTTACACTCTTCATGTGCCAATATGTAATCGTTGGCAATGTGCAAATTTATACAGAAACAACAGACTCATAAACAAACGCACAAGAGTTGCAAAGAATTGAGTTCATTGCGCCATGTAGAGCGTACAAGGTACAATGGAGTCAGTTCTTGCACCATTGTTGCGTGACATTATATTACGTCTAACTTCACTGCAATAATAGTACATTGGAGCCTCAGTGATCCTAGCACATCAATTTTTCCAAGTGTTGGAGCTAAAGGATCAAGAGAAAATGACAAACACTATATGCTGAAATAACAAGGTCAACAAAATTAAGAAGAAGCCACGTATATTTGTGACATGTTCAACATCATAGACCAAAATCTTGTATACCTAAATAAGAATGACCCACTACATGAATTTCCAGGTCTCTCATGCATTCATGTAGCCTTTTATTGCCCTACATGTTCTTTCGCTGCTTTGATGCATAATTTTTTGGTTCGCCCAGTAACGTTCGCGTTCGTAGACTGCCATGATACTTGGTTCACCCAACAACGTTCGCGTTCGTAGACTGCCACGATAGTAATGCCTCGCTCGTCCTCCCTTCGCGTCGCTCGCCCTTGCTTATGGGCTGCGCGACAAGCCCATCGTCGCATCACTCGCCCTTGCTTCTGGTCTGCACGAGAAGCCCAACCTGGGACGTACGCTCGCTGGTTTGTTTCCTCTTCCCTCGGTCCTACTCTGTATGTCTTCCGTCATGCCATTATCCGCCGCCGCCATGCGACCGCAGCCCTTCTCGCTACAAATGAAACTGCCCCATCATGCCAACCATTTATCTGCCATGATTCCCTCTACGTAATTACAGAAGAAAACCGCTAATCTGAACACTTCCGGCATCACCTCCACCTTTAAATAACTCCCTCTCTTCCAATGGAGTTCCGTCGCTGCCGCTACCTGGCGTCCATCTCTGCAACTGTCCACCAGGTACCTGTGTGCTCCAGGTCCCCCCAGGTTCCTCCCACCCCTTTGTTTCTATCCCTGTCACCTATATTTGTGAAATCTCAGGTTCCTATACACTCGAGACGTGCTCGACGTTTTTCCTCCCCCGATTTGGTTGGATTTTCATTGAGTTAGTCTGCTACTCCCATCTTGGATTCTCGCTGAATTGATACGGACACAATTGGATTCTCACTGCCGGTTGCTCAAGCAAGGAGGATAGGAGGAATAGGCCACACTACATAACCTCCTTCCATTCGTACAGAAGGTGCACAAGCTCCAATCTCTTGCAATATTTTTTTTTGTTTATCATAAATAAGCTGAATGTTCTATACCTGAATCTGATGACATGTATCTTCTAATTTCTTGCTCTTCCTACTCGCATCTCTCTTGCAATATATTTTTGGTTTACGATAAATAAGCTGAATGTTCTATACCTGAATCTGATGACATGTATCTTCTAATTTTAGCTCTTCCTACTCGCATCTTTTATTCACTCAATTTTCCGCTAAATTAATTAGTGAAATTAAATTTTCTCCACTGGAATTGTAGAGGCCACACAAAAAAATTGCTTCCTATACGGAAATTTGTAAGTGCTTAGGTTGCAAAGATGGAGAACCCTGAGACCTCACAAAATCCTACAATCCGTCATGTTAGGAATTCAGTATCGCGCGGCCGTGGCCGCCCACGCCGTCAGTCACAACCTGCCATCACCCCCGAACCAAATAATTCTGCTTCTTCCGGTAACCACCGTCGGCGCACAGAGCTTAGGACTAGAGGTTAGCTATTGTCAACTTCTATTCTACTTCAGGACAAACATGTATACATAACGACTTATTAGATTGCTATGCACTTCATACCAATCATGCTACCACATGTACAACAGAGCATTCAGTACGCCAGCGATTAAATGAAGAATCCTCTACAGCAGCTCTGCAAACACCTAATCTTCCATTAACCCACAACCGTAAACTCCTTCTCTGTTCCCATAAGTATCCCGTACATTCAAGTCTCATTTTAGTTAAAAAAAATAAGCACCTCCTGTCTTTCAGGAACTATCTTTGAACCCTTAAACCTTGGTGGGCCAAGCCATTCATGCAAATATTGTCGTGCTTTATTTTGGTACGAAGAACGTGTCCGGAGAGATAGCAATACTTATGATCCAATTTATAATCTATGTTGTAAAGGAGGTAAAATCTACCTGGACCCATACAAACCTCCTTCTCGGCCCATGTTGGATTTATTGACCTCACAAAACAACATAGTTTCCAAACATTTCTTTGACCATATTCGGCAATATAATACTATGTTTGCAATGACTTCAATGGGTGCTAAAGTTACCGACTCTATAAATGATGGTCGAGCACCATATGTATTCAAGGTTAGTGGTACAGTCTGCCATCGTTTCGGTTCTTTCATGCCACCTCATGAAGGTCATCGACCAGAATATGCACAATTGTACATCTATGGTACAAAGCATGAGGTTAGAAACCACATAAATATTACTTCATCCGCCAGCACATCATCTCGCCCTTCATCTTCTCGGCATGCTTTCAACGCCAACGAAGAAATTGTCACTTCACTCATAGAAATGCTAAACACGCATAATCCCATCGTGAAACTATTTAGAACAGCAAGTGAAAGAATGTCTCGAGATGCTCCCGATAAGTTCTGCATCAGATTATTTGGCAAAACCGATGCACATGGAGATATTTATATTTCTCCAGTCACATCTGAGGTTGTAGGGTTGATTGACGGTGATATTGATACCACAGATGTTGGACGGGACATTGTTGTTGACAATCGTTCATCGGGCTTACAACATATCAATGAAAAACATTGTAGATTCATGTCTATGCAGTACCCTTTATTATTTCCGTATGGAGAAATTGGTTACCATGATGACATACCATACCGTCTCACATCAAAAAAGTCAAGCAAGGCATCGTCAGAAAGTAACTATGCTAGAGTACTATGCATATGGTCACATGATAGATTAGATGATTTTAACACACCATTAAGAGGTAAAAGGTTAACACAAGCTTATGTAGTTGATGGTTATTGTTGTGTTGAGGAATTCCGTCTTGCATTCTATCGCAATCCAAGTTTTCAGAAAAAATATAGATCATCACCATATAATACCTTCCAAAAGAGAAAATACACTTATGTGAAAATTATTTTTTAGGCAAGACAACTCTTGAAATATGCATAATATTAGTATGATGCAACGCCTTTCTCTATGTTGTGTTCCAAGAAAATTATTGTATCTTTGATACAATGAAGAATAGACACACCTCTATCAACTAGATGGGGGATTAGTCCACCGAGTGGCCCTCCCCTTTTACCAATGCGATAAGGATCATGTCTGCACTCTCTCAACTCCTTTTTAGTTTGAAAACAATGACAATTTCATCATTAACCCTTATTCCCACACTACCTTTTTGAAAAAAAAACATGTGATCAATTCACACCATTTATGTTTGAACCCTTTCATTTGGAATTCTTGCTACATAAATGAACACTTGAATTTTTCATAAGACTTTTCGAAGCTAATCTTTGACATAACACGATCCATATTATTCCTACGAAGCTCATAGATGGTTATTGTAAGATAACAACACGTTTTAGGATATGCAGTCCTAGCATAAACAGAGTTTGAGTAGCAAAAAATACTTTATGGGCAATCCACGTAATTCGGTTGGTTCCTACGATTGTAAAAAAATAAAGTTTATATTTAAGAGACAAATTGATCTATATTATTGAATTTGAACCGTTTTACTGATATGTTTGGTTCCCAGCCATACTTAGCAAAACCAAAGTTTGACAGTTTAATATGAGTTTGGATTTCCCACAATTTATTATTAGTATGCTCTAGTTATTATAGGTTTGAAAAATTCCAACTTTTTCTACACTTTGCGACGTTCAATTTGTCAACTACACTTTTGCGGCTTCCACAGTTTCCAAACTTATGATTGATAAAGTGTGGCTAGAAATAATATAATCCCATTTTACTAATTAAATAAAATGCGGGACAATTTACCCTTGATTGAATTTCAACAGTGAACAACTTACGACTTTCATTATACTTTGCTCTCCAAGGAGCAACTCTTCTCAAAACTCAAAACAAAAGGTGCTGAATTGTAATCCCATTCTAAGGATTTTTGTGGCTTCGAGAAATCCAGCTACATACAAACCAGAAAAAGGGAGATATCCTCTTTTTCCACCCGACTCTTTGATTGAAAACTTAATAAAGTTGAATTATAAGCGAGTGATGTCCCAACCCTTACCGAAGTACTGAATAATGAACTATTCATGGAAGAGCGTGCACGATACAATTATTTATAGATGTGCTTAGCATTGTGCTTATTTTTAAAGTTGGGCACTTAATCATCCATAAGAATGCTCATGAGTACTACTCTCTTAGTTATTTTTATAAGGTGTATTATTTAAAAAATACAAACTTTTCTATCTTTGACCAAATTAATACCAAATTTTCAATATCTACAATATAAATAAATAATATGTGAAAATATATACCATGATGGATCTAGTAGTACTAGATTGGTATTGTAAATGTTAATTCTTTTCTAAGAACTTGTTCAAAATGGTTTAGTTTTAGTCTTAAAAATACTCATGCACCTTACGAAAAATGGAGGTAGTAGTTAACACATCACCAAAGGCCCTATAAATAGAAGCCCGAACTCGATATTAGAGTTATTAAGTTTATGATTTTTTCTTAGTGGTGTGGCAATATTCTCTTTCTCTCTCTTTGGACACTCAGACATAAGCATGTTGCATTGTACATGCCATAACATTTCTTGTAGGTTTAAGTTTTGGCATTAAGGTTTGTGTTAGGAGATGCAACAACATAGCGGTATTCATGTTCATGTCCATATAAAATTTCCCACTTATATTTATCGTAGATACAAATAGGTCGTCACTTCATGTCCATAGCAAATTTCCCAGTTATATTACCGTAGATACATAGAGGTGGTAATATTTGTTCAATGGAGCATTCCAAAAAGCATAAAACTCTCATGGATGGGGCTCTATCACTAGGAATTACCAAGAAGTTGTTGTTGCTAGAACAGACAAGCCGAGACGGTGGTAGATGGTGATGCAGCCCAACAGATTCCATAAAGCCCTTTTACAATACCTAAAGGACCAATGATGAGAGCACGCGCAAAGTCTATGCAAGATAATGTGCACTCGCCCACGTCTCCCTATGAATTTAATTACTTGATGAATGATGCGCTACCTCATACAAACACTCTCTATGTTCTCAGCTATCACCCTTCAATGGAGCCCCAAGACGGTGCCAAAGATGACCAAGAACATCGGCAAGAAGATCACCAAGAAGATGCAAGAAGAATAATGATAAGAGCAGCTCCTGGAGCCGCCGGACTGTCCGGCGCAAACCACCGGATCAGCCGGCGCCTGGCCCTTGCTGGTACATCCGGCGCCAACTCACCAAATCGTCTGACGCCACCCAGGACGCTGGATGGCTGCCGGTATGCATCAGCACGAGTGCGGCGCCCCTAGGGTGGATCGCGTCGTGGCGCCTTCGCCGGACCGTCTGGTGATGTCTACTACACGTTACTACTCTTGTAGACTATGTTGGGCCTTCAAGCGCAGAGGATTGTAGGACAGCAGCAATGATTTCATTTGAAAAGTTATGGTTGGGGCATTTAAGCATTAATGATTTCAGTCTTCCCCAAACCCGAGCAATACTCTCTCCGTCATGAGGCCAAAAATTATAGATGTAATTCCTATCTTGATGTATTTCATAAAGAGGATAAAATTTAGAGTAAAAGAGAGACATAAGAAATTTATAATCCAATAAGTGAGAATCGTCTTGTAGCATATACTGAATGGATAGTATGGGCACCTAGAGGCGGTGGGGTGAATAGGTGCTACTTCCAAATTTTAGTTGTTTTTCGATTTAGGCTTGATACAAAGATAAATTCTCTACATATGCAACTAAGGTGAAAAAACCTATATTACAAGAGCAACACTAAGTAAGATACAAGCGCAAAGTAAAGGTAAATGATAGAAGGAACCGATAACGGAGGCATGCGGAGACAATGATGTATTCCTGAGTTCCTCCTTTTGAGGGGAGTGCGTCTTGTTGGAGGGGTGTGAAAGGCCTACTCAACGCCACAAAGGCCTCACCATATTCTCTGATGAACTTCGCCATAAAGGCCTAGTTCACCTTCCACTATTGATTCCCTTCGAGGTAGAAATCATTGCCTTTAAAATGAGCTTGAGGCACACACACACCCACAACCGAATTGGGGGCTCCCAAGAACACCAACAATCTTGCTATAATCAACAAGTAAGCAACAATGGAGTCTAGGTTTTCCACAAGGAAACCCTAGACAAGAATCCCACAAGTGAATGAGGTGGAAATGAAGAACGACTTGAAAAACCTTTACCCGTCACAAACCAGACTCAAGCACAACAATGTACATTTTCACGACATTTTCCCTGGCAGACACGCATCATCCCTAGGAGAAATTTCCCTAGAGGTTACCTTCGGAAAAACGGATCATTTTCGGACCGAATGGTTTAGTTAGAGGTAGTACCGTTCGAAAGCGTGTATCACTCTATACTCAGACGTCCGACTTTCGCCAAATTCATGGCCAGGTCATGCTACATCTACAACAACCTTAAGATGCCAGGACCAAAAGGCGGTGTAATCACTATTGAAGGAGATTTCGTGCTGGCAAAGGAGCTACAGCTGGGAAATGCTCTTTGCACTGAAAGGATCATCGCAAGGAGGAGCTAACAGAACTGGCAAAGGAAGTACCACCGACAAAAATGCCGGAAGGAAAAGAGACTACAAAGCTCGCTGACAGCTTCAAGGCATCAGAGAATACAAAGCAGGTCATCCTGGACCCCAAAGATCAGACTAAGTACGTCGTTGTGAGGTCCAGAATGACTAACAAATAGGAAAGAAAGCTCATCAAGTTTCTCCGTGAGAATGGAGATATTTTTCCTGGTCTTCTGCCGATATGCCAGGCGTACCCCGGGAGCTTGCTGAGCACCAGTTGAAGACAATTCCAGGATCAAAACCTGTCAAACAAGGACTTTGATGGATAAAGACGGAAGGCTATAGGCAAGGAGATAATCTGGCTTTAATAGCTCATTTTACCCAGGAGATTATTCGTACTGATTGGTTCGCCAATCCGGTATTAGTCTCGAAGAAATATATAGTTGTCCTTAGGATGTGTATAGATTATACCGGCCTAAACAAATTGTGTCCAAAAGATAGGTTCGTCTTACCGCGAATCGATCAAATAATAGATGCCACTTCTGGCTCTGAGCTTTTATGCCTTTTGGATGCTTATTCCGGATATCATCAAATGCGCTTGAAGAAGGAGGATCAAATTAAAACCTCTTTCATAAATCCCTGTGGAACTTATTATTACATAACCATGCCTTTCGGCATAAAGAACACCGGAGCTACATACCAGCGTTGCATGCAAGGATGCTTGCATGAGAAATAGGCAAAAACGTCCACGTTTATGTGGATGATATTGCCATCGTTTCCAAGGAAAAGGATACACTCCTTGAGGATTTACAAGAAACCTTTGAAAACTTGCGCACATATAAAATGAATCTAAATCCATTAAAGTGCGTCTTCGGGATTCCCTAAGGAAAGCTTCTAGGTTTCATTGTTTCCCACAGAGGAATTGAGGTGAACCTGGAAAAGACCAAAGCAATTCTGGATATCAAAAAGCCTACATTCTTAAAAGACGCCCAAAGAATAACAGATTCTGCAGCCACTGTAAGCGGATTCATAAGCCGGCTAGGCGACAAAGCTCTGCCATTATACATATTGTTGAAAAAAATCTGACAAGTTTGTTTCGACAGAAGAAGCAGATAAAGCGTTAACTCAATTATTGGAAACTTTAGTGAAAGCTCCAACTTTGGCATCCCCAAAGGAGGAAGAACTCATGTTGTTATACCTAACAAAAACAAGTAGAGTTTTAGCACAGTAATAATCGTGGAAAGGAAAAAATACGGGCCAAGTATTCCAGACCAGCATTCAGTATATTATCTTAGTAAGTATTTTTGGAATCAAAACAAAGGTAGCCACATTATCAAAAATTGGCAGATGGCGTATTCTTTGCATCACGAAAATAACGTCATTACTTCCAAGGACATTCCATAACAGTGGTAAGCAAAGCACCACTATGGGATATTATAAACAATGTGGATGCAACAGGCAGAGTCGCCAAATAGGGCATTGAGCTTGCGGCATTCGACAGTAAGTATCAACCCCGGACTGCAATTAAGTCATAGGTGTTGACATATTTTATCGCTGATTGGACATAAGCTATGGAGAACACGCCAATGCCAGCGTCTAAATATTGGATTGTGCATTTTGACGAATCCAAGATGATGGAAGGCGCCGGCGCAGGTGTAGTATTAAAATCACCAAAAGGCGATACAATGGAGTACATGCTACAAATTCACTTCAATGTCAGTAACAACATGGCGGAGTATGAAGCATTACTTCATGACTTGCATATTGCAAAAGAGATAGGTGTCAAGCGCATTCTATGCTATGGAGACTCGGACCTAGTGCAACATCAATTTAACCAGACATGGGATACCAAAAGCCCCATAATGGCGTAATATTAAAGGACAATAGATGAATTCGCCATATGCTTTCTATGATTTGAAGTAAATCATGTAAAGCGGGAAGAAAACTAGAACACAGATGCATTGGCAAGAATGGGCTCGGAAAGGGTAAAAACATTGCCACCGGGTGTGTTCGTTCCACATTTGTTTGAATCATCCATCAAAGAAGGATATGTAGACTATCCATTAATTTCCGAGTCTATTGCCGTACTACTCGCAATCCCGGATTGGACGGTAACTTACCTGAATTTCTTAGTGGATCAGAAATTCCCAGATGAAGCGGATGAAATCTTGCAAAGGCAGATCAAACAATGATGCAAAGAATACACAATAACTAATGGTCACTTGTATAAACGCCGCACATCTGGAATCTTCCAGCGTTGCATTTCCCTGGAAGAAGGACGGCAAATCCTGCAAGAAATTCATGTCGGAGATTGTGGACACTATGCTCATTCCAAAATCATTGTCCGTGAAGCATTCTGGGCTGGGTTTTTCTGGCTCACAGCCAAGAAGGATGCGGAACACATAGTTAATACGTGTGTCGGATACTAGTATTACGCCAAGCAAACGAATTTGCCAACCCAAGCACTCAAACCATTCCCATAACATGGACATTTGCGATCTGGGGGCTGGATATGATGGGGCCATTCATAACTGCAAGAGGCGGATTAACACATCTACTGGTTGCAGTAGATAAGTATACCAAGTGGGTGGAGGCTAAACCCATCAAAAAACGTGACGGTGTGACATCCAGAATTTTTTTCATTGACATAGTCATGAGACATGGCGTACCACACAGTATAACCACGAACAATGGAACAAACTTTGCAATTGGAGAGCTGGCAAAATACTGCAAGCAGACTGGAATTCGCCTTGATCTAGCGTCAGTAGCACATCCTTAATCTAATGGACAACTTGAACGCATGAATAGTTGAATTTTGCAAGGAATACGTCCAAGGCTTGAATCGCCTCTTCACAGAGCAACAGAAGCATGGGTAGAGGAGTTACCTTCCGTGCTTTCGAGCATACGCACAACGTCGAATAGATCAACAGGGAAGACGCCTTTTTACTGGTTTATGGAGCAGAAGCAATGCTTCCTAGGGACATAATCCATGATATCCCTAGAGTGGGAAGCATACGTTTAAGCGGATGCCGAGATTGCACGTCAGGATGCCGTCGATCTTCTGGAAGAAGAACAAGAACTTGTGTTACAAAGATTCGTCATTTTTCAGCAGGGTTTAAGGCGATATCATAGCTGGAAAATCAAGCACCGTTCTTTCAAACAACGTGATGTAGTGCTAAGCAGGGTGCAGGAGCGGAAGCACAAGTTAGCCCCAGTATGGGAGGGACCTTTCGTCATTAGCAAAGCTATGAAAAATTGGTCATACTACCTTGTAGATATTTGGGATGATGAAGAAGACCCAAAAAAAATAAGAATCGCAAGAGGAAAAGACACATAGATGTAGACCTAGATGAGAAAAAACGTCCATGGAGCATCCAGCAGTTAAGTCCTTTCTATATCTAGTCCAATTCTATGTAAACATTATTGAGATCTTGAAATAAAGTCTGTCAGAAATTCATGCACACCTTTTCTATTTTTTACCATTTAGCATGTTTCGCTCTTTCTATTTCCCAATGATTTTTCAACTTGCTTCAATGTCAACCCGAATTTTGCCTATGTGCTCGGAGTTAAGAAAACTGAATGCTTTTATCCTTAAAGCTTACGAAACTTTGGATTTTGTCTGCGAGCCCGGGATTCATGCTTTTTAGCTCCTTATTTTCTTAAGTATTATATGATAGTTTGTACGCTGGGTCACTGGACTAGTAAGTTAAAGCGTCAAAAGTATGACTCATGATTCCGAGTTTAGATTGATTGGTTTCATAACCCGGTTGCTCGTCTTGAAGATTCCATACTTAAGGATTCGCTAAAACACTAGGAAATGTTAAAGCATACAAACCAGAGAACTTAAAAGAATGGAGACACATTTGCTTGCAAGGATAATTTTCACAAAATCATAATTTTTTATACAAAATAAGGCACGATGAATGCATTACATAATGAATATTGCATTGAAAAATTGTAATGGAGTCTTTCCACCTTCTGGTACTTGTAGGGCATGGATTTGCTCGTCGCCTTGGTCGTCATCGTCTTCGCTTGGGTTCTCCAGAGTAGAGGGAATCTCCTCTTCCGGATAGAAGGTGGTGGTGCAGACCATCTGAGCAATCTTGGATGCAAAGCCTTTGATGGACTCGAAGATTTCCGTCCTTTGGGTATCGGTGTATCCTTGAGGAAGGCCGGTCGCGATGCGCCAAGACTTGGCGGAAGGATAGTGCATCTGCATAAGCCCAAGGGCCATGCGCACCCGGCCGCGATCGGAAGACTCCATCCAAGATTGGCCTTGAGTGATGACTTCTTCAAACGTAGGCGACAGTTGCCCGATGTCAGAATATTGATCTTTCTTATCAGGAAGAAGCTTGCGTACAAGCTTTATTCCAGATTTCTTCATATTTTCGACGAAGCCGCCAAAGGCTCGGATGCGATCAATCCAAGGAGTAGGGTCATCTTCGACGAAAAAATATGAAAGAGCACAAAGTAAGATAACCCGGAAAATAACAGGTAGTTCGAAAATTAAAGGACAACCGAACAAGCTAAAAACGAATACCGAGGATATGTTTATCAATTTCCGTGATTTCCTAAAAGTGACCAAGAAGAGTATTCTCCAAATCACGGATGACGGTGCCGTCTTTCTCACATTGAGCTTTAAGAAGAGCCTCGGAAGTTGAAGATCCTTTTGGATCTTCATGTTATCCTTGTGAAGTTGAAGATTTTCTTCACGGAGCTGATGAGCACTGCCGACATCCGCAACAATTTGCTTTGCTTCAGAAAGTAAGACTAAAAAGGCGAAAAAATTGAGTAGCGCAAAAGGATTAAAAATAGCAAGATAAAGTAAACAAGGAAAACGCTAAAGCATACTCACATGCATTCTCCTTAAATTTATTCTGAAGCTCGCAAATCTTGGATTCGTTATCTTCCATGATTTTGAGGAGAGTTTTCACCTCTTTGTCTTTCACGGTAAGTTTTTCGAGCACTTCCCTACTGATGTGTTCGGAAGTTTGCTGTGAAAGCACGAAAAAAAAGATGTTAAGACCAAATGAAGAAAACAGTACTCGAAAAGCATTAATAAGAAAAGTTTTCCGATTAATGTGGTGGCTAGGAGTATACCTAGCTTATCCTTTGAAGGCCTCCAAGCATTTCGGACAACTCTTTGATATATTCCTAGAAAAAAATCCCCATGTGGCAAATGTCGTCCTTTATAACCCGCTAAGCGAAAAGGGTGTAGTTATTCCGGATTATAACGCCGCTTTTTGGCCAAGGACAGATTAGAGGATCTTTGATGAAACGTTTTTAGCCCATTCTGCATATAACCATCTTCGTGAAAGCAATCCTGTTTTACCTTAAATCTTTCTTCAAAGGAGGTAACGCTTTCATCAAGATTGAGGAAAGACGTTCCCTCCCTCTTGGGTGTGATCCGCCCTTTCCCGCACATCCGGTATGGATGTATCAGGCTGGCTGGACTGGCTTGGAAGGGGAAATTCCTCGTCCTTTTGAGGAATAGAGTGTTCCCCAAAAACATCCGCCGTAGGAGTGTCAGGGGCGATAGCGGGAAATTTCCTTGGCTCTCGGTGGGCAAGAACCTTTTGCCTTTTGAGTTTTTTCCCCTTCAAAGGGGTGGGAGATAGGCAGAAAAGAATAAAACAAGAACAAAGGTTAATACAAAGAAGCTTGTGAGAGGAACTAGAATGTATGAAAACGAAAGATTGAGTACCTGGAAGTTATGACAGGGACACCGTCCAGGTTTATGACATCCGGGGTGGAAACAGTATTCTTGCGCTTCCTGCCTCCGGCCGCCACAAACCGAGCTTTCAAGGCCGCCTCTTCATCCACAAACACTAGTTGATCCTCTGTAAGAGTCTCAAGCTGCAAAGCATAAAAAACATTTAGTATGTGTTGGTGCATGCATAGCATGTCCTTCCCAAAAAGCAGGAATTACATTGGGAGGAGGATTCTCGGCGGTATACATTGCGAAGGTCTGCGTGTATTGAGCTCGGGTGGAAACCAGGTGGTTCACCCTCTTCTGGAAATTTTTGTTGGACATACCCGACTAAGTTACCCACATAGAATCGTCAGATCCTGAGTATGTGGAGAGGAGACGACCGGAGCGATGAGATCAACACTGAAGCCGCTGCCCGAGCCAGCACAAGATGGTATGCATTCCCGTAAGAGGCGGGGTGGAAGGCACGATCTTCGCGATCCGCGTTTTGATCCACAAAAGATCTGGCAGAAATTCCTGGACGGCGTCCAGTGCGCAGTTGTCTCTAGGAGTGGCGGCAGAGTTGTCGAAAGGAGGGATCCCCATATCCTTTCTAGGATAAGGGATGTCCTTGTAGTAAAATAAGGAACCCATCTAGTGTTTGACGGATTCACTGGTTTTGATTTTTGGAAACCATTCTTCCCTGCTACGGCGCAGGTTGAAGGTGATGGTCCCACAGATTGGAGGAATCCCATCTGAAGTATTGTGTTTAACATAAAAGCAATACTGGAAGAAATTAAACCTAGGATCTATTCCTAGGTATCCCTCAAATAGGGCCTGGAAGCCGGAGAGATAGAAAATGGAGTTTGGAGAAAGTTTTACGAGGTTGGACACCATAATGGGTAAGAACTTGGATAAAAAAGACGGAAGGCGGGAACCCCAAACCTCTAAGAACGTGGGATGCGAGCACTACACGCTCTCCGTTTTCTGGCTTTGGTTCTTTGTGCTCCTCCTCAAGTTGGCATTAGTCCTTGAGGCTAAAACCGTCCTTCTCCAAACTCTAAAGTAGAGTTGAATTGATGGAGCATAGGATCCAGTTTTCGGCTTCAGCTTCCTCTTCTTCTTCGGCTCTGGCTGCCCCCTCGCCTTCTGTGTCCTCACCGATGCAAGGAGAATTTTCCTCGCCCCCAATTTCAAGAAAGATGGCGTAGGATCGAAGATGGGAGGTGGAGGAGGAGATCCAGCATTGGCGGCGCTAGGGTTTTCCCCCACTGTAACGCTTGTAGAGGCCCCGGGCGTGACCGCGAAGGTCCCCAGAGTTGTTGGTGGTGCTGGAGAGCCAACCACGGTAGGTGGTGCTCCCGTGGCCATGGTCGTGGTCGTGGGCGCAGTCGGAGGAATGATTGAAGGGCCCGTGGTGGTCATTGTCGCGTTTATGTCGCTGGAGGTGGTGGCCTCGTGAAGATCTCTGCCGGAACTCATCTTGGTGGAGTACCAGGTCGGCGTTGAGCCGCTGCCGCCGATGGTTGTCAGAGGAAAATTTCGGTGGAAGTGCTCTTTTGTTCTTCGATGGGGTTCGTCTTGAGTGAATCGCAGTGAGCTGAAATGTTAAGAAGGTGAGTAGTGAGGAGGGGCTCAGGTATTTATATGCGATCTGCGCCAAGATTGGTCCAACGGCTAATTTAGCCGTTGGATGCATGCCATGTGCCCCACAGGAAATCCGGGATTTCGCGAGGTGGCACATTGCTGCCCTGTCTCCTTGTTTCTCACGCCAAAAATCTGGCAGGGATTCACTTTTCAGTTTTGACCAAACTAAAAGGGCAGTGACGTAAGTAGGATCCATGCGCTTGCGTCATGTTTAATGGGGTTCCTTCTAAATGAAGCTTGCAAAGAAATGCCAGATTAAAAAACAGATTTGGCATGAAATTGTTTAGAAAAGATGATTCAAGACTGAAGGCCACCTTTTCTATCTCACAGATTTTAGGAACAGCATGCACCTCCGGTCCTTCACAAAAGCATGCACCTCCGGCTTGCTTTATGGCATGTTGTTTCCTTCCGAAAGTAAGTAATGTAAAAATGTCAGCAACGCAGTTACACTTCGGTCTGGCCACATGTGTTTATCCTTCATCTACAACACCTGCAGCACAGTAGCCAACTTTGTGTACTTCGGTTTACAATTTGGATACATTGGTACCTCTGAGTCTTTTTTCATGCACAGAAATTTGTCGTACCGCTTCTGGCCCTTGAAATCATCTTCAAACTGCTCAAAGTCCTCCAACATCTAGGCCAACTTGTCTTCTTCAGGGAGATCGTCCGGACCTTCTGATTTCTGCATCCATGAAACATTTATCGCTGATAAAGTATCGGCTCGCCCATCTTGCTCTATAGCGATCTCCTCATCATCGGCCCCCTTTGCATCTTTCGAAATCCGTGATGACTCCAACATTTGTACCCCTCCTTAAATTCCCTCATATCAAATGTTTCTTGATCTCGATACTGTCTGTACAACTTTTCAAGTTTTTGCAGTCTAAACACGGGCAATGCATCTGTCTCTCTCCTTCACGACATATCATCTTTAGATGCTCTCAGAAAACATGCCATACCATCCAGGTAGACTTTAGATGCACGATTGTGGTGGTACATCCAACCTCGGTCCATCTGTCAAATAAGGTTGTAAATGCACTGATTAACATGCTAGGTGTTGTCCATCATACTCATGTTGCCAAAATGGGTTCATTCCATCAGCGCTTAGTGCAAACCTTACATTCCTAGGGTCTTTTGCAAAGTTCTTACCAACTTCTCTGTCAATGTTCCTCCACAGCGTTGAATAATTAGTAGTGGTACATCGACCCTCGGTCCATCTGTCAAATAATTAGTAGTTCTTAGTTAATAAAATCGTACGAAACCACACAAACATTGATATCGTACATACAATTTGTAGGAAAAAACATCGACATAGTTTGACCCTCCGGGTAATAACTCGGACGTCAAAGAGTTTTAGTTTTCCGACCGTTAGAGCATATGAAACCGCGCCTATCCCCCAACTAGGCCCATCACCGTAGCTTATTCTCGTTTCGTAGCTCAATCCCTCTCTCCGTCGGCGCCTTTAATCTCCAAAAGCACACACCAGATCCGTGGCCAGCCCGCCGGCCCCGTCGATTCCAGGGGCACGACTTTCTGGCACACAGACGAGATCGACAAGGTCGGATGAGGTATATATATACATCATATTATTCCAATTGAGGAAACGGTACAGTGAGAATTATTATGCTTTTTTCCGCTTCCTTTCGGTTTGCGAGTTTTTTTCTTGGATTCGACATGTGAATGTGGTATTCCGGGTGGATGTGCGGAGTATCAGCATTGTTTAGAAGCCAAATTGCTTATTCTGCAAGATTTAGACATAACAAGAGACTAGAATAGAAAGACCGCAGAGAAGCTAGAGCCAGCTTAAGAGGCAACACGAAAGATGGAGGAAGCTATGAAGAAGTCCGTAGAGAAGGCAGAGCTAGCAGATGTGGCCACGAGGAAGATGGAGGGAGCAATGAAGAAGGCCGAAATAAAAGCAGAATTAGCACAAGAGTCAACCCGAAAGATGGAGGAAGCATTAAAGAAGGCCGAAAGAAAAGCAGAATTAGCACACGAGTCAACCCGGAAGATGGAGGAAGCAATAAAGAAAATCGAGAATGAAAAGATGAAAATGGAACTTCATTTGTCCGATATCCTCCATGAACACAATATCAAGACCGATACATCAACAATGAAGATGAAAAGGATAAAAATACATCTTCTCAGAAAAGAAATGCAAGTGCAGTATGCGGTTGGTGTGATCGTTATCCTCATCGCTGGTGTAATTGCAATGTTTAGGTTTTACGGTGCTCCAGGTAGTCTGCAGTTGTCGACGAATTAACAATTTGGGGATGCCGTCTATGCCACTACAAATTTGTGTTTGAGTTCATTAACTATATAATTATCTATTTAATCAATTTCAATTAAGCAATAATATACCTGCCTCCACAGAGCTTCAGCCATATTCTGGCTAGTCACAAATCCGGATCCCCACCTATCCCACCAATTCCATTCTTATCAACTCGGCTGAGCTGGCACCGGCGCCAGCTCCATTTCTTCCTGCGCCGGTTAGCTACACCTCTTATCTACGACACTGCTGGACCCACTTATACTCGCGCCGCCACCCCTGATATATGTCGCAGCCGAGGGCACCCTTAGTTGCGATGCCGCCGCGGGCGCTACTCACCTATGGCGCCGACCCGGCCGGCTGCACAAACGAAAAAACGCACCTGTGGCATACGAGCTCCAATTTACTTCAGAGGGACCGAGCTCCGAAGTTTCATACGATTGGGTATGGAAACTACGTGTGTGTCAACCATCTTGGCGTAAACATAAATAGTTTCACGGCCACCCTACCAGGCGCTTTATCGTAAGACCCGCCTCGGAACTACTGCACAGAGAGGCGGTCGTTATTTCGCACCGACGAGCAAGAAATTGTGAGGCGGTCGGTAGTACAGGAAGGCTCGAATAGTGCATCCAACTGAGACGGTTATATTTTCAGCAGCCTCGGGAATTTGGGGAAGCGGGGTTTATTTTGGGCCACTACGGATGTCGTCTTATTAGAGCCGGGCTTTTCTTTACGGACGGCTTATGTGCACAAACCGGCTGAGGGGTAGCGTTTCTGAGCCTGTTCTTTTTTTCAAGGGCAAAACCGCCTCTACAAATAGTCTCTAATACTCAGTTTTCTAATAGTGATCCAAGATATGATGATGATCCATATGCTCACTCGCAACCCATATATGATGAAGATCCCAATGAGCACTACCAGTGACAATATGAAGATAACAACATGACTACCATTTGCATCAATGTTCCTAAGTTCCTTGGTGAAAATGATCCGTAAGAATTTCTTTCTTACTCTCTCATAGTTTTGACAAAATCTTCCGCATTCACAAGTATAGTGATGAGAAAATGGTGGCAACAACTTCTCTTGAATTTGAAGGCTATGCATTACTGTGGTGGGATCAAGTGCAAGCTCAAAGGATAAAAAATCACATGCAACCAATCAATACTTGGAATGAGATGAAAGCACTAGTAGGAAAAGGCTTACCAGTGACGAACAAAATAGTGCTACCGCTAGCGAACAGGTGTTCGCCAGCAGTAACCCGCCAGTGGTAAGAGGTTACCGCAGGCGAACAAGTCCTGTTCGCCAGCGCTACCTAGTTACCGCTGGCGAGCACCAATCTTGTTCTCCAGCGGTAAGTTTGAAATTTTGAAAAATCGAAATAAAAAAATTTCGCATTATTTTTTTTCAAAATTTCAAAACAGTTGAATTTGGGGGAGCTTTAATCACGGTGTAGAATTTTTTCCTTTTTTTTTTTGCTTTATTTCAATTTTAAATGTCCACTTCCCGCTCGGTCACCCATCCTCCCACCCGAGCACGCTTAACTTCTAGCTCCATCCCACTACTATACCTAGGAACACCTCATTCTTTCTTGTAAATATAGTACTATCAATCCTCTTAACTACTGCACCATATCTATAAATCCGTATTTCCAAACTCGACAAATGATATGAATAAATTCATCAGAAGAATACGAGGAATCCAAATATGACATCCTTATTATCTTTTCTAAAAAAAACATTTTTTTAATTTTTTGAGTTTTGATTTTTTTTTAATTAATTTGACTATGTAGAAAATTTTAGTCTGTATCAAATAACTTTTTTTCCTTTTGGAATTTGCCGACTCTGAAAAAACCTCACAGTGTGAAGGCGAGTGAGGTTGGATTGGAAATTTGCTCACGATTTGTTTTATAAATTAAACGCGTTTTTTTGATGTCGTATGCAAAAGTTATGGCCGTTTTACGTTTTATTTTTGAATTTTGCATAAAAGGTCAAATGGAGTATTTCAAATTTTCTATATCAACTAGACAGTACACCCTACCCACATATCAAAGGAATTTATTTTTTGAACATTTTATCATTTTTGTTTCTGCTTTAGAAAAGTAAAAAAGGCGGTCCAAGGGGGGGGGGGTGTGGAGCGAAAATTTGAAAATGAGAAATGTTCGCCAGCGGTAGTAGGCGAAATAGCGCTGGCGAACGGTGCTACATGTTCGCCACCGGTACTAAACTTACCGTTGGCGAACATGTAGCACGGTTCACCAGCGGTATACTGCGCTGCGGGGGGGAGGGGAGCCCACAGTTAGCGCTGGCGAACACGCCCGCTGATTCGCCAGCGGTACTATCTTAGCGCTGGCGAACCTTATAAACGATTCGCCAGCGGTAATAGCACTGGCCAACACCAAAACGCGTTCGCCAGCGCTATGCTGGTGGCTATAAGCCTTTTCCTACTAGTGAAGAAGTCGTGCATACAAGATTCGTTCCTCCTCACTACAAGCGACACCTATTCAATAATCTACAATAGCTCAAACAAGGAATGGTAATGGTTGATGAATACCACAAGGATATGCAAATCTCCGTGATACGAGCACATGTGATTGAATATCAAGAACAAACAATGGCCCACTTCCTCAGTGTTCTAAATTATCCCATAAAGAATTTTTTGAGTTTCAACCATATGACACTATCGTTGTCCTTGTCCATCAAGCTCTCAAGGCCGAGCGCCAACTATTGGAAGACTACAAGTACTCAAAGAAAAAGTCCTTTTTTGCAACCAAGCCTTCTTGAACGCCTCCAATGGCTCAAGAAACTACACAAAGCAATATGAAAGGCAACTCAAGAGCTCCAAATGCAACAAACAAAGTTTCTTAACCTTTCAAGAAACAAGTGCTTCCAACCACCAACATAAATGTGTCTCAAGTCAAGTCTAGCTCAATAACTTGCTTCAATTGCGGTGGCAATGGACACAAGTCTTTTGAGTGCTCCAACAACAAAGTGATGATTGTCAACCAAGATGGTACATGACTCAATGAGTGAAGGCGAATACTATGCCTTGCATCAAGTTGCTCTAAACCCTTTCGATCAATAAAACAATGAAGAGAACGTATATTGTGATGTGGACAGAAACCATCCTTAGTGGTTACATGTGTTATCACAACATCCCCTCAAGAAGATCAAGATCAAAGATGCAACCTATTCCAAACAAGAGCCAATATAGATGGAAATTTTATCAAAGTTATCATCAATCGAGGAAGTTGCCATAACCTTGCTAGAAAAGAACTTTGCGACAAACTCAACTTGCAATACAAGAGGCATCCTCATACTTATCATGCTCAATGACTAAGTGACTCCGACTGATGGAGGGATGATAACCCGGTAGGCTAACGCCAAGGAGTAACTCGGCCCAAAGGACGCTGCGCAAGACCCGGCTTAGGATAAAGGAGCTTCTAGAAGGCCCAGGAACATAGACCTCGTAACCCGGATTGTGGGTTCCGGTAAGGAAGTTTAGGGTTTGTAAGCAGTGTCCGGGTAGGATTCAGAGTACGCCTTGGAGAGTAAGCCAAGGGGTCCGGATGTTATATAAGCCGGCCTCTAGGTTAGGGTTACACAAGTTGTATCGTGAGCAAGAACACAATCGCCGAATTGCGAGGTATCGAGTATCCATTGTAACACGAGAGTTGAGATAATATATTTAGATCGGAGACTCGGCGACTTGATTGCCGGCTACCAGAACGCATATCACCATGGTTTCCTTTGAGCTAAACCCTCTCCCAAACACCAGAGTCGATTTGCCCCAAGACAAGTTACCCCCGGTAACGTCTGCCGTGATTATCCCACGACAGTTGGCGCCCACCGTGGGGCCTACGACCAAGGGTGTTTACATCACGGGAGAAGCTCGGGAGAACATGAAGAACCTCGTCATCGGCGAGATCTACACCAACCCCGAAGGAGAGAAGGTGGTGGACGATTTTGGCTGGGGGCCAGAGTCGGATTTGCTCGAATCCGGATCTGTCGTGACAATCGGCCGGATCAACGTCTTCATTGGCATGGTACGTACGTCCGGTTCAATCCCTGACGATTTCGGATTTGATTCTGTGTCAGGGGAGGCCGCTTGCGTTCAGTCTGATGGAGAGGAATCGGTCGGGACGATAGATCCGACAGAAGAGCCCACCACGAAGAGGGAACAGCCGGAGGAGCCGGCATGGACCCCGCGTGTCCGGGTCGTGAGAGAAGATGACACCGAGTCTATCCTGCACCTGCTGGAGGACCGGTACGAGGAAAATAGCAGCGATGAGGAAGAATACGAATCTGCGCCAAGCATTGTGCGCCAGGTCGCGGTGTACACGACCCCCGCAACCAATCTTAATCAGGGGAACGTGACCGCAGCCGCCGTTGGAGCGACGCAAGCATTGGCCCAGCAGCAAAATCCGGTTGACGGAAACCCGATTCTAACCCGGGTGGACGGAGAATCGGCTTCAGTTACCAGCCATGCGGCGGATAGTGAGTTGCAGGCAAACACGTTCGGATATCTGGCAAACCGGACGCCAGGGGCGGGTCCTTCAAATCCGCAACACCCGGCCCTGTTCAACAACAACCTGATCCTGGATCCCACCGTTCTAGCCACAGTCATAACCCCGGAAAATGCGGTGGAACGCGTTAGGGATCTGGATGTAGCCCGTCGTGCATTGGAACAACAGAGAAGCCAAGTGGAAGCAGAAAAACAAGGGGTAGCTGCGCGCCAGCGCGATCTAGATGCATTGGAGAACCGGCTCCGAGAAGAGACAACCAGGGTGCGTCAAAGGCAACAGACCAGATTACCGGCAACGGGTGGAGTCATAAACCCGACCACACTATTCATCACACCTCAGGATCAACCGATTCCAGCAGCGGACCAAGGAACTGTACATCAACCCGCAACTGGAGGAGCACAACCGGTAAACACGCAGGCCGGGTTACCCATATTACAGACTGGAGTTACCACCGGCAATACATTACCACCACCACCACCATCACGGTTTCGCACGCCAGCAGGTCATTACAACAACCCCATGGATAATGTCTACGCAGCAACACTCGCATTGAATCAAATCCCCATGAGAGAGTCACCCCACGCAGAGGAGACCCGGCGGGCGATAGATCTATTGCGCACTGCGGTGGCACAGCAAGTTAATTACCCGGATAACAGAAGTGGAATGCATGGGACACCGTATATCAGCCAGCAATGAGCCAATGCCGGCAATATTCAGACAAGCTCAGCGCGACGGAGGGCAGAGCAGCAGCAAATGCCGCCTCCTCCCCGCGTTCAAGCAGTACCAGCGGTATCAGCAGCGCAAGCTATTGCGGACAGTTCCAGAGCCAGGAGAGCCGCGGCCGGGTCTGCGGTGCATGGACCAGCAGCAGCGCCGCGCCCAGCCGCACCCCCCGCAGGATCACACATATCCCGAGTAAGGCCAGTTCCGACTAATCTCGCTGGGCCTAAGTGTCTGTCGGATAACATCAGGGCTGAGCCTTACCCGGACAAATTCAAGAAACCGGGTAAAGTAGTAAATTATGAGCCGACTATGGATCCAGAAACATGGTTGAGCAGTTATGAGATGGTTATGTCAATCCGCAACGCATCTGAAAATCTTCAAGCCAAGTTCATGTACGTGATGATGTCAGAAGGAGCAGCAAAGTTGTGGTTCAATAACCTACCAGAAGGATCTATCAAGTCATGGGAGGATTTGAAAACTGCGTTTATCAAGCACTTTCATGGGACGTGCAGAAAACTGTTTACTATTGATGACTTAGAGCGGTGCGTCCAGAAGAAGGGAGAATCGGCGCGCAGCTGGGTGCGCCGAGTTATGGAGATACTTCGCTCATCTACAGATATCCAGCCCAAGGATGCGTTACAAGCTATAGCAAAGACATGCAAGTACATACCTTTAGTGCAAAAGTTGACTCGCATGAAATCCAGTCGGAATGCTTCAGAGGTTACGATGGGAGAGCTAATGGACGCATGCAACAAACACGCTGCAACGGATACCACAGAAGAGGACGTCGATGACAAGAAAGCAAAAGCGAACAAAAGTAACAATGGAAGAACCGGCAATGGATCAACGCCGGGTAACAATGGAGGTAATAATGGGAACAACCAGAACAAGCGCCCGTTTGAGGGAAACTCCGAGTTTGTCGCTAGCACAGAGGCCGGGTCTTCGAGACCTAGGGCAGAAGGAAACTTCAGTGGAGGAAACCAGAACGGAGGAAATTATCAAGGACCGCCAAGGCCGGGTAACAATTGGGATATCTTCAGAATGGCGTGCCCAAAGCACAGCAGGAACGGTAGGCCGGCTAACCACTCATTGGAGCAATGTGCGGACCTACAGAGATGGAAGAACGAGGAAATAAACAAGGCTATGCGAGGTGCAGGTCGGGGAGGAGGACCGGGTCTGGGTGGAAACCCGGGCAACGACCCACCCCCAGCCGGCAACCCGGCAGGCGGAAATCCGGGTAATAACCAGGGGGTAGCTGGAGGTTTCCAGGCCAACCCCAATCAGTTAGGACAATATCACGTGCATACTAAAGGAATTTCCAACAAGGATAAAAAGATACCGAAAAAGGCGGTAAACTCAGTTGCCTCGGTCGTTCCGAGATACCTGAGATGGTCGGAGCAGGACGTAACATGGAGCAGAAGGGATCACCCGGAAAGGATAGAACACCCGGGAGTCTTAGCATTGGTGGTTGCACCGCAGGTTAATGGTTATGAACTGAAAAAGGTCTTAATGGACGGCGGTAGTAGCATCAACATCTTATATTGGGAAACCTTTCTACGCATGGGTCTCAAGGAGTCCCAGCTACAGAAGAGTTCAACAGTTTTTCACGAGATAGTACCGGGTCACTCAGCGTGCCCCGAGGGAAAAATCACATTGGAGGTAGCTTTTGGAGAATCGAAGGACAATTTCCGGGTTGAGTGGCTCACCTTCGAGGTGGTCAAGTTGCGCAGCCCTTATCATGCGCTATTCGGAAGGCCGGCTTACGCTAAGTTCATGGCCAGGCCGTGTTATATGTATCTACAGCTAAAAATCCCGGGTCCCAAGAAGACCATCACCATAGATGGAAGCCGGGATATAGCGGCTGAGTGCGATGAAGGAGATGCGGCAATGGCCGAACAAACTTGCAGAAAAGAGGAATTCAAGTATTACCGGTCTCAAGTAGACCCGGATGACAGAACAACGTTAAAAAGGCCGAATACTAAAGACGAGAGAGCGAAGTTCAAGGCAGCGCAGGACACCAAGATGGTGGCTTTTGTCGAGGGTGATCCCTCTAAGCAATTTGCCATAGGATCTAACTTGGATGATGAGCAGGAAAAAGCACTTGTGGAGTTTACTCGTTCAAATCAGGATGTGTTCGCTTGGACGCCTAGCGATATGCCGGGTCTCCCTACAGAGCTGGCAGAGCACAGTTTGCACGTTGATTTCAAGTCCAGACCTGTGAAGCAGGGCCTGAGAAAAATGAATGAAGAAAGAAGGAAGGCTATAGGAGAAGAAATTGCACGGTTGCTTACAGCCGGCTTTATCATGGAAGTATTTCACCCGGACTGGTTAGCAAACCCGGTTCTCGTGATGGAAAAGACCAATGAGTTGAGAATGTGCATTGATTATACAAGTCTCAACAAGCATTGCCCAAAGGATCCGTTTGCACTACCTAGGATAGACCAGATCATAGACGCAGTAGCTGGAAGTGACCTATTATGCTTCCTGGATGCATATTCCGGGTATGATCAGATCAAGCTCAAGAAGGAAGATTGGGAGAAAACATCGTTCATAACCCCTTTTGGGGCCTTTTGTTACAAGACCATGACATTCGGATTGAAGAACGCTGGCGCAACCTATCAACGGTGTATTCAGAAGTGCTTTGAGGACCAAATCGGACGCAATGTTCACGCATACGTGGATGATGTGGTGATCAAGACCAGGAAAGCGGAGACATTTATTGATGATCTAAAGGAAACGTTCAAGAACCTGAGAAGGTACCAGATGAAACTTAACCCGACAAAGTGTGTCTTTGGAGTCCCAGCCGGGAAATTACTCGGATTTATTGTTTCTGAGAGAGGAATTGAGGCAAATCCGGATAAAATCAAAGCTATCCAGAGTCTGAAAAAGCCGGAAAATTTGAAGCATGTTCAGAAGCTCACAGGGTGCGTAGCAGCGCTTAGCCGGTTTATATCCAGACTCGGAGAGAAGGCAATACCCTTGTACCGGCTCTTGAAGAAATCTGATAAATTCGTGTGGGACCAAGAGGCGGACGAGGCGTTCGAGGCACTAAAAAAGCAGTTATCTGAGGCACCAGTCCTAGCAGCCCCGGGCCCTAAAGAGCCCATGTTACTATACGTTGCGGCGGGGCCCCGGGCGGTTAGCGCAGTGGTTGTCGTTGAGCGTAAGGAGGATGGAAAAGATCACCCGGTCCAAAGGCCGGTTTATTACGTCAGTGAGGTATTATCAGAAGCAAATCAGCGCTACCCGCATTGGCAGAAGTTGGTTTTTAGGGTCTTCATGGCCAGCCGGAAACTGAAGCCGTATTTCCAGGAGCACCCCATAATAGTGGTTAGTTCTATACCAATGTCGGATATCATCAGAAACTCGGATGCAACAGGTAGAATAGCAAAGCGGGCGATCGAGATGGGAGATTATCACATCAACTATGAACCCAGATCATCAATCAAATCTCAAGCTCTAGTCGATTTCATTAACGATTGGACTCACACAGGCATGCCCACCATGGCTCCAAACTCCGAGTCTTGGATAATGCACTTTGATGGTTCCAAGCAATATGAGGGATCAGGAGCTGGAGTGGTGCTAACATCACCCAAAGGAGACAAGTTAAGTTACGTGTTGCAAATTCATTTTGATTGTTCCAATAACGTGGCCGAGTATGAGGCCCTATTGCATGGCTTAAAGGTAGCCAAGGAAATGAACATTAAGAGGATATGATGCTTTGGAGATTCGGACCTTGTGGTACAACAGGTCTCAGGAACTTGGGATAGAAAAGATGCAACTATGGCAGCGTACCGCAGAGAGGTGGACAGGGTTGCCGGATGTTTTTCCGGGTATGAGGTGGAGCACATAGACAGAAGAAAAAATGAGGCAGCAGACGCACTCGCCAGACTCGGCTCACGCAGAGAGCCGGTTCCACCTAATGTCTTCCTGGATGAGCTATGGCGGCCGTCAGTTAAAACCGAGTCTGAGGAAGAACTGGTAAATCAAGACCCGGATTTGGAGCTCGTGGCCACAGTGCGTGCCGTTCCCGAGTGGACAGAGCCGTTCCTGGCCTACCTATCACGGGGCGAGTTACCACAGCAGGAGGTGTTAGCAAGACAAATTCTGAGGCGAGCAAAAGGATATTTTATCATCAATAGGGAGTTATACAAAAGAAGTGCAGCAGGAGTGTTTTTTGCGCTGTGTAGCACAAGAAGAAGGCCGACAGATCCTCAAGGAGATCCATGAAGGTGATTGTGGGCATCATGCATCCACGAGATCCCTTGTGGCCAAAGCTTATCGACATGGTTTCTTCTTGCTCACGGCCCTAGCAGACGCAGAGCGCTTGGTGGCAAGGTGTGACGGATGCCAAAGGTACGCTCACCAAACCCATGTGCCGGCTATGGAATTGCGGACTATCCCGTTAACTTGGCCGTTTGCGGTTTGGGGTATGGATATGGTTGGCCCCTTCCACATGTCACCTTGCAAAAAGACACATCTATTAGTGGCTGTTGATAAGTTTACCAAGTGGGTTGAGGTCATGCCAGTTACCAATTGTGAAGCAATTACGGCAGTCAAGTTCCTGAAAAGGATTATCTATCGGTTCGGATACCCTCACAGCATAATTACCGACAATGGAACCAACATGTCCCTTGGCGAGATGGAAAAGTTCTGTGGACACAATGGCATCCGTTTAGACATAGCCTCCGTGGCCCACCCACAGGCTAATGGACAAGTGGAGAGAGCAAATCAGGAATTGCTTCGTGGATTAAAGCCACGGTTGTGAGTCCCGTGTATCAGAGCTGCTGGTGCATGGGTTGAGGAGTTACCTTCAGTGGTTTGGGGTATCAACACCACACCTAACAGATCTACCCAGATGACACCATTTTTTATGGTTTATGGTGCAGAGGCGGTGTTGCCGAGTGATATTATTCATGATTCGCCTCGAGTATCGGCTTATGTCGAGGTGGAGAACGAGAAGACCCGGCAAGACGCCGTGGATATGTTAGAAGAAGAAAGGGAACAAGCTCTGGAGAGATCAGCCATATATCAGCAGGATTTGCGGAGATATCATAGCCGGCGCGTGAAAACCCGGGTCTTTCAGGAAGGAGACCTGGTTCTGCGCCTGGTACAATCAAAAGAAGGAAAACACAAGTTATCACCGCCATGGGAAGGACCATTCATCATAAGCCGGAATCTGCACAATGGATCATATTACTTGATAGATGCAAGGGAAGAGTCGGCTACGGTTAATGACACCGCTCATACCACTTCATCTATGCAAGAGAAAGAAAGACCATGGAACGTGGCTCAGCTACGTCCCTACTATACTTAAAACAGGCTAGATTCACAAAGTGGAATTACACGATGTAACAGGCAGCAGGTTTCAGACACACTCTTTTCCTATCCAGGGTACCTAAGGGGACTGGAGGGTTTTTAATGAGGCGGCTTGCTGACCTAACTTTTCTCATATCAATAAAGATATGGTTAAAGCAATATAGTATTTCCTTTTCATGTGTTTTCATCAAGTTGTTATTTCTGTTATGTTTTTATCCTTCTTCCAGGTAAGTATTATTTACTGTTTTTAGTACATTAGTTTCTTTAGCAGTTTGCATATATTTAGGTCTTGGGGGCTGATTGCTTGAATAGCACAGTTACAAACTCAAAGACCCGGCCATGATGCCTATGAGTTATAAGGGCCGATTACTCGCAAACGAGTACGGCTGCAAGCTTATAACCGGACAAAGGAGCCAAACTTTCTTGACTTTTCTTACTTAAGCTCGATGTGACTCGCACTAAAGTGGCATGATTTGCTCGCATATGATCACAATCAGTCATGATGCCCAATGGGACTTGCCTGACCCTGTCTTCGTATAGATGTAGCAACATGATTATCCACGCGAACGCCGGCTTACAGTACAAGAGAGCCAAAAGGGTCATCTAAACCACAAGTTATGCAGAGTACAGGGTTAATAACCGGAAACTCACAGTTTATTAAGCATAACTTCAAAACCTATGTGAAACGGCTCTAGGTTTTGGGCTTAGCAAAAAAGATTTGTTCTCTTTCGAAAGACCTAACACCCTAGACTCGGAAGTTCGGGCCTTGGGGACTGGGGAATTTGAAAAAAGAAGCAAATTTTCTAGCTATTAAGCTCAAAAACCCAAAATCTGAGTCTTGGGGACTTGGGGACTTAGAGAAAAGTCCACCTGTCAAAACCCACGAGACCCGGAAACCGAGTCTCACAAAAGGAACCATAAAGAAAGTCGGAATATCAAGAGTAAATAAGCTCAAAGGCAGATAGATATTAAATTCATCCAAAGGCCAGAGGGGCCACGAAAGCTATTAAGTTTCAAAATGTATTACATGCCGCGATAGTAGTATCAAAGGTGCACAGGCGCACCATCAAAAAAATAACCGTTTAACAGGCCCATTGGCCGAATGACGCATCTGATGACAGCGGATAGCAAAGATCACTTGGCATCTTGGGTTGAGGCATCCATCTTGTCCTTGCCCTTGCCAGCCGGGTCCTGTTCCTTGACTTGTTCTTCAGCAGTCTTGGTAGCAGCAGCATCCGGGTTAGCGGCGGCACTGGCACGCGAAGGAGGAGGGACAACTGGCGTGGAGCTAGCAGGCGCAGTATCGGCTTCAACTTTTCTCTTCGCAGCCTCTTCCCTCAGTTGGGCAGATTCTGCCTTCCACCGTGCCAGCATATCAAAGGGCTTCGGAAGATCCGACTTCATCGCCCTATCTTGTCCATCATATGGCGGCACCATCCGGCTGACATCCAAATTGCCGGCAATCATGCTGGCTGCGTGACGAACCTCTGTCTGAATGGCCTTGTAATGCTTAGGTAAAAACGGGGAGCCATCGTGGTTGAACTCTGGAAACCCGCCAACAAGCTTCGCCGGGTCAAGCTTGGGAAAGTATGCTTTCGCCAAGGCAAGACCCCGGGTCACCCCAACCTGGCAGGATGAACGCTTCCAGTGTTCAATCCACTCTGGGATGGTAGAACACGCTTTAAGCAGCATGTTCAAACCACCATCCCCAGTGCTTGGACACCTCATAGCTTTCAAGGCCCACTTAGTCCCAGCACAGAGCTGCCGGATGGTGCTCTTTATCTTCTTCAGCAGAACTACTTCATCCACATCCGGAATTTCCTCATCCGACCCTGCAGAAAAGCAGAAACATCCAAAGTTAGGAACTCCGAGTATCCTCCAGAACATCAGAACAAATTTAAAGATCAGTCAGTCGGGAAATTTTACATATCAGAGAACGATAAGTGTCGGTGATCTGGCCCGACAGCTTGTTCACCCTATTCACTGCAGCATTGCATCTCTTCTTATACTTCTTCGCTAGTTTCCCGGCTTTCTTAGCCTCAGCTTCAGCAGATTCACGTAGCTTCGTTTCCGCCTTGAGAAGTTTGTTGGTTTTAGCCAACTCTTTCTCAGAGTGTGTTACGTAGGCCTATGCGAAAACACAAAGAAATGTCAGTCGGACAAAACAAAAGTATCAGTCGGCTATCTATGAAAGTTCCAAGCAAATTATGCATATGTTCACTCGGAACTTGGGGACTAGACGAGTATACAAGCGGTTGTAACATGGTTTACCTCGTGTTTGGCTATCAGGGCCTCCAGGATGCCTTCCTCATCAGCTCTCAAGGTGTGCAGAGCATTGAGCGTCTCAGCGAAGCTCATGTCTTCGGGCTTGGTGCCGGAAGACCCGGCTGCCTGACAACCCGGATTAGGAGTTTGATCCGGCTTTGGAGACGTTACCTGGGCGGCCTGGGGGTCAGGGGTGGGGGTACCCATCCTTGTACCCAAGACTCCCGCGTCCTCATCACCGGTTCCATCAGCGTGCTTTGGAGACCCGGCATCCTGCTTGGCCGAGTCTATTGGGGAATCTTGCCCCTTGACTTCTTCTTCCTCAAAGCCGCCAGCCGCGGCATTTACATCGTCAACCGGGCCTTCAGTGTCCCGAGTGTCTGTCTCTATGTTCTCCGGGTCACTGAGTGTGACTTGGGCGCTAAGGAAAAGGGAGAGAAATAGTTAGCGGTAGTGAATGAAAATTATCAAGTATACGAGGATATCATATAGTAAAAGTTCACCCGGTGTTCACGGCATAATCTGGTGGGAGCTCGCTGCTGGAAGCGGATGAAGCTGTCACAGGACCCGATAGAGGGACCCGGAACTGTCCAGCCAATGGATGGTTGGGGGAGGGGTGACGTCGGGGTGAGTTGGAAGGATGAGTTGGAGGAGTACCGGCACGACGGGCTGGTGATGTGGAGATGCCCGGGTTGAGGGGATCGTTACCCGGGGAACTCCGGGTCACCCTGCGTTTGGCCGAAGGCGGGTCCTTCAAGTGTGATGGGTTGGATAGTCGTTGGTTAAGTTTAGACATGTTAGCAAAAGAGTAAGGTTCAGAGGACATGAGGGAGTAGGGAACCTTAGATACCACTCCTCTGGTTTTCCTCTTGGCACCAACCGTTACATCTTGTTCAGTTTCACTTTTATCGGACTCGGTAGCCTCCGGGTCCTTCTTGTCGTCCTTGTCCTCCAACCCTGAAAGCCGACAATGTATAGTCGGAAAAAGTGAGATATGGGAAAGCAAAATGGTGCAAGTGAAGTTGATCGAAGACCCGGACAATACCTTCATCATTATCACCCGGTTCTTCATCTTCTTCCGGGTCTCCGGAGGAAGGGGAGGTCTCAATATTCCAAAAGACGTTATCAGCCTGAGATAGAAGCATGAAAATGAGAGTTAGTGGTTGTATCAAGTTAAAGTATGAGGATAAGTGTATAAGTATCGGATTTTACCGCTGGAGCCGGGTTATCCCGAGTAAACGGTGCTAACCCGGCGATGTTCTTGATCACCTCCAACTTTTCCGTCAAGAAACTCTTGATGGTCTTGTTGGTATCGCCAGCCGGATAATTCTTTGAAGAATATCGGAGCGCGTCCGTGACGTGCCCCGAGTAGTCACACATCAGCTTGGCGCGAATGGAATTGGGTTGGATCCGGAAGTCCACCCATGTCTTAACCAAGTTAAGCCCAAGGAGGCCTTGGGCAGAAAGAACGGCTATCTTCGCTAAGAGGGGCTGGATGGCTTCCCTGTCCGACTCAGGGGCAAAGGCATTGAAAGTATCGGAGATATCTAGGAGACCCTCCGAGTAACCCGACAATTTCCTCTCGCCGGGTGGGGAGGTGTCTCGGCAGTAGAAAAAAGAAAGCTGTCAGTGCTTAACGTGTGAATTGAGGGTGAGAGTCGGCATGGGTGAATTCTTGCGGAGCTGGATAGAAACCCCGCCGCAAGCCAAGAGCGCCCCGTCACCGCTTTCGCGGCACGGTTTGCACTGGAAAAGTTCGATGAACAAAGCCAAATTTGGCGGGATGCACAAATAAGACTCGCAAAGGACTATGAAATGGGTTATGTTCAACATAGAGTTAGGCCCTATGTCGAACACCCGGAGGCCATAATGGCGGAGGACTTCACGGAAGAAAGAGTGACCCGGGGGGCGAAACCCCCGGATCACGTGCTCAACAAAGCAAATTACCTCGTCGGCGTTGGGGGTAGGCCGGGTCTCATCACCCGGTACCCTCCAGTGGATCTCCTCCTGAGGGGGGAGGACGCCTAACTCGGCCAGCTCCTCCAGCTTGGCCTTGGTCACAGTGGATCGAGCCCAGTTGGCGGATATTGATTGGGTCATCCTTGGCTTAGCCGACTGTTTCCCTTTGGTCTTGGGAGCCATTGGTTCAGTCTGCAAAAGTACAAGACAAAAGGTATTAAGCATGAGACTCAGAAGTTATGGATTTACCGAGTATCGATAAACAATATGAAAGTTATGAACTATCCGGGTATTGACAGGCAGTACAGAAATTATGGGGTATCTACGTATCGGCAAGTATTTACGAAAAAAGGTTGACCGCCTATGTATCTAGTGCAAGTAAAACAACCGGAAGAGGAGGATTTTCCGGGTATCTGTGAGCAGCCGCGGAAATCTGGGTCAACTACATCTAGATTGGAAATTTTGCTATCGATTTCGTGGAGAAATTAACGGCTATGAGCAATATGGGAGTGATGTGTGGTCATCTATTAGGCAATTGGATGGACTAGGGAGGAGCTGTGCGACCTAATCCGGCGCGGGGCGAGAAATGGCCCGCGGCGGACCAAGATCCAATCTAGTTCTAACGGGGAAATTTGGAGCTAGATCAATGAAAGTAAGAAGCTAACCGGTGTGGATTGGAGCAGGGCGCGACGGCGGCAGATGGCGCAGTCGTGATGTCCCTTTGCGATTCCCGGCGGGCAGGTCGAGGGCGCGGCGGCGGAGATTGGCGGCAGCGCGGGGCGAGCCGTGGGGGATCGTGACCGGCGGCGGCTTTGTTCTGGCGGCGTGCCCGAGGTCTCCGTGGTGGCGCTCCGAGAGCTCGGGTGTGGAAGCGCAGGTGAGGAGGAAGAAGATGGAAGGAATGGACCGTTGGAGTTAGGTCACCCCCTAGGTACCTATTTATAGGTACGGGTGGGTAAACCTAGGCCAACGGGCGGGAACCGGAATTTTTGGGATAAGGGATACCCGTCCTGATTTTCCGGGATACGCGTTAAAGTGCTGGACGGGATATCCGGAATGGATAGGAAGCAAATCTCTTCCGTGATATCTCGGTCAATTAACGAGTGAAGTAAGCCGGATCTTTGGCGCTCTCATCAGGGCATTGACCCGGAAAAGTGAAAAATGGATTCAGAGGAAACCGGGTTATTATATGGACCACTGATGGAGTTAGGCCTAGCTGTTTATTAAAGCAACCTAACCCGGCCTCTATGAACTTGTATGTTTATTATTTTTGCAGGGAATAGCGTATGCTTCAAGGAGGATCCCGTGAAGCCCAAGCTATTCTAGGGACTACTGATGGAGGGATGATAACCCGGTAGGCTAACGCCAAGGAGTAACTCGGCCCAAAGGACGCTGCGCAAGACCCGGCTTAGGATAAAGGAGCTTCTAGAAGGCCCAGAAACATAGACCTTGTAACCCGGATTGTGGGTTCCGGTAAGGAAGTTTAGGGTTTGTAAGCAGTGTCCGGGTAGGATTCAGAGTACGCCTTGGAGAGTAAGCCAAGGGGTCCAGATGTTATATAAGCCGACCTCTAGGTTAGGGTTACACAATTTGTATCGTGAGCAAGAACACAATCGCCGAATTGCGAGGTATCGAGTATCCACTGTAACACGAGAGTTGAGATAATATATTTAGATCGGAGACTCGGCGACTTGATTGCCGGCTACCAGACCGCATATCACCATGGTTTCCTTTGAGCTAAACCCTCTCCCAAACACCAGATTCGATTTGCCCCAAGACAAGTTACCCCCGGTAACGTCTGCCGTGATTATCCCACGACACCGACACTTTCAATATTCAACATATGATAAATGTTTTCTTCATGATTGGCCAATACGAATACACCATTGAGTTTGATGTGGTGCCTATGACGGGGTGCCACCTTGTGGCGTCCCCACATTAAAATAATGCAAGAACACCTGTGTTATTGTGCTAGTCCCTGGACCAATTGCTAGCAGCATAGTACAAAATGAAATATCATGAAAATGCATCAAATTCTATTACATCGCATGATCCAGTCTTTCCAAAATAACATTACAACTTGCATAGTCTTAGAAGACTAGCAGGATACAAAATATTACAACGGAAAACATAGAACAACATTGAGCCCATCTTCTTCATGTGCTACATGCAAAACATGTTGACGGTAGACTCGAGATCCTAAACGAAATCCTCACTCGTCTCCAGATTCATCTAAAGGATGGAATATGCAGCCACAAGGGGCTCAATACAATTTAATATATTGGCAAGTAACACTATGTTGGATATAAGTGGAAAGACTATAACTACATGCTTATCTGGTTGAGTGGAGTTTTGGCTAAGTTTGCATAAAGCCAGTTTTCTCCTATCTCTTTTGTAAAGTCATTTTCTTTTCAAAGGATGGCATCATTGGACTGAAATCCAAGCACTACAACTATTGTTCACCTAACCAAGTTTTACTTCTTGAAAATGGTGATGTGACTCTTCCGTCCATCCTTGTCCAGCTACTCAAAGTTATCCATAACCGGGGACATGACTAAGATCTTAGTTTGTTTACTCTACAGAGGTTGTGCACTTTCACCTTTTGTCTTCAATTAGCCCAAACATCCTATACACCTGAAGTGCATCATGAAAAGGAGAGAATTGAGGTGAGATATTTTAGAAGTAAGAATCCAACCCAATGGCAAGACCCGTTCCACCTATAATTATGCTACATATGCTTGTCAAGCTCAAGCTGAACTCTCATAACTTAGTTGATCAAGATAGAGCCCATATGTCAAAAGGCTGCATTAGTAGAAATACGAACTTGGGGAACATCTTAATCACTTTGTTCTTGGGTGGCATTCTGATGTCTATGCACGCTTCTATTCTTGTAGACATTGTTGGGCCTCCAAGTGCAGAGGTTTGTAGAACATCAGCAAGTTTCCCTTAAGTGTATTACCCAAGGTTTATCGAACTCAGAGGAGGAACAGGTCAAAGATATCCCTCTCAAGCAACCCTGCAATTATGATACACAAAGTCTCTTTTGTCCCCAACACACCTAACACAATTGTCAGTTATATAGGAGCACTAGTTCGGCAAAGAGAGAGTAAAATACAAGTAATATGGATGATTATAAGTGATAATAGCAATCTGAAATAAAAATGGAAACAAGCAAATATGTAGCAGAAATGATTGTAAACGGTTCCCTGTTGACAAGATGCCACATAGCCAGTTCCCTGTTTTCTATTGTTTTTAGTTTCAGAAAAGTTGTTCTGGAAATATTCACGGAATTGGACAATTAAAAAGCCAGAAGTCTTAGAAGTCCCAGAGGGTCAAGAAAGTCCAAAGGAGACCCAGAGGGGGGCCCCGGAGCCCCCATACCATGCCTGGGCACGGGTGGGCCTCTGGCCGCGCCTAGGGGTGGTGTGGGCCCCTCGGGAGCCCACCGACGTTTCCCTCTCGCCCATATATGCCTCCCGATGCATAAACCCTAAATATATCGGCCCCTTCCACGAAAAGTTTCGTAGCTCCGCCGCCACCGCCGACAAGTTTTGGGGCACAGATATCTTTGTTCCGGCACCCTGCCGGGACGGAGAAGTGCCCCCGGAGCCATCTCCATTGACTCCATCGCCATCTTCATCGTTGTTGCTTTCTCATATGATGAGGAGGGATTAGTTCTCCCTCAGGGCTGAGGGCTCTACCGGTAGCTATGTGTTTCATCTCTCTCTCCCATGGTGTCATCTTTATGTGACCGTGAGCTTTGTAATCTAGTTGAATAAGTAGATGTTACTCTTCATCTGTTATGCTACTCAAGTGGTTTTGTTATGAGATCTCCGTAAACACTTTGATCACGGTGTAAAGGTGACAGTGTGTGCATCGTGTGGTTTAGCATGATATTTATATCTTGTGTTGGATGACCGTATGAAATTGTGGTGTTTGTCTAGTACCTTCTAGGGCGCTCAAGTTGACAGTGTGGGGTTAACTAGACATGGGAATGCGACTTTAAGGTGTGCTTTGTAGCCCTACGCAATGAATTGGTGTTTGTTATTCAACCGGAGAGTGGTTCGGAGTAGCATAGTGAAGAGATATATTTATGCATTCAATTATGTTTTCATTGTTGAGAATGTCCACTAGTGAAAGTAGGATCCGTAGGCCTTCTTTCTAAGAATTGAAACACCGTTTACAATCAGTTCTGCTACATGTTTGCTTGCTGCCATTTTTATTTTAGATTGCTATTATCACTTATAATTATCCATACTACTTGTATTTCACTCTCTCTTCGCCGAACTAGTGCACCTATACAACTGACAATTGTATTAGGTGTGTTGGGGACACAAGAGACTTCTTGTATCATAATTGCAGGGTTGCTTGAGAGGGATACCTTTGACCTCTTCCTCCCTGAGTTCGATAAACCTTGGGTAATCCACTTAAGGGAAACTTGCTGCTGTTCTACAAACCTGTGCACTTGGAGGCCCAACAATGTCTACAAGAATAGAAGCGTGCGTAGACATCAAGCTCTTTTCTGGCGCCGTTGCTGGGGAGGTAAGGTAAAAGGTACTCACATCCTCGGGTGTGAGTGCTCAAGATATTTCCTTTAGATTTTGCAATTACATCTTATTGTTTCTTGTTTTCACTAGTTAGGCTTATTTTTACTTGTTTCTTGTTTTTATTTTTACTAGTTAGGCTTAATGGAAAACAGAAAAAATATGAGAGAACTTTATAATATTTATCTTGAGTTAGTACATGAAGTGTTTGAAGAGAAAATTAAAAAACCTATGGAACTTTTCTCCCAATACTATTATTGAGAATGACTATGCTTATGTGGAGAGTATTAATTCTTTTATGCATGTGGCTCATGATAAGAATGTTTTATGTGATAGTTATATTGTTAATTTCATTCATGATGCTACTGAAAGTTATTATGAGAGAGGGAAACATGGTTTTATGCATCTCAACAATATCAAGTTCCCCCTTTTTATGTTGAAAATTTTGAAGTTGCACTTGTTTTGCTTTCCTATGCTAGCCACTTTGTGCTTTATTGACTTGTTTTTCTATAAGATTATTTTTCATAGGAAGTGCGTTAGACTAATTTGTTTTACATTTTCTTATTGATGCTATTTTTTTCCTCAATTCATATTTCTTATGTGAGCATCTTTTCAAATTATCATGCCTAGCTAAAAGGCTTTAAAGAAAAGCACTTATTGGGAGATAACCAATTTTTTATTTTTGGATTTGTTTTTCTCCATTTTATTTGAGTCAAGGGGTTGTATACTTCTGTAGCAACTCATTTGTATCTTTATTTTCATGTATTAGTTGTGTCAAGTAAACTTTCTAGTGAAAGTTGGAGTTGGTTTTGGATTTCTACGCAGAAAACAGATTTGTGTTGTCAACCGTAAACAATCGTATAATTCACAGAAAGATCAAAATGACCTGAAACTTTTTGGTTTTATTCCTCAGCTAATTCTGAAACTTTTTCGTTTTTAAGTTTTTTGATTTGAGCAACTTAAGTGCCCCGAATTTTTTTGTCATTACAGACTGTTCTGGTTTTGGCAGATTCTGCCATTTTTCTTGCATTTGCTCTTTTACGATGTCAAGTGGACTTCTTTGCTTCACGAAACATCAGTGGCAGTAGTCAATGTTTAAAAGTATAAATAGCACTTGTGCCCATGCAAAACCCATGAATTTTTTATTGTTGCACTAACCCTCTAATGTGAATTACTTTTTTAGTGTGGTGTGAAGGAAGTTTTCAAGGGTCAAGAGAAGAGGGTGCTATAATGTGATCAAGAAGAGTGTGAAGTCAAAGCTTGGGGATGCCCCCATGGTTAATTCCAGAAATTCTAAGAAGATTCAAGCATATAATATTGGGGATGCCCAAGGCATCCCCTTCTTCATCAACAAATTATCAGGTCACTTCTAGTGAAACTATATTTTCATTCGGTCACATCGTATGAAATTTACTTGGAGCGTTTTTTATTTTCCGTTCTGTTTTATTTTGTTTCCTTCCTACAATAAACATCACTGGAACCTATCATACTTGTGTGGGAGAGAGACACACTCCATTTTCATTGCTTAGAACACTCTAGTTTTCACTCTTATTGTTCTGTGAGTGTTCACTTTTTGCTAGTACTGCCTTTAGCTCCTGTTTTTCATGCATATCTTATTCAGAGCTGTTAGTTTTAGTAGAGTTATGATTAGTACTCTCTTGCTTAATTGCTATATCTCTTGGAGAGTTTTTGTTGTTGGTGTTTGGTAGAAAATGCTACGTGTGGTAGATGGTATAACAAAAAAAAGTTCGCATATTCTTGTAAATCATTGATGACCCACAAGTATAGGGGGTGTATCGTAGTACTTTCAATAAATAAGAGTGTTGAACCCAACAAGGAGCAGAAGGTGTTGACGAGCAGGTTGGATAGAGGACTCACTGTAAACACTAACAAACGAGTTTTTGGTTGTTTTGGATATAGCAGATAAATAAAATGCGAGTAAATAAAGTGCAGTAAATAATATTGCAGTGAGTGGCCTAATCCTTTTTAGAGCAAAGGACAAGCCGGTTGTCTTACGGATGACTACCAAACGTTCTCGAGGACACATGGAAATTTCGTCAAGTGCTTTTTTTTTCGTTACGGTTGATTAATATCCATTGGTTCGTGAAGTGTTGTGTGAGTGAACCTATGACATGAAGGGGTCGATGCATAGAAAACAAAAAAATTCCTACGCGATAGACACCCGAAAGGCCAATATCTAATCTAGGAGACGAAGTGCAACATGAAAAGAGAGGGTTAAGGAGAACACATACCCTCGAAGACACAAAGCGTTACGAGATCAAATCTCGTTGTTGGCGTAGTCGTACTCACACCGATCCCGATAGCGAGAAGATGAGCACCGCAATCCGGCAGTGCCTCCATGATCGGTCACACGTACGGTTGATGACGACCTCCATTCCCTCGATCCAGCGGGGCGCGGAAGTAGAGGAACCCTCGGAACTCTAGCAGCACGACGGCGTGGTGGTGGTGAAGAATCCCACGGCCAGGGCTTCGCCAAGCCAGAGACCATGGAATGGAGCAGCGGGTGGAGAGAAAATGAGGTGGGCAAGTGTGGGTGAGAGAGGGAGCTCATGCCCTCTATTTATAGAAGAAGGGGAAGGCAGCCCAAGGGGGTGCGGCCAGCCCCATGGTGTGCCCCCACCTCTTCCTTCATCATGTGAGTGGACACTCCACTCACACCCACTAATTTTCCCTTAAAACTCCACTTTAGAAAATCAAGAGTTTTTCTTTAATAAATAAATAAAACATTTTTATTTCTTTATTTCAGCATTTGTTAATTCTGTTAACAAAATTTTGCATATAGCACCTCGAATCATTTGTTAATTCTATTAACAACCATTCGACGAAAAACCCCTTGAACTATTTCAATTTTCCCCGAAACAATTTTGGTGCTGCCCAAAATATTCTTCGATATTACGTATCCTCTCAAGCGCGTCATCGAACCTTAAGTGTGTCAACCTACGGTTCGTAAATAAGATAGACATGATCGAGACTCCTCTCCGATAAATAATCAACAGCGGGATCTGGAGATCCGTGATGACTCCTATATATTCAACGATAACTCTCGTGATCGTGTGAACCATCAACGTCGTGACGATTTCCCTTTCTCTCGCGATATTTTACTTGTCCGAGATTAGATCATTGGTATCAACCATACCTTGTTTCAATCTCGTTACCGACAAGTACTCTTTTCTCGTTCCCATGATATAACATCATTGTGATCATATCACGTGCTTGCAAGCGGTGTCGATGTGATATCACCGAGAGGGCCCAGAGTATATCTCTCTGTCATTTGGATGGACAAATCCCACTCTTGATCCATGATCCTAAACTAATACTTTTCGAATACATAACAACACCTTTATAGTCACCCTGTTATGGTGTGACGTTTGATGACATCAAAGTACCCTTCCAGTATCAGTGATTGACATGATCTCATGGTCTAAGGAATAAGTTACTTCGTATGTTTGATATAACAATGTAAACTTAATGACTTGATCACATTGCTATATTCACTTTGGGTATATGTTCATCACATCATTCTTCTAATGATATGACCCCGTTATTAACAACATCCAATGTTCATGATCAGGAAACCTTGATCATCTATTAATCAACGAGCTAGTTAAAAGAGAGGCTTTACTAGGAACCATTGTTTGTTTATTAAACACACATGTATCAACGTTTCCGGTTAATACAATTCTAGCATGAGAAATAAACATTTATCATAAACAAGGAATAAGATAATAACCACTTTATTATTGCCTCTCGGGCATATTCCCTTCAGTCTCCCACTTGCACTAGAGTCAATAATCTAGTCTGTAAGCACTTAACACATATGGTGTTCCAATGTTATTACCATGCTTCGCATGTGGCAAACATCATCAAAAAGATCTGAACTGTTCAGGTCCTATTGTATTTGCATGTTCTTTGCGTCTACACGCATCACTCATTCTCTAATAAGATGGCTTTGTATATATATATATATAGGGTCAATCGGTGAAACCTTGATTCCTCAGCTTAAACTAATGTCACTAACATTGTGAAAATGTAGCTTCATAGTGTTAGCATTCTTGGAAATTCACAAAGTTCAATAAAGAACTCCTTGACACAAAATACGCTCATTATCAGTTGTCAACACAACGATATACTTTAGCCTTTGTTGTAGTATCTGTCACAATATTTTAATTTTGAAACTCTTTCAAATCCAGCATGGAACTTTCTTCCAGCCTATTGTGCTAACCTTCATCACATATTTTAATTGAGATAAAATTACTTGAATAAATGACAAGACTATTAGTGTAACATATTACAACTAATATTTTGTCATTACTACATAGGAAACATATCCTTAGCATTTCTAAAATGACACAAGGATCTCTCCCACTGTGTTCTAATCATCATATGAATTATCCTGCTATAACATTTTATAGCATAGGATTCATATGGTTGTGTACATAGAATGGAAACATGACTTAGAAATCTCAATTTCAATGATGCTCATCATGTGTCAAAACACTTGAATCTTGCTCAAATATTTTCCATGTGACAAGAACTCTTTCTTGTCATTTCGATATTGACTTACTTCAATATGTTATCAATGTAATTTGGCTTCAATCATATCAGGCGATCTAATCCATCTCTTATAGATATCGATGCCCAATAACTTTTAAGCCTTTCATCAATAAGAAAATCTTAACCGTGTTAATTTAAAATACATATTTTCCAATCAACCATATGTCATCTACATAAAGTATTGGAAATATGTCATAGCGCTCCCACTTAATTTCTTGTAACTTTACAAGCATCTTTATCGTTCATGATGGAATCAAACTATTTTGATAACTTCATTAAGGTAAAGATTTCAACTTCGTTGTGCTCACTTCAACCTTCGTTGTGCTCACTTCAACCATTGAAGTGTGCATACCTTTCTAGCAACCTTTTGAATTTTACAAAACTCTCAGACTGTGTCAAGTACACATCCTCGATCAAACTTCCTTGAGAGGAAAGTTGGTTTTGTTATTCAACTGAACTTTTGCTAAAACTATCCGCAAAGTCTAAAGCATCACTACGGAAGATCAAAATCTTGTAGTAGTCAACTCTTTGAACTTCGTCAAAAACAACTTTTCGATAAGTACAACTTTCAAAGGATGTAAAAATCCATGTCTTTGTCGCTATATAGACCCTTTTGCTATCGTTAGGCATCATGCCTATCGAAAGGACTACCAAGTCACATACTTGATATTCATACAAGAATACTATGGCGGATATAATGACTCATAGTCTATTTTACGAAGTCAGGGCCCATCATTTTCTTCCTTTATAAGGTCCAGGTCCTTCTGTTGTCAAAACAACACTTTACTCTTAAACCACAAGTTGGTCTAAGTACAAAGTTTTTGGACTTTTGTGGTTCAGTTCGCAAACTCATTTGAAGTATCTACAACATTTGTAGTGTCTTCTACTGAGTCAAAATAGGAAACCCTGGAACAACTTCCAGTGCTGCGCTACTCTTGACATGGTAACGAAGATTCTCTAATCTCGTTGAGTTTGTACTGTCCTTCCACTCACTTATTTCGCAAGAACTACTTTCTCGAGAAATCAACCCATTCTGACAAACAACATTTGTCTTTGGTCAGTGATAGGAGAAATACCCAATGGATTCTTTAGGATAACCTTATAAACATATATTTATCCCATTTTGGGTGTAAACATTTTACACATGCTATGCATACCAAAACTTAATAAAATGACAATTCGGGTTACTACCCAAACCATATCTTATAGGTTGTCAATTTCAATGGATCATGATGGTGCTCTTTTCAGTGGAAAACGGTTGTCACTAATGTATAAACTACAAAATTATAATGGAATTTTTATTAATCTTACCATGTCCAACAAGGTTTGATTTTGTCTCTTGAATAGTCCAAACTAATGTGGGGTATTCGAGAAGTACATGTTGTAGAACAATTCTGCAACTTCTCAGATGTTTTGCTAAACTTGTAACTCAAACTTTATCCTTTATGATCCAATCATAAATACTTGATTATCTTGTTACATTGATTTTTACTTCATATTAACAACCATTTGAACCAATTCAAAAAGTCAAACTATGTTCTCTTTAAATAGATATACTCACATATCTACTCAAATCATCGACAAAATTTTATGAAGGAAAAATTAATCCACCATACATGACTACACATAATGGACTATATACATCAATATGTATAATCTCCATTAAATTAGTCGTCCATTCGAGTTTGGCCTATGAACGGAATTCTAGTCATCTTTTGGAAGAGGTCTCACAAGCGTCAATTTATTCAAAACAAAATGACTCCGGAAGTCCACCAATATGGAGTTCCTTCATGTTTTCCTTTCCGATATGAACTAAAATGGTGGTGTCACAATTTAAGTCAAACTCTTTTACGTCTTGCAACGTTTAGCATTTAGTTTTATAGATGTTTACTTTACCAACATGATTTATATTAACATATCCATCAATTATGGAATATGGTCATAGTTTGAACAATATCATTTGTTCTCACAAAAGACCAGAACAAATTAACAACTTATTAAGTTCTTAAAATAAATCTTGAATGTTTGGTTCGATACGACAATGAACACAATAACACTTTATTTCTGTTCTTGTCATAATCGATTCCACATCTATTACTAGTTCCTTTTAGGCACTTGTATTTCTTGCATTGCGTTGCTTTGTATGACAACTCATACCAACCAATGTGGTATCAAAATACCCAAAAATACTTTGTTAACTAGTAATACATCTATAATTTGTATATCAAGCATATACTCCTGAGCTGGACTTTTCCAGTTATCTTCTTTTTCTGCCATATATCTTTTTGTAATTCTATTTTCAATATTCCCTTTCCTTTACAGAAGAATCATTCAACATCAAACAATGCTAGTCGTACTAGCTCATTTTCTATGGCGTTTAGTCATATACTATCACCCATTGAGTCATACTTTGAGTTTGATTGTTCTATTAATATCACCATATTAATAGTATTCTTCTAGATTCCACTCTTAGCAATCTCCAAGTAAGGTAAACGACTTTACCCATACTTTTAATCTATCCCATCATAACAATTTTATGATTAAGCTACTATAGCTCGAAGGAAGAAATTTAGTGGATAATTTTTAGCGCCCAACTTGTTGGAATATTCAAACGCCTAGCGTCTTCAATCATTGCATATATTCAGATAATATAAGCAAACATTGTCACGCTAAATTATACTCAGTCATGTTGCCACAAATAAGTTTCTAGATATCAATATATCTTTCACTTGATTGTTTCTGAAAACAACTCTTTTTAGTTCCAAAATCACCTTGATCAACAAAACATTCTTTTGAAGATAAAGTAATATGGAAGCAACCATGACTCTAGATTCTAAGTAGGAATTGGTTGCTCTTTAGATCAATAAATCATTAACCATATGGAGCTAGGTAGGAAATACCAAAAATCTACAATAGGACTCAATTTTAAATTTCACTAATACGGTGCCAATCTTAAATGATTTTTACCAGATCATAACAGTTAAATATCAATCAACAATCTAAGTGTAAGGTAGTTTTGTGGATGCCAATGAATACTACAATTTGTGCAAATTCACTTTGATTGGTTTTTTATGATAAATAAGTTCAAGTTAATTCAAAATTATGCCATGAACTCCCACTCAAAAACAACATCCCTCTTAGTCGTATTTAGTGATTACATGAACCAATTCACTACACCAAAACCGATCATCACGTGAGATGATGTAGCTTCAAAGGCGAACATCGACATGTTCATCAGATCATCCATATGAATCATGCTTTACCTTTCGGTTACGTGTTCCGAGGCCATGTCTGTACATGCTAGGCTCGCCAAGTAGAACCGTAGTATTGCGTGTGTTTCAAGGAAATGTCTGTACATGCTAGGCTTGAAAACACCCGTTGTATGCGAACGTTGAGTCTGTCACACCCGATCATCACGTGGTGTCTCGAAACGACGAACTTTCTTAACGGTGCATACTTAAGGAAGAACACATGATTATCTTTATATTAAGTGAGATGGATCATCTTATAATTCTACCGTCACTATCTAAGCAAAACAAGATGCATAAAATGGATTAACATCACATACATCACATGTAAGGATAACGTGATATGATATGGTCCCTCTTGCACTTGATCTCCATCATGTGCATCATGGTATGATCTCCATCATTCCACCGGCGTGGTACCAAGTACCTTGGCACACCAATCTTGATTGTCCATCAGTAATAAGACAATCATATGGATACCTTCCGATATATCAATAATTTACAAAAGAGATCATCTCATAATCAAATTTCTAACATTGACCATATCAATTCACATGCCCAACAAAAACTAGTTAGACGCTTCTAATTTATTTTTGCATATTTTACGTGGCTTGGGGCTTTCGAGGATAGAACCGTTCAAACCTACAAACATGAACCAAAACGTTGATAAACACATTTTTAACAACCCTTCGTAGATTAGATCTTAACTATAGTAGGAGAAACAGACACCCGCAAGCCACTTATGCAATACAAGTTGCATGTCAGTTGTGGAACAATTCTCATGTACGTGGACACGTAAGGTTAGTCCGGCCGCTTCATCCCACTATGCCACTAAGATCATAAAATAATAAAGGAGGTAATAACATTTTCATCAACGCCCACATACACCTATGTGTTCTACCCATACAAAACATCTACGCACAGATCTGGCTCTGATACCACTGAAGGGGTCGATGCTAGAAAACAAAAAATTTCCTACGCGAGAGACACCCGAAAGGGCAAGATCTAATCTAGGAGACGAAGTGCAATGGGCAAAGAGAGGATTAAGGAGAACACATAACCTCGAAGACACAAAGCGTTACGAGATCAAATCTCGTTGTTGGCGTAGTCGTACTCACACCGATCCCGATAGCGAGAAGATGAGCACCGCAATCTGGCGGTGCCTCCATGATCGGTCACACGTACGGTTGATGACGACCTCCGTTCCCTCGATCCAGTGGTGCGCGGAAGTAGAGGATCCCTCGGAACTCCAGCAGCACGACGGCGTGGTGGTGGTGAAGAATCCCACGGTCAGGCCTTCGCCAAGCCGGAGACCACGGAATGGAGCAGCGGGTGGAGAGGAAATGAGGTGGGCAAGTGTGTGTGAGAAAGGGAGCTCATGCCCTCTACTTATAGGAGTGGGGTGAGGCATCCCAACTGGGGTGCAGCCAGCCCCATGGTGTGCCCCCACCTCTTCCTTCATCATGTGAGTGGACACTCCACTCACACCCACTCATTTTCCCTTAAAACTCCACTTTAGAAAATCAAGAGTTTTTCTTTAACAAATAAATAAAACATTTTTATTTCTTTATTTCATCATTTGTTAATTATATTAACAAACTTTTCCATATAGCACCTCGAATCATTTGTTAATTCTATTAACAACCATTTGACGAAAAAACCCTTGAACTATTTCAATTTTCCTCGAAACAATTTCGGTGCTGCCCAAAATATTCTTCGATATTCCGTATCCTCTCTAGCGCGTCATCGAACCTTAAGTGTGTCACCCTACGGTTCGTGAATAAGATATACATGATCGAGACTCCTCTCCTATCAATAATCAACAGCGGGATCTGGAGATCCGTGATGACTCCTATATATTCAACGATGACTCTCGTGATCGTGTGAACCATCAACGTCGTGACTATTTTCCTTTCTCTCGCGATATTTTACTTGTCCGAGATTCGATCATTGGTATCAACCATACCTTGTTTCAATCTCGTTACCGACAAGTACTCTTTTCTCATTCCCATGATATAACATCATTGTGATCATATCACGTGTTTGCAAGCGGCGTCGATGTGATATCAACGAGAGGGCCCAGAGTATATCTCTCCGTCATTTGGATGGACAAATCCCACTCTTGATCCATGATCCTCAACTAATACTTTCCGAATACCTAACGACACCTTTATAGTCACCCTGTTACGGTGTGACGTTTGATGACATCAAAGCACCCTTCCGGTATCAGTGATTGACATGATCTCATGGTCTAAGGAATAAGTTACTTCGTATGTTTGATATAACAATGTAAACTTAATGACTTGATCACATTGCTATATTCAATTTGGGTATATGTTCATCACATCATTCTTCTAATGATATGACCCCGTTATTAACAACATCCAATGTTCATGATCAGGAAACCTTGATCATCTATTAATCAACGAGCTAGTTAAAAGAGAGGCTTTACTAGGAACCATTGTTTGTTTATTAAACACACATGTATCAACGTAGCATTAGAAATAAACATTTATCATAAACAAGGAATAAGATAATAACCACTTTATTATTGCCTCTCGGGCATATTCCCTTCATGACAATGCACCACCCAACTAGGACTAAAACATACTTGTGATTATACCCCTCGCAAGCATCTGAAAATATAAGAAAGTAATTAAGATAAATCTATCCTTAGCATTAAAACTCTGGGATTCTATGCTCCCTCGTGCATTGGTTTCCTAACGGGGGTTTAGGTTTCTGTCACTCCGGCAACCCCACAATTAGTAGCCAAATACACAATGCATCCTCCTAGGCCCATAAAGGTGAAGTATCATGTAGTCAACGTTCACATGAAACCACTAGAAGAATAGCACCACAACTTAAATACCGAACCACAAGATATTACTTCAACGTAACTTCACTACTAACATCATGACTTCTCCCATGTCCTCAAGAACTAAACAAACTAATCACAATAAATCATATGGATCATAATCAGAGGTGATATAATGGATAATAACAATCTGGTCATAAAGTGTTAACACCGATAAATCTCACAAGCATCAACTACTAACAAGTAATCCACGCCGGGAGAGAGATCTAATGTAAAACAACGATAGAGGCCCCTAATTGTTATAGCGGGATGACAGTTTATGATGAGGGTGATGGTGTTGGTGGTGATGATGATGACAATGACGATCTTGATGATGCCCGGAGCGATGACGGTGACGATGGCGATGATTTCCCCTCTTCAGAGAGGAATTTACCCGACAGATTTCTCCCTGCCAGAGAGCTTTTCTCTCTCGGGTGTTTTCCGCCCCGAGGCGACGGCGGAATAATTCTTCGATGATAGTCTAGGGCTTAGGGTTCCCTGGGGGTCAAGTACGCGGAATATGTCAACCAGAGGTAGGCCAGGGTGGCCGCACCACATGGCGGCGCGGCCAAGGGGGGCCGCGCCACCTGGTGGTGTGGGCCCCTGGTGGCTCCCCTCCGGCTCTCCTTGTGGATAGCTCCCTCATCTGGACTTCTAAGACATCTCCGGTGACCTTCCTCTTCTTCTGATCTTCTAAAATTGGGTATCCTGACGGTGCTTTTTCCATCAGATTTCTGGTCCTGGTGTTTATTCTCCAAAAATTATGAAACATGCAAAATAAGATAAAATAACATAAGTGATGCATCATAACATGAAATATATCGATGAATGACAGAAAATAACAATATAAAACGGTGATGCAAAATGCACGTATCAACCCCCCCCCCCCTCGCCAAGCTTAGACATCGCTTGTCCCCAAGCGAAACTGAACTCAGTAAACATGACCGCAGGTTTATGGAGTGAGGTGTCGATAAATAAAATACGGACAAGAGAGATCACATCTAACAAAGAACAAGTCATTTAGAAAACAACTTCCTCTCATATAATCAAACTTGAAACAAGTAAAGGAACAATAAAGGTGCAAAACATAAATCAAAATTGGTAAAGGCAAACTTCGTTCTTGGTCAGAGAACAATTAACAGTGTACCTATCTTTCGATCAGAGCCTTTATACTAGAGCCATATTGTAGAGTTTATCATGCTCAAGTATAACGGTCTCTTTGCAGACATTGGTAACTTTCAAAGTGGTATTCAAACAGATAAAAAGCATTTGCAGAAACAAGGAACAATAAAGAACATGATTGAGTAAATCAACATATAGCTGGATGAATCACAACAACTGAAATCCTTGCTTAAGATAGAAAGAAGCAGGTTTACTGACTCAACATAAATGTAAAAGATAGACCCTTCGTAGAGGGAATCATTGATCACTCATGTGCTAGAGATTTTACTTTGTAAAACAGAGGTATAAAATGGTTGACATTCCTCCCAACCTTTCTTACACAAACCATGGCTAACCGAATCCTCGTGTGCCTTCCAACAATCACAAACCATGGAGGAGTGTCTAATTTTGAGAGGTGTATGTTTATGTCAACGAATGGCAAACAGAAAATACAGTAAGTCACAAGCCAACTAGACTTCACAAGAGCGGTTCCCATAGAAGGACGCAACTGGTATAGAAGGTCATCCCTCTTTCTCTTTTGTTTACACAATTATGCTTTGACTGATAAATCAGGGGCAAAAATAGTGAAGAGAATTTTTGTTATTATTTGGGGATGGGAACCCCGCTGCTAGCTCTTCTAGCATTTGGATAAGCGGATGAAGACGCTAGTCCAGGGTGTGAAATCCAATCAACAAGTGAGGCAAAGATTCTCTATTTGCGTCCTCATGAGCAAAAACAGGAGCACAAAACATGTGTAATTTTGAAGGTTTAAAGGTAGCACACAAGCAATTTACTTGGAGTGGAGGTGAAATACCACATCTAGTAGGTATGGTGGACACAATTGGCAAGATTTTGGGCTCAAGGTTTGGATGCACGATAAGCATTCCCTCTCAGTACATGTTTTTGGCTAGCAAGTTTCGGTAGCAAGCATAAGAGTCGAAGTAAAACAATCAAAAACATATATGATAAAGACAATCATGCAATCTTCCTTGAAGGTGCAAACAAACTAATTTGAGAATACTAAGCTTATGAGCTAACAAGAAAGAAACATCATGGAATAATATATCTACATAGAACTCCCTCTTTTCTACTTAAGTCTCAACGAATTGTTGCTACTGACCAAAGCTAAGTTTGCCAAAACCAACTAGATTTTCTTGAAGCTCCAACATTGATACCAATACTAATAACAAGATCAATCACATATCAAAAATTGCAAACTAAAATAAAGTAGAAAAAGTAGATGATGAAACTTCTCATTAATATTTCATTACGACAACTCAAACCAAGGGATACAACGATAACCAACTAAGGAGCAACACTTCCATACTGCAAACCATCCTATATGATAGTTTCTCTATTCACGATATGACTATACTAAAAGGTAAAAAGGGTGAAAGATAAGGGTGTGATACCGCGGCACTCCCCCAAGCTTGGAACAAGCCAAGGAGATGCCAATACAAAGGACGAGTAAATTATTCAATGGTGGTGGTGAATCCTTCTCATCCTTAGTCTTCTAAGGTAAAGGCTCTCCATCCACAAATGATGTCCTGGTCTCCAACATCCTAAAACTAGGAGCAGAGCTTATAAGTTTAAACCTGTTCTCATACTCACTGTTGTGATTCTGCACATCATAGATTTGTGCTTGCAAATCGTTAGTGGTCTTGGTGAGTGAGAAAATCTCCTCCCAAAGCTTCAAAGACTCCTTATTGTACTCAGTGATCTGTTCTGTCTTTATTTTGTGGATGATCTCAACTTCACGCTCCGCCCTCTTCTTGTACCTGAAGACTTCCTGCTCCAGCTCTTCCATCCTAGCTTCCATACTGCCTACTCCTTTAGGGCCCCGAACATCTGCAATCCACACCTCCCCATCCTTGAGCAGCAACTCTTTGGGATGCATCTTCAACTCGTTCATGTACGGGTTGAAGAAGTTCTCAAAGAAACTGTCTTTGGGAGATCCAGGAGAGGACATTGTGGCTCTAGATCTGAAGATGTACCCTCGCAGAAACAGCTCGAAACAAAAACACGACGAGAAAATGATATACGAACCTCGGGGGGTCCGGGGGGGTTATATAGCAAAAATATGCGTAACGAAAGGAAAGTCCATGTCAAAAACAAGTCGGAGAGGGGCTCCGGGGCGCCCACACCATAGGGTGGCGCGGCAAGGGGTGGGCCCGCGCCCCCAGGTGATGTGGTGCCGCCGGTCACCATCTCCAACTCCTCTTCGGCTCGGTATTTTTCATAATTTCCAAAAACAAATAATTTATAACTAAAACGGTATTTCGCGAACTTTTTCTTAACATAACTGTTACCTATTCCAAAACAGACTCTGTGGATTCTAGAATCTTCCCTCTAATGAATTTCTCTGGAGTCATTACATGAAAAACATGAACATCTTCATCATAGGAATCCTAGAAATACAATGTTTGAGTCTTTGCCCATTTACCACTTGTGTAGTGTTATCTTTGAGGGAAGCAATTTTGATTGCACCCAAACGATACACTTCTTCAATAATATAAGGTCCTTCCCATCGGGAGAGTAATTTTCCTGCAAAAAATCTGAGATGAGACCGATGCAATAGAACTTTCTCACCAACATGAAACTCTCTTTTAAGGATTCTATTATCATGCCATTGTTTAACTTTCTCTTTGAAGAGCTTAACCGTTTTCATAAGCTTCATCTCTCCATTCATCTAAATGATTCAAATCAAGCATTCTTTTCTTACCAGCAAGTTTAAAATCTTTATTTAATTCTTTCAATGCCCAATAAGCTTTGTGTTCTAGTTCTAAAGGCAAGTGACAAGCTTTTCCATAAACCATTTTATAGGGAGACATACCCATAGGATTTTTATAAGTAGTTCTATAAGCCCATAAAGCATCATTCAACTTGTCTGACCAATTCTTCCTAGATTTATTAACAGTCTTTTGCAAGATAGATTTAATTTCTCTATTTTATAATTCTACTTGCCCACTGGTTTGAGGATGATAAGTTGAGGCAATTATATGATTAACATCATATTTAACAAGGGTTTTTCTAAAACCACCATGAATAAAATGAGAACCTCCATCAGTCATAAGATATCTAGGCACACCAAACCTAGGGAAAATAACATCTTTAAGCATTTTTAAAGAGGTCTCACCATCAGCACTCTTAGTAGGTATAGCTTCTACCCACTTAGTAACATAATCGACAACAACAAGAATGTGAGTGTAACCATTCGAAGGAGGAAAAGGACCCATAAAGTCAAATCCCCAGCAATCAAAAGGTTCAATAACAAGAGAATACCTCATAGGCATTTCATTACGTCTAGAAATATTTCCTACTCTTTGACATTCATCATAAGATAAAATAAATTTACGTGCATCTTTAAAGAGAGTAGGCCAATAGAAACCTGATTGTAGAACCTTCTATGCGGTTCTATCTCTAGCGTGATACCCTCCACAAGCACTACCATGGAACTTCTTCAATATTTCACGTTGTTCATGATCTGGAACACATCTTCTCATAATACCATCTACTCCTTCTTTATATAAATGTGGGTCATCCCAAAAATAATGCCTCAAATCATAGAAGAATTTTCTTCTTTGTTGAGCTGCAAATGTTGGAGGCAAATACTTTGAAACAAGAAAGTTAGCATAATCAGCATACCATGGACTATCTTGGGATTTTACCTTTATTGCAGGAAACTGTTCATTTGGAAAACTATCATTAACAGGAATATGATCAAAAGTAATGTTTTCCAATCTAGACAAATTATCAACAACATGATTTTTAGCACCCTTCCTATCCACAATACGCAAATCAAACTCTTGTAAAATCAACACCCATCTAATAAGCCTAGGCTTAGCATGTTTCTTATCCATAAGGTATCTAATGGCAGCATGATCAGTATTAATAGTAACTTTGAATCAACAATATAAGGCCTAAACTTATCACATGCAAAAACTACAGCTAAGAACTCTTTTTCAGTAGTAACATAATTCTTTTGAGCAGCATCAAGAGTCTTACTAGCAGAATGAATAACATTCAATTTCTTATCTACGCGCTGTCCAAGAACAACACCTACAGCAAAATCACTAGCATCACACATAATTTCAAAAGGTACATTCCAATCAGGTGGTTGAACAATAGGAGCAGTAGTTAAAGCCTTCTTTAAAGTCTCAAAAGCTTCCTTACAATCATCATCAAAAACAAATGGTACATCTTTTTGAAGAAGATTAGTAAGAGGCTTTGATATTTTAGAGAAATCTTTAATAAACCTCCTATAAAAACCAGCATGACCAAGAACACTACGAATACCTTTAACATCCCTAGGAACGGGCATTTTTTCTATGGCTTCCACTTTAGCTCTGTCAACTTCAATACCTCTTTCAGAAATTTTATGTCCAAGAACAATTCCTTCATTAACCATAAAGTGGCATTTCTCCAATTAAGAACAAGATTAGTTTCTTCACTTCTCTACAAAACTTTATCAAGGTTGTGCAAAAAATTATCAAAATAAGTTCCATAGACAGAAAAATCGTCCATGAATACTTCCACAATCTCTTCACAAAAACCATGAAAAATAGCAGACATGCATCTTTGAAAAGTAGTAGGAGCATTACACAAACCAAAAGGTCTACCAAAAATAACAGGACCAGTTTTACTAGCAGTCTTACCAAGTACTAGAAAATCGGTGGGGTATTTAGTCTTACCACATAAAACTTCTACATCTCTAACAATACCAATCGGAAAAACAATTCCTCTATTAGCAAGCTGAATAACCACATCAATATCTTCAAGCTCACAAGAACCAATTTCATGCATAATTTCTCTATAAAGCTCATAAGATATAGCACTAGAACTAGCACCAATATCACACAACCCATAATAGCAATGATCACCAATCTTAACAGAAAGCACATGAACACTAGTTTTCTTAGATCTATGAGGATGGGAAACAATATTAGAAGCATCCTCACAAAAGACAATGTGTTCATCCTCCACATTTCCACAAACAAGATCTTTTACTATTGCTACCGCAGGTTCAACCCTTATTTGTTCATCAGGTTCAATATATTTCTTATTACTCTTATTAACCACACTAGCCACCATACCGTGTTTATTTACCTTAGCATAGAAAGGCATTCTTTCAACATATGGCTCAGGAACAACAGGATTAACAACATGCACTTCTATATTACTAGCAGGAACAATATCTTTATAAGGTGCATGGTACTTGTGATAATTCTTTTTAGGAATATCAACATAGGAGGCAAAAGCTTTAAGACAGTTTGCAAAAATCTTAGAATCAAGACCACAAACAACACTAACATCATAGAAATCATTGGTTCCCATAAAAGATTTAATGCATTCATAATCATAATTTATACCTGACTTTCTACCTTCGTCGTTCTCCCATCCTTTAGTGTTTTCTGGAATACGTTCAAAAAGATCCCATTTAGCTTCTTCCTTTATACGCGTGAATAATCCAGAACAAGAAGCATCCAATAAATCTTGATCATGAAGAGAAAGCCTTGCTGAAAAATTATTGATAACAATATTTCTCGGGAGTTCATGAACGGGACATTTAAGAATTAATAACTTCATTCTCCCCCAGGCTTGGACAATACTCTCTCCATCACGAGGCTAGAAATTATAGATTTGATTCTGGTCTTTATGAATCTCACTAGGAGGATAAAATTTAGAATAAAAGAGAGGAACAATTTCCTCCCATCCAATAGATTCACCATTCTTCGGTAATTTGAACCATTCAACGGCTCTTCCTTTCAGCGATAAAGAAAATAATTTCCTTTTAACTTGATCCATTGTAATACCTGCACGCCCGAATGACTCGCATAATTCATGTATAAAGAGCAAATGATCATCGGGATGGACAGTTCCATCACCGTAATAGCAGTTATCCATAACACGTCCAACAATTTTCATAGGTATTTTATAAGGATCTAATTCAGAAGATGACGGGTTACCAACTACCCTAGTAGTAACGGTAGAAGTACCCCAAAAGAGAGAACCAAAAGTATTCTCCATATTGAAATAAAACAGCAGACAGAAATAAAAAACAGCACTCACAGTAAAAGTTTCTCTTACCAATTTCACTTACCAATAGCGCTTCACTCCCCGACAATGGTGCTAGAAAATAGTCTTGATGACCCACAAGTATAGGGGGTGTATTGTAGTACTTTCGATAAATAAGAGTGTCGAACCAAACGAGGAGCAGAAGGTGTTGACAAGTAGGTTGGATAGAGGACTCACTCTAAACACTACCAAACAAGTTTTTGGTTGTTTTGGATATAGCAGATAAATAAAGTGTGAGTAAATAAAGTGCAGTAAATAATATTGCAGTGAGTGGACCGATCCTTTTTAGAGCAAAGGACAAGACGGTTGTGTTACTTATGACTACGTTCTCGAGGACACATGGGAATTTCGTCAAGTGCTTTCGCTTCGTTACGGTTGATTAATATCCATTGGTTCGTGAAGTGTTGTGTGGGTGAACCTATGCTAATGCACTGCCCAACTAGGACTAAAACATACTTGTGATTATGCCCCTCGCAAGCATCCGCAAATACAAGAAATTTATTAAGATAAATCTAACCATAGCATTAAAACTCCAGGATTCTATGCTCCCTCGTGCATTGGTTTCCTAACGGGGGTTTAGGTTTCTGTCACTCCGGAAACCCCACAATTAGTAGAAAAAATACACAATGCATCCTCCTAGGCCCATAAAGGTGAAGTATCAAATAGTCGATGTTCACATGACACCACTAGAAGAATAGCACCACAACTTAAATACCGAACCACGAGATATTACTTCAACATAACTTCACTACTAATATCATGACTTCTACCATGTCGTCAAGAACTAAAGGAACTACTCACAATACATCATATGGATCCTAATCAGGGGTGATATAATGGTTAATAAATCTGGTCATAAAGTGCTAACACCGATAAATCTCACAAGCATCAACTACTAACAAGTAATCCACATCGGGAGAGAGATCTAGTGTAAAACAACGATAGAGGCCCCTAATTGTTACAGCGGGATGACGATGGATGATGAGGGTGATGGTGCTGGTGGTGATGATGATGACGATGGCGATCTTGATGATGCCCGGAGCGATGACGGTGACGATGGCGATGATTTCCCCTCTCCGAAGAGGAATTTCCCCGGCAGATTTCTCCCTGCCAGAGAGCTTTTCTCTCTCGGGTGTTTTCCGCCCCGAGGCGACGGTGGAATAATTCTTCGATGATATTCTAGGGCTTAGGGTTCCCTGGGGGTCAAGTACGTGAAAGATGTCAACCAGAGGTGGGCCAGGATGGCCACACCACCTGGCGGCGCGGCCAGGGGGGCGACACCTGGTGATGTGGGCCCTTGGTGGCCCCCTCCGGCTCTCCTCGTGGCTGGCTCTCTCATCTGGACTTCTAAGACATCTCCGGTGTCCACCCTCTTCTTCTGATCTTCTGAAATAGGGCATCCTGATGGTGCTTTTTCCATCAGATTTCTGGTTCCGGTGTTTATTCTCCAAAAAATGTGAAACATGCAAAATAAGATAAAATAACATAAGTGATGCATCATAACATGAAATATATCAATGAATAACAGAAAATAACAATATAAAACGGTGATGCAAAATGGACGTATCAATCATTAAACTGGTTCACTTGATTATTTGCTGTTGTTTTGAGATATTAATTTGCTTAATGGTAAACTTGCTGGTTTAGTAGAGGAAAAAAATTAATGGTTGGTCTAGAAGCTTGAAACTATGCCACACTCAAATAACCAGTTGATAGGATAATGGTATATGACTTCCTTTGCTGATTGCAATCGTAATGGGTTTTTGTTACGCGCTACGGTTGGGGTAGCTAATAGTGACTTGTCACTGCCACATACCCTCTTGGAGCGATTTTCATTATGCCTTATGATATCATGATTTTATTTGGAATCTTTTAACTTGTGAGTTCTATGTTGCGGTTTTCTGGCACTTCCACGATCCATATTTGCTAGTCTCTTAGGTACTGTGCATTGCTCATTCTCACATTGAGAATTGGTGCAAACTTCACCAGTACATCCAAACCCTGTGGGAGACCTTTGTTCTTCTACACATAAGCCAAAATTGATCTTCCTCAAAACAGCCAACATACTTACCTACCATGGCATTTCCATATCCATTCAGAGATATATTGCCATACAACATCCATCATCATCATGTTACTTGTCATGCTTCATTGTTATTTTGCATACTGCTACACTGGCGGGAGCATTTAGTTTTATTTACATTAGAGATATTTCAGTTTGAGTTATGAGTACTAAAAGTGTGTTGATTCATTATAAAATAGAGTGCCCCCTACCAGTGAGGTTATATATAAAAATATAAAAAAAGAGAGAAAAAGCCCAAAAGAGAAAAAAAGGCAAAAGAGTGAAAATAAAGAGAGAGGCGACAACACTGCTATCATTTATTCCACACTTGTGCTTGTTTAGCATCATTACTTCAGTTTGGAGATAGTTTTCATATTATGACTTGCATAACTATGTGGGGAACTTACATTATAGAACTTGGCCTGTATATTCCACTGATGAGCCTCCTCAAAAGATCTCTAGGTCTTCGTGAGTAAGGAGTTGGATGCACCCCCACTAGTTCCATTGGAGAGCTTTTCATACACTTATAGCTCTATGTGCATCCGTTGTGTGGCAATCACTACTCCTTGCATAACTTCGATTATAAGACTTCCTCTTGTCTAATGATCACTTTCAGTTGTGTGAGACTTTCTTCCATTGACCATCCAACCCCCCCCCCCCATAATGTTCTTTTAGCCATAACATCCTGGTGCCAGGAACCAATACAGAACGCTTGCTTGTTTTAAGTGCACATTTATTTGAATGATTTTCCTATGTGCATATTATTGTCACTTGACTTGGTCCTAACAGGAGTTGTTGTGAGATTTTCATGCCTTGGATGATTATATTGTTGTTCTTGAAGCTTAAATCATCTTTAATGTACTTTGAATAGTGGATTGCCTATTAGTATTGATTCATTGAAAAGTTTTACTTTGTTATTCCTAATGGTTTATACATTACTCTATGATCTCAATTATAAACCATGGCCTTTATTCATTTGATCCTAGTTTACATGCTTTACATTACTATGATAATCAAGTTTATGTTGGTAGCATGTCACCCCAGAATTTTTTTGTTTTGTCGTTTACCTACTCGAGGACGAGTAGGAACTAAGCTTGGGGATGTTGATACGTCATAAACGTATCTATAATTTCTGATGCTCCATGTTGTTTTCATGCCTTATGATACATGTTTTCCTTACACTTCATGTCATTTTTATTGATTTCCCGGGACTAACCTATTGACAACATGTCACAGAGCCAGTTCCCTGTTTTATGCTGTTTTTAGTTTCAGAAAAGTTGTTCTAGAAATATTCTCGGAATTGGACGATTCAAAAGCCAGAAGTCTTAGAAGTCTCGGAGGGTCAAGAAATTCTAAAGGAGACCCGGAGGGGGGCCCAGAGCCCCCACACCATGCCTGGGCGCGGGTGGGCCCCTGGTCGTGCTTAGGGGTGGTGTGGGCCCCTCGGGCGCCCACCGACATTGCCCTCTCGCCTATATATGCCCCCTGATACATAAACCCTAAATATATCGGCCATCTTCCATGAAAATTTCCGTAGCTCCGCCGTCGCTGCCGACAAGTTTTTGGGGACATAAATCTCTGTTCCGACACCCTGCCAGGACAGGGAAGTGCCCCCCGCGCCATCTCCATCGACTCCACCGCCATCTTCATTGTCGTTGCTGTCTCCTATGATGAGGAGGGAGTAGTTCTCCCTCGAGGCTGAGGGATCTGCCGTTAGCTATGTGTTTCATCTCTATATCCCATGGTGTGATCTTTATGTGACTGTGATAGCTTTGTAATCTAGTTGAATAAGTAGATGTTACTCTTCAACTTTTATGCTACTCAAGTGGTTTTTTATGAGATCTCAGTAAACACTTTGATCACGATGTAAAGGTGACAATGTGTGCATCGTGTGGTTCAGCGGATAACATATCTTAACGAGGGAGGGCCAAGGCATCCATCGGTCGTAGACTCTAAAGCCCTCTGTTGAGATTCTTTTTGAAAGCTAAGACAATGAGGAAGGTAACGTACGGATTCCAATGTTAGGCACACCACTCACTCAGTTCGATCGATCATTCGACCACCTACCTACGCGCTATTGTGTGTGTGTGAGGATGCAGCCACGTTTCTACCTGGGATGCCTGCGGAGGGCTTCTGGTAGTGCTTAGTAAAAAATCCATTCCGATATACGGGTAAAGAGAGTTCGAACCTGTGGACACCAACGGATCTCTAAAATGGTTGATGACTCCCACAAGGCAGCATTCCCGTGAAATTGTTTTGGGACAATTCCTGAAGAAAGCGGTAGCTCAACCAAGTAATCTGGTATCTCACCATTAAGACGGTTACCTAGCAAGTTCAGCTCTGTGAGGTTCTTGCATCCTTTAAATGAATGTATCTAGAATACTCCAAGTCAGATTGTTATTGTGCAATATGAGTGACTGTAGAGAGTTGGCTTGACATATCTCGGCTGGGATAGAACCTGAGAGCTGGTTGGTTTCTGCAGAGAAACTAACAAGATGCTGCAATGGCAGCACTGGCAGAGGCCCACTGAACATCTTTTCTGCAAGAGATATGGATTTTTTAGCCCTGTTCCGTATCCAATCTGGAATATGACCCGTGTTCCCTTCAACAAAAAATGTGGCAATAGCTTCTAAATCTGTAAGTTCTTCAGGGATAGAGCCTGTGAAGGCATTGAAGGACAGATTTATGAGCGTAAGCTTCTTGCAGTTACTAAGCTCTTTTGGTATGCTCCCACTGAGCCCAGCACCTTTGCAAACAGCCGAGTTAGATTGCCCAGCTCACCGACAGATGTTGGCAGTTCAGCATTGAAGTTGTTCTCTGATATATCAAGTTCCTTCAAACTTTTGAGACCACCAATTGACCAAGGGATGGTGCCTGTGAACTTGCATCCGGGGAGTTGTAGAACTTTTAGCAGCTTCAGGTTACCAATCTCTTCTGGAATGCTTCCACTAAGACCATTCTGTCTCTAAATTAGCAATTCCTGATTTTCCAGTTGACCAATCTCCCTAGGTATTGGCCCCACCAAACTGTTTGATGAGAGATCAAGTGTCAACTGGTTCACCAACGCTATTATTCCCGGGAATATTGATCCAGTGAGGTTATTCTGGCTTGCATCAAGGTGCTAGAGCCGAGACTGGTTACCAAAAGCTGCTGGTATCGACCCGTTGAATGTGTTCATGTGAAGGTCCAGGATCTCCTCGAGGATGAAGGCCAGATCACGCCCAATTCGATCCTTGAAAGACCTACTACAGCGGCAGCTCGGGCTCGAGCAACGGCGGGAGATAAGTCTTCTCTTCATTCAGCATTCAGTCTATCTTCGGAAAGCTGCAATAATTGATGCACGCAGACGATGTGAAATGCTTTCTTGATTTACTAATAGGTGGTGTCTAGACGCTAGGAAAAAGTGAGAATTATAGCTTCTGCCCCATAGACCATTCGGAAATGAGAGGAATTTCACTCCCATCGACTGAGAAAGAAATCGGTGGTCTATTGATTCGAGAGCTAGCCGAATAGCTTAACTATCAGTGACATACGCGAACGACCGGTTCGTCAGTAATGAAAAAGGTATAAAAAAAGATCCATCTGCGAGTGGTTCGGCTTTTTCCTAAGCAAGGACGGAGCCGTCGAGTGAGGATTGGCTGAGCGTGCTTTCGCTGCTCGTGGTGGCTCTGAATTATTCGCTTTATTATTGCCTCAGGATGTGATCGGGATTAAGCCGCGTGTCGATACCCGGGAGGGGGGGCGGACTCAAGGGATTCATTCTTTTTCGCACTAATGGAGGACATGAATTCTGGGCAAATTATCTATGTTACAGTCTATTAAAAAAAGGACTTATAATAAGAAATTATTCTGCTAAAGAATAGGCTCGCCTATAAATAGAAGCTTCGGCGCACTCTCTATTTTGCGGGACAAGAAATAAAGAGTCAAAGTCATGGATATCGCTGCAAGACTTGCAATCATTCCTTACAAAATTCAAGATATAGAAAAAAAAAACAATAGGAAAAAACTAGAGGAAAGCCTGGGTGGCATCTGGTGGCCTATGTTTCTGTTTTCCGTTGATCCAGGTTCAGGTTATATACACAATCATATACTTCATCTTCAGAACAAAATCCGCATTCTTGAAGACAGGAAGAAGGCGCTGCTGGAAGAACAGCAATCGCTCATCATGGCGGCTGCCCACCACGGTGAAAAAAGGTAGTTACTCGTCTATCTCAACGTAAATGAACGAAGTCACTTTAGTCTTCCTACTACTACTGCTCTTTCTTAGCGGGCGTGAATCCTCTTGAAACTTCTGTTCTGTTGTCTCACTTATGAGGAGCTGGTACTTCCTGATCAAGAGTGTAGTGAGCATAAGTATTGTATTGTTCAGTATTTTCTTTTCAGGTGTGGTGTGTAGATATATCTCATGTATCAAGTTCAGGTGTGGTGTGTAGAGATATCTCATGTATTGCCTTTATGAATAATACTTATGTATTGCCTCTTCTTCTTGTTGTAGAAGAATACTGATGTATTGCAAAGACCTGTTGTTGTTTATGTCCCTTTATGACAAAGACTTTCAGATTGTCGATTAATAAGATCTACCTCTTTTTCGCAGCAGAGTATTCGAATGGAACCGCTTTTTCGGCTAGTATTTTTTATTATCACAACACTTCTTCTGAAATTGTGGTGTTTGTCTAGTACCTTATAGGGCTCTCAAGTTGACAGTGTGGGGTTAACTAGACATGGGAATGCGACTTTAAGGTGTGATTTGTAGCCCTACGCAATGAATTGGTGTTTGTTATTCAACCGGAGAGTGGTTCGGAGTAGCATAGTGAAGAGATATATTTATGCATTCAATTATGTTTTCATTGTTGAGAGTGTCCACTAGTGAAAGTAGGATCCCTAGGCCTTGTTTCTAAGCATTGAAACACCGTTTACAATCAGTTCTGCTACATGTTTGCTTGCTACCATTTTTATTTCAGATTTCTATTATAACTTATAATTATCCATACTACTTTCATTTCACTCTCTCTTCGCCGAACTAGTGCACCTATACAACTGACAATTGTATTAGGTGTGTTGGGGACACATGAGACTTCTTGTATCGTAATTGTAGGGTTGCTTGAGAGGGATACCTTGGACCTCTTCCTCCCTGAGTTTGATAAACGTTGGGTAATCCCCTTAAGTGAAACTTGCTGCTGTTCTGCAAACCTCTGCACTTGGAGGCCCGACACTGTCTACAAGAATAAAGCGTGTGTAGAAATCACCCCTAATGTGAGGCTACTTCTAGGTATCTAGAACCGTATCAAGGCTACTCCAAATATTCTGTATCTTGGATCGAATCAAGACTACACCGGTATTGCCATACTTTCCCCTTGGAATTCTGCTGATTTCTTTCCAATCTATCTCAACTTAACCTTGAGGTTCTATTGGTGTGGTGGACCAACCGCAGGGTTGAATTGGTTCCAATTAAGGTGAGTTCGACTTGGTTGAGTTCTGGAAGCACCCGTTGGGTTTGGTTGCTCTCGATCCCTCTTGATCCACACTAGTCCACACTAATTATCGCTTAAGTTTGCTCTCGATCCCTCTTGCGCTCTTTGTGTTCTTCGTATTTCATCGGGTATTTTCATGAGATCGGGCCACGCCTCGTGGTTATCCCACAACATATGGTACTAGAGCCAAAACATATGGCTTGAGGCATGGCTCGTGATTTTTATGCAATGACCTCGCATGGGCTGGCCATGTTTTTAACCTATGATGTGGTGTTAAAGCAAGCTATTTATAGAAAAGTAGGAAGCGAGAGGCCAAAGCAACACCCAATGAGGAGACCCACAACCTAGTTAAGTATGGTCCTGCAATCGCAAACCCTAGATAATCTAAATCCATTGAAAACTACGGTTCCCATTTCTATCCTCCAGTATCATCCTCGAGTGAGTGCCACAAGAGATACTGTTGGAGATATCCCAAATAGGGGTATATCCGGCATTGTCCGAAGGCCGGACTACCCGGGTGGCCCACGGGTGATGGAGTCACAAGGTCCATTGGGCTTCCCAGTAGGCCGACGCATGGGAAGGCAGATTCTAGAAGAACCCGGATTACGGCCAAATTCATAACCCGGCTTGGAGAAGAAGTAGAACATCTTGTTTAGCAAGAATAGGGATACTGTCCTTTGACTCCATGTTTTCCTTCCTGTAAGACCTAGTCCGGCTGCCTATATAAAGCCAAACGGGATCCGCCTCAGGGCAAGATAGACAGACAATCCTAAACTCACATTTTACTTTGTATACATCATGCTTTAGCCCCGATTTAGTGAGATTGCGGGAGTAGGACGCCGCCATTGCCACGACATACCGAACCTAGGTAAACTTGTGTCCTTGCCTCCGACAACGTCCCTACGTATCCACCCACGTTCTACCATACGACTTATGGCTACCCCTTTCATGAACCAAACAACGAATACTCGACAGTTGGCGCCCACCGTGGGGCCAGCGGCTTCTGGGGTCACATTCCGAGCGGGAATACATGGTGGGATCAAAAGCACAATCATGGTCGGGAGCCTTGAATTCGACGGAAACATCAGGCGCTTCATCGACAACGGTTCATATTTGCCAGCAAGGAATCACCTGGTAAGTGCTTGCGTCCTTCCTATCGGATCTGCTAATGTTTTCATAGGTTTGACGACAGAAGCAATGGGTTTCCGTGGTGGAAGAAAACTTATCCCACCAACCCTATGGCTAGTAGAAGACGACTTCGATGAAGAATTCGGGACATATCTGCCCTATTCATACATTGGGGCAGACCAAGATCTATTAACCGCATATCTCCAAAGTATGACTGGGTATAGTGCCTCCCAGGTGATGCCTATCCCCAGATCGCACTTCGTGGGCATGGTGCAAGCAGAACCTACCAAAAAGACGGAAGACAAACATCCTGTTGAAAAGGCAGAAGACGACAAACCCACATAAAACATGGATTGCCCGAAACTCGCGAGTCAGGCGGAAAACTCGAAAGCCGAATCTACTCTCGTTGCGATCAAAGAATAGTTGGATTCGGAAATTGGATCTGCAGCCTGTGACACAGATTCCGATGATGATGAGGATGCTTTCGAAAGAAATATCAAATTCATGCAGGGATGTTTCCACAAAGTCCCCATGGCTAAACCCGCTGATAAGGCGGATAGTGAGGATAAGGAGGAAACAGATCCCAAAACGCCTCCACCAGTAGATAATACAAATGGAGAAGAAGAGGATGAGAAAATCCCGAAATCCCCTAATGTTCAGGAATTAATGGAACATGGAGCCTTAAGGAAACCCCCATCCTCCAAGAAAAAGAAAAAATCCGTCAAGAAGCTATACGCCAAAGCCTAGAAGAAAAACCCGGACAAATTGGAACATATAGCCAACCAAAGCCTGGAAGTTGGTGGAAGCAGCAGTGCAAAAATAGTGGAGAAGAAAATGCAGAAGAAGGTTGACACAGTTCTGGTCCCCCAGATGTCGGAACAAGATGAAGTTGATATGCTCCAAACCGCGGTTGGAAGGCATGAACCACCGGAAGTGCTAGAAGCCAGGAGACAAGCAATAATGCAGCAACAACAACAACTTTACTGACCTCAAGAAAACCTCATAAAAGCCCAGGATGCCGTCAAAGTGCAACAGGAAGAAATTGAGGAAGTTGTACGCCGGAATCGCTCAGGAATTAAGCCTACAAGGTTACTCGGAGTTGGAATCCCAGAAGAAAATCCAGTCAGAAGATGGCTGGAAAACCCTTCATGGCGGAGGCAGGTGAACAACGTAAACACAAAGGAATAACACATCTACAAGACTGCCGCCGGAAATGCAGAAGCTGCGTTCGCCAACCTCAACGACGACCTTTACTCCATAGACAAAAAGCTTCATAGTGTGTATTCCTTCTTAGGAAAAGCATTACAGCAGCAACAACAAGGTCAAGCGTGTTTCTGCAAATTATATGAAAACTCATCCCTATGCAAAACTGCCACATGCATAGTCGCAGCACCCAAGCCAAGCGAGCCTGGAGATTCAGGAGGTTCAAAGGGAAAGAATGAAGATCCCAAAAAGGACAAGAAAGATCCCTGTGATATGGATGCAGCGTCCAGAACCGGTCTCATCTACCAAATCGCGAGAATAACCAGAAACCCCGAATCAATGAGAATCAGGAAGACAGAAACCAGAAGGAAGGCACTAGCGCTCTCCGCCAATCTCATGCAGAGACAGACAGAAAAGCAATGCCACCCACAAGAAACCTGACTGATAAAGCCAGAAAATATGAACATCTTCACAAGCGTGAGACGTCCTGAACCCCACCAAGAAATAAGGAGCGAGTCAAAAGCAGAACTCTCCCTCGCCCTGGGGATCGGGAGGCTGGAAGAAACAGGGATGAGCCAAGACGAGCGTATTCACGCAACAGTGGTTTAAGGAGAAGTAGATCCCCCTCAGTCCACTCTGTTGGAAGGTATTGCCCGCATGCGCCTGGAGCCGAAAAGGATGAGTTGTATTTCAAACCAAAGTGTTTCACTGACGGGATTCAGAATATCAATCTCCATGCTGGTTTCGCCAAAGTTGGGCCAACTTATCAAAAGTATACTAGAAGTACAAACCAAGATACAAGGCTCTCAAATTATTATACCACCGCTCAGTTCAACAAAGGGACAGATTTAGAAGCGGTAAAATTCCTGCCTCTAGTGTTAGTGGATGGAGCACGGGACTAAATTAATGGATTGCCGACAAAAACGGTGGACAACTAGGAGGATATGGCCAGATTTTTTGCTCAGCTCTTCCGAGGCACATATAAAAGCCACAGTTGTATTAACAAGTTAAACCGTTGCGTCCAGTATGAAAATGAGTCATACGTTGACTTCATTTCAAGATGGACAGCAATGAAGAACAACTGCTCTAGAGTGGATGACGACCAAGCAATGCATAATTTCCTCAATGGTCTTAAACCCGGCCTTGTACCATTCATGGTGGGATCTAAAAAGTATAAAGACCTTGGTTCTATGCTAACAACAACCAATGAGCATGCAGGGGCAGAAGATGACATTTGGGCAAGAGGTGGAAATATCGACGCACTCATACAAGCCAAAAAGTCGTCGTGCCCTGAAAAGAAGGCCGCTCCAGATGCACAAGAAAAGCCCCAAGAAGTAAATCTTTCCTTTCGAAAAGAAAACACCAACAGGTGGAAAGGCAAAGGTGTAGAAGTCAAGGAAGTTGTATCCTACTCCAAGGAGGAGTGGGATAAAATCCGAAGTTAACCTTCCCTACACCATGCACAATTCGGGAAACAGAATCACATAAACCAGCAATGCCGACTAAATAAGCATATGAGAAGCAACGCTGGAGATGGGGAAAAAAGAAGTTGAACAAACAAAAGCCGGAAGCTGGAAAAAGAAGAAAGTGAGTCTGACACTGACGATCGGATTCAAGAGCAACAACGAAAAGGCAAATCCAAATTCCCAAGGGTGGATGAAGAATGCAATCTCACCTTCTTCGCAACACCATCAGCCAAAAAGGTGAAACAAGCATGGAGAGAAATCAATGTCGTAGTACCACCAACTCCAAAGTACCTCAAGTATGCAACCCCCCCCCCCAATAACTTGGGATCAGTCCGATCATCTACGAAATTTCCCGGAACCAGGCACGCACGCCCTGATAGTAAGCCCTGTAGTAAAAAATCACATGCTAAGGAGAGTGTTGATTGATAGAGGAGCCAGCATCAACATCATATACTTGAGCACTTTCAAGAAACTGCACCTGTCCCAAACCCAGCTTAAGCACAACAATGTACGTTTTCACGGCATTGTCCCTGGAAGACAAGCATCTTCCGAGGAGAAATTTCCCTATAGGCTACCTTCGGAAAGCCGGATCATTTCCGGACCGAAACAATTTCGTTTGAGGTAGTACCATTAGAAAGCGTGTATCACGCAATACTCGGACAGCCGTCTGATACGACCAAAACGTATCTCCTTTTCTGAACAGTTTTCTTATTGTTTTCTTCTAAACTTGTGAGTTTCGAATACCACTAACACATACTAATGCTGTTTTCAGCAGAATTACCTTGGTGTCTCGTTTTTGTGCAAAAAAATCAACTTTCGGGAAAATACCCAGAAAAGATCTCGAAGACATTAAAACACCCGAAGACCCCCGGAGCCATAAGGAGTCCCGGAGAGGGCCCAGGAGGGGGCAACACCACCCATGGGCGCCCTCCCCTTGGTCGCTCCGCCTGGTGGTGTGGGGCCCCCAGGCACCCCCTCAGGATCCCCTTTCGACTACATAATGTACTCAACCCTAAAACGACAGGGGTTTTGTCATATTCCACAATAACACAACAGAGCGCCGCCGCCACCTCGAAACTCGATTCGGGGATCAGAAGTTCCTGTTCTGGCACCCTGCTCAGACGGGGATTCGAAGGAGATCATCACCATCAACACAGCCACCTCTTCTCCATCAACCATCCATGATTCCCCGTCCATGTGTGAATAAACACCGCTGTATACTGAGAGGGATTGGATGAGATTGATCATGTAATAATGCCAGATTGTTAGGGAATAGTGCCTAGTATCCCTTGTTAGTGTTTTCTACCGTTGTTGCAACTTGTTATGCTTAATGATCTTCACTAGGGCCCAAGTGCCATGATCTCAGATCTGAACATGTTATTGTTTCATGAGTATAATTATGTTTCTTGATCATATCTGCAAGTTGTTTACACATGTCATTGTCTGGAACCCGAGGCCCCAAAGTGACAGAAATTGGGACAACCGGAGGGGATGGTTGTCATGTGAGGATCATGTGTGTTCACAGAGTGTTAATGCTTTGCTCTAGTGCTTTATTAAAAGGTGTACCTTAATTACCAGTAGTGTCCCTAGAGGCACCGCTGCCACGGGCTGGTAGGACAAAAGATGTTGTGCAAGTTTCTCATTGCGAGCACGTATGACTATATTGGAACACATGCCTATGGTTTTCCTAGAAGTTGGATGATTTATTATTATTATATGCAATGCCCATGTTTAGATTATTACGTGACCTATGTTATCCATGCAACGCTCATTCATCCATTCCCTCTATGCCTATGGTACTCCCATCCTACTGTTTTCCTCGATTGCTACTGCTGTTACTATTTTACTACTGCTGTTATTTTATTTCTACTGCTGCTATAAAACTGCTACCACTGATAAATTGTTGCGAGCAAGTCTACTTCCAGGAACAACTGAATTGACAACTCAGTTGTTAAGGTTAATAAATATTCTTTGACTCCCCTTGTGTCGAATCAATGAATTTGGGCTTTACTTCCCTCGAAGACTATTGCGATCCCCTATACTCAAGGGTCATCATCGTCTTTTGCCAAATTTATGGCCAGGTCATGCTACATCTACAACAGGCTTAATATGCCAGACCAAAAGGCGGCGTGATCACCATGGAAGGAGATTCCGTGCTAGCAAAGGAGCTAAAGCTGGGAAACGCCATTTGTGCTGAAAGGATCATCGCAAAGGAGGAGATGAAAGAACTGGCAAAAGAAGTATCACCGACAGAAATGTCGGCAGGAAAAGAGACTACAAAGTCGGGTGATAGCTTCAAGGCATAAGAGAATACAAAGCAGGTTATCCTAGATCCCAAATATCCGACAAAGTATGTTGTGGTGGGAACAAGAATGACTGAAAAAATAGGAAAGCGATGTCATCAAGTTCCTCCGTGAGAACGGGGATATTTTTGCCTCGTGTTCTGCCGATATGACAGGTGTACCCCGAAGGCTATAGGCAAGGAAATAATCTGGCTTTTAGCAGTTGATTTTATCCGGGAAGTTATTCATACCGACTGGTCCCCCAATCGGGTATTAGTCCCGAAGAAATATACAATTCTCCTTCGGATGTGTATAGATTATACGGGCTTAAACAAATTGTCCAAAAGACAGGTTAGCGTTACCACGAATCGATCAAATAATAGATGCCACTGCTGGCTCTGAGCTTTTATGCTTTTTAGATCCTTATTCCGGATATCATCAAATACGCTTGAAGGAGGAGGATCAAATTTAAACCTCTTTCATAACGCCCTTTGGAACCTATTATTACATAACCAGGACTTTCGGCTTGAAGAACACCGGAGCTTGATACGTCTCCAACGTATCTATAATTTCTGATGCTCCATGATCATATTATGTCAATTGCTACTTGTTTTCTCCCTTATTTATAGCATATTTATATGTTTTCCGGGACTAACCTATTAACAAGATGCCAAGTGCAGTTTCCTGTTTTCTGTTGTTTTTGGTTTCAGAAAAGTTGTTCTGGAAACATTCTCGGAATTGGACCCCACAAAGCCCGAAGTGCCTATTTTCCCCTGGAAGTATCCAGAACACCAATTAGGAGTCGAAGACGGGCATCAGGGGGCCACATCATAGGGTGGCGCGGGTCCCCCTGACCGCGCCACCTATGGGTGTGGGGCCCCTGGAGCTCCACCACCTTTGCCCTTTCTCCTATTTAATCCCCCCGGATGGAAAACCCTAAGAACCTGATCAAAAATCCCCGAAAAGTTCTGCAGCCGCCATCACCGTCAACCCTAGATCAGGGGGTTCTGAAGCTGTTTCCGGCACGCTGTCGGAGAGGAGATCATCACCGGAGGCTTCTACATCACCATGCCTACCTCCGGAGTGATGCATGAGTAGTTCATCCTTGGACTACGGGTTCGTAGCTGTAGCTAGATGGTTGTCTTCTCCTCATATGCCTCCATGTTTAGATCTCGTGAGCTTCCTATCATGATCGAGATTGATCTTATGTAATTATATATGTTGTATTTGCTGGGATCCGATGAATATTGAACTATGCCAAGTTGATTATAGTCTTTATTTGCATATGCTATTTGTGATCTTGCATGCTTTCTGTTGCTAGTGGTTGCTCTGGCCAAGTAGTTGCTAGTGACTCCAAGAGGGAGTATTTATGCTTGATAGTGGAATCGTGCCTCCTCACCACCTTGCTCGAGTGACAGAAACGTGAAGGGGGAGGATGTGCTGTTGCCATTAGGGAGAAAACAGCGGTGAGAGTGCCCGCGTGCATAATCATTGCTTACATTACACACTTTGTTTAATGCAGTTATTTGTTGCTTGCAACTTAATACCTAAGGGGGTCCGTATGATAACCTCAGGGTGGGTTATTAGTCATAGATGCAGATGGATGTCGGTCTACGTATATTGTTGTAATGCCCGCACTAAATATCATAGTAATCATCATGTTATATTGTGCACTACGGTGCAACCTCTATTTGTCAATTGCCCAGCTGTAATTTGTTCACCCAACATGCTATCTTTTATGGAGAGTCACCACTGGTGAACCTATGAACCCTGGTCCATTTTCCACATTGTTAAACAAACCACAATTATTTTCTGCTTTCTTTACTTACTCCAAGCATACATCATTTTCCACACTATACGTCTAATCTTAGTTTTTGGCAAGACCCGTGAGATTGATAACCTCACTGTACTGTTGGGACAAAGTATTTTGGTTGTGTTGTGTGCAGGTTCCACGTTGTTGCTGACACCGGTGAAGCGCCAGCACCACCGTTAGTGGCATCAACCTTCCTGAGATCCTCTTCCTCCTACTGGATTGATAACCTTGGTTCTTAACTAAGGGGAATTTCCTACCGCTGTGCTCATCACACCCTCCTCTTGGGGTATCCCAACACACAACATCAATGAAATTTCTGGCGCCTTTGCCGGGGAGAAAGAAGTCTTCTCGCAAGGGGAGTCTCTCACTATCAACCTCTTTATTTTGTTTATTGTCTTGTTTTGCTTCTCTATATCAGAAACACAAAAAAATAGTTTACTTCATAGTTGTTATTTATTTGCTTGCTTTTATTCTGCTAAAATGAGTTCCTCTGAGAATACTAAGTTGTGTGACTTCACTAGCACAAACAACAATGATTTTAGTTTCACACCTATTGCTCCACCTGCTCCTACTGGTGTTTTCTATGAGATTAAACCGGCTTTATTAAATCTTGTGATGAAGAGCAATTTTCTGGTATTAGTCCTGATGATGCTGCCGCCCACCTTAATAATTTTGTTGAACTATGTGAGATGCAAAAATATAAAGATGTTGATGGAGATATTATTAAACTGAAATTGTTTCCTTTCTCTTTGAGAGGAAGAGCTAAAGAATGGTTGCTATCTTTGCCTAGAAATAGTATTGATTCATGGACTAAGTGTAAAGATGCTTTCATTGGAAAATATTATCCTCCTGCTAAGATTATATCCCTGAGAAGTGACATAATGAATTTTAAACAATTTTATAATGAACATGTTGCTAAATCTTGGGAAAGAATGAAAACTATGGTGAAGAATTGTCCCACTCATGGACTGACTACTTGGATGATTATACAAACTTTTTATGCAGGACTGAATTTCTCCTCAAGGAACCTATTGGATTCAGCTGCTGGAGGTATCTTTATGTCCATCACCTTGGGCAATGCAACAAAGCTTCTTGATGATATGATGATAAATTATTCAGAGTGGCACACTGAGAGAGCTCCACAAGGTAAGAAGGTAAATTCTGTTGAGGAAACCTCCTCTTTGAGTGAAAGGCTTGATTCTATTATGTCTATGCTTGTTAATGGTAAAGCTCAAGTTGATCCAAATAATGTTCCTTTAGCCTCTTTGCTTGCTCAAAAATAGCATGTTGATGTAAACTTTATTAGAAATAATAATTTTAACAACAATGCTTATAGAAATAATTTTGGTGGAAACAATTATAAGGCTTATCCTCCTAATAATGGTTACGGTAATTCTTATGGAAACTCCTACAATAGCAATAAAAGCTCTACCTATGATATTGAAAACATTCTTAGAGAATTTATTAGCACACAAACTGCTTTTAATAAATCTGTTGAGTAAAAGCTTGGTAAAATAGATGTTCTTGCCTCTAAAGTAGATAGTCTTGCTATTGATGTTGATTTTATAAAACTAAAGGTTTTGCCACAAGATGTTAAACAAAGTAAAACTTTGAATGTCATCCAAGTTCGAATTGATGATAATGTTAGGTTGATGGCTGAATTACGTGCTAGGTGGGAAAGAGAAGATGAATTGGCTAAAAACAATAATATTGCTAGAGTTTGCACTATCACAACCACTAGTAAAACTAAAGCTCCTAGTGCTATTAGACCTCCTACTATCAATGGTAAAGTATTTGGTGTTAATGAAGTCCCTACTCCTTTGGTGAAACGTGCTAAATTGCCTCAAACTGCTGAAATTGCTCCTGATAAAAGTGCTGAAATTTTTAGAGATGTGGGAGATAATGGTTCCATTACTTTTGATGATAATAATATTGATTTTGATGATTGCAATATCTCTGAAGTTACTATGTTCCTACAAAAGCTTGCTAGAAGTCCCAATGCTAGTGCCATGAATATGGCATTTACTAAACATATTACCAATGCTCTCATGAAAGTTAGGGAAGAAAAGTTGAAACTTGAGACATCTGTCCCTAGAAAACTAGATGATGATTGGGAGCCTATCATTAACATAAAAGTAAATGATTTTGATTGCAGTGCTTTGTGTGATCTTGCTGCCAGTATCTCTGTTATGCCTCAAAAGCTTTATGATATGCTTGATTTACCACCGGTGGAACACTGTTATTTGGATGTTCATCTTGCTGATAATGCTAAGAAGAAACCTATTGGTAGAATTGATGATGTTCTCATTATGGTTACCAATAACATTTCCCCTGTTGATTTTGTTGTTATGAACATTGAATTCAATGCTTCTTGTCCTATTGTTTTGGGAAGACCTTTTCTTAGAACTGTTGGTGCTATTATTGATATGAAAGAGGGGAGTATTAAATATCAATTTCCCCTCAAGGAAGGTTTGGAACACTTTCCTAGAAAGAATATGAAGCTAACTTTTGACTCTATTATTAGAGCAAGATATGATGTTGATGCTTCTTCACTAGAAAATACTTGAGTTGCCCTTTTATGCCTAGCTGAAAGGCGTTAAAGAAAAGCGCTACCGGGAGACAACCTGTTTTATTTCGGTGTTTTCAACCCGTTTTCTTTGGTGTGATTTGCACATGGGTGTTGTCTATTTCCTTAGAAACCCCGCTGTATCTTTTCTTTTGAGTTTTTGTTGAGCCAAGTAAAGCCTCTAGTGGAAAGTTGGGCCTATATTTCGGATTTCTGCGCAGGAAACAGATTTCTGCTGTCCACTGTTAATTCCGTAAGAAACGACAGAAAATTCAAAATGACCTGAGGTTTTTTGTTCTTAATCCTGAATTATATACGCAACTTTTATTAGTTGACCACTTTTTTATTTTAGAAACAGAAGAGTTTTGAAAAAATCATTCTTTACCTGTTGTTCTGTTTTGACAGATTTATGCCATTTATTGCATTTGCATCTTAATCTCTTTCTTTTGGTGTTCTTTTAAGAAAAAGAGTTTTAAAAGAAGTTGTGACAGTAGATAATGTGTTTTTGAGTGTTAGACTTGTGTTGAAACTGAACCATGTGAATTTATTATTTCAATTGCACTAACGTTGCTAATGAAGATTGTGAGAATTTTGGTGTGAAGGAAGTTTTCAAGGGTCAAGAGAAGAGGATGATATGATGTGATCAAGAACAGTGAAAAGCCTAAGCTTGGGGATGACCCGGTGGTACATCCCAGAAAATTCCAAGAAGACTCAAGAGTCTAAGCTTGGGGATGCACAAGGCATCCCCTTCTTCATCAACAAATTATCAGGTCACTTCTAGTGAAATTATATTTTTATTCGGTCGCATCTTATGTGCTTTACTTGGAGCCTCTTTTATTTTGTTTTCAGTTTGTTTTTACTTTTTTTTTCAGTAAGTTTGGTTGGACCACAACATTATTTTATTGGAGAGTGACACGCTCCACTTTTTCATGAGAATACATTGTATTCTTAATCTCTGTCTAGCTGCTGCATTTATTTAGCTCCTGTTTTGCATGCATCTCTTATTAGAGTTGTTAGTTTTAATAGTGTTATATGAGTACTCTCATGTTTTCTGGCTCTATCATAAAGAGTATTTTTTGTTAAAGCATGTTTTGTATGGTGCTTATTGGGATAAGAAAACTACTGCTTGAAGTAGAATTTATAACAGTGCTAGTAGAAGCTTGTATAGACTGTGGCTAGAACTTTTTCATGCCATGCTAAAAGCTATTTTAGTTTTAAAGCCTTGTGGTTATTGAGTAGCATGATTAGCCTCAAATATCTGAGAATGTTTAATATGTCTTGAAAGATTCATGAGTTATTCTTGTCATAGTAAAGCATCAATATATGGTATTCTCTTTCGAATGTTTTATTTGGTTGACTTGGCGCATGCTCACAGCATGTTTATGACTACAAACCAGTCATGAATAGCCTCCATGACCACTTAGTTTTTGAACTTGTGATACTGCTTATGTTTAATTAATGATGCTTATGTCGCTATGCATGATTATGGCTCTTATGCTCTCTTGATTTGTCGCTCCCAGTCTTTTCCTAGCCTCCACCTGTACTGAGTATGAGCTCTACTCGTGCATCCAAACTCTCTTAAACCAAAAAAATTCCCATTGTGTACACCATACCTACCTACATGTGGTATTTAACTGCCACTCCAAGTAAATTGCTCATGTGTTACCTTTAAAACTTTCAAAATTACTCCTGCTTTATGTTCCTGTTTTTGCTCATGAGGACGTCAATAGAGAATCTTTATCTCACTTGTTGATTGGATTTCACACCCTGGACTAGTGGCTTCATCCGCTTATCCAAATGATAGAAGAGCTGGCAGCGGGGTGCCCAGCCCCAAATTAATACAAACAAAGTCTCTTCACTATTTTTGCCCCTGATTTAGCAGTCAAAGCATAATTGTGTAAACAAAAGAGAAAGAGGGATTACCTTCTACACCAGTTGCATCCTTCACCATGGGAGCCGCTCTTGTAAATCCAGTTGGCTTGTGACATACTGTATTTTCTGTTTACCATTCGTTGACATTAGCATACATCTCCCAAAATATAGACACTCCTCCACGGTATGTGATTGTTGGCAGGCACCCGAGGATTCGGTTAGCCATGGTTTGTGAAAGATGGATGGGAAGAGTGTCAAACTTTTAATACCTCTGTTTAATAAAATAAAATCTCTAGCACATGAGTGATCCCTGCCTCCCTCCGCGAAGGGCCTTTCTTTTACTTTTATGTTGAGTCTCCATCTTCTAACTTTATGCACAGTTGAGAGAGCATTTTTGCCATTCTGAGTTCTATATGCATTTGTCCCATAAGCAACAATAATTACTTCATGATGTGATATTATTTGTTCTTAAATTATTTGTTCTAGTCTTCCTCATGAACTTTGAAGGTGTCCTGGCATTTATGTTTTGCTCCACTCTTAAGGACTAGCGAAATATCACTTTTCCGTGCTTTCTCTATACCTGAAACAAACGTCTACCTTTCTTTGCATTATTATTCATGATCCTTTATTTGAGTTACTCTTCGTGATGCAAAGTAATTTCTATGCTTTATTATTAAAGTTCTATTTATCATGTTTGTGTTTGAAGTTCTATGATCTCAGCGTGCATATGCTTTTACATTAGATTGATCAAGTTTATGTTAGTAGCATGTCACCTCAAAAATTATTGTGTTTTATCGTTTACCTACTCGAGGACGAGTAGGAACTAAGCTTGGGGATGCTTGATACGTCTCCAACGTATCTATAATTTCTGATGCTCCATGATCATATTATGTCAATTGCTACTTGTTTTCTCCCTTATTTATAGCATTTTTATATGTTTTCCGGGACTAACCTATTAACAAGATGCCAAGTGCCAGTTCCCTATTTTCTGCTGTTTTTGTTTTTAGAAAAGTTGTTCTGGAAACATTCTCGGAATTGGACCCCACAAAGCCCAAAGTGCCTATTTTCCCTGGAAGCATCCAGAACACCAAAGAGGAGTCGAAGACGGGCATCAGGGGGGCCACACCATAGGGTGCTGCGGGTCCCCCTGACCGCGCCACCTATGGGTGTGGGGCCCCTGGAGCTCCACCGCCTTTGCCCTTTCACCTGTTTAATCCCCCCGGATGGAAAACCCTAAGCACATGATAAAAAATCCCCCGAAAAGTTCCGCAGCCGCCGTCACCGTCAACCCTAGATCAGGGGGCAATCTGAAGCTGTTTCCGGCACCCTGCCGGAGAGGAGATTATCACCGTAGGCTTCTACATCACCATGCTGCCTCCGGAGTGATGTGTGAGTAGTTCATCCTTGTACTACGGGTTCGTAGCTGTAGATAGATGGTTGTCTTCTCCTCATATGCCTCCATGTTTAGATCTCATGAGCTTCCTATCATGATCGAGATTGATCTTATGTAATTCTATATGTTGTGTTTGCTGGGATCCGATGAATATTGAACTTATGCCAAGTTAATTATAGTCTTTATTTGCATATGCTATTTGTGATCTTGCATGCTTTCCATTGCTAGTGGTTGCTCTGGCCAAGTAGTTGCTAGTGACTCCAAGAGGGAGTATTTATGCTTCATAGTTGGTTCATGCCTCCTCACCACCTTGCTCGACTGACAAAAACGTGAAGGGGGAGGATGTGCTATTGCCATTAGGGAGAAAATAGCGGTGAGAGTGCCCGCGTGCATAATTATTGCTTACATTACACACTTTGTTTAATGCAGTTATCTTTTACTTGCAACTTAATACCTAAGGGGGTTCGGATGATAACCTGAGGGTGGATTATTAGTCATAGATGCAGATGGATGTCGGTCTATGTATATTGTTGTAATGCCCGCACTAAATATCATAGTAATCATCATGTTATATTATGCACTACGGTGCAACCTCTATTTGTCAATTGCCCAGCTGTAATTTGTTCACCCAGCATGCTATCTTTTATGGAGAGACACCTCTAGTGAATCTATGAACCCCGATCCATTTTCGAGACTGTTAAACAAACCACAACTATTTCCCGCTTTCTTTACTTACTGCAAGCATACATCATTTTCCACATTATACGTCTAATCTTTGTTTTTGGCAAGACCAGTGAGATTGACAACCTCACTATACTGTTGGGACAAAGTATTTTGGTTGTGTTGTGTGCAGGTTCCACGTTGTTGCTGACACCGGTGAAGCGCCAGCACCACCGTCAGTGGCATCAACCTTCCTGAGATCCTCTTCCTCGTACTGGATTGATAACCTTGGTTCTTAACTAAGGGGAATTTCCTACCGCTGTGCTCATCACACCCTCCTCTTGGGGTATCCAACACACAACATTAGAGCTACATACCTGTGTTGCATGCAAAGATTCTTGCATGAGCAAATAGGCAAAATATCCACGTTTATATGGATGATATCGATGTCATTTCCAAGGAGAAGGACACACTCCTTAAGGATCTACGAGAAACCTTTGAAAATTTGCGAACATATAAAATGAAGTCAAATCCATTAAAGTGTGTATTCGGGGTTCCCTCGGGAAAACTTCTAAGTTTCACGGTTTCTCATAGAGGAATAGAGGTAAACCCGGAAAAGATCAAAGCAATTCTGGATATCAAAAAGCCTACATGCTTAAAAGATGTGCAAAGACTAACGGGTTTGCAGCCACTATAAGCAGGTTCATTAGCCAGCTAGGAGACAAAAGTTCTGCCATTATACAAATTGTTGAAAAAATCCGACAAGTTTGTTTGGATAGAAGAATGAGATAAAACATTATCTCAATTAAAGGAAACTTTAGTGAAAGCTCCGACCTTGGCATCCCCAAAGGAGGAAGAACCCATGTTGTCGTACCTAACAACAACAAACATGGTTATTGGCACAGTGATAATCGTGGAAAGGAAAAAGGACAAACAAAGTATTCCAGATCAGCATCCGGTATATTATCTTAGTGAATTATGCCCGGAGTCAAAGCAAAGGTATCCATATTATAAAAAACTGGCATATGTTGTATTCTTCGCATCACGAAAATTACGTCATTACTTCGAAGAACATTCCATAATGGTGGCAAGCAAACCACCACTAGGGGATATCATAAACAATACGGATGCAACAGGCAGAGTCACCAAATGGGGCATTGAGCTTGCGGCATTCGACATTAAGTATCAACCCCGGACTGCAATTAAGTCTCAGGTGTTGACAGATTTTATCGCTGATTGGACAAAAGCCATGGAAAGCACGCCAATGCTGGAATCAGAATATTGGATTATGCATTTTGACAGATCCAAAATGAAGAAAGGCGCTGGTGCAGGTGTAGTATTAAAACCATCAAAAGGCGATACAATGAAGTACATGCTACAAATTCACTTCAATGCCAGTAACAATATAGCAGAATATGAAGCACTACTTCATGGATTTCATATTGCAAAATAAATAGGTGTCAAGCACATCTATGTTACGAAGACTCAGATCTAGTACAGCGCCAGCTTAACCAGACGTGGGATGCCAAAAGCCCCATAATGGCGGAATGTCGAAGGACAGTAGAAAAATTCGCCATATGCTTCCTAAGATTTGAAGTAAATCATGTAAAGAGGTAAGAAAACTGGAATGCGGATGCATTAGCTTGAATGGCCTCGGAAAGGGTAAAAACATTGCCACCAGGAGTGTTCGTTCAATATTTGTTCGAACCATCCATCAAAGGAGGAGATTTAGATTATCCATTAAGTTCCGAGTCAATTGTTGTACTACTCTCAACCCCGTCTTGGACGGTAACTTATCTGAATTTCTTAGTTGATCAGAAATTCCCGGATGGAGTGGATGAAGTCTTGCAAAGGCAGATAAAACACTGATGAAAAGGATACACAGTAAATAATTCTTACTTGTATAAACGCAGCACATCCGGAATCTTCCAGCGTTGCATTTTACCGGAAGAAGGACGGCAAATCCTGCAAGAAGTTTATGCTGGAGATTGTGGACACCATGCTTACTCCAAAAGCATTGTGCATAAAGCATTCTGGGCAGGGTATTTCTGGCTCACAGCCAAGAAGGATGCATACCACATAGTTAATACATGTGTCATATGCCAGTAGTATGCCAAGCAGATGAATTTGCCGGCCCAAGCACTCAACACCATTCCCAAAACGTGTCTATTTGCGGTCTGGGGGCTAGATATGATGGGGCCATTCAGAACTACAAGACGCGAATTAATGCATATATTGGTCGCAGTAGATAAGTATACCAAGTGGGTGGAGGCTAAACTCATAAAAAAAACTAGACTGTGTGACAACAAAATATTCTTCATTGACATAGTCATGAGATATGGCATACCACACAATATAATCACGTACAACGGAACAAACTTTGCAATTGGAGAGCTGGCAAAATACTGCAAGCAGAATGGAATTCGCCTTGATCTAGCGTTAGTGGCACATCCAGAATCCAATGGACAAGTTGAACACATGAATAGTTCAATTGTGCAAGGAATACGTCCAAGACTCGATTCGCCTCTTCATAGAGCAGCAGGAGCATGGGTAGAGGAGTTACCTTTCGTGCTTTGGAGCATACGCACAACACCGAATAGATCAACAGGGCAGATGCCTTTTTTCCTGGTTTATGGAGCGGAAGCAATTCTTCCTACAGACATGGTCCATGATAGCCCTAGAGTGCAAACATACGTCGAAGTTGATGCCGAGATTGCACGACAGGATGCCATCGATCTTTTGGAAGAAGAACGAGAACTTGTGTTACAAAGATCTGCCATTTATCAGCAGGGTTTGAGGCGATATCATAGCCGAAAAATCAAGCATTCTTCTTTCAAAGAGGTTGATTTAGTGCTAAGAAGGGTGTAGGAATGAAAGCACAAGTTAGCCCCAGTGTATGAGGGACCTTTCCTCATTAGCAAAGCTATGAAAGCTGGGTCATACTACCTTATAGATATTCGGGATGATGAAGAAGACCCGAAAAATAATAATTGCAAGAGGAAAAGACACATAGATGTAGAGCTAAATGAAACAAAACGGCCATGGAGCATCCATCATTTACGTCATTTCTATACCTAGTTCAATTCTATGTAAACATTATTGAGATCATGAAATAAAGTCTGACAGAAATTTATGCAAATTTTTCCTGTCTTTTATGATTTAGCATGTTCCGCCCTTTCTATTTCCCAATGATCTTTCAGTTTGGTTCAATGTTGACCCGAATTTTGCTGGTGTGCTCGGAGTTAAGAAAATTGAATGCTTTTATCCTTAAAGCTTATGGAAACCCGTATTTTTCGTGCGAGCCCGGAGTCCATGATTTTTAGCTCCTTATTTACTTAAGTATTATCTGATAGTTTTTATGTTGGGTCACTGGACTAGTAAGTTAAAGCGCCAAAATTATGACTCATGATTCTGAGTTTAGATTGATTGGTTTCATAACCCGGTTGCTCGTCTTGAAGATTTCATAGTTAAGGATTCGCTAAAACACTAGAAAAGATTAAAACATACAAACCAGAGAACTTAAAAGAATGGAGACACATTTGTTTGCAAGGATAATTTTCGCAAAAGCATACTTGTTCATACAAAATAGGCACGCTGAATGCATTCAATAATGAATATTACACTGAAACATAGTAATACAGTCTTTCTGCCTTTTGGTACTTGCAGGGCATGGATTACTCGTCACCTTGGTTGTCATCGTCTTCATCATCACTATCCTCTCGGGTTCTATGGAGTAGAAGAAATTTCTTCTTCTGGGTAAAAGGTGGTGGTGGAGACCATCTGAGCAATCTTAGATGCGAAGCCTTTGACGGACTCGAAAATTTTCGCCCTTTGGGCGTCGGTGTATCCTTGAGGAAGACCGGTTGCAATGCGCCAAGACTTGGCGGAAGGATAGTGCATCTACATAAGACCAAGGTCCATGCAAACCCTGTCACGATAAACAGACTCCATCCAAGACTGGCGCTGAGCAATGACTTCGTTAAACGCAGTCGACAGTTGCCCAATGTCGGAATATTGATCCTTCTTATTAGGAAGAAGCTTGCTTACAAGCCGTCTGCCAGATTTATTCATATTTCCGACAAAGACACCAAAGGTTCGGATGTGATCAATCCAAGGAGTGGGGTCATCTTCGACTAAAAAGTATGAAAGACCACAAAGTAAGATAACCCGGAAAAGGACAGTTAGTTCGAAAATGAAAGGAAAGCCGCAAAAGATGAAAAGTGTACCGAGGATATGTTTGTCAATTTCCATGTTTTCCTCCAGGCGACCGCGAAGAGTATTCTCCAAATCACGGATGATGGAGCCGTATTTCTCACTCTGAGATTTAAGCCGAGCCTCGGAATTCTCCCGGGCCTTGCGGCTTTTAGCTAGCTCCTTTTGGATCTTCATGTTATTTTTGTGAAGTTGAAGATTATATTCACGGAGCTGGGGAACGTTTCCGGCATCCGTGGCAATTTGCATCGCTTCGGCAAGTAAGGCTGGAAAGGCGAAAAAATAGATTAGTGCAAAAGGATTAAAACTCGCAAGATAAAGTAAACAAGGGAAATGCAAAAGCATACTTACATGCATGCTCCTTAAGTTGCTTCTGAAGCTCGCAAAGCTCGGACTCCTTATCTTCCGTGATTTTGAGGAGCATTAGCACGTCTTTGTTTTGTACGGTAAGTTTTTCGAGCACTTCCTTGTTGATGTGTTCGGAAATTTGTTGTGAAAACATGGAAAAGAGAAATGTTAAGCCCAAAGGAAAAAAACAATACTCAAAAAGCATTAATAAGAAAAGATTTTTCTGATTAGTGCTTGGGGACTGGGAGTATACCTGGCTCATCCTTTGAAGACCTCCGAGCATTTCGAAGAACTCCTTGCTATATTCATGGAAAGTTATCCCCATGTGGCAAATGCCGTTATTTATGACCTGCCGAGGGGAAAAGGTATAGTTATTCTGAATTATAACGCCGTTTATCGGCCAAGGACAGATTAGAGGGGCTTTGACGAAACGTTTTTTAGCCCATTCATGCATATAATTGCCTTCGTCGAAGTATTTTTCTTTCACCTTGAAGCTTTCCTCAAAGGAAGTAACGCTTTCGTCAAGATTGACAAAAGATGGTCCCGCCTCTTGGGTGTGATCCTCCCTTTTCTGTACATTCGGTATAGATGTATCTGTCTGGCTGGGCTAGCTTGGAAGGGGAAATTCCTCGTCCTTTAGACGAACGGAGTCCCTCCCCAAAACATCTGTCATAGAAGTGTTGGGGGCGATGGTGGGAGATTTCTTCGGATCTCGGTGAGCAAGCCCCTTCGCCTTTTTAGTTTCTTCCCCTCCGGTAGTATACATCGCAAAACTTTTAGTAGATTGGGTTTGGGTGGACACTAGATGGTTCACGCTCTTCCTGAAAGTTTTTTGGACAGTCCTGACCGAGTCACCCGCGTAGAATCTTTGGGGCATGTGTACGTGCAGAGAAGGCAGCCGGATCGGTGAGACAAAGGCTGAATCCGTCGGTCGTACCAGCATAGGACAGTATCCATTCCCGTCAGTGGCGGAGTGGAGGCCACCATATTCGAAATCCACCTTTTGATCCTTAGAAGATCAGGCAACAATCCCGGACGGCGTCCAATGCCCAGTTTTCCCTGGGAGTGGCGGCGGAATTGTCGAAAGGAGGAATCCTCGTATCCTTTCCAGGATAAGGGACGTCCTTGCGATAAAAGAAGGAACCCGTCCAATGTTTGAAGGATTCACTGGTTTTGATTTTCGGAAACCATTCTTCCCTGCCATGGCGCAGGTTGAAGGTGATGGTCCCGCAGATGGGAGGCAACCCATGTGAAGTATTGTGTTTGATGTAAAAGCAATACTGGAAAAAATCTAACCTAGGGGCTATTCCTAGGTATCCCTCGAATAGGGCTTGGAAGCCGAAAACATATAGAATGGAGTTTGGAGTGAGATTATGTGGCTGGACGCCATAGTGGTGAAGTACTTGGAGGGAAAAGGCAGAAGGCGGAAACCCCAAACCTCTAAGTACGTGGGATGCGAGCACCACGCGCTCTCCGTCTTCCAGCTTCGCCTCTTCGTCTTCCTCCTCGACCCGCCATTCGTCCTTGCGGATGAATCCATCTTCCTCTAGGATCTTGAGCAAAGTGGAGTCGATGGATCACGAGATCCAATTTCCGGCTTCAGACCCATCTTCTCTGTTGGCTCCAGCCGCCCCCTCGACGTCAGCATCCTCGCCCCCCGATTCCGGGACAAGAGGCGATGGATTGAAGAGGGGAGGTGGAGAAGTAGATCCGGTGGGGGCGGCGCTAGGGTTTGGCCCCGCTGAAGCGCTCACATAAGTCTCCGGAGTAGCCGTAGAGGCCCCCGGAGCATCCATTGTGAGCACAGGAAAACCAACCACGGATGGTGAGGTCCCCGTATTTGCAGTCGAGAATGTCACCGGAGTGGCGGATGAAGGAGTCGCTGCGGTCACAGCCGTATCCGCATCCCCGATGGTGGCGGCCGCGCGAAGATCTTTGTCAGAGTCCATCATGAAGGAATGCCGGGCCGGAGTCGAATCTGCGCCACCGATGGTGATTGGAAGTAGGCTCTAGTGGAGGAAGCTCTCACTTGTGCTATGGGCCTCATCTCAAATGGGTCGCTGGGAGGGGGGCTCAGATGGGAAGAAGATGAACCGTATGGGGAACAATGGGTATTTATAGGCAAGTGGCAGAGATTGGTCTAACGACTATTTTAGCCGTTGGATGCATGTCGCATGTCACACAGAAAATACGGGATTTGCAAAGCGATGCATTGACGATTTGCCTCCTCGTTTCTCGCTCAAAAATCTCGCAGAGATCCACTTTTTAGCTGTAGCCCATTTCAGAGGTGATGTAAGCAGGAATCTTGTGCTTACGTCACGATCGATGGGTTTCTTCTATGCGAAGCTTGCGAAGGAAATGCTGGATTTACAGAAGGACGGATTTGGCATGGAATTGTTCAAAAAAGAAGATTCAAGACTAAAAGCCGCCATTTCGTTTCACAGATTATAGGAAAAGACGAAGGTTGAAGGTCTTAATTCTCCTTGGGGGCTACTGTTGGAGATATGCCAAATAGGGGTATATCCGGCATTGTACGAAGGCCGGACTACCCGAGTGGCCCACGGGTGATGGAGTGACAAGGTCCGTTGGGCAGCCCAGTAGGCCGACGCACGGGAAGGCGGATTCTAGAAGAACCCGGATTATGGCCAAATTCGTAACCGGCTTGGAGAAGAAGCCAAACATCTTGTTTACCAAGAATAGGAATACTTTCCTTAGACTCCACGTTTTCCTTCCTGTAAGCCCTAGTCCGGCTGCGTATATAAAGTCGAATGGGAGCTGCCTCATGGAAAGATACACAGACAATCCTAAACTCACATTGTACTTTGTATACATCAGGTTTTAGCCCTGATTTAGTGAGATTGCAGGAGTAGGACGCCGCCATTGCCGCGACGTACCGAACCTGGTTAAACTTGTGTCCTCGCCTCCGACAACATCCCTACGTATCCACCCACATTCTACCATACGGCTTATGCCTACCCCCGCCATAAACCAAACTACGAATACTCGACAGGGACCTGTGATATATTGGATAAAGAGGATATCAAAATCATTAACATGTTTGGTTCTTTCTCCTATTCAACGTGTCATCGCTGTATTAACACCAATGATTATCCGATTTGTGGTCGGATTATTTTCTTTCTAACAAACTTCATTTTTTTCAAGTAGAAATTCTAATATATTCCTATTAGTTAGTCGCTTGATATACCGATGCAAGTTTCAATGTGTGTTTTCAGTCTAGTAAACACAATATTAGAATTCCAAGAGAAAATATGCAGCACCGACTCTTATTGCTTTCACCCCAAACATCTTTTCTATTGCCAACACATTTATTAAGGAAATAGGTGAATATTTCTAAGTTTCTTCAATGTGAACTCTATTTTCTCTCTTTCCGTTGAAATGAAAGTGATTCATGCCATGATTTGTTGAGTGTACATGCCATGGTTAATAAGTCAATCACCTTTTTTTCTCATATGCACCTAAGGATGCTTATCGTATTATTTAAAACTATAATTCATAATTTTCTATATATGAGAAAATATCATTTGCACACATTAAAAAATGTATCAGGTTCCCACAATTCTTCATTGAATATTATAACTATATAATTAATCCTTGTAGGATAAAGAGGATATCCCGTTGTTGTCTTTTCCTTGAATCAAGTATACACGGTCGGAGGATGTGTGCTGGAGTTCACTCTTTCTTGTGGAAATATATATTTGTTAGATTGTGATATAGGAACATTATTCATCTAAAATAAACCCGCTTAACCTTTTTGTTGCGATGATTATAACATGCATGTAACCAAATTGCTTTATTTCTAGTCAAGAAATGTAATTGTATGATAAAAATATGGCCATATTCATTATGATATCCATTGTTGTAGTATATTTTCTATATAGAGGCACGATTTTCTTATGTTTTTTGTTCTTTATATGGTAGAAACCTCTATAAAGATATTGGTTTGATACTCGTACACACAACAACCCATCTAGTAGATATGAGAAATACATATACATGTCAAACACAGAATGCATACACTAATGGTCTAGGTTACATATAAAAGAAGATTTCATCGTTTGTATATTGTTGAATTGCTCAACATTACAGGAGTGGACGGCTTAACTTTTTCGTCGGTGTATATTCATTGTTATGGATAATTCATAACAAAGACAATTTTAAGTGTGCACTTAATTTGCTAGTTAATTTTAGTAGCTAGAATATAAGCAACAAAATGCACATGAATTTAGTGCTTGCAAGTTGCATGGTTTATCTAATAGGAGCACAAGTTTTCATATCTTGATTATTAACCGAGCTAAAACAATGGAGAAACTAATTTGAGTTATAACGAAGTACCATATTTAAATGCAAAGAGATACACCTTCCGCTATAGCATGAGTTTTATTGTTGTAACGATGATGAAAAATGATTATTCCGATTGTAAGTTATAGTTGACACAAAAATAAAGGTAATTTTCATGATGTTAGAACTAAAGAAAATTATTAAATAAAATTGGATGCAACCTATAGGAAAAAATGGTTTCCAAGAGTACGAACCGAACAAGTTCTATATAATTTATTCAAGGAATTCAATTCTCCGATATAAAAATCATTTGAAGCAAAGAAAACCCATTGCGCATTCTTTCAATTTTTTATAGAAATAACATGGCATACCAGTTAATGAGCATACTCATATTTTTTATTCCCATGTTTTCTAACCAACTCACGGTCAACAAGCAAGGACTAGAATAATTTAAGCCTTCACCCGTTTGCCTGCGAGTTCTGTGTGAGCCTGTGAAAAATATTTGAACGAGTATTACGGAGGCGATGTTCTTGATGATAACATATTTAACTATATAATTAATATCCGTAGGATGAAGAGGATATTTAATTCTCCTTGGATCGAGTATAGTTTGGTTGAAGATGTGTATAGGAGTTCACCTTTAATTGAACAAACATATGTGTTAGATTGTGATATGGGATCATTAGTCATCTAAAAGAAACCCGTTTAGCCATGTTTGTTACAATCATTGTAACATGCATGTAATCAAATGATTTTATGTCTAGTTAATAAATGTAAATATATGACAAAAAGATATGGCGTCACCGTATTCCAGTACAAGGAAACAGCTAATCACAGGCGTGGCATTTTTGCGATCACTCGCGATAAACGTGCACGCCGGTAACCTCCCATTAGTGCTATTTTGCATCACTGGCAAGGCGCGAGTCCATGCCGGTGATTACACGCATCACAGGCGTGGTCGGACATGCCGGCGATTGGTTCCCCCCCCCCCCCCCCCCCGGTATCCGGTATTGCAGGATCGCCGACGTGGCGTGTCATGACACGTCAGTAATTCTATTTTTTAAGTTTTTTAATTTAATAATAATTTACATAATAGTTATATATTCGAGAATACCTATGCAGAGATTATATACACGCACGGAAATAGTAATACTCCCTCCTTGCATACAAGGATGTCTTAACTTTGTCTCATTTTGCATTTACATGCAAACATGCAAAATGAGACAAAGCTGAGAGGTCCTTTTATGAACGGAGGGAGTATTATTTTATCTTGAAAGGTTCGTAGTTAATATAGATAATTAGAAAAGTCTTAGCCGCTAGATATCTATTATAATAAGTTTCAAATATGTTTTTACAGACCCAAAATAACATAGTCTTGGCATCGAATGTAAACTTCACGGAACATAAATAAAAATTTAACCGCTATTACAACGACAAGTTTTGGACCCTGCATGCATGGATGGATAGAGAACTAAGGAGTATTGTAGTCGCGCACGCCATCAATTGTGAATACCCCTATGCCACCCAGTAGCTTCATGCGGTGGACGGTCTCGTCTTTATTTAGTGGTTGGCAGTAGAATCCAGCGTCAACGGCATTGACATCTCTGTTGAGAACTAATGTGACCTCGTTTTGGGTACGTGCCCACATATCTTTCATATCTCCATCCTTGACATTCTTCAAGAATTCTGCTCACTTGAGAATGGTTGTGTCTTTTTTCATCATCTGGTTTGAACGTACCTACACTAGTGGAAAGAGGGCCTTTTGTCCCGGGTCGTAAGGGCCAGTTGTCCCGGTTGTGCAACCGGGATGGGGTGGCCGGGACAAATGGCCCGTCCCATTGGTCCCGGTTGTGCCAGGACGCAGGATGGTAAGGATAGGCCACGTGGCGAACCTGGGCCAGGGAGGTCGTCCCGGTTCGTTCAATGGACCGGGATGGATACTTTTTTGACAAAAACAAATATAATCGTTCAGTTTTCGCGTCCAGGCCCCACGTTTTTTTGGGCTCATGTCTCCCAATCCCGAGCCGACCTCCCCTTCCCCAACCGCGTCCAGGCCCACGTCTTTTATTAAGCCCACTGGTCACATTTTTTTGTCAAAAGGGCCCACTGGCCCGCGTCTTTTATTATGGTCAGTCAACGGTTCGAAGGGCCCACTGGCCAGCGTGGTCAGACAATGGTTCGAAGGGGCCACTGGCCAGCGGCCGTTGGCTGGCTCGCCTGGTCCCTTAAATTAAGACTACAGGACGGTCAAAGGGCCAGTCGCCTCGTCTTCCCGCCCCGCCTCGGCTTCCCCGCGCCCCCACTTCCCCACGCGCCACGGCTGCAACCGCCGCCACGCCTCGGCTCCTGCCCGCATTCATGGCCGCCTGCAACCGCCGCCACGTCCAGGCCGCCGGTTGGCATGCCACGTCCGGCCCACCCCGGGTCCTTTTTAAAGGCCCCCCGCCGCCCGTACAACCCATTCACCCCGGCCGCGCCCAAGGCAGACCAACCATAGCCACCATGTCCCGCTGGTTCGGCAGCGGCTCCGGCAAGCGCCCCAGGAATGAAGGCTCCTCGAGCGGCGCCGGCCGCGTCCCACCACCGCCGGCGGAGGCCTTCGGCTACGGCCCTGGAGGTGTCCGCCTCGGCGGGACGCCGCGCGTCCCCGCGCCACCTCCGGCTGCACGCCCGCCGCCCAGCGCCGCGCCCAAGGGCAAGCGGTTCCGCCGGTACGTCCGGGTGGACGAGGCCGAGTGGCACTGGAACAACGCCACGCCGGTGTTCTATGCCGACGTCCACCTCCCGGACGGCTGGCACCTGAACCCCCAGCGGATCCCTGTGCCGCCGGTCCCGACCGGCCAGGCGCTGCTCGAGGAGATCGACCGCCGGCGCGAGCTCCTGCCGCCCCACGTCCGCAGGGAGCGCGTGTACGCGCGCAGCTCCCCCTACTGGGGCGCCTGGCTCGAGCAGGAGCACGAGCAGCGCCGGCGCTCCTACATCCCCGCCCCCCACGAGGTGGACGTCGAGGACTACCCGCCGCCACCGCCCGGCCGGGAGAGGGAGCTGTGGCTCCTCGAGGACATCCCGGAGGACTTCTCCGGGGAGAAGGACCCCGTGCTCCGGGCCGCCATGGAGGATGCCTGCGAGGCCTCCCGCCGCTCACTCGTCGAGGACGAGATCAAGCGGTGGGAGCGGGTCGTGGCCGCCGCCCGCGCCGACGCTGCCGCCATGTCGCCGCCGTCGCCCCCCGAGCCTACCCCCTGGTGGCACGCGCTCTACGCCGAGTATGAGGCGTCCGAGGACCAGCCGCCGCCGCAGCCGCTCCCCCCCGGGCTGGAGTACGGCATGTCCTGCGCCTGGACCGGCGGCGTTTGGGCGCCGGGGTCGCCGGAGCAGGAGGAGGAGCTGCCCCCTCCGCCGCCGCCGCCGCAGGAGGTGCTGCTCCCGCCACCGCCGCTGCCCCCGCCACCGCCGTACGCGCCTCCGATGCCCCCGATGCCTGCACCCCCGGCCCAGGCGCCGCCTGCCCACCTGTGGCAGCCGCCCCCCTACCAAGAAATCTCCTCCGACGAGGAGGACTAGTAGATCGGCCGGTCGCCTGTGGCCGTGCCGCCGCCCCCTATTCTATGTAAGCAAGGCCCCTAGCTACCCCCCAAGAAACGGCCGGCCGCCTGTGGCCGCGCCGCCGCCCCTTTATGCAAGTACGGCCGGCCGCCTGTGGCCGCGCCGCCCCCTATCTATGTAAGCAAGGCCCCTGGCCTTTTTTTAATATAAGTTGTGTGCCCCCTATTCTACCGTGTCCCTAGCCCATACCCGCCGGCGGTCCGCCGGCGGGATCTGACTACTCGTTCCCGCCTCCGGCAGGGCTTCGCCCAGCCATGTCCACTCGTACCTGTCCCTGGGGTGTTCGTTCGGCCTGGAGAGAGGGCCGCGATTTTTATACACCTGGGCCTCTAGTCCCGGCCCGTGCAACCAACCGGGACTAGAGCCCCTTTGGTCCCGGTTGGTACCACGGCCCGGGACCAAAAACAAATTTCGAATTTCGGTGGCACCCCTGCGCGCCCACAATTTTTTAGCGCCAAAATTTGAAAAGGGTTAAGTTTGCACATTAACAACTTCTATATACTTTCAAATTTGACAAAAATTCCAACATGAAAAATGCTAGAATTTGCAAAACTAATTTAAATCCATTTTTCGTTTAACTAAATAATTATTCTAACTATTGAAACTATTAATTATTTTTTCATTTGTATATAATTTGAATATAAAAATGTTACAATTTTTGATTTCTCTCGTGATCTTCCTAATTCAAAGCGAGTTGTACCTTATTGACACGGTGAATTTGAGATCTTCGTCTACAACAGAAAAACCATAGTTTTCCTTCGAAGTTTTACTCTGCGCATCCACACGTATTTTCTCTTTATTCCGACCCCTGCTTGAAAACATAGTAACTTCCGTGTACGCTATCATTAGTGAGAGACTTCACGTCGGCAATCTCAATTAAAGTGCCAGTTTGTGTCTGATCCCACCAACCCCTCAAAATTTTCCTATTAACTTCACCTATCTCAACTCAAATCACTGTCTTCATGTGGATGCCAAGCCTGTGCAAAGCTATCTCTCCTCCTCCAATACCGGAGAATAAGGACACCACATTAACACCATTGGGAAACATGTTCTTCAACACCGACAAGTGGCAACCCACAGTATCAATTTGGAATGAATTGCATTCCGTGTACGCTATCATTAGTGAGAGACTTCACGTCGGCAATCTCAATTAAAGTGCCAGTTTGTGTCTGATCCCACCAACCCCTCAAAATCCTCCTATTAACTTCACCTATCTCAACTCAAATCACTGTCTTCATGTGGATGCCAAGCCTGTGCAAAGCTATCTCTCCTCCTCCAATACCGGAGAATAAGGACACCACATTAACACCATTGGGAAACATGTTCTTCAACACCGACAAGTGGCAACCCACAGTATCAATTTGGAATGAATTGCATTCCGTGTACGCTATCATTAGTGAGAGACTTCACGTCGGCAATCTCAATTAAAGTGCCAGTTTGTGTCTGATCCCACCAACCCCTCAAAATCCTCCTATTAACTTCACCTATCTCAGCTGAAATCACTGTCTTCATGTGGATGCCAAGCCTGTGCAAAGCCATCTCTCCTCCTCCAATACCGGAGAATAAGGACACCACATTAACACCATTGGGAAACATGTTCTTCAACACCGACAAGTGGCAACCCACAGTATCAATTTGGAATGAATTGCCAAGAGATTTGTACCTCTCTCTCTTCGCGACTCCCCTTGTGTGGTTTCTTGGGAGACCGAGTAAAAATTCCATCTCATCTGGCTCTAGAGGGGCAACCTTGTTATTCTCAATTGGCAAATTATGGATGTAGCCTCTTTCTTGAGCAGCTGCACAGAAGTGCTTAGAATCCACAAACTCCGGCTCTATGTCATACAAATTTCTGGAAATTTCCACTCATACACTTTTTGGAGCTAGGGCCTCATTTTCATTTGGAATAATAATGAAGTCAGACTGGTCATAGTTGTCAAGCACTCAATGCTTGCCAGCTTTTGACCGATCAATACAAATTATTGGTCAAACTTGCACCTACTCCATTCATAATCACATAATATGTATAAATATCATTTTGGTTAACAAAATCTCGTTCATACTACGTTATAAGAACTATGATCATGTATTCCACGTTTATTATTACACATCACCAACAACATCCCTATCTAGTCTTCTGAATTTTCTTTGTGTCCCTTGCTTATGATCGCTTCGGCCGTAACCATGGAGTATCTTCATTATTTAACGGGATGGTGGGGTCAGCTTTCACTGTGAAGGGTGGAATTTCAACAAACTTATTATAATCTTATGACATGTCTGTCGTGTCCTCGATTCCCACGATGTTTCTTTTCCCTGAGAGAACTATGTGACGCTTCGGCTCATCGTATGATGAAATTGTTCCCTTATTTTTTCTTTTCTTCGGTCTGGAAGACATGTCCTTCACATAGAAGACCTGAGCCACATCATTGGCTAGAACGAATGGTTCGTCATTGTAACCAATACAGTTGAGATCCACTGTTGTCATTCCATAAAGCGGGTCTACCTTTACCCCTTCTCCATTCAGGTTGACCCATTTGCACTTGAACAAAGTGACCTTAAAAGAAGGTCCATAGTCAAGTTCCCATATCTCCTCTATGTAACCATAGTATGTGTCAGTTTTTCCATTCTCGTTTGTTGTATCAAAGCACCTCGTGTGCATAGTAAAAAAAACACACTAACACCACACTCTCTCACACCTCCAAGCAAAAAAAAAGATGGAAGGAGGGGGGCTGGGGCAGTATATATAGGGGAAGGGGGCATTGGTCCCGGTTCGTGGACTGAACCGGGACAACAGGTCATGCGCGTGCCACGTGGCCTGTGGCTAGGCATTGGTCCCGGTCCGTGGCACGAGCCGGGACCGATATGCCCCCACGAACCGGGACCAATGCGCCCAGGCGATTCCTGTTGCCCCGGGCGCACGAACCGGGACCAATGCAGGGCATTTGTCCCGGATTTGGTTGCAACCGGGACAGCTGCCCCCCGGCCCCTGGACGAGAGGGGTTGTTTCCACTAGTGCTACGACCACATTTGATGGAGGACGAAGTAGCCTCCATGGTGCTATCTTCCTTTTGTTGCGCACACATGAAATTGTTGTCGTGTCTAAATGAAATCTTTCCTACCTTGTCTTTCTTAATGCAACTTGGTTTGATTTGGGATTTGAGGCTGAATTCGAAGAGAGCCTGATCAAGAGTGGTCTTGAGATTATCGTAACTTATCTTTTTGTGGAGTGTCGAATCCAAAAAAAAAGAACAAGAACGTTTTGGATCCATAACGATGAGGACCATGTGACCGCTGCGCAAAACATATCAACAAATATCAATCCTATTTAGTTTGATAGGAAATAGAAATCTAAAATTAAGACTCATGGTGTAGGCGAGTGACTTACTATGGACCACAGGGCACGAGAAGGTTTGACATGCGTGAACTGTGTCAAGTATTTTTGCATTCTTTTACAACCGGCAATGGTTTTGAAGGTGTTTTGGTGGAGGTGTTCAGGGTCCGCAATGGCGACGTCCTCGATCTTGTCCATTAAGATAGCAGATGTTAGGTGGAGCACCCATAGGACGAGTAAGTAAAGAGACAGCCGGCATGGCTGGAGCATGTTAAAGACTTCATCGTAGCTCACATAGAACACCTCCGAGGGGAATTCATGGCCCCAACATACATATTCGTTAGGCACCCTCACCGCAGAAACCGGTAACGCCTTTCTATCCTTCAAGGAAAGAAGCCACTTCTCTTGTTTGAGGATTTGTTGGTGCAAAAACTTGATTTTGTAGGGGGCGACCACGAGCTGCTCCTGCGGTAGCATGGGCTCACCCATATGATGTAACCTCAACGATTTTGTCATTGTTCCACCAGATCTCGAGGTGTTATAGGCTATGTGAACGGGTCCGGTTGTGTATCGTCCAAGTGATATTTCTTTTTCTTAGGGTAGACTCGCCTTTTCTTTTTTTCCTGGGGCGGGCTGGCTGGCTGCTACATGATTATAATTTTTTTTGGCATGACCTTTGCTAAAAATGGACGTATCGAGTGCCAGAAAGTCAACGAAACAGACGTGAGTCACGTTTCGTCAAAACATTGGCACTCATAACCTGCATAAGAAACAAAAAGAGACGTGAAAATATTCGCAAACAACAAATGCCATATACCATCAAGCACATATATTCATCTCGAAATGATAACACGATGAATGTGTTTCAACCGCAATAATTCAAGTTCCACAATAATCTCCAAATAAAATCCTAATTTAAGTTCTGACACATGTAAAATTGATGTTCCATTTCTACAAACACCTCATGAGCAACAACCAAGGTGGAGAAGATAGGTGGCCATACCTCGCGCCGACGGCGGCGACCAGCGTATGTGTTGACGCACAGTGCTTAGACAAGGCTGGGGGCAACTCCGGCGGCGGCTTTGGTGGCGACTCCAGTGACGTTTGGGGGGCGAGGCGCGGTCGATGGAGATGGAGGACGGCAGTGCACGGCGTCGGGAGGTTCTGCCGTGTCGGGCGGAGGCGTGGCTGGCGTGGAGCGTGTGTTCATGGGGGGACGAGTTCCGACGGAGGCGCAAACGCAAGGGAGCGCGCGAAAATAAAACAAGTGTGGAGAAATTATTTGGCCGAGTCCTATACCGCTACAAAGGAATCACCGGCATATACACATCACCCTCGCCGGTGATTCGAAAATAATCACTAGCGTGTACACAACTCCCTCGCCAGTTATCTGAAGGGGTCCATGAGCCTCCACAAGACAATTTTAATCACCGACGTGGCCAAATGTGCACACGTCGTTGATTTTAAACTAATAACTGGTGTGGATTTTGCATCCCACACCGGTAATATTTTCCACGGGGGAGGGGGGATTTTGGGCCCATGTATCACCGGCGTGGCTCTATGAAGGACATGTCGGTGATTCGGAGATGCCACTAGCGAGGAAAAATTTCCACGTCGGAGATTACTTCTGGAATCTGGTCCTAGCTGATCACCGACATGAGTTTGGAGTAGCTCGCCGGTGATTAGTTGCCGGCTATTAGCAATTTCCTTTTAGTGTTCATTATGATATACAGTCTCATAATACATGTTGCTACCTAGAGGAACTACATTTTTGTTTGTTTTCTTCTTTTTTACATGCTAGAAAACTCTATCAAGATATTGGTTTGATACTCATACACTCAACAAACAATGTAAGTTCAATATAAAATAAATTTTATTGTTTTATATATTGTTGATTTGCTTGGCATTACGGGAGGGGATGACTAAATTTCGTTCATCGGTGTATATTTAATGTTACTAATATTTTATGACAAACATAATCATAGGTTCATAATTAGTTGTTTTGTTAATTTTGTAGCTAGAATATAAGCAACAAAAAACACATGGATTTAGTGAATGCAAGTTACATGGTTTTCATATGAGCGCAAGTTATCCATATTTCAATCATTATTTGAGGAACGAGAAATTAGTTTGAGTTGTACCAAAGTACTATATTGATATGCAAAGAGAGACATCATCTACTCTAGTGAGAGCTTAATTATTGTACCGACATAAAAAATGGTTATACCGATTGTAATAGACACTAGTAAATGGAGATGCTTATAGAGTATAATTTTTTAGAACTTTTGTTTGCATGCATTGTAGGTTTACAGTCACCAGATATCAAGAAGATGACTCGTGGATTCGGTCGATCCTCGGATCTGTGGGTGGATATTGTTCACTTCCGTTTAACTATTTAGTTTTTAAGCTTTGTTTGTGAGCTAACAATATTATATGCTACAATATTACATGCAAACTATTCTTGGGAAAAAAATCAATATATTAAATTTATAGTCATGAGCGATGCAATTGAGAACAAGCTCTCAAGAATGCCACCACATTTTACAGAAAACACCAACACTTATCGACACCCGAGTTGTGGCTAACCATCTTTTTATATGTAATGATTTAGTTGTTTCGAGTTGCATTAGTGAATTTATCATAGAATTTCCGGACTACGGGGTGGCAACTTGACATGGTATCGTTCTACTGGTGTTGGATAGACAATTTAAAAAAATTGGACTAACGTCATGAATTTGATCAAAATTAATTTTCTATAAAACAAGTAAATTGGCATGATTCTCGTTTTAAAATGCGGCAGCTCTTGCTAACTTTTGAATAAGCACGTCATCATGAGAGGAGCCAATCAAAAAAATTGATACTATGTTGGAGTATGGGAATTCAAAGGTTTTTTTCCTCTAGAGGCAGTTTGGCTAGTAGAATTAGATCCTTAGGATGTTTCTATAAAATTGAATTGAATTTCTTCGTACTCTGTTTGGGAGGAAAATTTCCATCCACTCAAACTTATTCTAAAAAATTCCTTTGTTTTTTATGTGGTGTCAATCACTCTTTCATGCAAATCCTTGTAGTTTTGTAACTCCATAAGATTAAAGAGGGCATGAGATTATATTAATATGTTTTGTAATCCCATGATTCAAAGAGGCCCTAAAATCCTTATTGATTCATAAGAATGTTAGAGGACTCTATTACTTGGGAATTGTTTTTGTAGAACTTCTTGGGTGTGTATGATAAAAAATTCATATGAATTGTAGTATGATCTTCTTTTCATTTTTTTAAGAATCTTTTTACTTTGCATGTATTTTTGAATAAAAATTTAGCGGCCAGTCATTTAGAATATTAATGGGTTTTCCTATGGTGTAACATCTAGGGCCTCTTTTGTTCGCAAGTGTTTTAAAAACAGGGAAATAGTAATAATGAACAATTTAGATGGCATGTCGTATTGAATCCTAAAGAAAGAAAAATACATGAATACATGTAATGTGAGCTATTGGTTCCACCACAAAAATAACAACATAATTGGCATGCTATATTTGTCATCAAAACAAAGGAAATCTTCATGAGGTTAGACCTAAAGGAATCTATTCAATAAAACTGGATGCAACCAACAAAAGAGAATTTTATGGTTTCCAATCATACGAACCAAACAAATTATATAAAATAATTGAACAAAATAAACCCCCATTGCACATCTCTGCATTTGTTTTCACTTTCTATAGAATTAACATGCCATACCATTTATTTATCATACTCATATATTTTATTTCCATATTTTCTAAGCAACTCATGGTCAACAAGGGTGGACTATACTAATTGAAGCCTTCATTCGTTTGTCATCCAGTTTTTTGCAAGCCTACGACAAATAGTACTGCAACGAGTACTACTACATAGGACTAAAACTGCCGTGCTTCACCGTAACATGCTTACATGAGACGGAAGAGCCAACCATTTGATACTCTTACCGGTTAAGAGTCAACTTTGACAAGAATCTAGTGGAGGCAGCATGTCAAACTGTTCTACAGACTCCAGCGTGCACCGACCATGGACTAGTATTGACAATTTCAGAAAAGCCAATGCAGAATAGGTTCAGAACTAGAAGGACCTTGCGCGCTTTGCTGCGTCATATTTTCATATCGATCGAATTATTTATTCTCATTCAAGTTTTAATCCTTTGATGATTAGGTAAAAGATGGGCCAATCAAAAGTTTGTACTTCTACTTTGGACCCCTGACTTGATAGAGAACTTTCTTTTCACAAACTATGCAGACCACAAGCTATATATTGCTTCATATGTACTCCATATATAGGAAATTTAGCAAATGAATAGATTGTGAACTATTCATATGTAGGAAGAGTGGACAAATAATACAACATTTCTACGGATAATGCACAAACTACATGACCACACATAAAGTCCAAAAATTTCATCCACCACACCTAAAACCAAATAAAAGTTCAAGATATGGGAATGTTACAAACAAAAGCAAACTATTCTATTCACATCTTCAACACTAAGAAACATCGGCCATTGATTTGTATTCTTTGCGGTCTTGAGGGCACGTTGCTCCCTTCTCCAACTACCTTTTGGAACTATCCAACACAACGGTGAAAAATGATGAGAATTAACATTTTCTGAAATAATTCAAAAAAAGTGCATGCAAAAAAAACATTGGCCACAGCAAAAGCCTGTGTCAGCACTCTCTTGCCCTTGTTCTCACTGCACTCCTGTCCAACAATAATTGCAAAATTTAGAAAAATCGGCGCAAGGTATTTTGCTGGGAAAAAGTCCATTAAGGCAAACAGATGCAGTTAACACCGATGCTTACATTATCTCCCCATCCTTGCCTTCACATCGTTCTTTTGCAACAAGCCAAACAACGAACATTTAAGGAAGATGACTGTAAGTTTTTTCAAAACAAGAAAAATCAATGTGTGGCACATGGCCACATGAGAGTTGACGGAAGACTTGCAATTTCTTCGGTCTTATAGTTCACAATAGCATGTTAGCACAGACAAATTAAGTATTTTATCCGCCTAAATATTCTAGACATTTTGCATAGTGGCAACGTTGCACTGACAGTACGGACTATTAGAAACCACAGGGAAAATTGCATAACTCTGATATCAGCATAATGCTGAACACAAGGGGTGAGCTTTCACTAATTGAATAATGCTGTAATTTATAACATCCAACGCCTCATCTACTTTTATCCATAGTACACGCATGAGAGGTAAGCTTGCACTAACGGAACAGTACTATACTATAATCGATAACTTTGATCCACACCACACGCATGGAAGCGCGGAAATTGGCACAGTGGCGCCCTGCAGCAGCTCGAGCGGTCCTAGTGACCTCCAAGATGTATTGAGTATAACATAACAAGAAGATAAAATCAGAAGAAATGAAAGCGCATGCCAGCAGGCGCTGGCACCAACCAATTTGGGAAAAATAGCCGCCCGAACCAAGCTCGACAGAGATGGCAACGTAAACTCCACTAGATCCCCACCCCACCCAGACTTGGAAGTTACTATGGGGACCTCCTCGACGTCGAACAAGAGCAATTAGTTTTCATGAATCCCTCCACAGCGTAGCTGACACAGGTCATCATCACCAGCGTCGCTGGGATTAGCCACCAATCAAGAACGAATCTACACGTACAGCACACAGCGAATGATCTATTATTCACCACGACCAAACGAGCCGCCACAAATTAAAATCCCCTAAAAAGTGGACATTGAGAACTGCAGTATAACCCCAGAGATAGATCGGGACCAAAAAAAACCAATCTAGAGACAGATCAAGAAGGCCGAGGCGCATACCACCATACTGTTTTGGTGGCGATGTTGTTGTCGAGGCTGCTGCTGGTCCTTCCGCCTCTTCTTCTTCGGCTTGGGCTCCTTGGGGCCCGTGAGCTGGACGATCTTGCCGACGACCTTGGTGACGGTCTCCTCCCCCAATGCGCCAACCAAACAGGAGAAGACGACGCCTCAACCACACACGGAGATGAAGCAGACGGAAACAACAGGCGCAGAACCAGCGGAAACCAGCCCCCGAACAACACGCGCGAGGAAGCAGGCGAAGAGGAGCGGCCGCCGCACCAGAGTAGAGGAAAAAGGGAACCAACACAGGCGGCGAAGCCGAAATAAAAGTCAAAAGAAGGAACCGACCTCGCCCCAAGTCGTCGTGATAGCAAATTAGCAACCCCACCGTCCAAACAGAATCTCTCACTGCCGGGTGGGGACACAAACTGACATAAGCCAGAAGCAACCTCAGGGCATGAATAGCCCTACGGTTAGATCTCTTAGAGATTAGAATACACAATTTCGTACACCTCCCTAGATTCTGTTAATTACCTATATGTAGTGCTGTGATTCACATCTACGACCACGGTCAAAACTCAAAAGGAAAGATTACAAGTATTAACTCCTTAATATTTAACTCTTCACACAGCAAATGATCAATCTGACAGTTTGATCCTCTCCAGTAACCAAATTACGCCCTCCTCCAGCTCCGTCTCTGCTCAGCGACCCGCCGCAGCATGCCATCGACCATAACGTCCGTGGCGTCCTTCATGCCACCGCCGAGCCCATCCTTGTCAGCGGCGGAGTAGACCAGCCTCGGTATCATTTCCACCACGCGCTCCCTCATCTGCCGCACCCGCGCCTCCGGGATGGCTGCCAGAACGCCGCGCAAGGTCACATTGCCGGCGCGCAGCTCGTCGCGATCAACGAAGACAGACCATTCCTTGTCCTGCCCGTCGTCTACTGGCAGGTACCAGTTGTATTGAAGGTACGCGCTCCGCCGCCAGAAGAGCACCGGCACGGCCCCGGCCACCATGCAGTCGAACAGCGAGCGCCGCGTGAAGCTGTCTCCGCGTGGCTGCAGGCAGAAACGCGCGCCGATGAATAGCTCCAGGACGAGCGCGTTGTTCTTGATGCACCTGCCGTCGGCGCAGTCCAGCGCGCCGCACGCGGGTCCAGCGGCCAGGCACTCCTCGAGCAGCAGCGCGCGGAAGTCCCCCTTGATGGCCGACCGCGGCGCGCCGGCGAAGGCGAAGAGCCTGGGGCGCGGGACGGACGCGACGTGCCGCTGCCACGCGCGCGCGTCGGCGGCGGTGCGCGGGTGGAAGCCGGTCGGGTACGGTATGCCGACGTCCATGGCGTCCCAGGAATCGCGCTCGATGACGAGGCGGGTGACGTTGGCGACGCCGGGCATGGTGAGGAAGCTGCCGCCCCACCCGCCGCTCGGGCCGCGGCGGAAGTCCCAGGTAATGCGACCCAGCGCGAGAAAGTGGTCCCAGCCATTGGACCGCTTGTAGTACGGCTGGGCGTGGAGCCACGATAGCAGCGCGACGCAGTCACTGTCCCTGTCGGCGTCGGTGGCGTTCGCGGCCCAGAGGTGGCGCCCGACGGCCAGCCCCGCGTAGAAGGGCACGAAGAACGCCGCGGCGCGCGCCGGGTCGGTGGTGCGGCACCGATGCGAGAGCAGGCGGCGGTGGACGATAAGCTCGAGCGCGAACTGGTCGGAGGAGTACCAGGACCCGAGCAGCTCGGCCGGCAGGATGGACGACAAGCTGGTACCTTCCGCCGGGAGCCCGTGGCCGTCGTTTGCGAGGTAGGGGCAGATCGAGTACATCGGCATGAGCACCTCGCACATGGAGAGCAGGTCCTCGTTGAAGAGCGCCGGCAGGTCGTAGACGTACACGAGCCCTCCCCCACAGCCGGAATCGTCACCGGCGGGACGCCGCGGGGTCTGCACGGGCACCGAAGAAGCGGCGTCGGGGCGCGGCGGCGCCTGCACGGACACGGAAGAAGCGGCGGCGGTCGGGGCGCGCGTGGTGGGGGGCGCGGAGCGGTAGGCGACGAAGAGGACGAGCTGGAAGGCGAAGAAGGCGCCGAGTAGGAACACGATGAGGCGCTGGCGGCGCGCGGCGGGGTTCGGCGACTGGGAGCGGTGCATCGCGGCCATGGTGGGGGTGAAGCAGCTCTGAACTTGCAGTGGATCGTGGCTCCGGGATGGGGATGATCTGAGGCACGCCGAGCTGGCGTAGGACCACCCCGCGGGGAGAGAACGTGGGGGTGAAGTACCGGGAGAGGAATGGGGGATCGGAGATGCGCAAGGATGGAGATGGCCGGAGATCGTGCTGTGCTGTTACTGGAATACTCCCTGCTAGTATAGTATTGGAAAAGAGCTGCTGCGGCTTTCGGTGAACGGATGTCCGGTAGACTCTTGCCAAGCAGCTAGGCCCGGTCTCCGGCAAACATGACGGTAAATTGGGCGTCCGTGCCATGTGATTGCTCGTTAAACAAAGGCTTTGGAGTGTCTAACGATGATCTTTTTTACGATGCAGTACTACGCCAGACCTACAAGGCTACAAGTAACAATGAGTAGTACAAAGTTGACACGCATACAACTAACTAGCAGGATAAACGGTTGTGTTGTATACCGCCTTCGTCGCAGCTATCAAGCAACCACCTTCTCCACCGTCCCTAAGAGCATCTCCACTCGCGGCCCCCTGTCGTCGTCCGGATCGGCGCTCGAAGATGCCCTTTGGAGACCCGTCTGAATGGCGCGGCGCCGTCGGGGGGCGCGGCTGCCCACTCGCAGCCCCAACTGGAGCCCTCCCTCACCCCCCCCCCCACCCCCCAAAAAACACGTTTGATTTGAAACGATGATTTCATTCAAATTTTTAGGATATTTTACCAAATTTAAATGAAATTTAAACGAAAATAAACTAAAACATAAAATTAAACTAAAACCGACGTGTTCCGGGTCGCCGACGCCGCCCGGACGTACTCCGGATCGTCCTCCGTCGCCAACGCCGCCTGGAGCGCCTGCAGCTGCTCGTAGAGGGTGAGGGGGCGCTCCAGCCCCGGCTCCTGCTTCGGCACGCGTAGCCCCGGCTCTTGCTTGGGCACGCGCCGTGGCGGCGCCGGGCGGTGATGGACGGACTGGGCACTGCTGCAGCCCCCCATGTGCAGGCCGCCAGAGCGCCGCGCCGACACGCCAGAGCGCGGCTACTGCTTGACGCGCATGTGCGGCGGCGTGGACACGCGCGTCGGGGTGGAGCGGCGCAAGGACCCGCGGGCGGAGGAGGAAGAGGCATGGGAGAGAGAGGAGGAGGGCTTCGCCGTCGGGCGTCTGGGGTCCCAGACTGTGGGGGGGGGGGGTACGGGAGGCGCGGTCTGTTGCGGGCGGCGATGTGCGCCAGGACGAAGTTGATGGAGAAGTCCTTCTGCGCCCAGAAGGCATTGCGCTCGGAGGCGGGTGGCGCAGGCCCGGGTATCGTCCCACCGGTTCCAGCGCTCGTCGTGGATGCGCTTGAACGCCTTCTCGTAGAGCGCCGTGCTAGCCGGGTTCGCCGGGTCCCAGGCGGGGTCGGCGCGCTCCTCGGGCTTAGCTTCTCGTAGAAGTGGGCGAGCACCTCCGCGCCCCAGGAGGCATCACTCACCTTGGTCGCGTCCGAGATGGGGACGTCGGCGCGCCCGATGGTGAACCCATGCCCGGCGCACATGTCCGGCGGGCACGGGTACCAATCAGCGAAGAGAGCCCGCGCCTGGTGCTTGAGTAGGGAGCGGCGCGGGAAGCCGTTGGCGGCGAGGGGGTCCATCGGAGAGAGGCGAGGAGAGGGGCGAGCAGTGCGGCAAGAAGAGGGGCGAGCAGTGCGGCAAGGACGCCGGGAGATGAGGAGGGAGCAGTGTGGCGGGGGCGGCGCTGGAAGGGCCCCATTTATACCCAGCGTGGTAGGCCAAAGGGCCGCGCATGCATTAACTCGGCGGCCGCGTGGGGAAGCGGCGCACCCGCCACGTGGGAGATGCAGCTCGCCGAAGCGACGGCTCGTTGCTGCCTGCGATGCCTCGGGAGAAGACGAAGACCGGGGCGCCGCTTTGATTGCGCGCCCGTCTCACTGACGAGGAGGGCCCGCGGGCGCCACGCGGCTGTTTCTTCCCGTCCGGAACCCGCACGAGAGCCCCTACGCGGCGGGGTTAGGCTAGACTTCCGAACGGGAACAGGGGATCGTCCAGTCGGGAAGGCGCATTGGAGGGCGCGACTGGACGCGCTCGGGGACCGTCCGGACGGGAAAGGCCTTGGGGCGGCCTTTAGGGGCGTGAGTGGGATGCTCTAAGGCTGGATCTAGCCCGATAAAAAACATCGGCCTCGTCTACCATTGTTTACCACTGTCTTCAAAATAATGTCTTTTATGCAGGGGTAGCCTACCTTCTCAAAGGCGCGAGATCGGGAGCTGCTGGTGTCGCTGGCCGACGACCGTGAGCTGGTGTCCGCCTATCCTAGTGGTGTGTGGTAGTGTGTGTGCGCGTCATGTGTGTTGGGGTGGCCGCCGTCCCTATATGTTCCTGTCCGTGTGTGAGTGTGCTGGCGAAGTCCAGCGGTTGTTTCTTTTCTGTTGGTTACTGTGTACTGAACTTGGTCCTTTATTAATTTAAAGGTGGGCATAAAATGTCTTCTATTAAAAAACATTGTTTACCACTGAAAATTGATATATTCTATTTTACTCCCATCCATTAAAAGCGTCGCTTATTTTATACTAAGTTAGTCAAAACTTCATACTAAGTGAATCGACATTTTTATGGATTGGAGGGAGTATCATTTTTAGCAAAACAGTCCTATTTTGATAAAGTAAGAAGGATACGAAGAAACCACAAAATCGAAGCATCAAACTAAAAAAACAAAGTTACATGAAAATCCTCTTAGGTTGTCTCTTGTAGCTTCATCGTTACTTCATGTCGGCTCATTCATCCCCCCGACAATGAATTAGAGAGAGTACCAACCGGGTAGGAAAAAATGTGAAGACGGATCAACAGACCCAAGGTGGTTCAAAGCCTATACAAGACGATCTGCCTTGATTGGGCCGACTCACACAAAAAGTTTTGGTCGGCTCTCGCGCTTATATCGGAGGGTCCAAGCGGAATCGAGCAAGAGTCCTTTGAATACATGGCGAGTGAAAAAATCGAGTAGAAGGCACATACACACCTACTGGGTTCTATTAGAACTCTAGTAGTCGAACCGACTCATACAACTTTATCCCTAGCCTTGTCTACCTATGTAAAGTCGAAAGAAGCACCCCTCGAGAGGTACAGGACGACATACGTGACCACGTAACTTATAACATACCATACACCTTGTAATCGACCTTGTATACAAACCCTAGATATTTGGAGAGACCCGACAATTCTAGAAAGCACGAGTAAGGATTTGCATCCATCTACGATGATCTGAATCTGAGTAAATTGCGTGCAATCCCGCTTTCGAAATTATCGAACACTTATACCTCTTTGTTAGCCACCTGTTATGGTTACTGCTGTGACTTAGCCATGACACCATACCCACACAAAGTGCAAAGTAGCTGCATTGGCTACCTACATAAAAAAATAGCTTGGACTGGCGAAAAACGTGTTGTAGATGATGACACGCCCCTCACAAATGGAGATGCCAATATATATGTTGCTTATCCATTGGACATACCAAAACCATCGGATAGCAAAGAAAGAAAGAAAAAAATAAAAACATACTCAACATCCTCACATCATAAATGCAATAGCACCGGCAAGACAAAGCGCCAAAGTAATAGTTGTCGAACTCGGATGTGTCGATCTGCATACCCAAGGGAAGAATAACAACCCATTGTCGAGACATCGTAGTATAGTTCATAGACGGGGGTGCCATGAGACTACGGGTAG